>CM057078.1:10124678-11324678 GCA_029379335.1 Thymus mandschuricus
GATTGAATTGAATTGGTATATTGAAGTTATGTTTTGTTTCACGAATTTAGGAGTTTCATTTGTTTCGAAAATAAAGTATCGGATTCCCACCTGAAACTATCTCAAAAAATTGGACTGAATTGAAGGTATGTTTTGTTTCACGAATTTAGGAGTTTCATTTATTTCGAAAATGAAGTATAAAATTCCCAGTTGAAACTATCTTAAAAAATTAGTTCCAATGTTCAATAGTTCCAAGAGTTCCTAGTTCCAAGTAGGGGTTGGTCGGGATGTCGTTACGCCGAAATACCGAACATACCGCGCCGAAATAAAACCGAAAATACCGAAAGAAACGGTATACCGATTTTTCGGTACGGTATCATACCGTACTGATAAGTTTCGGTATGGCAACGATATCCAAAATTGCGATACCGCGGTATACCGCAAAATACCGTACCGCGGTATATGCCGAATAAACGGTATGCACAATATATACCGAAGATACCGAATGTTCGGTACATACAAATTTATAATATACATTGTATTTTATGGTAAATACCGAATATATACCGAAATTTGTTATACAATTAAAGAGCTTTATATAACAATATTCTTTATATTTTAGTACCTTGAAAATTATATGCGCACTAGTTCATACAAGATAAAGTCTCGACTCTTGAATGTATTACTACTACAAGTTTACAATATAGAAGATAAAACATACCACTAGCTTATATCATAGTAAATGACTACGATTTATAATGATTAATGAATACACTAACATATATAATATGTTAATCTTTACGTATTGAAACTTTAAAAGTATGATTGTATGAAAGTGTATGAACATGATTATATGAAGATTGAATTACATTTTAACTATGTAGCAAATTTAAACACTTGCAATATTAGTTTATAGATTTTCAATTATTCATTGACTTTATTGTATGGAAAAAAATTAGATAAAAACATTTGTAATAACATAATGTTTGATAATTGTATGATTTTTGGTATACCGTACCATACCGAAGTACGGTACGGTATACCGAAAGTAGGGTATGATAACGGTATGGATTTTTTCCATACCGAATTTCCGGTATACCGAACATTGGTATGCCGAAAGGTACGGTATGGCAACGGTATGAAAAATCTCATACCGCAACTAATGGTACGGTATACGGTATGTCGAAAAATTTACAGTATGCCGTACCGAACCACCCCTAGTTCCAAGTGTTCCTAGTTCAATAGTTCAATAGTCTATGTTTTATTTTATTTTATTTGCATTGCAGATGTCGCGTGCTTCGTCGATAGTGATTGTTCATGGAGGGACATGGAATGGAAAAATAATACAGTGACGGTGATGAAGAGTTGATTCTTATTACGGTTGGGCCTATAAAGTTCACAGATCTATTGAGCAAGATTGAACTACGTATAATGAAGCCTAAAAGTATGTATGTGTATGAAATATATGCACTTGTGAGGTCCACGTCAAGTCAGATCATTAAAATGAAGATTATGATGATATAGATGTAGATCATGTGTTGAATGAATTAGAAAAACATGTCCAGTACATTACTACAACTCCCATAAATGATGAATTATTAGAGATTGTAATTCATCAAGCATCACAGGGGACTAAGGCTAAGGTCACAAATCTGTCAACTTCACTGAACAAATTTGTGGGTCGGGATTTAAATAGTAGTAGAGATTTGAAAAAGGATTTGGAAAAGGATGGATCAGAATTTGGAAAAGGATTTGAATAGGGATTTTGAAACAAGGGAATTGGATAGGGGGTTGGATCGAGATTTGGATAGGGAGGAGGATGATCATGATCATGGTCATGATCATGACCCCCTCCGTGGAAATTAGACGCGACGATGAAGAAGATGATAAAGACAGTCTTGACGACATTGATTGTGGCAGCATTCGAGAGAATTGGGTGTCCGTAGGCAGCAATAATCACGTATTCGAGGGAGATCATCAATATACTGGGCAACGCATCATACCCAGTGCATCATATCATCTTAACGAGCCTACAACACAACAAAAGATAGATCTTGAATGCATATATGATGATACACTTCGTAAAGATGTTATATTTGCAAGCAAGGACAAATTGATAACCATCTTAAGGTTATATCATCTTGTTAATCACGTATCTTTTGCAATGCCACGGTCGTGTTTGATACGATATCACGTTGTTTGCAAAAACGTAAAGCTAAATGTTATTTCGTTTTACGCGCACAAGCAATGGTACCGCATGGATGATTTCTGAATGGAGTCCACATAGTTGTCAAAAGGATTTGAGATATCACTCGGAACCAACCATATGCTCCAAGGTTTTAGGTGCATATTTTGTTCCAAACTTGAATGACCGCAGACGTTGTTTTAAGGCCGATGGATATCATTGCAGAAATAGAGAGGAAATTTAGGGCAAAAATCAAATACCAAACCACTTTGGCTGCAAGGAATCATGACAATGGTGTACGGCGACGCAATGAAGTCATTCCAAAGGCTTCCGAAGTACCTTTAGGTTTTAGAGCATGCGAACCTGGGAACTATTACAGAACTAAAACTCAATGCTGATGGGAAATTCAGGTACTGTTTCATGGCTCTTGCAGCATGTATCAGAGGCTTCAAGGCTTGTTGCCCTGTGATTGTGGTCGATGCTACCCATCTGAAAGGGAAATACAAAGGGCTAATGTTTGTGGCTGTTACAAAATATCCAAACGAACAGATTTTACCATTAGATTTTGGGTTCGGGGACAAAGAATGTGATGAGTCATGGTCTTGGTTCTTTACACAGTTGAGAAATGCCTTTGGATGCATGTCCAGAAAATCTGTTAATCGTTTCAGACCAGCATGTTAGTATCAAGAATGCTTTGGATGTTGTATACCCCGGCATACCTCATGGGCTTTGTGTTTACCATTTACAAAACAACATCAAGTTTTGGGGAGAGCGTGATACGACCACGATATGAACTACGAACACTATCAAAAACCACGTGGAAGCCTCAAGATTCAAACTACGTCAGGTATTACAAATTAAATCCAAATTCGCAACTAAAAAAAACTCAAAAATAGATATAAAAAAAAAAAAAAAAAAAAAAAAAAAAAAAAAAAAAAAAAAAAACAAGACCATAAACTATGGGGAAAACAACTCCGATTAAGCTAAAAATTTAACACAAGATCCTAATTGAAGTCAAGAACAACATATCCATAGCTCAGTCAATTCGGAAGAGTAGAACTCGGGATTGTTTGGTGCTCAAATTCAGATCGATTTTAGGGCTTTAATCTTGCAATCGAAGGGAATTAGGTGAAATCGGGACTTGGACGATGGAAGGGATGGTTATGGACGAAATATGAAGAAGAAACGAAGGCTAGACAGAAGACAAAAAGGCAAGAATAAAATACGAAGAACAATTTTGAAGATTTACCTCAATACGGACTTTTTCACCAAAAAGTGTTCGCAATAGACGAAATCTATCGTAGCACTAGCAAGTAAAACCTAAGTATCGAATCCCAAGGAAAAACTTAACAGGGCAATTAATTATGTAGTAAACCTAAAACTAAGAAAGCAAGTAAAGAAGAATTTGGGGTTTTGGTTTTAAATCCTAGGCAAATAAAATAAATCAAAGCAATAAATAAAAGCAAGTAAATCAACTAATCTAGGAACGAGAAAATTAATCTAGAATTAAACTAAAGGAAAACGATTAATCTACCTAGGCAAGAATCGAAAAGAAAGCAATAAAGGAAGCAACGAAGGAAACAAAAGCAAAGAAAGAAGCATAAATAAATAAAGACATGATGAATTGAAATCTGGAAATTAAAGGCAAATTAATCTAACTTGAAAACTTTGAAAAACGAAAGAATTGAAATCAAAGGAAAACGAATCTAAACTTTAAACTTGAATTCGAAAGAACGAAATTAAACTAAGGAATTTAAACGGAGCAATTAAGAAAACGAATCTAAAACGAAACCAAGCAATTAAAACAAGTAAACGAAAGCAATAAAAGAACTTACGAAAATTGAGACGAAGAACGAAGAACTTGAATTAAATAAACGTCTTGAATTAAATTGCAATAAACAAAGAACGAATCCGGATCCGAACAATAGAAAGCTAATAAAAGTGTTTGAATGCTAAACTAGAGCTAAAACTAAGGTAAAAGTTGATAAAGGATGATACAAAATTCGTCCAAGGCACTAATATATATACTAGGAAGAAAACCTAATTAAATAAGGAAACACAGCTGGACGCCGACATCTGGCCGATCGTCCAGATGCTGAAGGAAATCTGGCCGGTCGGCCAGATCAGGAACTGCATAACCTCTTTGAATATGTTTGGCCGATCGTCCAGATTGTGAAGGAATTCTGGACGGTCGTCCAGATCAGGGACTGCTGAACCCTTGCATAGGCATTTGGCCGATCGTCCAGATTCCTAAGGAAATCTGGCCGATCGGCCAGATCAGGTTCTGGTCTCTCACGGCCTTTCCTTCTCTTCGTGCACTTTTTGTCCCGTTTTCTTCCAATTTCTCACCTTTTGCTCCTACGATGACCAAAACTCCAAACAAACAATCATAGCCAAAAGACACACTAAAAGACACAAAAACATAATGAAAACTAACACGAAAACGCAACGAAAAACCTAACAAATAAACACCAATCAAACTCCCCCACACTTAGACCTTTGCTTGTCCTCAAGCAAAACAAAACAAACAATAGACTCAAGTATCGTGGACTATATAGGCCTCAAAACTTTTCAAAAACAAACTCTCATGTTCATGATCAAAACTATGCACACAACCTTAGCATCAATCAACACAATCTACTCAACTAATTCAAAGTATGCTAATCCATCAAAGAACACTCCCAAACATGTGAAATTTTGTATATGAAAGTGAACACTCAACTCTCTCAAAGAAAAGATGTAATATAATGCACATCAAGAAGGTTCACTCAACATCAATGCAATGCAACATGTTTACCATAAGTTTGCCTTTAATCTCAACATCTCCACCTAATGTAATACTTACAAACTAGGATAAAAAAGGTCTTTATATAAGCTTGTAATGTAGGGACATTGGTTAAGGTAGGGAATATATAGGCTAAGTGACTCAAAATGCTCTAAATCATCAACCTCTTTTTCAACTCCAACCAAAGTATGGATTTTTATCTCCATCTTCTACCCTCCAACACACCAAATACAAACTCAAAGATGCTAAACTATACAAATCAAAGCTAACTATCCCCTTATGCTTATTTTTTCCTTTTTCTTTTCTTTTCTTTTTTCTAGAGCTCAACTAATACATGTTCTTTCTAATTCGAACAAAGGCTCTATTTTTTTTTTTCTTATCTCTTTTTTTTTTCTTTTTTTTTTTCTAAGCTTATAGGGATAGCTAACTACACTTAAACAAGCATCTAAAATTTCTTTTCTTTCTCTCCTTCTACACCACAACAAGTATTTTCAAATTTTCTCCTTCCATATCACCAACTACGACTAAGGATACTCATAATCATCCAAACCTCCTATCATCCGGTTTCACAAAGAACGGCAAATAAAGGCTCAAAAGGGGTAAACAAAGGATTATGAACAAGGTTAGTGTATAGGAATCATGTGGCTAAAGAAAGATGGCCTAAGATCATTTCCTAGTTCATAAATATACTAAGGTCTTGATGGAGAAACAAGGCAAGTTCTAGAAACAACGAAGCATGCATGATCACTCAACCAAAGAATAGGCATAAATATGCACAAATAGCTCAAATCTCACGGGTTCAAACTAACTAGTTCCCGACATCATAGCATACATCAAATTCGTCAAATAAAATGCGTCGCTTCGCCAAGGTTCCATGCATAATAAAGATCATGAATTTTTTCAAGACTCAACAATTCTCTATCATTGGCCAAGTCCACAATACTATCATCACATGCTCATTTGACTCAATTAACACCTAAGACTCAACAAAATTAAAAACTTCATGCCAAAAGTTCAAAGACCCCCCCCCCCCCCCCCCCCCCCCACACTTAAAATCAAGCAATGTCCCCATTGCGAGAAAATTCAAAGGAAAGGGATAGAAAAACTTATCGCATGAAGACAACCAACACACTCGAAATCCCAAGAAGGTTCCAAGTGAGTACCTACAAAACAAACACAAAACAAAATACCAAAGCATAAAATTGCACAAAATAAAGAAAAACCAAAAGACTCAAAACAAAAATAAAAAGACACAAAACAAAGCTATGATCAATTGAATGGACCTCAGAACCGTGATTCATTCCATCGGGGATCGTGCGGAGACCAATAACGGGGGTCATTCGGGTTTGGTGGAGCGGAGGTGGAGCCAATGGAGAAGTCGGTGTTCCTCATCAAATGGCTCTCGATGTTCGACACCCGCCTATCCAAGCCCGACACTTGGGTCGACAAAGAATCGAACCGATCAAACACACCTTGTTGAAAGTGTGTAAAATCAGCTCGAAAGTCGGCCCAATAGGGCGGGACTTCGGCCTCCATATTTTGACGAGCCCGGACGCGATCTCTCCTAGTGTAGTAGTGAATAATTCGCTCATCATCGTCCGGGACATGCTGCTGCTCCTCCTCGTCTCCGTTCCCGTCATCCTCATTTTCCCCTTCCTCTTCCTCTTCTTCTACCTCCTCTTGTGACTCTTCTTGTTGCTCAGCATCTTCCTCCGCTTGGTGCTCGGCTTCTTGCCCGGCTCTTCGAATACGACGCGGGTCAGCATAGTAAGCACGAACAGAGGCTCGGTCCTCGACTCGAGTGAACTCGGTTGGACTCCTCATTAAGTGGGCATTGATCAACTCGGTGGATGACATCTCCACGCTCTGCACCAACCCTTCAGCCTCCGAAATATCCACTCCAAAGTGACGAGCTAGAGCCGTCGCAACGTATCCAAGAGTGGGATGGGCACCGTTCTTCGACTGCACGTGTGAGAGCTGCGTCCATATGAATGGGGCCAAACACACCTTCCGATTGAACCTAGCACACCAAAGCAAATAGACCTCCATGCCCGTTACCTTACTAGCCTCCTTTTTACCGGTGACCATGTTAGATATGAAGCGATGGAGTATGATCAAAGCATCATCGCGTAAAAAGGCACTAGACACACCCGAAGTTCTAAAATTATTAACACCTGTCAATTCCATCCAAGCCTCATTAACATTAAAATCCGCAGGCACACAATCAGAGATATTAGGATTCGCACGAAAACCAAATACCGATTTCATCGTTTCCTTAGAAACTTCCCACAAGACACCACGAAAAGTGCATTCCATCACAACCTCATTACCACGTCTAGATAAACGAAAACTACTACACATCTCTAGACACAAACTATCATGCGCCTCCCATTGTCTAGACATACATTGCATTAGTCCTAATCGAAGAGCATATTCGCGAATAGTCGGAAAAATAGACAAACGCCTCAAAAAATCCATATCGTAATGCCTAGGAGGACGTATATCAAGATTTTTCAAACGGAGGTAGAGATTGGTAGTAGCGTACCTATCGGTTTCAAAAGGAACCCGTTGGCGACGCCCGTACTCTTGCTCATTGTCACCCGGTGAGTGGCGATCGAGACTCACAATGTAGGGAGTACGATTCATGGTGATGGCTGAGGAGGTTGACGAAGGATGGCACGCGAATGGAGACACGAACGTCGAAGATGAAAATCGGGCAGCCTCCAATCTGGCCGGTCGGCCAGATTCTCCTTGTATTCTGGACGGTCGTCCAAAAATATGTGGCCGGTCGCGGAGACTTGGCCGAGCGCGGTGACGCGGCGGCGACTGGGTGGTGGCTGAGCGACGGCGGCGCGGTGGTGGCTGAAGGTGGCTGAAGGTGGCTGGAACGGACGACGGCAGGTGAGGCTCTGGCTAATCGGCGGCGAAGGTCCTGCGGCGTAGGCGGTGGTTGCTGGCGGCGAAGGCGCTGCGGCGTCGACGGTGGTTGCTGGCGGCGAAGGCGCTGCGGCGTCGGCGGTGGTTGCTGGTGGTGCACGGCGGCAGCGTTCGGTGGTGGTGGTGGCTGGTTCGTTGGATGGGAGCTGTGAGAGATAAGAGAAGGGAGGTGGAGGAGGAAAATAGGTTAAGAAAAATTAATGGGCTGAAATTTGCGTTTGACTCGGCAAAGGGGTGGGCCCACACAATTCTGGCCGATCGTCCAGATTTCCTAATGAATCTGGCCGATCGGCCAAATTAGATGCTGATGGCCACTGATTTGCAACGATCTGGACGATCGTCCAGAATTCTTAAGGAATCTGGCCGATCGTCCAAATGAGAAACTGAGTGCGTGACGCCAATTCCTGCAAAAACACTCAAACTAACACGAAAAATCAAATATTAACAAGAAATACAATGAAAAATACTAAATCTTTTTTTTTTTTTTTTTTTTTTTTTTTTTTTTTTTTTACGTGGGTTGCCTCCCACCAAGCGCTCGTATCGTCATTAGCTTGACGTACCAAATACTCAAGAGAAGAGTGGGGGGTCGGAGATGAGAATCGTCTCCACCGTGTGAGGAAGTGTCGTCCCTTCGATGTACGGCTTCAATCGTTGCCCGTTGACCGAGAAGATGTATCCCGAATCCTCGTTCTTAATCTCTACCGCACCATGAGGGAAGACTTGTACCACCGTGTATGGACCTCCCCACCTAGACTTAAGCTTACCCGGAAATAATCGAAGTCGAGAGTGAAAGAGAAGTACCTTCATTCCGGGTTTGAACTCCTTGTAGGCTATGCGTCTATCACGTAGACGTTTCACCTTGTCCTTGTAGATCTTGGCATTGTCGTAGGCTTCGTTCCTTAGCTCGTCGAGCTCCTCCATTTGCAAAATCCTCCGATCATGAGCATCGTCGAGGTCGAAATTCATGCGCTTGAGGGCCCAATATGCCTTGAACTCGATCTCAACGGGCAAATGGCATGACTTACCATAGACGAGCCTATAGGGACTCATCCCAAGCACGCCTTTGTAGGCCGTACGATATGCCCAAAGAGCGTCGTTCAACTTGTCGGCCCAATCCTTCCTCGATGGCTTGACCGTCTTCTCTAAAATCCCCTTGATTTGTCGATTGCTCGTCTCCGCTTGTCCCGAAGTTTGTGGATGATAAGGAGTCGTCACCTTGTGAGTGATGGCGTTCTTCTTCATGAGCTTGGCGAACAATTTGTTGCAAAAATGCTTTCCCCCATCACTAATGATCACACGAGGGAAACCAAACCTACACAAAATATTTTCCTGCACAAACTTCAAGACAACGTGAGAATCGCACGTCCTTGTGGGGATGGCTTCAACCCACTTGGACACATAATCGACCGCAAGTAAAATGTATTCAAAACCATGGGATTTAGGAAAAGGTCCCATAAAGTCGATGCCCCACACATCAAAAATCTCAACCACTAAAATAGGATTAAGGGGCATCTCATTACGGCGACCTATAGAACCTGTGCGTTGGCAACGATCGCATGCAAGGTAGAAGGCTTGAGCATCCTTGAACAAGGTAGGCCAATATAATCCACTTTGTAGCACCTTATGAGCAGTCTTTTGGCCTCCAAAATGTCCTCCATTCGGCTCCTCGTGACAATGTCGCAACACCTCGGTTTGCTCGTGGTCGGGAACGCACCTTCGAATCACCTCGTCCTTCCCAAGCTTGAACAAGTGAGGATCCTCCCAATAGTATTGCCTACATAAACGAAGAAACCTTTTCTCTTCTTGAGCGTTAAGGACGGGTTTAGTGTCCTTATCGGCCAAGTAATTAGCAATATCGGCAAACCAAGGAGTAGCATTCACTTCATTAACATTCTCAAAGGGAAAGGAATCACAAATATCATCAAGAGAGGCATAAGGGGGAGGTGAATCGAGACGAGAGAGATGGTCGGCCACAAGATTATCACTACCTTTCCTATCACGAATTTCAATGTCAAATTCTTGAAATAATAAGACCCATCTAATCAACCTAGGTTTTGCTTGGGCTTTAGTCAAAAGATGTTTAAGAGCACCATGATCACTATAAATAATCACCTTAGACCCTATGATGTATGATCTAAATTTATCTAAGGCAAAAACAACAGCAAGCATCTCTTGTTCGGTGGTGGTGTAATTCACTTGAGCAGGATTAAGAGTTAAACTAGCATAGTAAATCACACGAAGCATCTTATCGACTCTTTGACCCAAAACAGCCCCTACGGCATTATTCGACGCATCACACATAATCTCAAAAGGCAATGACCAATCGGGACCGACTACAACGGGAGCAGAGATGAGTTTTTCTTTTAAAGTGAGAAAAGCATTCATACAAGACTCATCAAAGTGGAAAGGCACATCTTGAGCAAGCAATCGACAAAGAGGTTGGCTAATTTTAGAAAAATCCTTAATGAATCGTCTATAAAAGCCCGCATGACCAAGGAAACTCCTAATACCTTTGACATCACTAGGTGGTGGCAATTTTTCAATCACCTCCACTTTCGCTTTGTCGACCTCTATGCCCTTTCTCGAAACTATATGGCCTAAAACAATTCCACTTCTAACCATAAAATGACTCTTTTCCCAACTCAAAGTAAGACCACTCTCAATGCATCTCTTAAGGACTCTCTCTATTTTCATCAAGCAATCATGGAAAGACGACCCAAAAAAAGAAAAATCATCCATAAAGATCTCTACAAAATCACCGATAAATTCCGAAAAAATAGACATCATGCATCTTTGGAACGTACCCGGTGCGTTGCAGAGACCAAATGGCATCCTCCTATAAGCGTAGGTCCCAAAAGGGCTTGTGAAGGCCGTCTTTGCTTGATCCTCCGGAGCTATCGCGATTTGATAGTAACCTGACAAACCATCTAGAAAACAATAAAATTCTTGCCCGGCTAACTTATCATGCATTTGATCAATAAAAGGGAGAGGAAAGTGGTCCTTTTTAGTGGAAGCATTAAGCTTCCGATAATCGATGCACATCCTCCAACCGGTAACCGGGCGCGAGGCGACCAACTCGTCCTTCTCGTTCTTTGACACCGTGATTCCTCCCTTCTTTGGAACGACGTGCACCGGGCTAACCCACTCACTATCGGCGATGGCATAGATAATACCCTCCGCCAATAGCTTGTAGATCTCCTTGCGCACGACCTCCATGAGCATTGGGTTGAGCCTCCTTTGTCCATCTCGTTTGGGGCGAGCGCCTTCTTCGAGATTGATGCGATGCATGCACGTGGCCGGGCTAATTCCTCGTATATCCGCCAAGCTCCATCCAAAAGCGAGCTTGTTCTCCTTGAGTATGCCCACCAAAGCTCCTTCCTCTGCAAGAGACAAAGAAGAAGAGATGATCACGGGCTTTTGATTGCCTCCCTCTAAAAATATATATTTCAAATGCGATGGCAGCTCTTTCAACTCCAACGGCTCCGGAATCTTCGAGCCGGGCTCGGGGTCTTGAGGTGGAAACGGTAGCTTGATTCCAATATCCCTCTCCATTCGCTCCCATTCCATTTGATCTCCGGATCCCCAACATACTTCCTCGGTATCGAAATCCTGCACAAAAGAGCACTCGGCCAAGGCATCAACCTTATCGATGAAAGAACAATTATCAATTAAGTTGACCGATGACATAGGCCGACTCTTATGCACAGAAAACGAAACATCCTCTCCTAAAACGGACATCTTAATCACACCACTCTTCACATCAATCAAAGTATTAGTAGTAGCCATGAAAGGACGACCTAGCAAAAGTGTGTGCTCAATACCGTTCTCTTGCACCTCACCTATCTCTAAAACCATGAAATCAACGGGAACTATCAAACCCCCTACGCGAACAAGAATATCCTCAATAATACCTCTAGGGTACCTAATAGACCTATCCGCCAATTGAAGGCTCATGCGAGTGGGTTTAAGCTCTCCTAACTCTAATTGCTTAAAGATAGAATAAGGCATAAGATTAATACCGGCACCTAAATCTAGCATACCACATGCTTCCTTACAATTACCTAAAGAGATAGTGATAACGAAAGAACCTGGATCTCGTTGCTTAGGTGGAAGAGGGTGTTGCATAATTGATGTCGCCACCTCCGATACCGCAATTGTCTCCATCTCATCGAACGGCTTCTTCCTCGATGTCAACTCCTTCACGAACCTCACGAACGGTGGCACGTTGCGAATAACATCAAGGAGAGGCAAGTTCACGTCCACCTTTGAAAGAAGCTTGTATAGATCGGCGAATTGTTGATCACGCTTCTTGTTCTTCACACGACTTGGATAAGGAATGGGAGGAACATAAGGATTGGAAGTCTTGTGTAGAGGTGGGGCTTCCTTCTCGGGCTCGTCGGACTCCGTGTGCTGCTCACCTGATTTGGCCGATCGGCCAGAGTCGGGGTGACTTGGCTGATCATCCAGATTGGCTGCTGGGTTCTTGGGCGAGTTGGGAATTCTGGCCGAGCGTCCAGAATCTGGACAACCGTCCAGATCAGCTACTGGACGGGGCTCGGGCGCCTGCATTTTGGCCGATCGTCCAGCATCTGGCCGACCGTCCAGATTGGGTGCTGGACGGACGTGTTGATGTGGAGGTGCTGCCGGCGTCTTCGGCCCATTCCAACGGGGGCTCGGGCCCCATCTATCTCCCATGTGTCCTTGAGGTGGCATTGTCACTCCATTGTCCACGTGCCTCCCGCTCCGCAACACCGAGACAGCTTGGGCTTGATGCGGTGGAAAAGCAGGAACATATGGGGGATATTGCACCTCGTTAGCTTGTTGTGGTTGAATCCCTTGGCTCGGAATCCGCCCCGGTTGTTGTATCAAGTGCATAGATCCAGAAATTTGGCCAATGGCCGTCTCGAGCCACTTTATGTTTGCATCAAGTGCATGGAAACGATCCTCATCGGCGGGAGGCTTTTGTGGAGGTCCTTGAGGACGAGAGTTCGGGTATGGTGGTGGTGGTGTAGGATTAGATTGAGGAGGGTAATATGGAGGTGGTGGATAATATGGATTTGGAGGGTATTGAGGAGGTGGATAATATGGTGGAGGTTGAGGGTAGTAGGGATTTGGTGGAGGAGGATAGGGGTTATTATATGGTGGAGGACGCCTATTCGGATAGGTAGGGGGGTTACCTTGCCCTTGTGTCGGCCTCGAATTTTGGTAGCGTCCATTGTATCCCCCTTGGTATCCTTGATGTGGTGCTTGAGGTGGGTATCCTTGAGCGGCGTAGACCTCGGCTCCTCCTTCTTATGGAAACTCCCCCATGTTGTGGCACACCTCCTTGATGTGACCATGTTCTCCACAAATCCCGCATTGGTCGGGCTTCCTCTCTTCCTCCTTCGGTGCCGGTGCACTTTGCTTAACCTTCAAATTCTCGAGATCCCTATACATGTCGGCAATTTGCTTCTTCAAGTCGGGGCTCATCGAAATTGCACTCGCCTCCACTTTCCTCGGTCTAGCTGATTTTTGTTGAGAACTCGCAGCTAGCGTCTCGAAAATATCCTTCAACTCTTCAGCTGTCTTGACCGCTATGTTGCCTCCGGCCGAACTATCCACCATGAATTGGCAAGTTTGGTTGAGGGCGTCGTAGAAATATTGCCAAAGCAACTCCGGTGCCATTTGATGATGAGGGCATTGTTGAAGTAGCTCTTGGAACCTCTCCCATGCTTCGTGAAACGGCTCATCGTTGTCTTGGGAGAAATTCATAATCTTTGACCGCACCTCTTGAGTCTTGCGGTTCGGGTAGTACTTGAGCATGAACTTCTCGCATACCGCATTCCAAGTGGCGAGAGAGTTGGCCGGGAGCGCCAAATACCATGACTTTGCTCGATCCTTGAGGGTGTACGGGAAGCACTTCATCTTCAAGTTGTCCTCCGTGAGTCCCGAGAGTGGGAAAGTTTGCACCACCGTGCAAAACTCTCGGATGAACGTCAAAGCGTCCTCGTTGGCCAGCCCATGGTAGGAGGGAAGCAACGCCATGTGGTGAGGTTTAAGCTCATGATTCCTGACCGCTTCCGTCAGGACAATCGCCGAAGTGGTGGCTGTGAATGTGGGGCGAGCAAAATCGCCCATGACTCTAGCTGCCATGGCTTCGGGCTCTGCAAACAACAAGACTAAACCAAAGTCTTGAGAATCGATCTCCTCCTTCTCCTTCGCGGCTAAGATCGCTTTCCTTTGATGGATGTTGTCGACGTAGGGCGCTAAATTCCTTTGAAGACTTCGGCGACCATGCATAAACAACACTCAACAAACGGGTTAAACGCACCAAGTGGGACAGATAAGAAATCGAAATAAACACAAATAAAAATAAAACAAATAAAAATACTACACAATAAATCGCCTAAAGTTTTCCCCGGCAACGGCGCCAAAATTTGTTTCACCAAAAAGTGTCCGCAATAGACGAAATCTATCGTAGCACTAGCAAGTAAAACCTAAGTATCGAATCTCAAGGAAAACTTAACAGGGCAATTAATTATGTAGTAAACCTAAAACTAAGAAAGCAAGTAAAGAAGAATTTGGGGTTTTGGTTTTAAATCCTAGGCAAATAAAATAAATCAAAGCAATAAATAAAAGCAAGTAAATCAACTAATCTAGGAACGAGAAAATTAATCTAGAATTAAACTAAAGGAAAACGATTAATCTAACTAGGCAAGAAGGAAGCAACGAAGGAAACGAAAGCAAAGAAAGAAGCATAAATAAATAAAGACATGATGAATTGAAATCTGGAAATTAAAGGCAAATTAATCTAACTTGAAAACTTTGAAAAACGAAAGAATTGAAATCAAAGGAAAACGAATCTAAACTTAAACTTGAATTCGAAAGAACGAAATTATACTAAGGAATTTAAACGGAGCAATTAAGAAAACGAATCTAAAACGAAAGCAAGCAATTAAAACAAGTAAACGAAAGCAATAAAAGAACTTACGAAAATTGAGACGAAGAACGAAGAACTTGAATTAAATAAACGTCTTGAATTAAATTGCAATAAACGAAGAACGAATCCGGATCCGAACAATAGAAAGCTAATAAAAGTGTTTGAATGCTAAACTAGAGCTAAAACTAAGGTAAAAGTTGATAAAGGATGATACAAAATTCGTCCAAGGCACTAATATATATACTAGGAAGAAAACCTAATTAAATAAGGAAACACAGCTGGACGCCGACATCTGGCCGATCGTCCAGATGCTGAAGGAAATCTGGCCGGTCGGCCAGATCAGGAACTGCATAACCTCTTTGAATATGTTTGGCCGATCGTCCAGATTGTGAAGGAATTCTGGACGTTCGTCCAGATCAGGGACTGCTGAACCCTTGCATAGGCATTTGGCCGATCGTCCAGATTCCTAAGGAAATCTGGCCGATCGGCCAGATCAGGTTCTGGTCTCTCACGGCCTTTCCTTCTCTTCGTGCACTTTTCGTCCCGTTTTCTTCCAATTTCTCACCTTTTGCTCCTACGATGACCAAAACTCCAAACAAACAATCATAGCCAAAAGACACACTAAAAGACACAAAAACATAATGAAAACTAACACGAAAACGCAACGAAAAACCTAACAAATAAACACCAATCACGGACCCCAAATCGATGAACGACTGAAGCACGTATCACGGAAGCCATTATTCAATGGCGTAGTTAACCCGAGACCCACAAGATAACATGAACGAACTATAGATTCAGATTCAAAGAGCCGATTCGAATCCTACCAAGAACTAAGGTTTGTGTATTTTCTGAAAAATACGGTGATTCGTTGCTGAAAAGAAATCAGTTTTTTATTCAATCAAGTCTGAATATCAAAACCCTACGAAAATCACTTAAATACTACTCCCTATGTCCCACTGATAAAGGGACCTTTTCCTTTTTGCGACGTCCCACTAATATAGGGACCTTTCCCAAAATAGAAAATTGTAACCCAATAAAATTCAGACACCTCACTTTAACCCACTACCATTCACTTTAACACACTATCATCACTTTCGTCTTAATTCCTGTGCCGAATCAAAAGGTCTCTATCCCAGTGGGATGGAGGGAGTAGTAAACTCGAAATTTACAAGGCTTGGGCTTGTAAATTATCGGGCCTAACTAAAACATAATAATTATATCAACTTGCCCAATACATCTAAATAGTCTATTGTAATTGTGCTCTAAATAAAAATAAATGGAATACTAATAAACTAGACGTCTTCCTCGATGGCCACAAAGTTCACTAATTTGTAGCTTCGAAACTCCACTCCATCACCTTCAAGCATCTTCTGAATATAACACTGGAGATATCCTTGCAGATTCTTAGCTCTTAACCTCGTCACAGGACCCCTAAGCTGCAATTCCAGGTTGAGTTCGTCAATGCTTGCCTCGACCTCATCAGAGCGTGCAATTGCAATTTATCAGCAAGTTGTATATGCCTACCGAGAACATGACTTTGTTACAGCAATGAATAATATGAAATTATTTGCTCTTGGTGCATACGCTAAGGTCGTGGGTATTGATCCTAACAAATGGACTCGTTCTAAGTGTCATGTGCGTCATTATCGTTTTTTAACATCCAATGTTGTTGAGTGCATGAATGGGTGTCTAAGATGGCTAGGGTGTTGCCGGTCTGTACTCTTTTTGAGTGTATTCACTCTCTTATATGGAAGTGGTTCCTAGATCGACGTGCTGAGGCTGTAGCCCGAACTCATGAGTTGACTGATGTTGGACAGTCTAGATTGGGTAGATCATCGGAGTTGGGGTCGACCATGAGTGTTGAAGCAACTTCTCTAACAAAATTCAAGGCATCGACAGGGATGAAGCATCACCTAATGGATCTTGAGAAGAAGCAATGCACCTATCTTATCTTTGATCTCGACTTGATACCGTGTTCCCAAGCTGCAACAACCATTCAGTAACCGTACATGTTTTAATACTACATACTTACTTATATTTTTATTTGAATTCTATTTGAATTTAT
This sequence comes from Thymus mandschuricus, assembly GCA_029379335.1. Classification (NCBI taxonomy): domain Eukaryota; kingdom Viridiplantae; phylum Streptophyta; class Magnoliopsida; order Lamiales; family Lamiaceae; genus Thymus; species Thymus mandschuricus. Next base: position 10,141,552 of record CM057078.1, read on the forward strand.
TCTTATTGTAAACTACCCTTGCAGTCATACGAAAAAGTCTTCAATACCATTTGTCAGTTCTTACTACAGTACTGAATCGTTGCATGAAACTTATGCGGGAGAAGTGATGCCAATTCCTATTCCCTAAGAGTGGAATGTTCCTGTTGAGATTGAGGCATGTCTGTTGGAGCACCGGATAATCCCAAACAGGCCGGCCGTCCACGCAAGAGACGGATGAAGGCTGGGTCACCATCATCTCGAAGCCATAATAATGCCAATTCAAATTCATATACCCCTCGATGTACTCGGTGCTCACAAATTGGTCATTATCAAAATGTTCTATTTCTTTACCCGATTCTACAGAGGTTTCATCTTTGGGTGCGAATGGAAACAAACGCCGCAAGCAGTGACATGCCGTATTTGTGGTGTTGTCGGACATACTCGATTAACATGCAAGGATAGAACTCCTCTTCCTCCGTAATTATGTTATCTATTCACGGTGTTGTTAGTTATTTGGATAATTTGTTGATGGTTGGCACTATTTTTTTTTCTTAAAGTTTGAAAAGTTTACGAAGTTGTTAATGTTTGGATCTAGTAGTGTTTAGAGTTCAATTAGTACCTTCAGTTCTAACAACAATGTGTAGAAGAATGTTTATTCGATGTTTATGTTTTTTAATTGTTTAAATGCTATTAGTTGGGTGTTTTGTTTGTTCTGTATGATTAATTACCGAAAGCATGATGATTATAATTAAATAATATTAAATTGTTTATTAATTTAAAATTAAAAATAGTATGTCCTTAATTGTTGTTTATTATCTTTTGTTTTTAGTGGTTAATCTGGAAACATATTGACAAACGAAACGACGTCGTTTTCTGTAATTTTTTGGGGCACCACTTAAACAAACGACGTCGTTTTCTGGAAACATATTGACTTAAACAACACTATTCGCGATATTAGGGTTCTTGATTTCAAAATCGAAAGAATGTCGACCTCCACCTCCTCTTCCTCTAGCTGGCGACCTAGATGGATCTCCTCTCCAAATTGTGTGCACGGATTGTCGGCTGATACTCTAACCTCTTTGCTGGGTCCCGATGCAAATAAGCAGGAAACACAGGGCGGGGGGGGGGGGGGGGGGGGGGGAATACGTGTTTAGAAATTTTTAAATTCTTTTTCAAGTTTATCACAGAGTATGCAATATGAGTTGCTCGAACTTAAGACCACAACAAAAGCTAGATCTACAGTAAAGCTTCACAAAAGATCGAAGCGAATGCTTGATCTCTTGAGTTGCTCGCTTACACAAATGCGGAAATTCGGTGAGCTAAAGTTTTTCCTAAGTAATTAAAAAATCTTGCTTAAGTTGTTTAGATGTTCGTGAGAAGGTGATACTCAAAGTGAGTAAACAAAGTAAAAGCGTAAGAAAAGGGAAATACTACACAACGAGTTTTATAGCGGTTCAGAGATAACAAGCTCCTACGTCCACTTTGTTCCTTGCTTGGAATGAATTCTTTTCACTCAAGAATCCCATAGAGATTACGATGGGTTATCTGGAAACCTAAGCACGATCGAGCTTCACACTATCGGTGACAGTGTAAGCTTGGATCTACACACAACTACAACCAAGATCGAGCCTTTCACTATCGATGAAAGTGAGGACTTGGATCTTTTACAACTCAAAAACACGAACTCTAACACAACAAAATACAAGCGAAAGACGAGACTTGAGTTTTGGGTAGGGTTGGTGTAACACGCACTCTAACTTAGAAGAATCCTTTACAAGATGAAGTAAAGGCTTAGGATTCTTCTTGGTTCTAGGCTATGATATATATGAGAGCCTAAGATCTAGAGTGGAGCTAAGGTTGCAGAAACACAAGCTTTGATGTAACTAAAGCTTGGAACACTTCGTAAGAACTCGAGAAAGAATGGCTTTGGAAATCAGGAGCACATGCTGTTTGAGCGCTGGAAATCAAGAGAAGTGTTAAGTGTTCTTGTTTTTGGTGAGCTCCTTATATAGTGGTAGAGATAGGATCAGTCCGTTGCTTGGTTGGTGATCTTGTCTCTCCACGCTTCGGCAATACGACGGCTTTGACTTGCAGCTTTTCAAAGCGACATTTTTTCTTCTTTCCCGAAATGGCTATCTTCCAAGCTTAACAGTAACCAAGCTTGGACAGGAAAGCGACTGATGTCTGCCGGTACCTTCAAGTCAACTCTCTTCATCCACTGCTTGCGTGCCATGTGGAGATCTTCATTAAATGGTTGCTGATCTTCACTTGACTCAATTCAAACTCGAGTTTGAATGTGGATGGTAGTTGAGTTGTCGCTGTCACACTTGGCAGAGTGGATGCTTCCGTCTTTGAAAATTGCCAAGTCTGGAACTCTCGCTTGGGCTTTATCTGAGAAGACTCGCTTTATTACTAAAACACACTCAAGCAAGTGGCCTTCTCGCTTCACTGTTTACCCTGTAAGCTAGACCTAAGCGACTAAAAGAAATTGAGCTTTCCTAAAATTTTAAGCTCGAAAAATTATATCCTATGATTCTAATCAAATAAGGGTCGCTTGTGAATAGGATTTTCAAGAGGGGGGATCGAATCAAAAACATAAATAAAATTTTATTAAGCGTTCCCAAGTAGGTTCCCCCTTAACATTTTAATCCTTAACAGTTCTCAACAATTTCCCCCTTTTTGATGATGCCAAAACCCCACATATACCACTGTAAGAACTTTCAAGCGACTGATTCCTTTTCAGTCTTTCATTTTTATTTTTGGTTCTTATGGTTGTGTGGGTTTGTAGCAAAAGGATAAACAACACAAATCTAGTAAAAATAAAAACACTTGACAAAAATGAGAAATTGATATAGATAAGAAGTTCACGATTCCACAAAAGGATAAGAAAAGAGTTACATGAGATAAGCAGCTTCCACTCTTTTCTTCATCCACTTCTTGTTGTCTGAGGTAGGGTTAAGGATTCCAAGCATGCCTAGAGCTTCCCTGATCTCTGCATCAATGACACTTCGGTCCAGAGCCGACGAGCCTCGAAGTGTGGGTTTTTCAATCTTATCAGCTTTGGGAATTTTGATGATATATTTGGTCTCTCCATTCTCTGCAGCTTGCAAGAGAAGCTCCCAAAGCCTAGATCGAAATTCCTCATAAAATTTTGCAGAGCGTCAAACTTGGAGATGGTAGTTTGATTGGCAAGCGTCTTTCGGTGGTTGTAGACCTTGACAAACTTGATCTTAGCTTCCATCCATCGATTCACCAAGTTGTCTAGAAGAAATTCTTCAAGATATTTGGCGTCCTTGTGCAATCTCCGTCTCTCCTCAATCTCTTCCCTGGACCTTTCCGACAGCTCCTATAGAATGCTTGTGAATTTCTTGGTCCTTTCTGTGTTGAAACGAGGCTTCTTCTCTCGGACAACTTCCTTCATCAGCTCCTTCTCCTCCTATGTGTAACATATGTAGCTGTCAATGAGGGTGAGAGCATCATCGCAGGCTTGGATAGACGCTTCCAGCTCGCAGGTTTCTACCTCATCATCTTTGATCGACACATATCCACTTCTCAGTAGTTGAAGATGGCATTTGTAGAATTCGTCAAGCCTGGATAGAACTCTCCCCTTTATAACCTCTTTGGCAGTCATTTTAGCAGCTTTAGCTTCTGCTGCTTTCAGTTTGGCCTCATCTCTTTTTCTTTTGTCTTCTTCTTTCATGCTTGCTCGCTCGCTCATCGATGGTCTCTTTCACCTTCTGTGGCTTCGATTTATCCGATTTCTCAGATGACTGAGAATGACGCTTGGAGGAGTGTGATGAGGCTGTGACTTTTCCATGGATCGGCACGCTCTGAAGGGATTTATTTCATGAACTGGCATGATTGCGCTTTGAAGTTTGCGAGGTGAGGTGTTAGTCGCTTCTCGAGTTTCTCCCAAAGGGATAGACTTGCTCAACGCAGCGCTTGGTGAAGCGGCGGAAGGTGAAGCGACTGTCTTTCTTGATGGCTCAGCAGGAGGGACTGCAAAGGATGATGAACCTGCAGTCAAACGAAGAATTTTCTCATTCCTCGCTTCCACGGCTCCGCTTCCAAGGGCTTTCCTTTCCCCCTTTTGGCATCATCACCACTAATAATGCCTGTAATAGTCTTTACAAAGGTTGTGTCCTCCACTGGAGTAAGACCAAGCTTATCTGGTCGAGCCTCGAAGAAGAGAGAACTCATTCGATAGAATCTTCACAGCATCAATAGTCCGATTGGTAATGTTCTTCATTGATGGCAAGAATTGCCGTCTTCTTAGCCACTTCATCTATCAAAATGAGAGATTGGCGCTCTCGCTCCTCAATCGCTCGCTCGCGCTCCTCTGCTGCTCTGACAAGCTGCTCAACAACTTCCACTGCATACTCTCTTTCTTCCACGGCCTGGGTGCGAGCCTCCAGCTCAGCCCTCACTTCGTTTTCATCTTTTTCATCTCTTGAATTTCCAGATCGTTCACTTCTTTGGCACTTGATTATTCTGCTTCCAGAGCTGTCAGCTGCTTCTCCTTCTCAACTAGCTCTGCTACTTGCTCTGTAATATTCTGCTCTTTTATCATTAATTCTGCTTCATGAAGTGTCACTTATTTGCCTTCCCTTCTACGACTATTCAGCTTGCTTATTGCTTCATCGTGTTTTGCCTTCAAGCTAGAAAGCTTTGTCTCTAGCTTCAAAACTTGCTTCTTGCTGCTGTGAACCTCTGACTTTACCTTGAAAATCTCAGCATCCTTCTCCTCAATTGTTATATTTCTTTTTTCATTTTCAACATTGATTACTTCATTAATCTTTTCTTTTTGAGCGTCGAGCTCGGCTTGCAGATGTTTCATCCTTTCATCAATTTCAGTCTTTTTGAGCTTCACCTCTTCAAGCTCCTTTTCCACACTAGCAATCTGAGCTTTAAGCTCGCTTTCCTTTCCTTCTCCTTCTTTTCTCAGCTTCTCAAGATCCTCCAAGTGCTTCTTCTCTTCTTCTTTCGCTTTCGACACCATTTTGTGTAGATCTTCGATGTCCGTTTTGAGTTCAGTTGCCATTCCTTCATATTTCTTCTTCAGTTCCAGCTCAAAGTCAGAGAGCTTCCTTTCCGGTGGGACAAAATCAGGGTGCTCGCTCTTCACTATTCCATCGAGCACTTCGAGATACTTGCCCTTGTTGATCAGCTTTCTGAAGCCATCGACCCCAATGAAATCCAGTTGCTTGCCTTCATCAGTTACAAGCTCCTCCTCTCCAAAGGCCTTGATTAACGAGAATACTTCGTAATACTCAGTACCTTGATAATCGACATAGACCAGGAAGTCCGTAGCTTGCTTCACGAACTTCTTGGACAACGGTACAGAGGCGTACCTTTTCCTTACTTTCTTCTTCGCCATTTGCCAATCTTGGTGAAAGATGGCAAGGGCCTCTTCTTGAGCGGTTTTAGGTTGGGGAGGGTTGGTGGTCTCCTGGGCTGTTTGGGCTGAGGGTGATGGTGGTGTAGGGATTGAAGGATTTTCTGTTTGGTGGGATGAGGATGGAATTTGAGTGGTTTCTTGGTTGGAGGTTTTGATGACGGGAGGGGGTGATGGATGATCGTGTACGGATTTCGTGTGTAACTAACTTGAAAGAAGTAAAGGACAATGGCGAGGAGAGTTACGTGGTTCGATCCGCGTTGCAGATCTACGTCCACGGGAGGGAAAGAGTGTATGAGTTTATTAGGGTTTATGTGTGTGAGTACAAGAGCATGTGTGTGTTTCTACCGCTATTACATTGGTATATATAAGAATCGCCGATATGGAATCCCTCCATATCAGCTCAATCCCTACAATTTTGGTAATGTTACTCCATGAATCACGCATTTCCTTGTGATCTCTTGATCTCATCTTCTACGTCGGTTAGGTCAGGACTAGCGACGTGGGCCGAGCTCATGGGCCTGGCATAGGTAATGGGCCCAATCACGATTGGGCCTTATGCTGGGTTAATGAGCTGGGCCATATCCCATCACACCCCCCCCCCCCCCCTCCCCCCCTCCCGAAAAGCGTAGAAGATGAGATGTGGGGTTCTGAAGTGACAAGTTTGCATCATCTCCAAATTGATAGCTAATATTGGTGAACTGCCGAACTGGTTAGCACAGCGAGGTCGAGATCGGCGCGTGTCAGACGTATTAAATGCGTCGATTGGGTTCCCGAAAGAGTAGGGATGCGACAGGTTGTTGAAGTTGAACCGTTTCACCGTAGGTTAAGGGGTGGCTTCTTCCATACTTTATTCACTTTTCTCCTTTTCGAAAATCAAAAGCAAATTCTTCTCTGCACTGTTCATATTCGTCTCCGCCACTGCAACTTTTCGTCGGTCGTCCGATTCGACATCCGTCTGAAAACCAAGTGAGTAAAACATGAACCCTTCCTCTTCCTCAATTCCTGCTTCTTTTTCTTCGTCCGCGGGTCCGTCCTCCAGTCGGGTTAGGTTAGAGGTAGTGTCCGAGTGTCCCCCCGCCGTGTATGCTTTAGACGTAGAGTTTCCCGGTCGGGGGGCATCGGTGGACGGTAAGGTTAAAGACTATGAATCTGTGTTAACCTCTGGTGACCTAGAGCGCATTAGCGACATTTATGGTTTCCCTCCTTCCGCCATCCTCGCCATCCCTAGGGCAAGGGATAGGGCGTGCTGGCCTCCGGTAGGGTTCGTAACAATATACGAGGACTCACTTCGGTGTGGCCTTCGCATTCCGTACCCTGCCATTTACTCCGACGTGGAGCGACGTCTGGGTGCCTCCCTCTCTCAATCGACCCCCAATTCCTCCTATCACATTACTGCCCTCGGTGTTCTCTCAAACCTTCAAGGCTTCGCAATGACCGCGGAACTAGTGAGCCGCTTTTTTTCCTTGAAAAATAGTAATAGTTGGTACTATCTTACCCCGCGTCTCGCGTTCCGAGATGAGGGCGAGAATAAGAGCCCCGACTGGCAAAAAAAATTCTTCTTCTGCCCGTTCGACGGCGCGCTCCAGTTCGCATGGAGAAACGGTAGAATCGAGGGATGGATTTCCCACGCCAAGTTTGGCAATCTCATGGCAATCCTGAACGGTTACGGGGAGGTCAAGGGTAAGTTCGTCGAGGCCGATCTCGTCCGAGCTGGGCTGAGTCCCAATGATCCAGCCACTTCGCTGGCTCTGGGGAGGGGTGAGGCTCCTTCATTTCGCGTCGTAGTCTTGGTGCTGTCTACTTCTTGCTTTTCTTTCTTTTGCTTTTTGCTAACTCCTTTCATTTGTTCTTTTCAGTGGCATTTTTTCCAGTTGCACCACCACCACCCCCCCCCCCCCCCCCCCCTCCCCTGAAGAAGAACAAATGAAAGAGGTTTGCGGTGACCTCGACGGACGAGCTGGTGTCCGCCTTCACTGGCAGATCCTCAGAAAAGACGGTCGATGTGCCGTTGTCACCTCCGCGCTCCAGTTCTCTCCACCGGGAGGGAAAGGAGCCTTTTGACGCCTTCGTGGTCGATGATGACTGCATCATGTTCGAGAAGGGGCAGCCTCTGCCGCGCTTTCTCGAGGTAGCCATTACTCCTTTTTCCCATGCTTCTCTCTCCCTTGGTTTTTTTTTTTTTTTTTTTTTTTTTTTTTTTTGAAATGCTGGTGTGGTGAATGGTAGTCGTGGTGCAGGGCCGGGAACAGGTGTGCGGCGAGCTGAGCCGTGTGGCGGAGTATCTCCGCTGTGCGGCCATACAATTCACCTCGCTGGCCGAGGTGAAAGCTACTGCGGAGGCGGAGAGGCGGAGCATCTCTTGCGAGCTCCAAAACAAGGATGTTGAGGCCTCAGCGAGCAGGGCAGGGGAGTAGGACTTGAAGATGGCGGCCTTGGAGGCCGATGTTGCTGTCATGAAGGCCCGGTAGGCAGAGACGGTGGCTTCGCAGGCCGCCGTTATCCAAGCCGTAGTGGAGAAATTAATGCGCTTCAACCGTTTCTGTGACATGGCCAGGCAGCTCGGGTTGCTCCTGTCGATTCCGGAGAAGGCTGTTACCTTGGAAGCGTTGGCCAAGGAGTATCCGGACATGGATAAGTCCAAGTTCGGGTACCCGGACTTGGATAAGTCCAAGTTCGTATTTCTTTTCCCTAACTTTCATTTGTTTATTGCTTCGATTATTCATATTGCACAAGCATCGTAAACAAACTTAAAACGAAGCTTTAATTACTTAGGAAAGATTAGCTCACTAAATTCCGCATTACAAGTAAGCCTCACTCTTGATCAAGCGTTTGCTTAGGTTAAGAATCAAGCTTCTACTATAGATCTAGCTTGCGGCTAGGTCTTGAGTATTTGAAGCGAGTGCTTTACTTGTTACTCTGAGATAAAGGAAAAAGAAGTTGAAAAACTTCTACACACGTATTCACCTCCCCCCCCCCCCCCCCCACGTGTGTTTCCCTTATCAAACCGGGACCAATAAGTGGCATCAGAGTAGAGGTTCTTTCGAGCCACTGCTTTGCATACCTGAAGCGAGTCCCCTCTCGCTTCACGTTGTCTCACTGAACCGATCCGGCTTTTCCTAAGTGCATCAAAACCCTCACTCACGCATACTGCATTACTACTGACGTTTCATCATGTCTACATAGTGCATCCAATCTTCCTCTGTTCTCGATTGAAGGATACGAAACATGGAGTTTCCGTGTCGAAAGCTTTCTATGCTCCATTCACGACAGAATGTGGGAAGTCATAGAAGATGGGCCGATCGAGATCAAGAAAGCCATTTCAGTGAATGTTCCAGCTGTAGAAGGGCGAGAAGCTTATGTCAGACAAGACTACATGGACAAGGCGAAAGAAGACTACTCTTCCAATGACTTCAAGATCGCCAATCTAGATCGTATAGCACGCCATACAATGCAGAGCACTATGTCAGATGCTTATCTTCCCAGGATTAGGAAGTGCACTACTGCGAAGGAGTTGTGGGAAACCCTAGCCCTAATCTCCTAAGGCACTGACAAGATAAAGGAGAACAAGCTTGCCGTGCTGATGAGAGAGTTCGAGAGCCTCACAATGAAGTCTGGAGAATCAATTGATGCCTTCGAACTACGCGTCACCAACATCATTGCCACTCTCATCTCTCTTGGCAAGGAATTCACTAACAAAGAAGTCAACCTCAAGATTGTCCGAGCTCTTACACGGAAATGGCAGACCATGAAGGAGTTATACTTGGCAACAAAGGACTTATCGAAGCTCACACCGGAGATCCTGTTCTCCAAGCTAAAGGCTCACGAATTCGATCTCAATCGAATGAGCCTGGACGATGAAGACGAAGGTCCTACGTCGTCAAAAGGAGTCGCTTTCAAAGCTGCAGAAAGCCCCCCAGACGATTGCCAAGATGACAAGAGAAGAATTGGAAGAACACTACGCATTCTTGTCAAAGAATTTCAACAAGATGAATTCACGCGTGGGGAAATATATGAGATTCTACAAGCAATACAAGGGAAAGAGTACTGAGGCTCGAGAAGGAAAAGGAAAGCGAGAAGAAACATCAAAGCCGATCTCAATACTTTGATTGATGTGAAGAGTGGTGTGATTAAGATGTCTATGTTGGGTGAGGATGTTTCGTTTTTTGTGCATAAAAGTCGACCTATGTCATAGGTCAATTTAATTGATAATTGTTCTTTCATCGATAAGGTTGATGCCTTGGCCGAGTGTTCTTTTGTGCAGGATTATGATACCGAGGAGGTATGTTGGGGATCCGGAGATCAAATGGAGTGGGAGCAAATGGAGAGTGGTGAACGTCGTTTTCACCAAATAATTCCTGCAACCTGCTAAGAACTACTATTAGTAAAGCGATAAGCAGGGTCGAACCACAGAGAATGGAGTAATCAACTTAATTTTTCCTAAGGATCGATTTCGGTGTAGCCACCACACCTTAAAGTGAGAGTTTGAAATTAACAACTACGAAAGCACAGAATTAAATTAAGCACAAAGAGATATAAATCAACATAAAAACAACTCGGCATAGAATAACTTCTCACTAGTCTAACAGCTCCGATCATCGGACGCAAAGATAAATTAACTCATATGGATCAATCGGTTATAGGATACCGTGAATGCAACGGACGTACCCCAATTCCTACGTACTTCTTCGATAGCTAGCAAGAGACGCTGAACTAGCTATTTCTCTTATCAAAACACAACCTAGTTGGTAACGCCAGTTCTAGATTTAGTGTTCCGATAGCATTAAACAAGAAGGAACCCGAAATTAGACAAATTACCCAAGAACGCAAGTAGTAACTCGTCTACCAAATTATTCCTACTACTCATACGATAGCTTTGCCACTAATTAGCTCTAATCCAACAATTATGGATTGGGGGAACTAATTGACTGTATCCAGATTAAATCTAAGTTGATCAGGCTTAAACAAATAGGAAATAAACACTACGAACAAGGAATAACTCGGAACCCACATAAATCAATTATTAAACGATTCGGTCTCACAGAGCTTTAGCATAGCGATTCGTTATTCCTGCCGAATAAAAATCTAGCTACTCATACTCATAAAATAGAACGAAAGCAAAATAGAACAGAGAAAATCTAATTCTAAATCTAAGAACACAATAATGAAAATAGAAAAGAAGAATTAAACGGGAAGCAACAAAGTAATTTAATTTCACAATTGCAGATAACTCCAAAACAACAGTCTGGTCGATCTCCTCCTCCTCTCTGGTTTTTCGAACAACGCAGAAGAAGAAGACTCCCGTCTACCACTACTAACTCCTGCGTGCGGTTTTCACTTTTCTTTTTAATCTTTTTACCGCCCAGGAAAATAAAAACTAAATACTAATAATAATACTAATACTAATAATAATAATTATCCTAATATAAATAAAGTCCTTGCTTGATTCTTGACTCCTCGATTCTTCTCATATTTGCAAACTAATCCATGAATTCCATGATTTTCCTTTAAGCTCCTTTTTATTCCAATATTGCAAAGTTCCTGCACAAATCACACCAAAGTGTAAATTAAATCAAATGAAGCTCATGGAAAATACCAGATATATGAACAACAAATACAATACATCAGAGAGGGATATCGGAATCAAGCTTCCATTTCCACCTCAGGATCCGGAACCCAGCTTGAAAATTCTGGAGCCGTTGGAGTTGAAAGAGCTTCCTTCGCATTTGAAATATGTATTATTTAGAGGGAAGCAATCAAAAACCCGTAATTATCTCCTTCTTTGTCTCTCGTAGAGGAAGGAGCGTTGGTTGGCATACTCAAGGAGAACAAGCTCGCTTTCGGATGGAGCTTGGCGGATATTCGAGGAATTAGCCCGGCCACTTGCATGCATCGCATAAATCTCGAAGAAGGCGCTCGCCCCAAACGAGATGGACAAAGGAGGCTCAATCCAATGCTCATGAAGGTCGTACGCAAGGAAATCTACAAGTTATTGGCAGAGGGTATTATTTATGCCATCGCCGATAGTGAGTGGGTGAGCCTGGTGCACGTCGTTCCAAAGAAGGGAGAAATTACGGTGACAAAGAACGAGAAGGACGAGTTGGTCACCTCCCGCCCGGTTACCGGTTGGAGGATGTGCATAGATTATAGGAAGCTCAATGCTTCCACCAAAAAGGACCACTTTCCTCTCCCTTTTATTGATCAAATGCTTGATAAATTAGCCGGGCATGAATTTTATTGTTTTTTAGATGGCTTGTCAGGTTACTATCAAATTGCGATAGCTCCGGAGGATCAAGCAAAGACGGCCTTCACAAGTCCTTTTGGGACCTATGCTTATAGGAGAATGCCATTTGGTCTCTGCAACGCACCGGGTACGTTCCAAAGAGGCATGATGTCTATTTTTTTCAGAATTTATTGGTGATTTTGTGGAGATTTTATGGATGATTTTTCTGTTTTTGGGTCTTCTTTTCATGATTGCTTGATGAAAATAGAGAGAGTTCTTAAGAGGTGCATTGAGAGTGGTCTTACTATGAGTTGAGAGAAAAGTCATTTTATGGTTAAAAGTGGTATTGTTTTGGGTCATGTAGTCTCGAGTAAGGGTATAGAGGTCGACAAAGCGAAAGTGGAGGTGATTGAAAAATTGCCACCACCTAGTGATGTCAAAGGTATTAGGAGTTTCCTTGGTCATGCGGGCTTTTATAGACGATTTATTAAGGATTTTTCTAATATTATCCAACCTCCCTTTCCACTTTGATGATTCATGTATGCATGCTTTTCTCACTTTAAAAAAAAAAAAAAAAAACTCATCTCTGCGCCTGTTGTCATTGGTCCCGATTGGTCATTACCTTTTGAAATCACGTGTGATGCTTCTAATATTGCCGTAGGGGCTATTTTGGGTCAAAGAGTCGATAAGATGCTTTGTGTGATTTAATATGCTAGTTTAACGCTTAATCATGCTAAAGTGAATTACACCACCACCGAACAAGAGATGCTTGTTGTCGTTTTTGCCTTAGATAAATTTAGATCATACATCATAGGGTCTAAGATGATTATTTATAGTGATCATGGTGCTCTAAAACATCTTTTGACTAAAGCCCAAACAAAACCCAGGTTGATTAGATGGGTCTTATTGCTACAAGAGTTTGATATCGAGATACGTGATAGGAAAGGTAATGATAATCTTGTGGCCGACCATCTCTCTCGTCTCGATTCGCCCCCTCCCTATGCTTCTCTTGATGATATTTGTGATTCCTTCCCTTTTTGAGAATGTGAATGAAATGGAGGTTACTCTTTGGTTTGTCGATATTGCTAATTACTTGGCCGATAAGGACACTAAACTCGTCCTTAACGCTCAAGAAGAGAAAAGGTTTCTTCGTTTATGCAGGCAATACTATTGGGAGGATCCCCACTTGTTCAAACTTGGGAAGGACGAGGTGATTCGAAGGTGCGTTCCCGACCACGAGCAAGCCTAGGTGTTGCGACATTGTCACGAGGAACCGAGTGGAGGCCATTTTGGTGGGTAAAAGACTGCACATAAGGTACTTCAAAGTGGGCTATATTGGCTTACTCTTTTTAAGGATGCCCAATCCTTCTATCTTTCTTGTGATCGTTGTCAACGTGTCAGCATAAAGTCCATGGGATCTCCTTTCGGCTTCTTCCCTACTAATCTCTCGGGAAAAGGTGCAGGAATCTTAATATCAGGTACATCCAAAATCAAATGCTCATGAACCTCAACGGGTGTACCCAAATCAAATTCCGCATCAACATCTTTCTTTAGCAAGAATTCTGGAGCAGTCGTTTGTTTGGCCAAAATGGGCGTATTTCCAGACTGATTCTGACTCATGGCCTTATCAGATTTGACTCTTGAGCCAATTTCTGACTTTTTGCTCGGTGGATTCCTCATGCCACTTCTCAAAGTGACTTGGCTCACTTGCTCTCTATGAATAAATCCTTGACTCTCTTTAATCTCATTCACCGAGTTTGTGAGTTGAGAAACTTGATGAGCTAGTCCATCAATGCACAGCTTCTGCTCCTTTTGTGCTTGTTGAAGTTTATGGACTGCTTCGATGTTTGTTTGCAAATTGTTTGTAAGCAGTTGTTGTGAGCCTATTAAATCTCCCATCATGTCTTCAAGAGATTTTCCTTGCTTTCCTTGTGGATGGGGTGGTGCCGGTTGAAATCCCCTCTGATGAGGTGGTCTATAACTTTGTTGATGTTGTGCATGTTGAGGTTGTTGTTGCACTTGATTGCCTTGACCTCCCCAACGGAAATTAGGATGATCTCTCCAGCCGGGATTGTAACTGTTCGAAAACGGATCTCTATTTGGCGGTGGGAATTGATTCCCAAATTCCATCGACATGCTCTTGAGTAACACTATCTCCTTCAGTCATCCGGCATTGAATGGTTGAATGATCCAGCTTTCTACATGTGCCACATGGTTTCTCCTTCTGTCCAACACTTGCTACTTTCTCAACAACAGTGTTCAGCACCTTTTCAATTCTTCCCATCCTCTCTTCGAACTTCTCCTCAAAGTTAGAGGAGCTTGTTTGCGCAACTCTTTTAAGCAAACGTACATTAGGCTCATCATACTCCCTCGTTGCTTCTACCAAGTTTTGAATCAACTTCTTGGCTTCGCTCACAGTGTTGCGAGAAAATCCTCCTCCACTCGATGAATTTACAAGATTTTTAGTTTCGGAGTTCATTCCTTGGTAGAAATATTGCAACAAATCACCATCAGTGAACTTGTGGTTGGGACAACTATCCACCAATTTCTTGAATCTCGTCCAGTAGCTGCTCAACGACTAGTCAAACTCTTGATGGACTCCTGTAATCTCTTTCTTCAGAGCATTCATCTTGGTTGGAGGAAAGAAATGCTCCAAAAACAGCTTCTTCATTGCAGTCCATGAAGTGATAGAGTTTGGTGCGAGACTATTGAACCACGCGTTCGCTTCTGCTGTGAGAGTGAACGGAAATGCAGCTAACTTGAACTGATCTTCTGTAATTCCTTCAGGGCGTTTCTGCACCTTATAAATCTTGATGAACTCACTCAGAAAGTTGTAAGGATCCTCACTCTTCTTTCCATAGAACTTAGGTAAAACATTGAGAAGCCCGAGCTTAATCTCAATTGACCTTTCAATCTCAGTCATCCTAATCGGTGTTGGAGGATCTTCTTCATCGTGACTTGCAAGATCACACAACCTTGGATCAGCCATTTCACCTTCAATATCCTCGAGAAAAGTATGGACTGGTTCCTCTGTTTCGACTTCCTGAACACCTTCTGTTTGGGCAAACAGATGGCTTAAATCAAATTCAGTCTCACAGCTAACAGTCTCTGAAACTCGCTCCACCTGACCAGACAGAATAGTTCGAGATTCAGACAATCTTAGCAACTTAAGCTGTTTTCTTAACCCTTTCACAGTCTTCTCGATTTCAGAATCAAAAACAAGATTTGGCCTGGAAGATCTGCTCATAAACAACAACAACAAAAAAAAAAAAAAAAAAAAAAAAAAAAAAAAAAAAAAAAAAAAAAAAAATCAGTAGGAAAAATAAGAAACAATTAACAACCGTTCTCCGGCAACGGCGCCATTTTGGTGAACGTCGTTTTCACCAAATAATTCCTGCAACCTGCTAAGAACTACAATTAGTAAAGCGATAAGCAGGGTCGAACCACAGAGAACGGAGTAATCAACTTAATTTTTCCTAAGGATCGATTTCGGTGTAGCCACCACGCCTAAAAGTGAGAGTTTGAAATTAACAACTACAAAAGCACAAAATTAAATTAAGCACAAAGAGATATAAATCAATATAAAAACAACTCGGCATAGAATAACTTCTCACTAGTCTAACAGCTCCGATCATCGACGCAAAGATAAATTAACTCATATGGATCAATCGGTTATAGGATACCGTGAATGCAACGGACGTACCCCAATTCCTACGTACTTCTTCGATAGCTAGCAAGAGACGCTGAACTAGTGAATGCAACGGACGTACCCCTATTCCCTCGTGTGATCATTAGTGATGGGGGAAAGCATTTTTGCAACAAATTGTTCGCAAAGCTCATGAAGAAGAACGCTATCACTCACAAGGTGGCGACTCCTTATCATCCACAAACTTCGGGTCACAGCGGAGACGAGCAATCGGCAAATCAAAGGGATCCTTGAGAAGACGGTTAAGCCATCAAGGAAGAATTGGGCCGACAAGTTGAACGACGCTCTTTGGGCATATCGCACGGCTTACAAAGGCGTGCTTGGGATGAGTCCCTATAGGCTAGTCTATGGTACGTCTTGCCATTTTCCCGTTGAGATTGAGTTCAAGGCGTATTGGGCCCTCAAGCGTATCAACTTCGACCTCGATGACGCACACAATCGGGGGATCTTGCAAATGGAGGAGCTCGACGAGCTAAGGAATGAAACCTATGACAACGCCAAGATCTACAAGGGCAAGGTGAAGCGTCTACATGATAGGCGCATAGCCTACAAGGAGTTCAAACCCGGAATGAAGATACTTCTCTTTCACTCTCATCTTCGATTATTTCCGGGTAAGCTAAAGTCTAGGTGGGGAGGTCCATACACGATGGTGCAAGTTTTCCCTCTTGGTGCGGTGGAGATCAAAAACGAGGATTCGGGAACATCTTCTCGGTCAACGGGCAACGATTGAAGCCTTACATCGAAGGGACGACATTGCCTCAAACGGTGGAGACGATTCTCATCTCCGACCCCCTACTTTCCTCTTGAATGTTAGGTACGTCAAGCTAATGACGATTCTCATCTCCGACCCCCTTCTATATATATATATATATATATATATATATATATAATAAGATTTATTTTTATTATTTTAGTTGTTTTTCGTTTGTTTTCTATTTGATTTTCGTGCAGGGAGTAGTCTACAAGGATGGGTATGACGAAGAGATTCAAGATGGGATGAAATCTCGAGTTTGTGCAGATTCGGGAGTTGGACGGGCGTGCAACTCATGCAATCCATTCTCAGAACCATGGGTTGGACGGCGTCCAACCCGAGTTGGACGGGCGTCCAACTCCAACGCAAGCAGCTCAGTTTCCCGAGTTGGACGGCCGTCCAACCCTAGACGAATCCCAAATTGTTTCCAATTCGAATTTCTTCTTATACTTAACCTAAATCTTCCTCTCTTCTTTCACCCTTCTCTTTTCTCTCATAATTTTAGAGCAAATTACTCCGACCATCGCCGCCGTTAGCTGCTCTCCGCCGCCGTCAGCCGCTCTCCGCCGCCGTTCAGTGACCGCCACCAGTACAACCCGTCGCCGCTGCTGCTGCACACGCCATCGATTCGCCGCCGTCGTCAGTCGAAGCCGCCGCCGTTCGTTTCGCCTTCGGAATTCACCGGCGCCCAAATTTTTTTTGGACGTGCATCCAACTGCTACTGGACGGGCGTCCAGAATTAAGATATGCCCCGGCACGATTGTGCCCCGACCTCCCTCGTCTCTTCCCCGACTCCACTCTTTCGCTCTCATACACCATCATGGCACGAGACAACTCATTTAACAACGCTCGAGTCTCTTTGGGCAATCGTCTTGAGGCAAACCGACCCACCGGTGCCACACCGGAACAACTCGGTGAGCAACAAGGGGTCCCATTCCGTACTGAGAGGTGTGCTCCTACGAATTATTATCTTCGCTTGCATAACTTGGATATTAGCCCCCCTAGGCATTTTAGTGTCGAGTTTCTTCGTCGTTTGCCTATCTGGAACACACTTAGGGGTTATCTTAATTGTCTAGG
This sequence comes from Thymus mandschuricus, assembly GCA_029379335.1. Taxonomy (NCBI): domain Eukaryota; kingdom Viridiplantae; phylum Streptophyta; class Magnoliopsida; order Lamiales; family Lamiaceae; genus Thymus; species Thymus mandschuricus. The sequence goes on from CM057078.1 coordinate 10,158,683, forward strand.
CTTGACGCGTTTGATTACTAATCAGTGGGAGGGACATGATAGTCTATGTTTGGAGATGTGTAGTAGTTTTTGCCTTGAGAAGAACGAGGAGGGTAAATTATGCATGTATAGTACGTTTAATGGTGAGCTTTGGGAGGTGACTAGGTCGGTGATGAGCACTGTTTTGGGTTTTCATATTGGAGATAATTTGTTTGAATTTGTGCCTTCTGCTTCTGGGGTTTCTAGTGCGTTCATTCCTGATGATGCTTTACTAATCCTTCATCGATTTTTATCTTGTATGATTACTGCTAAGAAGGAGCATAGTAAGGTGAATTGTGTAGAGATTTATTTGCTAACCTGTGCTAGAGATAATGTGCGGGTGTGTTTGGCCCCATTCATTTGGGCTCAGTTGTCTAACGTGCAAAACAAGAGGGGAGCATACCCTACTTTAGGTTATATTGCTATAGGTTTAGCACGGCACTTTGGAGTCGACACTACACAATGTAAAGGACCCCCGAGTCAGGAGATCACTCCGACCGACCTTATCAAGGCTCACCTCATGAGAAGCCCAACCGAGTTCTTTCCTATGCTGGAGCGACCCTCGGTTATAGCTTACTATGTAAACCTTCGACGACGGGGGTACAACGAGCATGAGGATGAGGAGGAAGAGTATGAGGCCGGAGAAGGCGATGAAGAAGAGGACCAAGAGGAGCAAGGAGAAGATGAAGAAGAAGAAGAAGAGGAGGAGACCCGACAAGAGGTCCAGGCCGATGATGATCTATTAGTTCGCCATTACATATGACGAGATCGAGTCCGGGCCCGACAAGCTATGGAGGCCGAGGTTCCACCCTATTGGGCCGAGTTTAGGACGGACTTTACACAATTCCAAGAAAATGTGTTTAGTCGGTTCGATTCTCTGTCTACTCAAATGACGGTTTAGGGGACCGGGTCTACAACATCGAGCGACACTTGACTCGATATACCGACTTCTCGGTTGGCTCTACCTCTTTTCAGCTGGATCCAAACGATTCTCATTTTTGGGCCCCAAACGATCCTCGTTGGCAAGATCCATGGTACCGAGGTCCATTCAACCCTTAGCCATGTTTTGAGTCTTTTTGTTTTTGTTTTGAGTCTTTTTATTTCTTTGTTTTGTGCACTTTTACGCTTTGGTTTTTTATTTTGAGTTTGTCTTGTAGGTACTAACTTGGAACCTTTTCGAGATTTCGAGTTTGTTCGTCATCATCATGCGATAAGTTCTTCTTTCCTTCTCCTTTTAATTTTCTCGCAATGTGGACATTGCTTGATTCTATGTGTGTGTGTGTGTGGGGGGGGGGGGGGGTGGGGGGGGGGGGGGGACTTTGAAATTATTGGCATGATTTGTTCGTTTTTGTGATGTCTTTTATGTATTTTTGGTTTGATCGAGTCTAGTATGTGATCAAGTCTTGTTTTATTCCCCACTTAGGAAGTTGCTTGTACTTGAAAAGGCATGTTCAACGTGATTTACTTGAGTTTGATTGACATGACGATGTGATATTAGATTTGTCGAACTTAGATTGTCGGAACTAGGATAACTTTGAAGTTGACTTGCGATAGCGTGATTGTTTGTGAATAGTCGTGGGGCATGTTGTCTTGTTTCGTGATATGAGGTGAAATTTTTTTGATTCGGATTATGAGTGAATTGTATTGAATAGTTGACGTATATTTGATCTTAGCTCGCTTCCCTACATGTGTATAAAAAAATGTGCTTTGTTGTGAAAAGAGTTGATAGGATTTTAGCTCCTCTTACTTGTAACGTATGAAAATACTAGAGTAATGAGCATGGGAAACCACATAAAAAGGCTTCGAGAGACCTCGAATGATTAAATTTCATGAATTTTGTCCTAGATGATACTCGTATATGTGTGAATAAAGTGTTCGTAGGTACTCTACTCCTCTTGACAATGAGTACGGGAAACCGCACTAGGAGGCTCGATGAGACCCATCGATGATTAAACCTAGTGAATTATGTACCAAAACATTCACGTTATTTTTTTTAAAAAAAAAAAGAAAAAAAAAAAAAGAGATATATTGTGCTTGAGTTGAATAAAAGGGAAGTAGGCTAAGGGTTAAGTATGTTGACTATTTGATTGCTTGTGAGATGTGTGATATGTCGAAAATCGAATCCTCATATTTGAATCGAGTTAACGGGCCACATGATTGTTTGTATTTGATTGTGCATTTGCTTGTTGATATTAGAGTAGTCTTGGTTTTGATTTGATGAGTTTGACGATACCTACTTCGTGTTGTTGAGTTGATTGAATTTAAGTTAATTGTGTTGAATGTGTTTGCTTGAGGACAAGCAAAGTTCTAAGTGTAGGGGTTTTGTTTGGTGTTTAGATGTTAGGATTTTTGTCATATTTTCGTGTCCGTTTTCGTTATGTTTTTGTGTCCTTTTGTGTGTCTTTGGCTATGAATTGGTTGTTTGGAGTTTTGGTGTTCATAGGTATGAAAGGATGAAAAGGGAGCGAAAATGGGTCGAAAAAGGGCGAAAAGACGAAGTCGGAATGAATGAGGACAGTTCGGAGAGTTGGACGGCCGTCCAACTCATCTGGACGGCCGTCCAGGGTGTTCATGCATAGCACGTCCAAGGCTGGACGCACGTCCAGCACGTTGAAGCAGTTTTTCCAGAACTAGGATCTGGACGTACGTCCAGATCGAGTTGGACGCACGTCCAACTCTGGCGGCCAGCTCATGTTTCCTTGTTTAATTAGGTTTTCATACATATTATAAATACTACTCCTTGTGGACGAATTTTACAACACTTTTACCTTCGTTTAGCATTTATTTTCCACACCAAATACTTTAGTTTAGATTTCCTTTTGTTCGGATCTGGATCTTCGTTTAGTTTTTAATTCAAGACTTCTTCTTTAATTTGTGTTCGTCGTTCTTCATTTAATTCCGTAAGTTATTTATTGCTTTCGTTTATTTGATTTATTTGCTTTCCTTAGTTCTTAGGTTTATTTTCGTAATTGCTTCGTTTGATCTCATTTGTTTAATTCCGTTCGTTTGATTTCAATTCTCTAGTTTAGATTCGTTTTTCTTGGTTTTTCGATTCCTTCGTTTTTCAAGTTCTTAGAGTTAGATTTATTTGCTTTAATTTCCAGATTTCCTTAATATGTCTAGATTCAGTTTCTTCGTTGCTTTCGTTATTGCTTTCTTTTCGATTCTTGCCTAGGTAATTTAATTGCTTTCTTCTAGTTTAATTCCTTAGATTAATTTGTTTAAATTATCTCTTAGCTTTCTAGATTAGTTTATTTATTTGCTTTGATTTAATTGCTTTGATTTATTTAGTTGCCTAGGATTTTAAACCAAAAACCCAAAAATATTCTTTACTTGCTTTCTTAGATTTAGGCTAGATTAGGTTGTTTTTGCTACACGATTATTTCATCTGTTAAGTTTTCCTTGAGATTCGACTTAGGGTTTTGCTTGCTAGTGCTACGATAGATTTTGTTCTATTGCAAACACTTTTTAGTGAAACAGACATCGACCTCCTCGTTCATTGTTGGGTTAGATTGGGTTTGGACTGCTTCTTCATCGGCAGCTGAAGCGGACTCCTCGCTTTGCAGCTTCGTGATTGTGCGCTAGCCGCTTTCAGAGAGTGACGGCTCCCTCTCGCTTACACTCAAGCCTTTCTTTGCTCGCTTGGATTTCTTAGCTTGTGGGGACGGAGCTTGCCTCTTCCCCTTCTTTGCTTTCTCCTTCGGCTCGGTGTTGATGCCTGGATGCACAACGATATTTATAACTCCTCCATCGGCGAGGGAGCTTTTGTTCTTTTCGATCAGGTCAAAGAACACGGACTTCTTCTGGTATATATAAGAACCAAGCCATTCACGCCCTGGATAAAGCTTCTCTAGTGCATAAGAAAGCTTCCCAAGAAGGCGAAGCTTGCTCTTCAGAATGATTTTTGAGGGGTTCTTCACGTCCGGTTTGAAATCCTTGGCTGCTTCCTGGATCAAAGCAATGAACCAGCTTTGCCAGTTGAACTTTAGTCCCTCCAAGCTATCAACAATGGCAGAAATACCTATGTTCTTCGTCTCCATTATTCCAGAGAGTCCTCCAATATGGCAGGACATGTTCTTGGTGAAGAGCTCACCAAGAACATTGAACGGCTCCATCAGATCTTTTTGAATATTATTTCCCCTCTTGCTCCATTCAGCGTTCTAGTTGACGGAGTAACGATGGTACTCGTCGTCATAACGCAGACCAACCTTCAACAAATCAACCTCCCCGAGCGACGGCAGGTTGAAGACTTTTGCAACAGTGTAAAGGGACACCGTCTCCGGTAGACCGGTGTTGGGATCTGTGAATTTGGTGGAGACTTCTCCTTCGTGGAGGTTTAGCAGGAACTCTGCGACGGCTAGAGAGAGAACCTTTGTGGGCTTTGCCATGACGAACTCCCACAGTCCGGCGGGGATCACAACCCGTCGGAAAAAGCCATCTTTGTGAACTAGGGTTTCGTCTAAGTGGGGCTCAACAGAGACGTGAGTTTCTGGGTTTTTCCTAATTTCTTCCATAGTAACAACTGAAGTGCTTTTTCCCATTGTGAAAGAAGAGTAGAGTATTTGAAGAGATCTGGAAAATTTTTGCAGAGAGTGAGAACAAATTCGCAGATTTGTTATAGAGATTTGAGAGAGAACTTGCAAAGAAATGGCAATTTTGGGGTGCGATGAAAGTTTTTGCAGTCTGCACAGTTGCCCTATTTATTGAATTAGGGTTCAGCGACGTGGCGGAGTGGGGTTGGTTCGGGCTGACATGTCGCCGTAACAAGCGAGTTTGTGGCTGACGTGGTGCGGTTAAAAAGCGAGTCACCATGGTTAAAGATGAACCAGAGTGGTGACTGTCGCTACACGTGTAGCGCTGAGAGTGGTCCACATCTCGCTTGCGATTGGATGGCCACGATTAAGCGCCTTCATAGATTATGTATTAGATAAAACGGCAAAATTACATAGCTACCCCTTGCAAATAAGAATTATGATGAAACCCTTTTTCTGCTCCTCCTCTTTTCTCTTCAATCGTCGCCGCCAACCAAATATTCAATTGCTTTCATTTTGCAGAAAGTTGCATAAAGTTTCTCCCTCTTCTCAATTTTCTACCCCAATTTCATACACAACAACAAAACGCAAGGCACGGCGAGGTAGAATTATCAATCTATACATTCTCAAAATAGCAAAGCCTTTCAAACCAGTCATTGACGAGCTGAAGACGAGGTAGCAGCGGCGGACGCAGAGCCTGAACAACCATGGTGGCGCCGACAGAATAGTGAGAAGTACAAACGACAGTTGTCGTCGGCGGGATATGGGGAGAAGGGTCGTATTGTCATCGTGTCCAATGTTTTCTGTTAAACGAGAATCAAGCCGACGTCATGCTAATGTAGAATAACTGGTGTTCCTCGGTTTGAGAAATTGTAAAATTAAAAATTGTAAAAAAAACTGATGCAAAAAAAGGTTACCAACGATGATGTGAATTAAAGGGTAAATGGGAGTTTGACAATGCAACAAGATGAACTATTTATCCCAGATACTATATCGGAGGGGGGAGGTATGATAGCATATCATAGAGAAATAATGTTTTTAGCACGGGCCCAGCCTCTAACCCGGGCCCCCGAGATAGTTAATCTTTGCTACCAAACGGTAAGATAAGACCATATATATTTTGCTATCTTGAGATAACCGCCCTACCAAACGAGCACTAAGTGGGAGAGATAGTAGTTTAGTAATATACTTGAAATCATGCTTTTGAAAGCAACAATTGGTGGAGAGATGTACTTGGTGTTTTATTACTTTAATTTCGGGTATTTGTTTGAGTTATCTAATGGTCTTTTGTAATGGTCTTTGTTTGATGACGAGTATTTATTTATTTTACGTCTCTCCTAAACTTACCAATTTAATCAAGACTAGTAAATAATGTACTATGAATCACAATAGTACCCTAAACCTTAAAACTTACCAATTCGAATCAAGAATAGGAACTAATGTAATTGATCACAATAGTACTCTAAACCTTAAAACTTATCAATCGAATAAAGACAAGGAACACCTGGTATTATTAATCACAATAACACAAATAGTTTCAAAACAGTTATATAATAAGAGCAATTAGTACATTTCCAACTGTTCGCATACAATTGCAAATTAGACATAGACCCAAACTACTTCATAAATAAAGAGGTCAAAATATAATGTATCATATACCCGAACTACTACATAAACAAACAAGTGCAAAAACATAAATAAATAGTTGTTATGTCACATCCCTAAATTTTAAAGCAAATAAAATTGTTTGTTTCTTCCATCCCATCCCATTCAAATTAAATTTTTTGTTTCTTCTAACCCATCCAGTAAACATTCACACTTACTCAGTCGTGCTCCCGTCCGTGCTGAAGTTGTAAATGCACTCCGCAATGTGATTCCGCCACGCATGCACTTGGTTCTTCGTCATCTTTTTCACAATGACACCCTTTAGAAGGCATTTAAACTACGTTAATGCAATCGGTCCGCAACTCTCACTGTTAGATTGCCTGATTTCATTTTGCTTCGGAAAAGATAGTTGCCATTGCGTGTAAGTCGGCTTCACTCCGGGCCTTTTGTCATAGAAGCGCATGTACTTCAACACTTGGGGGACAATACGGGCAACAGACCTAAATGCATTGGTTCTTATCTCGTAGTGAATGTCTTCGAACACATGTTGTTTGCTATCCTATACCACCATTTTGAATTTCACTAAGTCCATCTCACATGTCGCCCAGTGCTGGTTGAAGTTGCACAACATGATCACCTACACATCATAACAACAAGTAGATTGAAGATGGAACTAATGGTACTACTATGGAACTAAAGGTACACATGTTGGAACTGATGGTACTACTATGGAACTGATGGAACTAAAATAGTGAACTTAAAATTATTACCCAGTCTGCATCGTGCCAACTCTGCAGCCGCCCCCAATCTGGGATCAATCCGTCCACGAACCTCGATAGGTTTTGAAGTTCTTCCTCCCGGACGTTCTCCTCGTCCGTAAACCCTCCCGGTTGCTTAATCTTACTCCATGCTTCTTGGATAGCAAGCTGAAATTTATTTACAAAACAACACCGATTTTTTCATAAAAATTAGCTATACCATATGCATACATTATCGAAGTGAAAACGGGTGAAATTAAAACAAACTTATTACCACCCCATGATTTTAGTCCTCGAGGCAACTTCCTGGACTCCAGCCAAGTTGGGGACATTGGCGAGGATGAAAATGAACACATTGAGGTGGACATTTTATAGCTTTTCAGGCGGATTTATGATCGTCTCAAAATATACTTTGTCGACGGCGAACGACAAGCCAACATTCCTCCTGTAAGCTCGAACAGATTGTGAAGGGGTATCAGCAAAGAGTCTGACATATAAAGCCACACGGATGAGAACTTACGTCGCATCTGTGCTCCCTCTCATGAACTTCTAGAAATCCGTGCCACAGGCTTTTCAATGCTTGGCTGGGTTTTCTATTCATCTGTATCCTTCTGTACGTCTCCAGATGTTTGGTTTTGAGGCCTCCTCTGCCTCTGCCTCTGCCTCTGGCGCTTCCTCTGCCGCTGTTGCTGCCTCTGCCGTCGTTGCCTCTACTACTACTACCTCTGCCGTTGTCGTTGCCTCTGCCTCCTCTTCTCGGTGCTCCTCAGATGATTCATGTACCTGCTCTAGGATGAAAGAGTGTGACGGAGTAGCCATTTCACTTCGAAAATTTTGTATTTCTTCATGCTCCTCTTCTGTCAGGGGGCAGTGCTGGCGATTGGTTCATCGACTTGGCACCAATATAGAATATCAACTTAGAACATTAGGCACGAACAACTAACACGAACTAAAAGTACCAAAAGTTCCAATATAGTTTCAATAGATCTAAAAGAACCAAAAATTCCAATTTAGTTACAATCGATCTAAAGTACCAAAAGTTGGGATAAAGTCTATCGTCGTTGTATTACCAATTTCAACCTGGATGGCATTCTTTCCTCCATCAACATCATCCTGCCATTGATTTATTAAAAAATAAAAATAAATTTAAAGAAATTGTTGAGTTTATTTATTAAAAGATATATAAACCCCACCTCTGCTTCTTCGTCATCTGTATCACCACCACCGAGGTCAGCCTCGTGCTCAACCAACATAGGCTCATGCTCCTGCATTTCATCCTCGTTTTCCCCACTGTCCTCACTACCTGCTTATTCTTCCTCCCTCTCCTTCCTCATAAATCCAGCCCTAAATGAAAAAATTTCGAACATGATAATCAATATCCCCAAAATATGGAATTCTATGTTGTTAAAAGATACGTACCATAAATGCGAGAGTGTTGCCATTCAAATGATAAGTTTTTGATGGAATGTTGTACTTCACACCCTTCAGTGATTTTAGCAAAATTTGGAAGGAGACGCTACCCCATGGGAACTTATCTAGGGGTGAAAACGGATCGGATATTTCCCGATCGATCCGGAACCGTATCCGGTCGGATATGAATTCGGTAGGAAAAATTAGTATCCGGTCGGATACGAATTCGGATACGGATAGTTATATTCGGATACCGGATCGGATACGGATTATATAATATCCGACCGTATCCGAACTTTACCGTATGTTGTCGGATATTATCCGGATAACAAATCCGGATATCCGGATTTTTTAATATATATTTTAATATATTTTATTTTTTTATTTTTTATTTTAAATACTCCCTACCCACTTCCAGTCTCCATCATTTAAAATGAAATTGGACCCTTATTTTAATTAAGTTAATCTTTAATTAATTCCTTCTTCATCTTCCCACCCCCTGCCGCCGTCTCCACCTCTGCGCTTCTCTCCCGCCGCCGTGAGAAACCGCCGCCGGTTTTCTGCCTCTACGTCTCTCCCTCTCTGCCGCCGTCTCTCCACCTCTGCCCCTCTCCCTCTTGGCCGCCGCCATCAGTTCGTATCTACCCCTCCCTCGCCGCCGTGTGCCCGTCACCGTCAAAGCCCTCCACCCTAGCTCTCTCCCCTGCCGGTTGCTCCCTTCATTTCTTTACCAAATCCGCCGTTGCTGTCGGCGCCATCGACAACCTAGCTCCATCTCCCCACCGGTTCCTCCTCTCCCTTTGTTGTCGGCGCCACCTCCATCCCAATCTCTCTCAAAATCCCTAATTCAAAACCTTAAACCCCTATCTGTGTCTCCTTCTCCCTTTTTCTCTCAAGTTCTCGGCCCTCTTCTGCGACGCTGTCGGCGGCGAAGTCAACAATGACGGTGATGGCGGCAGGCGACGGAGGAGATAGAGAATTTGGGCAGATGAGAGAGATAGACGATGAGAAATTTTAAAATAAAATTTCAAAGATTATAATATTATCAATTTCTAACTAAAAAAAAGTTAATACTACTATTAACCAAAAAATAAAAAGTTATCCAATTGTTTTCTTCTTGTTCTCAAATGCAATTGTTTTTTAGTACTATTTGTATATTTGTAACTTAAAAGGGAAAACAATAAGCCATATTTGATGAATACGAAGTATTTGATAAATGAACTTATGAAATATTGAGTAGTTAGGTTTTATTATTATTATTATTATTATTATTATTATTATTATTATTATTATTATTATTATTATTATTATTATTATTATTATTATTATTATTATTATTATTATTATTATTATTATTATTATTATTATTATTTTTATTATTATTATTATTTTTTTTTTAATGTGTTTGAATCACATCTTGATAATTTTCTCGTGAAATATACTATCCGATTATATTTATTCGAATCCGGCCCGAATTCGTCCCGTATTCGCTCCGTATTCGTATACCGAATATTCCGAATTCGTATCCGAATCCGACTTTTTCGTATCCGATTCCGAATTCGAGAAAAAAATATGGTATAGGATATGGTATGAGCACTATCCGTCCGCATCCGATCCGTTTTCACCCCTAAACTTATCCCAAGCTTTCTGGTTTTCAACCAAGACCCACAGAAAGTCAGGACTCTTGGTGCTTGACTCCAACCCCAAAACAATGAAGGCAACAATAAGAAGTTGGCTCAACTTCATGCAATCTTCCAAAGAGATACACCTATCCTTGAAGTTCGTGTCATCCTTGTAACAAATGCAAAGGGCAGATGCCGAAATGAGAGTGTTATTGAATAGCCTCAAGTAGAGCAAGTTCGGAGGGAGTTAGATCAGGCCGAAGGGATCGAATTGTTTGCAGCCTCCAAATCGTAGCCTTGTCACCAGGGCAAACTCCAACTGTTGGGAATTGTTAAGGATTCACTTATTAAGGGGGAACCCATTGGGACGCTTAATAAAATTTTGTTATGTATTTTGATTCGATCCCAGAACCCTCTGCGCTAATCCTATTCCCAAGCGACCCTATTTGATTAGTATGATAGGTCAGAAATTTTCAAGTTTATAATGTTAGGAAAGCTTGTTTTGCTATAGTTGCTTTAGGTTTAGACTGCAGGATTCAAGCGAAGCGAGAAGACCACTCGCTTGAGTGTGTTTTGAAGTCAAAGCGAGTCTACCCGATAAAGCGAAGCGAGCGCTCTCGACAAAATCAAAGCGAGTCTATTCGACAAGCGAAGCGAGTACAATGCAAAGCTTGAAAATGACAGCTCAACTACCAGCTCCAGTTCAAACTTAAGTTTGAACTTAGTCAAGTGAAGATCAGCCGCATTCATTGCAGATCTCCACGTGGCTAATGAAGATTGGATGCTAGAGTTGACTAGGGAGACCGACAAGCAGCCGCTACAGTACTGCAGCGTCCAGTTACTGTTGCGCTTGGTCTTTAGCCAAATTGGGAAAGAAGACAAAGCGAGCCTCTGAAAAGCTGCAGGTCAAACCCAAGTATTGTCGAGTATGGAGAGACAGAGCCACCAACCCTCAAACGGCTTGCACCCGTCTCTCACACTATAAATAGAGGCATGCAGTAGAGAGAACACTCCAATACTTCCGCAAATTTCCAGCGCTCATACTTGCAAAGCACTCGTGATTTTTCAGCATATATTTTCTCGAGTTCTTAAAGAAGTGTTCCAAGCTTCAGTTCCATCGAAGCTTGCTCTCTGCAAACTCAATCTCTAGATTCTAAGCCATCATACATATTCAAGCATAGAAAGAAGAATCCTAGCCTTTGCATCTACTGTAAAGGATTCTTCACTTAGAGTGTTTTATTCACAAACCCAACCCAAAACCCTTGTTCTGTCAAGTGAGTTAGAGTTTGTGTCAAAGGTTGTTGAAAGATCCAAGCTTGTGCTTTCATCGATTGCATAAAGCTCGATCAGAGTTTAGGTTAGTGGAGAACCCGCAATCTCCAAGTTGTTAGGATCCAAGCTTGCACTTTCATCGATTATGCAAAGCTCGATCAGTGTGTTAGGTTTTTGGGGAACCCGTAATCCTCAAAGTTTCTTGAGTGAAGAGAAACCGTTCTGGTGTGAAACAAAGTGGATGTAGGAGTTTTATCTCCAAACCACTATAAATCCCGGTGTCGTATTTCTTGTCCTTACACCTTTCAATACTTTACAAGCTTTGTTTATTATTCTTGCACGTGCATACAAACAAACTTAAAACGAGATTTTAATTACTTAGGAAAGAATAGCTCACTAAATTCCGCATAATAGCAAGCGAGTCACTCTAGGGATCAAGCGTTGCTTAGGTCCTTAGAAAGCTTAACTATAGATCAAGCGTACGCTTTGGTCTTAAGTTTCAAGCGAATCACTAGCTTACTCTGAGGCAAGTTTGAAAAAGAAGTTAAAAACTTCTTTCACACGTATTCACCCCCCCCCCCCCCCCCCCTCTACGTGTGAATCTACTTGTCATTCCGGGACCAACACCAACCATCCAAAACGAACAATTTGGTTGTTCACCCTTAAGAAGATGATCGTCGGATCAGGGTCAGGACTCACAACCACTTCCCGAGATATCATGTAGGGGATGCATTTGTTGGACTTCGTTATTAGGCTCGGGTATTGCAAATAAACCCCGAATGTTGATTTCTTGAAGGCTACTTGAGGATCAACACCATAAGTAGAGCCCAACCGAAACTTTATAATGGAAAATAAATTTTCTTTGTCTGCCAAGAGAAGCTTATAAGTCTCTCTTTGCATGTGTGCCCTCGGACACACCCAATTAGCCTACAAAAAGGTAGCCAACATTCAACAACATGATATACTTAGAACACTTGGAACTCTTGAAACTATTAGAACTACTTCACTTAACAGATACATGTTCAAACCAAAATCAACCAATAATATCACAAACAACAACAACAACAACAACAATTGTATTTCGCAAAGAAAACTAAAAAAAATTATACTTCAGTCAATGCACTGAGCAAAAACCAACCAATATTAGCACAAACAATAACTAACAACAACATAAAATCGAGCAAGAATAAAGTGAAACCAAGTAATAAACTCGACAAAAACAACATCAACCACCACAAATCTACCAATAATCGACCAAAATCGACAAAAATTAAGCAAAGTAAAAATGTTTTTTCCCTATTTCATACCTACAGCAAAACCCACAACCCAAAACAACTTCTACAGTAAAACCCACAACCCAAAACAACTTCCACATCATACTATTTCGATACATTTTCATGCATGTTCCGATTCGAGGTCAATGCATCCATCAAGGGTTTTGTTTGAGAAGCTCAGCTCTAATTGTGCTTACGGCGACGTAGATGGCGACGACGACATAGATGGAGAAAGACACTGGTTGTGGCTATGGCGAAATAGATGGTACGTCGACGGTGACGGACGGAGGAGAAATATGGAGGTTTGAAAGAGGGTTTGAGAGAGAGCAAAGATTGAGAGAGTAGAGATTGATAATGGTAGATGAACTGTTCTTGGAGTAGTGGGGAGGTTTTGAGGCGCGGTGTTTGATTTCGGCAAAAAAAAACCCGCATTCGAAAATTAAGGGCATTTTCGTCCAAAAAAGCAAAAATCGGGTATAATTTAATGAAGTTATGTTGGAGGATACAATTTATTTTTAGAAAGTCAAAATGGGTATCTCAAATTTCCCCTATTTTAGAAATCTGTAGGTATTCAATTAAGAATTCATAAAGTCTTTAAAAATCCTGAGGTATTCAATTCAGACTCTATAAAGTCTTAAAAATCTGTAAGTATTCAAAAATATAAAGTGATTTCACTTTCCAAAATCTTTTATAAAAACCAGAGATTTCTAAGGATTCTCTGAAAAAACTCAAAATTATTTCTGCCACCCTTCTCCGCCACCCTCAACCACCTTCATATGTACTCTTTATTTTTTTCTCCCAATAAATATACTCTCTCTAGACTTTTCAAGTCATTATACTTTCCCGTTTGAGCCGTCCCTTTCAAGTTGTTACATTTCCTTTTATAGCAATAATTAGTAATTAAATGACACAATTAGTAAAAAAATTAAGGTTCACTAATTGAACCATGAATTTTTTAATTAAACTTTAGTTTTTTTATTTGCAAACAAAAACGATAAAAAAGAATAATTAATTATTAATTAATTAATTAAATCTAAGCTTAAAAATGAAAAAAATAAATTATTACAATTTCAAAATTTATATTTTTAATAAAATAAATATTAATTATAATCCTAAATCACTATTCTTCTCAATAATCAAATCTACTTAAACCACTAAACACTTCTACCTTAATTCCCGTGCCGAAAATAAATGTAACAACTTGAAAAGTCTAGATGGAGTAGTTTATTTTAAAAGGCATTCAAATTATGATCATCTAGTACTAAAAATTTGTTTACTATTTGAGTTTGCTTGAAAATTAATCATTTCATAAAAATCCCCATTCTTGTAAATTCGAACATGTAACTTATAAATCTCAACTTTAATTTTGATTTTTTATGGTTAAATTACAGCTTTTTTTTTTTTTTTTTTTTAAGGTTTGTGGATAATGACTAAACTGAAATATAACATTTGAACGGAAAAAAGTATTTTTTTTATTAGAAATACATTAATTAGACTTTCTTGAAAGTACGATTCTTGTTTTGGAAGATGACATAATTTGATGAATTTTGATATTGCCCTATAAACATATTCAAACAATTTGGATAGAGTTATTCGGTATTATTTTTCTAAATAATATGGATAATCTTATTTATTTATTTATTTATTTACTAGTGTAACTCATATACATTAACTTATTTAAATAAATAGTTACAATTGTTCAGCGTCGAAGTATATGGAAATCCATGTTAATCAATTTAAAAAAAGAGTTAATGCATAAAAATAGCCATTTTCACTTAACAAATATAAAATCTATCCACTATATATAAAACACACAAAAACTACCCACTTTGGACTTAAATATACCATATTACCCTTACTTTTAAATTTATGGGACAAACATATCCCACATGTGAACATAAGCTTTTACTTTAAGATCTTTCACGCGTTTCTTTTTCCTCTCTTCCTCATTCCAGTGAATCCTTCTTATTTTTCACGTCTATTTCCCTCTCTCCCTTTCTCTTTTATTCATTTAACTCTCTCTCTCTCTCTCTCTCTCTCTCTCTCTCTCTCTCTCTCTCTCTCTCTCTCTCTCTCTCTCTCTCATCGTTTCTTGCCATCATCGGAGGAAGATAGTCGTGTTGTGGCATCGTGTTGAAGGAAGGCAGACACGTCGCTGTTGGTCGTCGCCGAAGGAAGGCAGTCACGCTGCGGTGTCGTGCCAGAGGTAGACAACCACGTCGTTGTTGGTCGTCGTCGATGGAAGGCAATCGCACTACGACGTCGTGCCAGAGGAAGGTAGTCGCGTCGCTACTGACCATCGCCTTTCCGGATGTGTTTGTTGTACATTGTAAGCACGGAGTTGTCGTCCTCCTCGACGATGATGATCCGTTTTATGCATTTATGAATTTATTTTAACGAAATATATGTTCTTCATACCTTTTTCTATTTAGTGTTTGTTATGGGTACGTTTTTATATTTTCTGTATCTGTTAGTGCATAATGTTTTGGTATGAAATTCCATTTTTTCGTACTCGGTACATGCATGCACGTGTTTAGTTTTTAGTTAAATGAGATCGTTAACATGTATTATAAACTAAGAAATATATTATTCATTTGTTGGTTTGACAAGGTATGAAATATTGCATTTCGTACACACCTTAATTCATATTTTGGTACGTAATTCGCATTTCATACCGGGTACAGAGGCGTAACCAATATTTAATCATTGTATGAATGATACCATCAAAATGATAAGTAAAATTTAAACACCATATTAAGTTTACGATCATACATGCTAATAGATGACACATTTTTTTATGTTGTGCATATGAATTTGGTACGCAATTCACATTTTGTACATGATTAAGAGACACCATAAAATTAAGATTTTTTATATAGGGTTTAGCTTTTACTATGAGGGTTTAGTTTTTTCCCTTCGTGGTTTAGATTTCTTCTACATGGTCTATACTTCTTCTAAATGATATCTCTAACAGGGTTTTAAAAATCCCGATAGGTTTATGTTTTTTCTCACTAGGTTTAGAGTTCCCCGATAGGGTTTAAATTTGTTCAACATGGTCTAGTTTTTATATGTGAGTTGTACGAACAAACTCATATTCGTACCAACAACTTCATAATTGTTTATGTATTTCATATTATGTTATAAGTGATTGTTACGAACTAACTATATTCTCAACCAATAATCATTGCGAATTGACACATTCAAACATGATTACAGACAATATGTACCTTACTGAAACTAGTAACAATACTAATATCTTTACAATTTTTACTTATATTTTTACACACTAATATTTGGTAGGAAAAAGCAACATTGCGTCGCCTATTTGAAGCAGGGTATGTCAAAGTTCGGAGATAGCTCGACCTCTGAAAATACAATATAGTGGAGCATGTTGCCGCAACACATGTTGTAGTCACTTAGAGATATGCAGGTACCCGTTGTTGATTCTCCTATGCGCCATACCGGTTAGGTCGTATCGATTGTATATCAAAAATAAAATCATGATATAATAGCAAGAAATAATGAATTCATACCAATCAGTAAACACATTTACGATTTTATTTCCATATTGTTCACACTACACTACTGTTTATAAAGATAATAGTACGAATTTTACTAATTTCGTACCAAATCAACCAACAGTTGGTAAGACTTTCACGAATTTCGTACATATTGTGTCATAACTCTCAAATGAAAAATAATTATTTGATACGATTTCATTAATTTTATACCAATTTTTCGCATCAATTCAAAACTAAACATCATTTGAAAACAAACATATATTTACCCAAAAACAAGCACAATTTGCACTAAAACAACATACATCATTCGTATTCGAATCAAAACAAACAAACATCATTAGTATGGTTTCACCAATTTTATACCTATAAAACAAAATAATTCGAACCCAAAACGCATAACAATTGGAACACAAACGCAAAATTAGTATGATTTAATCAATTACGTACCAATAAAACTCAATAATTCGAACCATGAACACATAATAATTGGAACACAAGCATTAAATTAGTATGAGTTCACTAATTTCATACCAATAAAACACATAACAATTGGAACACAAACAATAAATGCTTGGAAAAAAAACTAAAATCAGCCGCAATTTCATACGAAAATTAGGCATAAACCCTCTTCAAACATGAACTCTAAATCAAACCACAAATCCTAAATGCTTGAACAAACAAACTATCAAAAATCAATTTTTAACAAATATACTCAAGCACCACTTCAATCATAAATCATTTTCGTACGAATAACAAGCATACATCATTTTTAAACAAATTAAACCTAAAAAATTACAGATTCAAGATATCTTACACATAAATCACACAAAAATCACCCTTAAATCACAAAAAAACCGATATAAACAAAGCTTCCCTTTAAATCGGTGAAAGGATGTTTGGTGGGTACATGTTCTTCTTCGTTTCTCTCCGATGAGGTTTTCGTCACGTCTCTAGTTGCGGTGGTATGAGTTTCCGTTCGATGCCTCTTCGAAGGATTTCTCACCGTGGTACGATGATGGTGGGAGGCGGCGATGCAAGGAAGTTTCATGGCGACTGAGAAGCAGTGATAATTTTGCACAGACGAGAGAAAGGGGAGAGAGAGAGAGAGAGAGAGAGAGAGAGAGAGAGAGAGAGATAGAGAGAGAGAGAGAGAGAGAGAGAGAGAGAGAGAGAGAGCACGATTTTAGATTTGGGGGGATTGAGGTTAAATAAGATTTGTCTTTTGGGTAAAGTTAAAATAAGCTAGAGAGGTATTTTTGTCTCACTCTTAAATTAGTGGGTAGATTTGGGTAGATTTTATGTGTTTTAAAAGTAGTGGGTAGATTTTGTGTTTACTATGTCATATAGGGTATTATATTTTTTACCTCTTAAAAAAATATGTTCCACAATACTGAAAGTCCGTGAAAATCCATCAAAATCACTAAATAGAGGTAGTCAAACTCTTTAAAAAGTCTAGTCAAACTCTACACAGATTCTATGTATTTTAAAAGTCTATAAAAATCCACTTACTTTTCAAAGTCTAAAAATATCAAACAAAATCCGAATTGAATACACTGCCTAAATGTTTAGCACAAATTATTTATTTATTTATTATTTTTATTTATTTATTTTTTTTTTTGCGTTTTGCATTTTGATGATATATTAAAATATTAAAATAGAATGATTGTGGGTTATCTAATATTTTTAAATGTATAAAAATGTTAAAATATTAAAAATAGAGTCATAAACAATGTTGCACGGATTCTTCAAAATATAACACAATGCACGTATCAGATTCTTATAGGGTGCGATTCTCGTGAGATTCTTAGATTCGCCATGTGGTGAATCCTTAAATAATAAAAAAATAAAAAATATTGGGTACGCGAATCCGGGAGTGGGGATTCACAAATCTTATGCGGAAAGGGAACACAAGTAGAGGTGCCCACGGTTCCAGTTCCGGTTAGAAACGGAACCGAAACGCCGGTTACGGTTCCGTCGGGGGAGGAACCGAAACCAAACCGCCAACACACGGTTCCGGAATCGCCGGTTACGGTTCCGGAAAAAACCGAACATAACCGGACATTTTTTTTTTTTTCAAATTTTAAATTTTTTTATTTCATAAGGCTTTGGACCTTCTTTCAATTATATATAGGTGCATGTTCCCCCCACACCCTTATTTGCTATTTTTTCAACGTGAGACAAATGTATGTGCTTTTATAAGGGTGTCACTTTTTTCAAGTTTGATAGTTTTTCAATGTGGGATAGTGAGATGTGCTACTCTCCTCATAGTTTGGGATGTGTTAGATATATCCCGTATCGAAAAAATAAGAAACTTGAGAAGTGTAATACTCTTATAAAAGTAATAAGCATATCTCACAATGAAAAGATAACAAATGGATGTTTGAGAGTAACACCTATATAATTGAAAAAATTCCAAATTTTATATATATTTAGTTATTACTCCGTATTTATGAAGTTTGACAAATAATGTTATATTTGTTTAGAAATCATATTTTTTTAAAAAATAAAAATAATAAAATTTATATAAATTGGGCGGTTCCAAAATTTGGAACCGCCGGTTTGGAACCGGAACCGGAACCGAACCGCCGGTTACGGTTCCAAGCCTTAGGAACCTTAACCGAACCGACGGTTCCATCGGTTCCTTTTCCGATTCCGAACCGCCAGTTCCGGTTCCGGTTAAAAAACCGCCGGTTTCTGTTCCGGTTCCGGTTTTAACCGCCGGTTCCGATTCTTTTGAACACCACTAAACACAAGTGGAATTATATTTAAAATTTTATATTTTTGGTGGTTATTCTTTACAATACTTAATTATTTTAATTTGACCTAAATTTAAATTCAATAAAGAAAAATAAAGTGAAAAATCAAAGAGAATATATAGTCCTATACCCAATTTCAACTAGTAAAACAAAATTTTGCTTTGGAAGTTTAAAACACAAAAAAATACCCATTTTTTGCTTCTGTAGACAAAAACGCCCTTGCTTTTTAGGTTCGGAGTACTATTTACTTTTTCTCTTTTTTATAACCGATTTTTCTTCATTATACACATCACCATCTCTCTCTATTTTTGAAACTTCACTCTCTCTCTCTCTCTCTCTTTCTCTCTCTACCGCTCTCTCTCTTTCTCTCTCGCCCGCCAGGTGCTCGCCGAATTGCACTCTCTCGGGCTCCTTTCCCTTTCTGGCCTTGGCTGCTTCAGCTTCAGAGAAGCTGTCGGTGTACGTCTCCGTTGACGGCGCGTTGGAGCTGACGCTGTTGGCGTTGATGGAGGCGGCAAGGTTCTGGAAGGAGTGGGTGCCGTCCACCTCATCGTCCTGCTCGAGCGGCGGCGCGTCGTCTTCAGACGCGCTGCTGGGGCGGAGCTTCGAGGACTACTGCAGCGAGATGATGAACAGCAACATATGGGAGGAGGAGTTCGGCGACGTTTCGATTTTTTGGCGGATTTTGATGGAGATTTGAAGGTGGGAGAAAATGCAGTGGGGTTTGAATCTTCTTTGGCCATGATCGAAGATGAAGATTCTTGGAAACATAATTTAGTTTGATTTCCATTTTTTTTTTAGTTTTTTTTTTAGTTTTTTTGTTTCCTTTTCAGTATATAATGGTGGTTGAGAGAGAACGAAAAAAATTCAGTTCGTTTTTCTGGGTTTTATTTAAGTTTTAATTCACAGTTGAGACTGTTTATATTATTTTGGAATTATATAATGGTGGTTTCATTTTTTTTTTTTTCAATTTAGAGGTGAGGAGTAGTAGCATGAATAGAGCAATTCATTTTTTTTTTTTTTTTTTTTTTTTCAATTTAGATGGATTTAATATCATTATTGAATGTTTGAGTTTTGACTTTGTATTTCCTCTTGAAGGATTACTAGTACACAGTACGAAATATAAAAAAAGATTACTAGTCTTGTGTATGTTTGTGTTCAATTTACATGATATACTAAACTACACAGTACGAAAGGAAGAAAAGCTTACTGTGTACTCAAGTACACAGTAAGAAACACAAAAAAGATTATTAGTCTTGTATAAGCTTTTGTTCAATTTACATGATATACTAAAGTACACAGTACGAAAGGAAGAAAATCTTACTGCGTACTTAAGTACACAGTACGAAAGAAAGAAAAGCTTACTGCGTACTTAAGTACACAGTACGAAACACAAAAAAAATATTACTAGTCTTGTGTAAGTTTTTGTTCAATTTACATGATATACTAAAGTACACAGTACGAAAGGAAGAAAATCTTACTGCGTACTTAAGTACACAGTACGAAACACAAAAAAAGATTACTAGTCTTGTGTAAGTTTTTGTTCAATTTACATGATATACTAAAGTACACAGTACGAAAGGAAGAAAATCTTAATGCGTACTTAGGTACACAGTACGAAAGGAAGAAAAGCTTACTGTGTACTTAAGTACACAGTAAGAAACACAAAAAAGATTACTAGTCTTGTGTAAGTTTTTGTTCAATTTACATGATACACTAAAGTACACAGTACGAAAGGAAGAAAATCTTACTGCGTACTTAAGTACACAGTACGAAAGGAAGAAAAACTTACTGTGTACTTAAGTACACAGTAAGAATCACGTTTCGTACTTATTTGTATGGAACACAGTACGATTTGTAACACCAAAATTACCGGAAAGAGAGAGAGAGAGAATTGGTGGTCAAAGTCAAAAAGCAAAAAGCAAAAAACAAAAAGTAAAAAGCATAAAGCAAGGGCATTTTGGTACAAATTTGAAAATATGGGTATAAGTTGTGTTTTTTAACATACAAAGCAAATTTTGTTTTATAAGTTGAAATTGAGTATAATATTTTATGCCTCAAAACCAAATACGTGAAATACTAAACAAAATCATTAAATTGTTTTATCTAAAACTTTTCATAAACATTTTTCATTTACTAAAGACTAAAGTAGTCTATTTTTTTATTTTTTATTTATTTGTCTCATACATTAGTAAACTTTCTATAAATGGTACTTGACTACAATTAACTCTCTCTTCTCTAAATTAATTCCAACCACACATTCCCCTTTTCCTTAATTCTTGTGTCTAGTCAAACTAGGACTACTTTTGTGAGATGAAGGTAGTATTAAAATACTTGCATTTTGGTTGAGAAAAAATCATTAATATTTGTTTTTTGCAAATTTAAATTCTAAATGTTATATGGATATTATATATTAAAAAATTAAAAATATAATTAAATAGACGTATCATCCTTAACGAATCGCACTTAAATTTTTAAAAAACCCATATCCACATATCCGTATTGTATTGCCCCTGCATCCATCCATGTCCGTATTGTATTTTAAAATATTAAAATGATTGTAATACTTCCTCTGGCTCACGATTTTTGAGACGTTTCTTTTCGGTACGAGATTTATGACGAGAGTGTTTAGTGTTTTAAGTATGTTGTTTAGTGATGAAATTTTGTTTATTTGTTTTGCATTATTTATATAAATTAGAATAAATATAAAAAATAATGTTACTAATTTTTTTTTTGTTAATTAATTATATCAATTATCGATATATGTTTTTGTTTTGTTTTGTTTTTTGTTTTGTTTTGTTTTGTTTTTTTTTTTTCAATTACTGCAATCCAAATTCCACCACCACTACCTCCCTCGAAACCCTCCGCCAGCCGCTGCCGCCCGACCTCCGTCACACCACCACCGCCCAAATCTTCCGCCGCACCACCTCGCTCTTCTTTTTCCACCTCCTCACCTTCGTCTTCCTCTCCTCCCTCCTCCTCACCTTCCGCTCCAATGTCCAGAGCGCCTCCTATTACCTCTCCTCCCTCGTCGACATCGACCCTTCCTTGAAGTCCCTCCTCTCCCGCCTCGATTTCTCCGCCTCCTCCCATTCCCGCCCCCACCGCCCCCTCCCCTTCCGCCGCCGCCGCCGCCGCGCCTTCCTCCACCTCTCCCGCGTCGGGATCCATGGCGACAACAAATTGCAGGGAGAATTATGGTTTTGATGAATCGAGCAAGAACATACAACAAATTGGGGGTAGATTTGGAGTTGGGTGTGAGAAGAGAAGAAAATGGTGCTAGATTAAATGCGATGGGGACGGGGGTAGATTTAGGTGGGTGGGATTTAATTATGTTTGTGTGTAATTTTTTTTTTTAATAAAAATAATGTGAATTAAATTTTTTGCAATAAGGGTTTGTTAATTGTAATAAGGGAGACTAATTGTGCAATTAAAATGTTAATTATTTCCCAAAATGGAAACGTGTCAGAAATCGTGAGACGGCCCAAAAAGGAAAGCGTGTCAGAAATCGTGAGCCAGAGGAAGTACTTGTTTCCGAAAATGTTACTCCCTCCGTCCACCATATACTGACACTATTATTATATCGGGACGTCCACCATTTACTGACATTTTCCGTTTTAGGACGTATACCTCACAATCACTTTAACACTTTAACACTTTATTCATCTACTTTTTATTACTTTAACATTTTAATACTCTTAAAAAATTCAAATGGACCCATAATTATTCTACTTTAACACATTAATTTATTACTATACCATGAAAATGCAAAAAAAACAGTGTCCAAAATAGGGTGTCACTAAATCATGGACGAAGGAGTAATAAATGTAGGACGCCCGTATAGTTTTACGTAGTACAGTAGTAGTATAATTTTCCCCTTTATTAAATCTGATTTTCATGTAAGTGGTTTTACTCTTCGGGGCTGTTTGGTAGCCCAAATTAACCCTAGATAGGATTATTAATCTTACCTAATATGGGCTTGTATGTTGTTTGGTATCCTAGATGATTTATGTTGGGGGCCCTAGATTAACTCCAAGCCCTATGTTAAATCACTGTTTTGTAGAGATAGTTTATCTGGCGCTGACCCCTCCGATTGGGAACAGTAATGTAGTCTGTATCCTCCCTTTCCTTAAATACCCTTTCCCCAATTATTTCTACAGCACCGTATTGAGGTTCTCTCTCAATTTGGAGTTCTCTCCCATAGTTATACAAGTAATTCAATTTGCGCATAAGCAATAGCAGAATCCCATTCTTCTAAATCTTATTTTCTGCATTTGATGATTCTGTTTTCGATTTTCTTCATACTTTATTTCTGATTATCCCATTCCTCTAAATCGTATTTTCTGCATTTGATGATTATATTTTTCGATTTTCTCCAAAATTTTGAAACGCTGGTTCAAGCGATGCTCATACTCCGAATTTAAAATCACAACCTTCAACCTAATATAGATTTGAGTTGAAAATTATATACCCCAGAAGATGGGGAAGCGGAAGGCCGAAGGCGACGCCCATGGATTGTCACTCATTTGTGGAATGCAAAAGCAACGGCGGCGGCCATGGTGGCGAGAAAGAAAAGGGTTGTGCATAGAGATAGAGACGAGAGTCCAAAATATTTTAATTATTATTATTTTGAGATCATTTTAATTAATTTCATAACATTTGTTGTTGACATAATTATTAGTCATAATTAAAATTCAACATAAGAAAATTTTCACCTACAACAGTTTGTATCTTTTCACAAAGGTTTTGGATATAATTTTATAATTTTCCCAATTATTCCTCATGTAACACTTTTTTAGGAATTAACAAATGTATTTGAAATTACAAAAAAAAAAAAAAAAAAAATCAATTCATATACATTAGAAAAAATGTAAGGTTATTTTGGTAAATTCAACTTTAATATTGAATTTTATATATAATACAAAATATATATTTAACTTATCTCACCTTTTAAACTTACATACCAAACACTAGTAAAGATAACTAATCTTACTTCCTATTCATACGAATAATCTCATGATTATTAATCTTACTATATCCTATCTTACCTACCAAACACACCTTCTAGTTCTAGTCTTTACACAGTCATTCCCCCCGCAATCGCTCGCTGTAAAACCTTGATCCATCACGCTACTACATTATTTGGGGATTTTTCGAATTTCAGAGCTTGTAGCGATCAAGCTCGAATGTGGAGATCGGCTTCGATGTTTAGTCCTCGCATTTCTCGCGTTCTCTTCCTGTTCCTGTTTTCCCTTCTGGTGAGTGATTTTTTTCCCGGATTGTTATATTTAATGGTTTAATCACTGAATCTTTAACGTCTCAATTCGCTTTTGCCTGTCTTCTTCTTTTGCTTCACAGTTATGTGATTTATGTTATAGTTTTAGAGCGTAAATTGTTTAATCCCGTCTCGATTGAAGTTATGAATATTGAAATTGAGGGAGAACATGAATATTGAGTTAAACTTCGTTGAAAGGTAGACGTTCTTAGTTCTAACTTCTAACTGACTTGATTATTCATGTTTGATATCAGCTATTAGAGAGTTCGTCAAATGCGGCTCCGTTTGGTAATCGTAAGAGTGGTAAATCATCGTCGTCTATTTTCTCATTGTTTAACCTCAAGGAGAAAAGTCGGTTCTGGAGCGAGTCTGTTATACGAACTGGTTAGATAATTTTTCTATGATCCTCATTTTTTTCTGCATATATTGTTTTTTGCCCTTTCCTCCGAGGCATAGGAATATTGTCTTATCCTTCTCTTTAACTGACACCAATGGTATGCAGAATTTGACGATCTGGAACCATCTAAACCAAGCAAATTGGATGCCATGAACTTCACTAAGGCAGGTACTTATTCCAGTATCTTTTAGAGAGTTACTATTTAACAAAGGTCGCTAAGCTTATTATTATTTTTTTTAAATCAAGATGATTACCATCAGTTCCCGAACTCCACACCGATCTAAAGTGATTCCTTTGATTTTGATGGTTAAGAAAAATATTATATGAACATACATGTGTATTGTAGCCAGATTTTTGGTGTTTTTTTTTAATTATTTTTTTCCAATTATTGATCTCTATGAAATCCTTCATGAGGTTCAACTAATAAGTTTTGCTGTTTGTTTTTGTTTAAACACCTTGTTGAAACTTCATTATCTTAAGAGAGCCAATATTACTTAAGACATTGACAATGGGTTCGTTATTGAATCCTGGCAGTTTATTGGATTCTCTTGACTACTTCCTTTCTTTCATTCTTACAGTTGCTTGTTATAATGTTTGCATGTCACACTTAGCCACAATTTTTAATCTCATTTACGCTATTATGCTCATTGATGTCTCTTCAGAAGGTAGCGAAGGCCACTTATAAAGTTCATAAAACAGTTTCTTTTCTGTTGATCATTACTGCATAAATTATACTCAAAAGTTTCTGACATCAGCTTGACTATAATATTATCTACGATTTTAAATGACATAATCTAACTGCTTTCTGTAAGGCAACTACTAGAGCAGAGCTTAGGTTATATTATTGCGTAGCACTGGCCTCGAGGAATTTAATGACTAGGTCACCTATTTAGAAGTCACAGACCGATGTTTTTATTTAAATATTATCAAAGGAAGATATGATGTTATTTATTATAAAAGTGGGCTCCGTGTTCTAGGAAGGTCCCTGAAGATCTTTGCAACGTGTTTCTTCACTGCCCCTTCTATCCGAGTCTTTGGTTTAGAGTGCTAAATGAGCTTAGCATAAAATGGACTCTGCCACAACCATGAGTGACTTACTTTTGTCTGATTCTAGCAGCCTGATCTATAAACGAGCTAAATGTCGTCAAATTTCATTGTTCCGATCCTTTGTTGGTTTAATGGCTGAAAATGAAAATATAATGTTTGAGGATAAGATCTTTAAAGGAGGTGTGGGACCCAGTTTTTCGACTTGCATGGTGGTTCTCAAATCTCAAAGGTTTTAAAGACGTTTCTGTGTCAGACATGAGAGATCAATAGAGATTAAATTTCTTGTATTCGATGAATGTGTCCTCTTGCTGTAATTTTAGTTGTTGACGGTACAATTAAACTTTTCTTAATAGTTTCTTTGCCTTGCGTAGTGCGTACATGAAGCTGTTATGCCTTTATGTTTACTTCTTCACAACTTGAAACTGTTTTTTACTGGATACTAGGTAATATCGCAAATTATCTAAAGCTTCTGGAGATTGACTCAATGTACCTTCCAGTGCCTGTGAACTTTTTTTTCATTGGATTTGAAGGAAATGGGAACCAAGGTGGAAGACACAACTCATTACTTTATAATGACCAATTTAACCATCTTGCTGTTTTGACGTGGAATTTGCTTATGATTATCTCCTATTCTGTGTTTTGTAGAATTCAAGCTAAATCCAGAAGAATTAGAACGATGGTTCACGAAAATTGATCATATATTTGAACATTCCAGAATTCCTAAAATTGGAGAAATTCTTACACCATTTTACAAGACTAACATTGATCGCGAGCAGCGTCACCATCTTCCACTTATCAGTCACATAAATTACAAGTATGTCTTTCAGTAATTATTGTATCCTTCATTAATTTTAATTCTTTTCCCAACGCAAAAATTTTCTTTTGGGACTGTAAATTGATTCTAGTTGCTAATTATTTGCAATATTTCTAAATTCACCTGTAGCTTTTCTGTTCATGCCATTCAAATGGGTGAAAAGATCACCTCCATATTTGAACGTGCAATCGATGTACTTGGGCGCAGGGATGAAGCATCCAATGCCAGGTATTGAAATGCCCACTGAACTGGGTGAAAATTTGATGTATTGTTTGTTTGGCCTAGTTTGTCCATGCTTGGTATTTTTATGCTCACTTTTTTTCTCTTCAAAGGGACGATTCTGCAGGTCTTTGGCAAGTTGATGTTGATATGATAAGTGTTATATTCAGCAGCCTTGTGGAATATTTAGAACTGGAAGGTGCATATAACATCTTTATTTTGAACCCAAAACATGATGCAAAAAGAGCTAAATATGGCTATCGGTAAGTTTGTGGAAAAAGCAGTTTGGTTTAAAAGATACGTTATGCTATCTGTTAGATCTATATGCTAAATATTATGCTTTTTAGGAAGTTGGATGTGATTTATTCCTTGCTTTGAGTGTGAGTTTGGACTTTGTCATTAAAAAATATTGGTTAATGTTATTCTAAATATTTCTTTTCCATAGGAAATAATATCTTGGACATTAGTATAACATAATTATGGTTCTTACCAAAGATAAATGACGTTTGAGCTAAGCTAGACCAACCTGCGGCCATATTAAACATTATAACCAACACATGAAAACTTACAAGGGTGAACATGTGAGTTCATTTGAAAGTTCTATATTCGAAAGGTGTTGATAATACTTTGTAGATGGTGGCATTTTATATATGTTGATCTTATTATAGCATTTTTGGGAAATCTCTTTGCCAAAGCTTTTGAATTCAATACTTGTACTGAATTGATGTGGAATTGAAGTAGGTGGATTCTCTAGTATTATCAGCTAAATTAATTTGTAGCACAAGTGTATGTTCTGCCGACTTCTTGAAATATACTTAATATTAAGTTATCTGTATGTAAGATCCAAGTTTTAACTCTGTGAAACTAGCATCCATATGGACCCATGAATTGTGGGTTCAGTTCTTGATCACTTATAGATACATATCTGATCGAGTTATGGAAAATAAGCTTCAACTAGAACCCAATTGAATACATCTTTTTCCTAAAATTTTACTACAATCAAAACTTGGTAAAACCGATTTAGTATTGGAGGTTTGAACACTCAGTTCCTATCTTGGTCTTACCTGATTGTTATAAGTAAATGCGTGTGTTGTTTGAATGTTTTTGACAAGCTGTGGATTTTGTGGTTTTGATTTTATTAGCACAATTATGGAATAGAGATTTGATAGAAAAGTTTCGGGAGAATTAGGTGAATTCCAAAATGCAGAAGGGAACAGGAGAATTGTTGAATTAGATTACAACATCCATGTCCCTCCTATAGAAAGATATTTGCTTTACAAATTGGTGTGTGTTTATATCTCCATGCTGGTGAGTTCGCTGACTCTAATTTACGCTACAGGAGAGGCTTGTCTGACTCTGAAATAAACTTTCTTAAGGAGGTATGATTTTTGATTATTTAGGCTCTTCTGTTCTCCGTTTTCCAAGAAAGTTGCATTCTTATCTGTTCGGATAAACTAACGATTCTTCACACTAATTGATCAAGAGTACTTTTATTGTGCTTTCTTAGAAAGAGAGCTATCCTTTAATACTTCCTCCGTCCCTGAACTGTTCTCACAGGGTTTGGCATGGATGTTACGGAATGAGTTGTTTGTATTAATAAAACTGGAAAGAGAAAAACAACTATTTGGAGGGTAGCAGGAATGAGAAAGTGTGGATGTGTATATTAGTGGGAGTTAATATCTTTACCTTTGAACATGGTTTGGGTTAAGTTGGGGCTCCCTTACTCATATGTCTAACATGTTGTGGGGTATAATTGATTGTGACTAAATTCTTGGGACGGAAGGATTAGTTAACTGGGCTTTATAAATTTTAAGCTATACATGCTAAGAGTGTAACAGCTTCTTTTGTTTTCTCTATTGTATAAAATACTGCTAATGTCTACTCTGATTAATCTTGCAGAACAAGTCCTTGCAGACAAAGATTCTTCAGTCTGGAAGCATTCCAGAGACTGTTCTTGGTGTGTTATTTGCTCTTTGGTTTCTTTCTCTTTCCTGTGTGGCTGTCAAACTCATTTTTCAATCACTAATGTATATATTTGCTTCATCATCTAGCTCTTGATAAAATCAAAAGACCTTTGTATGAAAAGCATCCAATGGCAAAGTTTTCCTGGACTGTAATGGAAGAGACTGACACGGTTCGTTATACTTCTGCCTAAATTTTTTCCGTATCCTCTTTTTGACGTATAAATATGAGACATTTTGAGAGCTCTTGTAACTATCTATGCCAGTACTAGTTTGCTTTTGCTACAAACTTGTGAACTCCTGAATTGACGCTAAATGTTTTTAGTTGAGAATTCTTTTCTGAATCTGATCGTCTTGTAATTTGCTGGTAAGCAATATACAAACTCATGTTAAAATTTTGATCAACCAGTTACCATTGTATTTTTCATTTCTATATTTTGTAACATTTAATGTTACTACTTGATCCCTTTGAAGTTCTTTATTGTTGAGCAAATTAATGTTTGGGGAAAATAAAAATACAAAAAGAAAAGCTAGTGTTTCCTTTCTCTTTCTTATTTTCCAAACTTAGAAATTCGTGTAGTTTTTTTCGAATCATGCTGATGTGCTTTCTTTGATATCACTAAAATGATTATCAGATAGAGTGGTATAATAAATGCCTGGACGCATTGAACAATGTTGAGAAGCTATATCAAGGGAAAGACACAGCTCATATGATACAGAGCAAAGTTCTGCAGGTATATTATTTGCATGTAATATAGCGAACTGATATATTCATTAAGAGAAGGAAATTGCTAGTTTTTATTATTTATTTATTTATTTATTTTTAATCTTTAAATATACAGTATCCATGCCGAAAAAGCTTTTATCACCTTCTAATACCAGTTTCTCTTGGGGAAGTATTCTAGTATAATCTTTCAAAATTTATTGCAGATTTTAGAAGGGAAAAATGATAATGTGAAGCTTGTTACTAAAAAGGATTTAGAGTCTGGAGACTTAGATGGTTTTCATGCTGAATGCCTATCCGATACGTGGATCGGAGATCAAAGGTGAAGCCCCAAACCCTCTTCTCCGTGGTTTTTTTTTAGTTTGCCAGATCTCTTGATTCTTAATAGCCGTCAGTTTATTAATACCAGGTGGGCTTTCATCGACTTGTCTGCTGGACCTTTTTCATGGGGACCTTCAGTTGGTGGAGAAGGAGTACGTACAGAACAAAGCCTGCCAAATGTGGAGAAAACAATTGGTGCAGTTGCAGGTATCAGTTAGTCAGAGGAAGTAGATTAAAACTAATTAAAGTAACCCGGATAAGCTGACAGATCATTGTTGATTTTTCATGCTTGCATTTTTTCTTCTAAATGGTTCTGGATGGCAACTGTCGGTTTGGGATTAGATTTCTTAAGTTTGATTCATTTTTAGATATCGTGATGCCTATTAGTGAATTACATTCATGTTTTTCTGTTTCTAGTTGTCACTTTATATATTTCTCTACCTCCTGATTATGGCTTAAACTAATGTCCTGATTACTTTATCCTTACAAAATTTCTAATAATCCAGAATTATCAGAGGATGAAGCCGAAGATAGCTTGCAAGAGGCAATTCAGGAGAAGTTTGCAGTGTTTGGTGAAGTATGTCTGAACTTGTTAAATTATTCAATGATAGATTTAATGGAGAAGAAACTATTTAATTGCTTTTGTTCTTTGTAGATGATAATTTTGTAAATTCTACTCTAATTTTTCCATAACCTTTTTGATATCTCTCTTCGTCTTTCTGTACACGGCACTACTTACTTTATACATTAATTCAATGGATAACTTCAGTGAAAGAATTCCATTTAAGGGATATGGCAGTGAAATCCATTTCATATAGCCTAAAGTTTGATTCTTTGTATGAGTAGAGAAAGTAGAACTTGACCCACCCAGTTTACAAAATTATGATCCGCCTTCGAAGGCATCCATTGGAAAAGTCGTTTTGTGCTTTACTTTGTGTGCTTGTTAAAATTAGACGAACCTTTGCATACTGAAATACTGCACATGACCCCATATAGTATTTCTTCAAGAGGTTGTTGTGACAACGTCGAGTCGATTACACCGTGTTGCATGAATGAGTACTGTGAGTAACTCCTTTTGGGACTTGTTAATTATAGTTGGAAGCTCATAAGGGCAATCTTTAGTTACTGTAAATAATTCAGCCATCATTTACATTTATTTTTCTGTTCTTTTTGAGGAAAAGGGCATCATATGCTGAATTACTGAATTGTGTTGTTTTCAAGATACAGTCTGGGTGCTTATCCTGGTCTAATTGATGTCAAGGATGGCATTGAGTTACTGAACATGTCTCCTAGGAAAATCTTGAAAATTATATATATAGGTATTAGGGATCTCTGCTTGTCATGACTTTATGAACGATTATCCAGTATGTTGTATGTTTTGTCACGAATTGATGATCCTGCTCTGCGAGGCATTTTGATGACAATGTGGCTTTAATTTCCATGCATAATATGAGGTTATTCTGTTTTAATTATGTATTAAAAACGATTGTCCGTCTTCAGTTCCTAGCATCATTATCAGGATCTGTAAATGCTTTACCATAACTATGCTCATACAATCCTTTTACAGTGAGAAACATAGATTCAATTTGTTGGTATACTCTGACTCCTTGCTCATCTGGTTTCAGAAAGATCATCATGCCATTGATATACTTCTAGCTGAGATAGACATATATGAGCTCTTTGCTTTCAAACATTGCAAGGGAAGAAAGGTCAAACTTTCACTTTGTGAAGGTAATGTGCCTTGCTTGATGGACTTCCTTACCCATTTCTCCTTCAGTCATGTTCTAACTGAACTCCCGAAACATAACAATGACAGAGCTTGATGAGCGCATGCATGATCTGAAAAATGAGCTCCAGACTTTCGAGGGTGAGAAATCTGATGAAAGTCATAAGGAAAAAGCCATAGACGCATTGAAACGCATGGAGAACTGGAATTTGTTCAGTGATACATACGAGGTCTGCTCTCTCTTATATGATATACAATGTTCCTGGTTCAAAATAGACATCCTGGCAATTTATGCAGATTGTGTTAGAGATGGTTTTTTCAGAAAGAAGGGTGAAGAGCGGCCTTCATGCTGCTGCACGTCAATTTCTTTCTTATTTATTTTCTAGTGAGTGAATATTTAATTAGGCCAGGGCTCCTTGGCTTGCTATTGCCTTGGAAATCAAATGGTTCCTTTTCCTTATGAGAGGAACCGTCTAGGATTGTTTTTTCTGATGTCAATAGAAAAGCCATAAAAGGAATCCATAGCCGAACTAAATAGGTAATTTAATTAATTAAATGTAGAATAATAAGAAAGAAAAAGAAATGCAGCAGTACCAAGCCTCTGCTTCATCTTTCTTCTTTTAGGAAGAAACCTGTCTCTAACATATTGCTCTCTAGTCACTGAAAACCAAAATATTATTCTGGCCGATGCAGGAATTCCAGAACTACACTGTTGCTCGGGATACTTTCCTTTCACATCTTGGGGCAACGCTCTGGGGTTCAATGAGACACATAATTTCTCCTTCCCTTGCGGATGGTGGATTCCACTATTACGAAAAAATATCCTTTCAATTATTTTTTGTCACACAAGAGGTAAAGAAATTTGGGAAAGAATATGTCTTCTTGAACATTCAGTGGAATTTGTCCAATGTTGTGCTCACTGTTTATCTATGCAGAGAGTAAGACATATTAAGCAGTTACCTCTTGATCTGGAGAGTTTAACGAAAGGGCTTTCCTCTCTGGTATTACCTTCTCAGCAAGTTCACTTCAGCCAACACATGTATGTTCCGTTTTTTTTTTTGTTAGATCTTTATGCATCATCTTAAGTAGTTTGTGGTTCCCATCTATATCTTATTGAAAAATATTTTCTCAATAGTATGCACTTGAATGTTTTTCACATATGCAGTTGTCATGCAACTATCACATCCTCTACTATCTGCAGTAGGCAGAATGATGTGAAATTTACAGTAATGTTTCTGAAGTTCGAGCTAGAAAAGTTATGCATCATACTGATAATTTAAGTTGGAATCCCAAATGCAGCAGGGACTTGTCACCTAAAGCTAGATTTATTAACCAATGAGAATAAAGCTAAAGCTTGCGCAAATTGTATACACCTATTGTATTAATACCCAACTCTTACTTTTCTCTAGGCTGCCACTGTCAGAGGATCCTGCCCTGGCAATGGCATTTTCAGTGGCTAGGAGAGCAGCTGCTGTACCTCTGTTACTTGTTAATGGGACATTCAGAAAGACAGTTCGCTCATATCTTGATTCTTCAATTCTTCAGCACCAGTTACAGAGGCTACATGATCATGCTTCCTTGAAAGGTTTAATTTTCTGCTTACTTATATTGCATATTTGGGATTTTTCCAAACTCATGGGTGTAAAAAACATATAATGTTGGTTTTACCATTTATTAAAACAATATGCATGCACGCTCATGCATACATCTGTTTGTGTGCATGTTGATTTGCCTCATACTATAAAGCTTTGCTGCTTAATTTGTTCCCCTCCTTTCATCTTCACCTTAGCATGGAAAGAGTAGGGCTTGGCTTATTCCAGAGAATTGGAGGTGTCTCACTTGGCCTTTTATTCTCTAGCAAGTACTCCCTCCGTCCCATTTGTAATGTCCCATGTGCTTTTTGACTTTTGCCGGCACGCGTTTCCACCGAGACGTAGTACGGGTTTCACGATATAATTTTGAAATATTATTTTTTTTACGGGACCCGTAAAAGAAATAATATTTCAAAATTATATCGTAAAACCCGTACTACGTCTCGGTGGAAATGCGTGCCGGAAAAAGTCAAAAAGCAAATGCGCCATTATAAATGGGACGGAGGGAGTAGTACACATCATCCACAATCAACAGTACTTTTTGTATCAATCGAAGCTTTATTGGATGGTGGCAGTTTCATGATTTTTTTTTTCCCTTTACTGGTGTATAGTTAAGAGCATATATTATTTCTTATGGGGAATGGCAAGTAAATGAAAATGCTATGAGCAATGCCATTTCTTGTGGATTGATTATCCCTTTTCCTCTTTCTTTGAACAATTTGCAAGGTTCCTGACGGTTTGCATGTACTTCAGTACCTCAATTTTTTTTATTTTTTTTTTGGCACCTGTCTACATTTCCCTTTCTATCTCAAAAACTAATTTCCAGTTCTTTCATGTGTTAGACCCCCACTTGTAGCAAAAGGATTAGTTCTAAATTTCTGATCTAAATGAAAATGAATAGACTCAGAATTTACACAATGACCTCATTTTATCGTAAATGAAAGTATATGCCAAATCAGAAAAAAGCCTAAAGTACAAGGACTTATGTGCATTTTTTCCTTTAAATACCATGTTTCGGTAATGCATTTAGTTTGTTGATGTAGGTTTGCATGCCCAGAGCAGGTCTACACTGGAAATCCCCATATTTTGGTTCATTCATAGTGATGGTTTGTTAGTCGACAAGCATTATCAGGCTACATCACTCTCTGATATGGTCATTGTTGTTCAGTCGGAGCCATCATCCTGGGAAAGCCATCTACAGTGCAATGGACAGTCACTTTTGTGGGACTTGAGGTTAAAAACCTTTCTGATAGCAATCAAATTGGATGTGGATAATAGCATGTAATTCTCGTATCTTTATTTGATCAATTAAATTCTTATTTATTGTGCAGGAGGCCAATGAAAGCTGCTCTGGCTGCTGTCTCCGAACATCTTGCTGGTGTCCTTCCACTTCATCTTGTTTATAGTCAAGCCCATGAAACTGCAATTGAGGTTAAACATATCTACTCTATATTAACAGTTCAATCTAAATTGTTATGGTTCTACTATAACCTAAACATTTTTTCTTCTGCTATCATTTGAGCGAGTAGGAAAGAAAGCAATATATGGATTTCAAATGTGGTCGGAAGATTTTTCTACAAAGAGTGTGATATTAGAAATACCGTATGTCCGTATGACTTCTATACATGTTTTGTTAAATTAAAATAATTTTTTCCTTTGACTCCTTTCACCAAGTTCCATTTCCAGCAAAATATATCTTTCATTTTTCTGATTGCCAAGAAATATATTTCATTATAGAAATACCAGTCCCTTAATTTTCTTTGTGGCTGTCCAAGAATGCTTTAGATTAGAGGGGGATGATTTGCCTTCATATGTTGTACTGGATGATTAATTCCAAATATTGCAGCATGATCGTGAATGTTTTGTTATATGAAATTAACAATGAGATGTTATTTTCATTGGCAACGTATAATTATGGTGAGTTCATGTGCTGCTCTAGCTCAAAAATTGCCTCCTCTGTATTTCATTAACTCATTGACTTAATGTTCTAGGGGAACTATATAACTGCTATGGTCTGTGAAAGTGAAACTGATAGAGAGCAGAATTGAGAGAATTAAATAGCCGGGAACGGGCTTATCATTAGTCTTTTATATTATTATTAGATAAGGGTTATTTAAGTTTAATTAGGGTAGAAGTTTATTTATGGTAGGACTCTTCATTGAAGTAGTATAAATATTGTTATTAGGTTTTGGAGAATTATGATCGAAGTATTGAGAATATGAGCCCTAGGCTGAACCGTATTTTTTTTTTCTCTTTCGTTTTCTTCTTCTTTTCCTTCTGTACTATTTTCTGCTCCTATCAGAAACCTAATCTAATCGCGCTGCCTTTTAGTTGGACCACTCCTGTTGCACTTGTGCCTTCCCTGAGTTCAGTGAACAGTGAAATGCTAGTGCCTCACAGTACAGCTACCTTACTTTTATACTGGATGATTTTCCTGTTTCGATATTAGAATCTCTGGTTATATATGTAAGTATTTGGGGCTTTTATGGGAAGTAATTTGGGAATAAGAGCATGATGTTTGAATCTTCTCGGAAGTTTAGGTGCTCACAATGTTTACTGGACCAGGAAGGCATTAAATCCAATTGGATTTGAAATCTATCATGTCATTCGTACCATCATTTTGTGTTATCCGCTACTATGCCTGTTCATTTCCTATTTTTCTTGATTCTATTGTGCTCAGTTTCATGTGAAGTCAGTTCATGGCAGACACGTAATGTATGTCAACACGATTCTCTCAACTTTTATTATGAGGGATTAGAGATGGAATAGGAACTACATCATCAATTCTGTTCTAAATCATGGCTTGTGCTACAGGACTGGATATGGTCAGTGGGTTGTAACCCATTTTCTGTGACTTCCAGAGGTTGGCGTATTTCCCAGTTCCAGTCTGATACTATTGCTAGGAGTTATATACTCACAACTCTTGAAGAATCAATACAAGTTGTCAATTCAGCAATCAATCGTCTTGTGATGGAGCGTACATGTATCCTTTCTATGTGTGTCATGGTCATGGTAATATCTGAATTCATTAACCAAACAAGTTTTTTTTTTTTTTTTTTTTTCCTGGGAGTACCTATTTGTTCTCTATTGTTTATACTTTGTCCTAGTACCAACCACAAATGGGACAATTGTAGAGCTTCATCTTACTTTTACATCAGTTTCCTTCTATTTTTGCATTAGGTTGGCAGATATATTCTGTTATATAATATTAAAATTTTGTCACTTTTAGTAAGTATTTAAATTGTTGATACTTAATGAGAAGCAGCGGAACATACTTTCAAGCTCTTTCGTTCCCAGGAGCGTGAATTGTTGAACAAGTATAATTATGTCATTAGCCTGTGGCGAAGAGTAAGTGCTCAGCTAAAAAGTTGTATATCACTCATAAACCTGATTGGGTTTTCTATAATTAGGAATATACCACTTTTTTTTAATGTTTTTTTTTTTTTTTTTTTTTTTCTTTTCTTCACTGGGATCTCTTTCAGATTTCAAGTGTTGCTGGGGAGCTACGGTACGCTGATGCCTTGAGACTGCTTTACACACTTGAGGATGCAACAAAAGGGTTAGCATATATAAATTACTTCTTGACTCTTATTAACAATTTGTTTATGGTAACATTAGTTCAGATTGGTTATAATTTAGCACAGTTTTATAATTTTCATCTGTTCTTTGGTTTAAGCTATGAATGCCAAGTTTGACATAGAAGAGTATATTGTAAAGGTTGAAGGAAACCAAATAAGGTACTATTATTCTGATAAGTATATTGTTTCCCACAGATTTGCTGATTACGTGAATGTGACTGTTGCAAGTCTCCATCCAATTCACTGCACTAGGCAGAGGAAAGTAGAGGTTGAGTTTGACATGACTACGATTCCTGCCTTTGTTGTTGTTGGCCTAGTACTCTGGTTTGTATTAAAGCCAAGGAGACCAAAGCCGAAGATCAACTGAGATGGAGTATGTTTTGTAGCAGTGCACAGGGTTGATTCCCTTTTGAGGATGTGTCTTGTTATAGCTGATGAGAAACTTGGGTAGGCGTAGGAGAATCGTCAAAGTGTTGGATGCAGAATGAAGTGCCAGCTTCTCAAATTGTAAAATTGTCGTTGTAGTGTAATAGCAATTTTCCAATTCAATCTTTTATTAGAATTTTGCAAATTTCTATGGAGGTAATCCATTCTCTATCTGTGGTTAGATTTGCCTACGGCAGACCATTGATGTAAGTTTATTATAGTCTAATGAAACTTCTGCAGCTTGTTAGTTAACCTATATAAGCTCGTGCCATAAATTGCCAGAAATGGACGCACACTAGCCGAGTTTTATGTTTCTTTTGTGTTTATCTCTATTTTTCTGCGTGATTTGGATCCATAGCATCATCGTTAATTGGCTTGTCATTGTTAGAAATTAGTTGATCCCTTTTCCCCGTTAGTATGTTACAATTGCTAAAGTGAGACATTGCTAATGAGATTGTTTGTAGTTTCATTCTGTGCATTTGAATTTGAATAGAATTATGAAATTCTAACCCAATTTTGTTATGAATTTCACATTTCGTACTTCTTGTAAGGCAGTAATGAGTAAATATTTAACAAACACAAATACAAACTCGATGACACTATCTGCTATAGGTCATTCGTTTTCAGCGGACTTAATCTTTTGCACAATAGTGAAGGGTGATCATAATGTATTAAAATTATGACTCTCTCTCTCTCTCTCTCTCTCTCTCTCTCTCTCTCTGTTTTCTCAATTTTTTTTTTTTTGTTTTTTCTCTTAAGATTTTAAGTCTCTTGAGTGATTTTTTTTATGCTCTTCAAGTTTTTTTAAAATGTCTTCAGCAACTGAATTGCACATATTAAAAAAAACAATCTGATTTACATCAATAACCTTAATTATTACTTCCCTCTTTCTTAGTTATGTATGGTTAACTTCAACATATTGACATTTTCAATACTGCTATATATGTATAAAAATGGTGAGAATAGAGCTAATTTATTATAAACTTTGAAATACGAAACAAGAAATTATTGAAATTAGAAATTAAACAAAAAAGTTGAGGAATTAAGATTTTCTCATGTATCAGTATTGGTGAATTTTCCAATTTCCAACAAAAATACCCATGATTAGGAGATGATGGAAAAGCCATTCTATGATGTAGCAGGGGATGATATATGATCAATGAAATACGTTCAACCTGATTTAAGTAAATAAATGGAATCATTAATTTTAGCACGAAGCAATCACGTTTTCTTAATTTTAGTGCAATATATTACTATTTTTACACGAAATTGCAACTAGAAATAAGCTAGCTAGCAACTAAAAGTTTGTGGAGAAGTTGAAGCAAATTAAACCGGATGGGATCCTCTGTCCCCAAACTTGTGTTTCAATCGTGTACCCAAGTCAAAACTACGTAGTTTTGTTAGTTTAAAAAATCATTGAATTTGCAGCAATTAAAAATATAAGAACAAAACTACGTAGTTTTGACTTAGGTACACGATTGGAATACAAGTTTGATGACATAGGATCCCATATGAAATTAAACTGTGTATATAATTAATTAAGTGAAGAATGAAAAACACACGAAATGCCCAAGCCCTACAAACCCGCTGTTGAAGGGGGACTCATGCAACAAAGCCTCCTCTTTCTGTTACAAACACTTCTTTATTAATTCTTTCTCACCTCACTCCACGCCTATGTTACCCTTACACATCTTTTATACCTACACACCCCCCAACCGAAAAATCGGTTTTGTTTAGCTAATCGATCAAAATCATCCAGTGTGTGCTATGGCAAGACGATCGGAGGAGTACCTTTCTCCCGAGATCGTGAACCGGGGGGTTGAGGGCTCCGGCCCCTATGCCGGCTCGCCTAGCTTCTCCGTGAGGGTGCACCGCGGTTTGCCTGATTTCCTCGGCTCCGTCAACCTCAAATACGTGAAGCTTGGCTATGGCTACCTCATCAACCACGGCTTTTATTTGTTTTACTTCGTGGGGCTCCCCGTTGTGTTGATGATCTTTGGTACACAAGTTAGCAAGCTAACATGGGATGTTTTCACCTTGGAATACTACAACCTCGTTAACACACTCCTCTTCATGGGATTCTTGTCCCTATTCGTGTATGTTTGTCTTGATCTAACTCCTCGTTCCACTTATCTCGTCGATTTCGCTTGTTATCTCCCACCGGACGAACTTAAGGTATGATTATATACGTACGTGCATGCATGCATGCATGTTGTGTGTTCGTGTTTTTTCCTTTTCCTTTTTGACTAGTGTAAGTAAATCTTGAAGATTATATATATGAGCTCTCATCATCCATGTCATGATTAATTTATTTTCACATTATTGCATGCTGCAGCTCGTTTTTTTTGGTATTTAATTATCAATCTCAATTACAGTGTTCCAACCATCCCAAAATTTTAAAAATTTATGCATTGTTTCTTTCAATTTCAATATATTATATATGATTAAGTTTAGTTTTAAGATTATTATCTAAAGTTCACTCATTCAAAATATTGTTTATAATTAATTTTATTATTTTAAAGTAGAGTTAGTTGATAAATTCAAAATTAGGGTATTTAATTTTTTAAATTTGCACTTTTAGTTATAAATTTTGATCCAAAAACTATACAAAATTTAAATTTTTTATAAAATAAAATATACAAATAGTGAATGAGTAATTCGGAATATGATTGATTGAGATATTAAAAATGAGAAGATATATGATCAAATTTTAATGTAGATAGGTAAGAACAAACCTCTAATTAACACTCAACGGTTTCATGTTCTTTTTGATTCTTACAACCTTCAATTTTCCTCTCTTTCTGCTTGTGGTTTGTAGATAACAAAAGAGGAATACATAGAGCTAGCAAAGAAATCGGGGCAGTTCGACGAGAAGGCGATCGAATTCCAGCAGCGAGTCCTGAAAACCTCCGGCATAGGCAACGAGACGTACCTGCCGCGGGTGGTGTTCCGGCCCGGCTACACGAAGGACCTGATGGTGGGGCGGGAGGAGGCGGCGTCGTCCATGTTCGGGGCGGTGGACGAGCTCATCGCCGCCACCGGCATCCGCCCCAAGGACTTGAGGATCCTGATCGTCAACTGCGGGGTGCTCAACACCACCCCCTCCCTCTCGGCCATGGTCATCAACCGCTACAAACTCAGGCACGATATCCAGAGCTACAACCTTGGCGGCATGGGCTGCGCCGCCGGCATCACCGCCGTCGATCTCGCCGACGACCTCTTGAAGGCGTACCCGGGCTCCTATGCATTGATAGTGAGCACAGAAGTAGTCAGCTTTACATGGTATGCCGGTAACGATTTGGATATGCTGCTTCCGAATTGTTTCTTCCGGATGGGGGCCGCCGCCGTGCTGCTGTCGAATAACCGCCTCGAACGGTGGCGCTCCAAGTATCAACTCAAGCAGGTATATAACTCGTTCTTCATCGACACAAAAAAATTCAAGCCTCTATAAATAAATAAATTTATAATAGGCAAGAAATTTGCTGCAGTTAGTTCGGACTCATAAAGGAATGGACGACCGGAGCTACAAAAGCATACAGCTGAAGGAAGATGCGCAAGGTAAGCAAGGGCTGTCTGTGAGCAAAGACGTGGTGGAGGTGGGAGGCCATGCTCTCAAGGCCAACATAACCACACTAGGCCCTCTTGTGCTACCTGTCTCCGAGCAGTTCCACTTCTTCAAATCTTTAGTCTTCAAGAGAAGCACCTCCTCCAAGCCCTACATACCCGACTACAAGCTGGCGTTCGACCACGTCTGCATACTCGCGACGAGCAGGAAGGCGCTGGACGAGATACAGAAGAACCTGGACCTGACGGACGAGTACATGGAGGCTTCTCGGAAGACGTTGGAGCGGTTTGGGAACACGTCGAGCAGCAGCATCTGGTATGAGCTGGCTTATTTGGAGGCCAAGAGCAAGGTTAAGAGAGGGGATAGGATCTGGCAGCTGGCTTTGGGGTCTGGATTGAAGTGTAACAGCGTCGTTTGGAGAGCTGTTAGAAGTGTTAAGCAGCTCAACAGGAATCCGTGGAATTAAGGAGAATTGATGATGATGATGAAGAGTTTGTTTGATAATAATTGAGGGGGTCGATTTAATAATATCATCTACGTGCATGCATGAATGATAATTAATTAATAATCAGTAATTAATATTAGTTTGATGGATAATTAATGTTCTAATGTATTGCATAACTATTTTACTCATGTAATATGTTTTGAAATTTAAGCTATCCTTGATGGTTGAGAGAAAAATACAAGAGAATGACCAAAGCACTCTTCTTAATCCTTATGGATGAAGAATTATACGATTATTTTATTTATCTTGTGAAGATTTTATTATTATTATTATTATTATTATTATTATTATTATTATTATTATTATTATTATTATTATTATTATTATTATTATTATTATTATTATTTTTTTAGTGCAAATTTATATTCCTTTTTAGTTTCACTATTCTAGAATGGGTAAATTACCCTTTTTTTTTTTTTTTTTTTTTTTTTAATTTTTAATTTTTATTTTTATTTTTATCAGACAAACACAATGCACTTACACATATTCACACCCGAGGTGATTCAAATTGTGTTGCGCTTCGTCATCTCGTGAAAAGTGGCATTTGACTAAGCTTATTTCAGAAAGCTTATAAGCTCTTGGACACTTAAGCTATTTTAAGAGTTTAATTCTAGGGGACACTCCTGTGAGGCCGGATTAAGATTGACACTTTTGTTTATAAAGATTGACACTTTGAAACATTGGCACTTTTGTTTACAAAGATTGACACTTTTGAAACATTGGCACTTTTATTCATAATAATTGGCACTTTTACGAAAAATACGTTAATAATGAATATTAATTTCATGTTATGGAAATAAATAAGAGTTAATATAATAAACTACCCAATATGTGATAATAAAATCAATATAAGGACACTCATTTAAAAAACTCAAAATATACCCATTTTTGATGTGAAAAGACACAAATATCCTCACTTTTCTCTAAAACCTATTTTTCTCCCTCTCTTTTTTCCCGCTCTCCCTATTTCTCTATCTAAACCCTGTTTCAATTTACACGTTTTAATTTTTGCTAGAGAGAGAAACACACGCCTCCGTCTCTCTCTCTCTCTCCAAACTCTCTGCTTCTTTTTTCAACCATGGAGGGACGAGGGCTCGAACTCTCGAGAAACTCACCAAAATCTGCCCAACTCAAGACGAGACTAACAGAATCCTTCAATTCAACGGCAATCCGACGAAGCTAGCCGTTTCTGTGCCTGAACTCCGGCTCCGGTACGGAGATGATGAGAGACGGCGAGAGGGGGCGGAGAGAGAGTGCCTGAAGCTGGGATTGGAGCCTCTGAGCATCGATTTCGGCAACGTGAAGTGAACTGCGGCGGTGGATTACGACAATTTGATTGGAACGTGCCGCCCTCGCGGCTAGGGTTGACAAAATCTGAAGCGGAAGCATCGACGCTGAGATAACCGGTGAAGATGGAGCGGCGGAGGGCGGATGCAGCGTGTGCGGAGGTGGAGAGGGAGCGATGGCTATGATCCAACTGCTGTATTACGAGAAGAGCTCGATGGAGATGGAGTTCAATCAGCACCGTCGATTGGCCGGAACGAGCTCGCGATGAGGAGGCGATTAAGTCGCTAGAGTGGCTGGTGCGGAGGTGCGAGGCGGAGCAAAGTATACTCCGACGAGAACTCGGATTCTTCTTCGTGATCTCGTACGTCTTCATCAGCGACTGCTGCTCCTGGATCTCAGCCAGCATCAACGTCATGTGTGGCGGCGACGAGTCGATCTCTCCGGCAATCTCCGTTCAATTTAATAAGGTACTCTCTCTCTCTCCGACTATCTCCAGATTAATATACGTATACATTAATCTTGTTGTTTAGGCGTGACTAACACAAGGCAGAGGCAAGGCAGGCAACCTCGTTGAAATTAAATTATTTGTAGCTGTTGTGTCGTCGATTTTGATTAATCAATTAATCAATCAACAAACACATGCATGCCCTTGCCCTTGTGCTTTTTCATGATAGATTTCATCGATATTAATCTAATGACGTGATGTGATTGTTTTCAACTGTAGCTGCCACCCTAACTAATGCATCTTTCGCCGGCCGATCGCCAATGCTCTCTCGACTCTCTCAAAGGTTTGGTTCAATTTGTTCATGAAATTGGTAGGATTTATGCTATTCTCTTCTTATCGAAGGAGAGGCCCTTGGCACGATATGGCACTACCATGGAGGGTGCCTCATGGGGAAGGTGGTGGACAGAAACCTCAGAGTGGTTGGAGTTGGAGGGCTGAGAGGGGTGGATGGTTCCACGTTTACGGTGTCTCCCGGCACCAATCCTCAGGCTACTCTTCTCATGATGGGAAGGTATACTCCATTAGATATTGAATTCATTTTTCTGCAGCCATTTTAACATATAGGATTGTTGTGCAGCCATTTTTTTTCCGTTTCTAAGTGGTGCCTCGTTCGAGTTGTGCATATAATCAAGAGAGTTGCATGTGTTTCTGTAAATTGTGGTGGTGATTTACCTTCACATTTCACTTTCTACTTGTCCCTTGCTTTGATTGGTGTGAATGGCATTGTCATTATTCTTGTGTAAACATTTTGAGTAGCAGAAAATCAAACAAAAATTTCATATTTCGTTCCACTTTATACCAATTTGATTAATTTTGTTTTGTTTGTTCATATTTTTTATATTGATTATGTTACTAAATATTATGTGTTTCTTATTGATGTGGATATGAATTTAATGGTTTGCACCTCTTCTTTGTGACAAAATAAACCATTTTCCTAAAATAAAAAACATTATTAATGTAACGACATGTTGATTAATGTAACGACTTGTTTATTTCGTACTTCCTTAACTATAGTTTTGTTACGAATAACCATATTTCGTACCGATTTAACATTAATTTGTTTTTCGCACTAATTTTACTATGTGTTGCACTGATTTTGGTTAAAATTTGTTAAATATGTTGGTATTGGTTCTGTTTTGAAC
The DNA here is from genome assembly GCA_029379335.1 of Thymus mandschuricus. NCBI lineage: Eukaryota > Viridiplantae > Streptophyta > Magnoliopsida > Lamiales > Lamiaceae > Thymus > Thymus mandschuricus. Next base: position 10,202,535 of record CM057078.1, read on the forward strand.
TGATTTTGTTAATATTGGAGTGTTTTTTCAAATTTTATTGTTCGAAATGATCTCTATATACTGAATATGCTGTGTTTTGGTTAAAATCTGTGAAATATGTTGATATTGGTTCTGTTTTGCACAGATTTTGTTAATACTGTACTGTTTTTTTCAGATTTTTGGGTTCGAAATGATCTAATTCGTACTGCACGTGTTGTGTTTTGGTTAAAATTTGTGAAGTTTGTTCATATTGGTTATGTTTTGAACAGATTTTGTTTGTATTAAAGTGTTTTTTAAGGCTTGCTGGTTCGAAATGATCTAATTCGTACTGCATATGTTGTTTTTTTTTGTTATAAACTATGAAGTTTGTTCATATTGGTTATGTATTGCACAGATTTTGTTAGTATTAAAGTGTTTTTTAAGATTTGCTGGTTCGAAATGATCTAATTCGTACTGCATATGTTGTGTTTTATGTTATAAACTATGAAGTTTGTTCATATTGGTTACGTATTGCACATATTTTGTTAGTATTAAAGTGTTTTTTATGATTTGCTGGTTCGAAATGATCTAATTCGTACTGCATGTGCTGTGTTTTTTATTATAAACAATGAAGTTTGTTTATACTCCCTCCGTTCCACTCTATTTGGCCTGCTTTATTATTTTATATCTCACATCTATTCACTCTATAGGCCAAATGGAGCGGAACGGAGGGAGTATTGGTTATGTATTGCACATATTTTGTTAATATTAAAATGTTTTTTAAAGTTTAATTTTTAGTTTCAGGGTTTAATTCCTCAGTAGACTTTAGTACGAAGTGAATCTATTTCGTACCAATACATAGTTGATTTAGTACGAAGTGAATCTTATTCGTACCAATACATAGTTGCTTTAGTACGAAGTGAATGTATTCGTACCAATAACTGCATAATTTGCATACTCAAATATGTATTTCGTAATTCTTATATATAACCGGTACGAATTCTTTATATTTCGTACCTCCTTAAAGTTGTACAAATATCACAGCTACAGTAGTCAGAAAAGAGAAAAAAAAAAATGAAATTCGAAAATTCAAAAATAAAATAATTTTTTTTTTTTAAAAAAAAGGAAAAATAATGAGGAGAGAAGAGACACGTGGAAAAGGGAGAAGGAGGGGGAGGAGAGAAGAGTGGTGTTGACTAGTAAAAGTCAAAGTCTATTAGTAAGGGTATTTGTGTCCTTTCGCATAAAAAATGGGTATTTTTTGTGTTTTTTAAATGTGTGTCCTTAATTTGATTTTCTTATACCATATTGGGTATTTTATTTTTCCCCTCAATAAATAATATGTATATATATATTATAATAATAATAATATAAACCATAATATCAAAACATTATAATAACAAGTCGATAAAAAAAATATAAAATTTTCGATATCAAATAGATTGACACTTTCATTCAAAACAATTGACACTTTTATTCATTAAGATTGGAACTTTTGCTGGAGAATTATATATCCTAAGTTTCAATTTATAATCCATATTCAACATTATAAAATTGAAGTTAAATACTAAACAATAATTATAAAACCCTAAATTGATATATGAACCCTATAAAGTAATTTTAAAATTACTACATACATACAAATTACGTATAAATTTTTATTTATAAGATTGACACTTTTGTTCATAAAGATTATCACTTTTATTAACAAAGATTAACACTTTACTTAAACAGATCGGGTCAACACGGACCCGACCCGACCCGAAATTGAGTCAACCGGGTCGGGTTGGCGGGCCGGACGGGTCAAGTGGATCCGGCCGCATGGTGCGGCCGGCCACATACAAGTTTTTGCCTTAATTCTAAGGTGCCAAAGTATTCCGACTAATTTAGGCCAAAGTATATGTGTAATGATCCTTCATTTTTACCAATTTCTTTCATTTATTACCATACATTGTTGAGTCTTATTTTTCTCTCTCAATAAATTATGTTTAGCTTGTATAAACTGATTAAACTCAACACATGCAAATAATTTTTCCGATAATTAGAGCCACTATACGTCTATACTAAAATAATTTATGTATAGAGCTTTACTTTTGTCGTGCACATATATATAATCTCTTATTTACAAATTTTTCTTTAAAACAAAAAAATTTATAATAAATGCTAATAAAACCTCTAGTAATGCTATATTAATTTTAATTTTTGACGATAAGGAAATATTTGTAAGTATATATCTAAAAACTTAGCGCGGTATGTAAGTGCTCTCTTAGTCCTATTAATATAAGGATAACATTTATTCAGCTCAAGAATTAAGATTATAGTGGATAAGTAGTGTAAATAGATTTTAATGGGTTAATATTTTACCCTTTTAGATAGGGAGAATACCCAAAAATAGCCAATCTCATAAGACAAAAGTCTTTTTTAACCAATATAAATAAAATAGTCTAATTCTAACAATTTTTAATGTGTAATAACTTTTATATCCTTAATGAAATTTAATATAAAAATTAAACATAAAATAAGAAATTAAAATAAAAAATCGCCCCCTCCCCCCACACACCCAGCGCCCTCCACCCTCCAATTGATTCCCCTCCTCTATCTCTCTCTTCTCACTACCTTCAACCTCTTTTCCCTTTGCTGCCGCATCCGCCACCGTCGCCGTCAACCATTCTCATTTTTGGTCTCTCTGTATCTCCTTTCCTTGTTCCTTCATTTTTCTCACCCACCCCCACCCTTAGCCACCTACAACTCTCTCTCTATCTCTTCAATTGACCTCGAACATCATTGATGCACCGCTATTGCATCTCAAATACCATTATCACCAACTCAAATGCAAGTTGTCATCTCGGTCGCCTCTTCGTCCACCCTCCATCGGACGTGACTACTCAACAACAAATGCAACGATACATCGAGGGTTACATGAATTCACGATTACTCGTGTTCGTGTGCACGACTGAGTCCTTACGACTGTTTTGCTCGTGTTCGTGTGCACGATCAGGTATTCACGACAATTTGCTCGTGTTCGTGTGTACGACCTAGTATTCACAACAATTTCACTCGTGTTCGTGTGCACGACAGGTTTTTTACGATAATTTCGTTCATGTTCGTGTGTGCGACAAGTCATTTTCGGTTGGTATGGCATCGCCGATGGGAGAAGAAAGAGAGGGCACGGTGGTGCCGCCGCCGCCGTGTTTAGTGGCGGCGGCAGTTACAGCAGCGCCGGTTGGAGAGAGAGAGAGAGACGTCGTGGGGGTGGGGTGGGGGGGGGGGGGGGTGATAGCTAGGGTTTTTCCTTTTCTATTTAAAATATTAAATTTTTTTTATGTATTAAGGGTATAATTGGTAGAAAAAGTATGAAATGACTAGAATTAGACCATTTTATTTATATTGGCTAAAAAAGACTTTTGTCTTATGAGATTGACTATTTTTGTCCTTTGCACTAAAAATATACTAAATAGGATATGACTTGTCGTGCACACGAACACGAGCGAAATTGTCGTAATTTCCCTAGTTCGTGCACACAAACACGAGCAAAATCGTCGTAAATACCCGGTCGTGCACATGAACACGAGTGAAACCGTCGTAAATAATCAGTCGTGCACACGAACACGAACAAAACTATCGTAAGGACCCAGTCGTGCACACGAACACGAGTAATTATGAATTCGTGTGGACGGGATTCATGTGGAGGCTAATTTCATTAAGGGTATACAAGTCATTACACATTAAAAATGGTTAGAATTAGACCATTTTATTTATAGTGGCTAAAAAATACTTTTGTCTTATGAGAATGACTATTTTGGGGTATTCTCTTATATTTTTAAGTAGTAAGGGTATAATTGGTAGAAAAAGTCCAAAGTGGCTAGAATTAGATCATTTTATTAATATTGGCTACAAAAGACATTTTCCTTATGAGATTGGCTATTTTTGTCCTTGCCTCTATTTTTATTTTTTATTTTTTTATTATTTTTTTTATTTAATGTTTTTAAAGTTCATTTCAGGTTGACAAAGTCTTGTTTTGAAATATTGTATGCTTACATTGCATTATCTTGTGAAGTGTTATACTTATTTGATATTTAATTAACTTTCTTAGAAAAATAGAAGGGATATTTCACAACTTGACCAATATAGGATTGAAGCCCAATTCTTTAACTCAAAATAATAAGATTTCTTTTTTCTTCATCATAGAATATGCAGTAGATTTGAAGAATCCTAACCCCTTTCATTATACATGATTCTTCAAGTTAGAGTTTTACACACCAAATCTCTCCTAAACCCTAATCTTGATCGAGTGAAGACTAGAGCGTGTTTAGTTAGAGTTATAGTGTTATTGAGTTGTAAAGATCCGAGTCTTCACTTTTATCGATAGTGGAAGGCTCGATTGCTAGTTGCAGTTGTTGTTGTGTTGAAAGATCTAAGTCTTTACTTTCATCGATAGTGTTAGATCCGGGTCAAAGATTAACAACAATTATACAATTATTCATCATATTTATAGATTAACGAAGAGTATTCATGTTCAAATGACCATAAATGAAAATATAGAAGAGACCAATGCGATACATCGGTCTTAGCAACTCAACTTCCATGAAACATCTCGTTTCCATGTAAAAGGGGATCAAGATAGAGGTCAAACGCAAAGCGTCTGAGCTATCGATCCGGCCGAATCCATGAAGAACAGAGCTCACCCAGGTTGGAGAAATAGGAAGAAGGGGACGGAGTAGGAAACGCAAGGCGTTCTCGTCCTCGTCCTCGTTTGGTAACATGAATTATACCTTTAGATTACGTGGTTGAGAATGCTTTTCGCCCACGAAAATGAAGATGGAAGAAATAAAGGAAGAGGTTCCTTTGAGAAAGGAACTCTGCTGCTCTGGTTCGAGAGAGAACGAGAAAACTCTAAGGAGAGCTTGAATGGAATAGTATGGAAATTGTTGAAAGTGGTTCCTGAAGTGGTGAAATCACACTTTATTTATAGGTGTAGAAAAGGACGAAAAGGTGAATGTACATGTAGGGGAAGGACAGGAGAGGAATTTCTAGGGAGACAAGATTCCCTTCGTAATTAATTTAGTGGTCCTCACCCTAAGGCATGTAGAGTCACGTGGATTGTATGTTTGACAGATCCCTGGGCATATGCAGATGCCAAAGGGGATCTGAGATGGCTTCTGCATGAAGGTGGGCTCTGAGCAGATCCTTATTGCTTCTCCTTTTGAGCATGGCATCTGTATCAAAGGCAACACCTGCATCCTCTAATTCACGGGTCTAATCAGCACTTAAAGATGCCACCTGACAGAGCTGATATTGGTCCCTATCAGCCACTCCCCCCCAAGTCCAGAAGCGTGTGTTATAAGTTTCTGCTAGGCGCTTTGGCGGGAAATGATTTCCTTGCTGACGTCATAAAGGTCTTGTCGTGTGGAAAAAATGGTGCGACGGTTGGTTTCCAAGGGCTAGGAGATATAAGATTCATCACTTCTTCTCCCTCTATTATTTTCCGCACTATCTATTGAGAAAAGGAAGGTGACTCCTTCATTTCTCTTACTACCCCATACTCAAAGGCTGTCCTCTTCCTTCTTCTAATCCATCGAGGTTAAACAGGTAACCTTCTTATCACCTTTTTCCTCCCTTCTTCTCTCTCTCTCTCTCTCTATCTCTCTCTCTCTCTCTCTCTCTCTCTCTCTCTCTCTCTCTCTCTCTCTCTCTTTTTGAGATATACGTTGGTGATTTTAGGGTTAGAAAACCGTTTCTCTTACTTGCTTCTGCTCCAGATATGTCTTTCGATTTCGTCCGCCAGAAGATTTGTGAGTTGGCCTATTCGGAGGATATCCCCGAATCTCTCCGATTCCAACTACTTGGTTTCCTAATTAAGAGAGAAATGGATTTCATGGAGTTTGACGAGTTTCCTAACATGAGGGCCTATCTTCAGAGATTGAAGAATCTTTTTACTCAATACGAGATGTACGATGGGTGTGTGACAGAGAAAGAAAGATGTGAGATCATTCTTGCACCCCTGCTGGACGGATACTTAACATCTGAGGATGCAGTCATTAATAACCCAGTATACCGTGAGCATGTTTCTGCTTTAATGGACGAGTTGCTCATAGTTGAAAAGGCTAAAGAGGTCAAGGAAGCTGTACAGACTAGGAGTGAGAAAAGGCCTCTAGTTAGAGAAGTTTATGAAAGGAAGAACAAAAAATTGAAAATGGATGGAGGTACATTCTACCCATGTAATATGACCCTTAGATTTGTCTGATGGGTGCTAATTCATTGATTTATCTCCCCCTTTGTAGGTTCAGCTGCAGAGGATGACCACCACTCTTCCTCTTCCTCTCAGAGCTCTGCGGATTCCTCATCTGATTCGGATGCTTCTACCTGACTCACCCATATTTACTCTGCTGTTTATAAACAACTTTTTCTGTCAGGTTTTTTGCTGGGGTGCTTGCTCTGTGACCCTTAGGCGCAGTGTTTTGACAGAAAACATGCTTGCTTTTCCTTTTATGCATTTTGTCATGTTTCTATTTTGATTTTTTATGCTACTAGGCAATCATGTTTCCTTTACCCATTTCATCTTTTCCTATCTTCTGCATACTTCTTTTGATAAAGCATTTTAAGATAATGGATTATAGGAACATCCCAATATAATGGACTATAGGATATAGGGGGGGAATGCCCCCTACTCCCCCCCCCCCCCCCCCCCCAAGTGAGTTATAAGAAACCGAATGAAATATGACTCATTTTAAGTATGTGTTCCCTGAAGAACATTTCTTTTTTTTCGTAAAGAGTTTCTCATACCTCATAGTGCGGACTGAGGAATTGGCCTGCCTCCACCTTCCTTGTCTCCTTAAGTGTAATACTTTTTCAGATTATTAATATTCCATGGTCGGGGGAGTGCCCTTCCTTATCCATCTTGTAATTCATAGGCCCCTCCTTTTAGTACTTCTTTTACAATATATGGTCCTTGCCAGTTAGCATCCAGCTTTCCCATGGGCTTGAGGGCGTCTGCCCTCTTCAGCACCAGATCCCCTTTACAGAACCTCCGGATCTGTACTTTCTTGTTGTATGCGTTTCTTACTTGCTGCTTATACCTCTCTGCCTTCTGGAGGGCTCTGGCCCTGAGTCCTTCAACCATATATAGGTTTTCTCTCATTAATGAAGGGTTCAAATTCTCGTCGTAAGCCGTTACTCTTAATGACTTAAGCTCTGCCTCTACTGGGGTCACTGCTGTCGCCCCATAAACCAGATTGAACGGAGCTTCCCTCGTAGCTATCTTGGGACTGGTTCGATATGCCCATATACTGAATCTAATTCGTCAGCCCAATTCCCTTTAGCCTTCTCTAATCTAGCTTTAATGCCATTTACGATGGTTCTGTTTTTTACCTCCACTTGTCTGTTAGCTTGAGGATGCGCTACAACCACGAATCTTTGCTCGATTCCGATCTCCTTACACCAGGTTCGCACAAGGGATCCTGTGAATTGGGTACCATTGTCGGCTACCAGAATCCTTGGGATTCCATATCGACAGCATATGTTTTTCCAGATGAATTTCTTCACCACTTGCTCTGTGATTTTCACTACGGCCTCTGCCTCAACCCATTTGGTGAAGTAGTCTACAGCTACAATCAGGAATATCCTTCCGCCCGTGGCTGTGGGGAACTTTCCCACTATATCGATCCCCCATTTATCAAATGGACATGGTGCGAACATAGCTCCCAGCTCTTCAGCGGGCCTTTGGATAAGCCTCCCATTCTTTTGACAGCTATCACACTTTTTAACCAGATCCTTGGCATCTTTTTCCATTGTAGGCCAGAAGAAACCGGCTCTGAGGAGCTTCCTAATTAAGTCTTTAAACCCAGTGTGTGCCCCTGCAGCGCCTTCATGAATTTCGTGCAAAGCATACTCTCCTTCTGGTTCTGATAAACATTTGAGATAGGGGTGCGTAAACGCCCTTTTGTACAACTTATCTCCTATTAAACAGAATTTGGCTTTGAAGGCGCGCGACAACCTGCCGTCATTAACGGGGGTTGTGGTCTCTGCCTTTTCAGGGAGTTTTTTTAGGGCTTTATTGATCGGAACTCTCCAATCATTCATAATCTCAATGGCCTGTATTTCAGGTCTAACCCATTTGGCATCTGCATTGCATAGCACAATTTCATCTGCCCACGTTCCTTCAACGGAGTTGGCTACACGTGCCAGCTTGCCAGCCTCTGTATTCTCTTCACGAGGGATCTGGATTACTTCGGCTCTGGAAAAGCAACCCAATAGCTCTTTCAGGGTATTAGCATATGCCACCATTAATTCCTCCCTCTTTTCGCAGGTCCCTAAGACCTGATGTGTTACCAATTGGGAATCTGAGTGAACTATTATATGCTTAGCGCCCATATCCTGCAATAGGCTTAGGCATCTGACCATGGCCTCGTATTCTGCCTCATTATTAGAGACGTGGTAATTTAGTTTAATGGCGAATTTATAAGTATGGCCTTCAGGATCCTAGATGAAGATCCCTACTCCTGCTCCTTCTTTGGTTACCGAGCCATCTACATGAGCTTGCCATAACTGAGATTCCTCTTCCGTCCCTCTAGTAGTTTCTTGTAAGAAATCAGCCAATGCTTGAGCTTTAATAGCCACCCTCGGCTCAAAATCCACATCATATTCACCCAATTCTATTGCCCATTTGACCAGTGTTGGTCCCGGTTTGTAAGAGGAAAAACACGTGGAGGGGGGGGGGGGGGGGGGGGGGGGGTTGTTGAATACGTGTTTTGAAGTTTTTCAACTTCAAATTCCTCGAACTCAGAGTATCAAGTAAAGTGCTTGCTTGAATCACTAAGACCTAGCCGAGAGCTAGATCTGAAGTATTCACGGTTCTCTTGACCTAAGTTTAGAGCTTGACCAAGAGTGAGACTTTACTCTATATGCGGAATTCGGTGAGCTAAATCTTTCCTAAGTAATTGAAATCTCAGTTTGTGTTTGTTAAATGCTTATGCAATGAATAATCAAACAACTAGTAAAGAGAGATTAGGGTTAGAGATACGACACAGATATTTATAGTGGTTCGGAGATGAAACTCCTACGTCCACTTTGTTGCACTAGGCAACTCATTCTCTTCACTCAAGAACTTGAAGATTACGGGCTCTTCAAAAGCCTGAGACAAGATCAAGCTTCACTCGCTTGGATCTGTCAGACGCTGGGTGATTTCGGGTTCACACCAAAAACCTAAACTGGACTGGAAGCTTCACTCGCTTCTGTCCGACGACAGGGAGATTACGGGTTCTCCTTACAACCTAGTTTCGATCGAGCTTCACTTAATAAAAGTGTAAGCTTGGATCTAGACTCTATGATCGAGGCTTCTACAATCGATGAAGGTAAAGCCTTGGATCGAACACAACCTAACGACGAGCACAGAACCTAAAACTTTAGGGTTAGGGTTTTCTGTTTCGACAGAGACACACTATTGAAGAGTTCTTTACAATGAATGCAAAGATGGCTAGAACTCTTCTTCTATGCTGGGGTTTGGAATGAGCTTAGAATTCTCGGTGTGAAGGTTGCGAAGACGACTTCCGATGAGGCTGGAACTCGGAGAACACTTGAAAACAAAGACTCGAAGATTGCTCAAAGGCTCGGAGTGTTTGTTTGCAGTAGGTGCTCGAATGCTCAAGTAGTGTTCTCTCTTTTCTTCGTCTTCATCATTCACTATTTATAGGTGGAGGGTTGGCCGAGATCCGTTGCTTGGTAGGTGGCCTTGTCCCTCCTCCTCTCGACAGTACTTTGCGCAGGCAGTTGCTTTTGCAGGTGCGCAGTTTGTCTCTTTGCTGAAAATGGCTAAGTTACAAACTTAACAGTAATTGGAGCGAGCCAGTATTGTAGCGGCGCCCTGTCGGCCTGGCAGTCAACTCCGTTGCTCCTCTCCGCATTCGACACGTGGAGAACTCGCAATTAATGCAACGATCTTCAGTTGACTGGAGTTCAAAAATAAGAGCGGGAATTGTGCTGTCGCTATCTGGTAGGTAGTGGCTCGCTTCGCTTTAGACGGTGTAGCGTCCGCTACAAATCGAGTCGCTTCAAGGTCATACTGTAGCGAGTACTTGGGAAGTGAATTCTCCAAGTGACTGCTTTAGTAAGTGTTGACCCGCGTTGACTCGCTTTGGCTTTTTACTGTAGCGCTCGCTTCGCTTCGCTTTGGCAGACTCGCTTCGAATCCACTGTAGCGCTCGCTTCGCTTCGCTGTTCATCGGCACGCTTCACTTCGGCTGGGTAGACTCGCTTCGATTGAAAAACACACTCAAGCGAGTGGCCTTCACTTGAATTTCTGCAGTCTAAAACCTAAGTGACTAAAGCAAAATAAAGCCATCCTAACAGTATAGGCTTAGAAAAATTTCTAACCTATTTTCTACATCAAATTGGGTCGCTTGGGAATAGAACACTTGGGGTTTTGGGATCAAGTCAAAACAAATACTTCACTCACTTCGACGTGTCCCATATGAGTTCCCCCTTAACATATTGTTCTTAACAATTCCCAACAATTTCCCCCTTTTTGATGATGCCAAAACCCAATGACTTTAGGCTAAGAGAATTATCCTGCCTAACCGTGGAAGGAACTTCAAGCGACTGCTTCCTTAGCATGTTCGTTTGAAAATTTTCTTTTAAGTTCCTTTCCCCTTTTTTTTCGGTTAAACATTTGAGTTTTGTAGCATAAGGATAAATCATTCACAAAGCTTGTAAATGACACAAGTTAACAGAAATTTAAATAGGATAGATGAACAACAGTTCACAAAATATGATGAATCGGAATTCAAGGTTTTTCCGCAGCTTCATCCTTCTCTTCCTTCTCTTTTCCCTTCTTCTCCTCTGTCACCTCTTCGATGTAGTTGGCAGACAGGACATTCACTTCCATCGACCTGATGTTGTACTGACTCTCTCTCCACCTGCGCTCCAATCTCAGAGCTTCATCAACTTCTTCATCAATGATTTTTCGGTTTGGAACCGAAGATTTGGGTTGAAACGGCATGGGAAACTCCTTCACTGCGGGCATTTTAATGTGAGAGGTAAAGGCTCAGCTTTCTCTGCCAGTGTAAAGATCTTCCGCCGTAACCGTTCATTGTATTGGCACAAGAAGTTGTTGAGAGCATCCATTCTTGAGCACTTATCCTGATAAGGCACTACTTGCCAGTAGTAGTAGGCCTTGATAAACTTGTCCTTCAGGATGAGACATGTCTCAAGAAGAGCTCTCGGGATGAAGTCTTCGATTTTCCGTGAATCAGGATGGTGATTCCTTCGCGTGACCAGCTCCTCCTCCGTTCTGCTCGTCAATTCTTTCATGACTGAGTTGAATATAGCACTGGAGTTAGTGTTCCACTTTGGAAGCTTCTCATTGACTCGCTTGCGAATATAGTCATGTTCTTCGGGCGAGTAGCGGCCGGAATCGATCATCTCCGTTGTTGTGACACGGCAGGTGTCCATCCAAGCTTGAATCTGGACAGCTTCAGATTCTTCAGGAGTGTGAGGAATGTAGGCGCTTCGTGCGATAGCGGACTGAATGAGTCTTACTTCATTCCAGTGTGACTCAATCCGCTCATCTATCTTCCTCAGTCTCTTCTTCTTCACCTCCTCGTCCTTATCCTTCCTCCTCTTCTTCTCTTCTCCCTGTTGCTATCTCCTCTCGAAGCAGCTAGATTTTTCAGTGATAGCCTGCTGCATCTTCTGGCGCTTGGCTGCAGGGTCCTCTTCCCTGGACTCAGGTGCAGTTCGCTTCAAGGGCTGTTTTTGAGTAGGAGGTGGCGGGGGCGGCATCTGCTTCGATGGTTGAGGCACAATGGCCTGGCTTGCAGAAGCAGCGCCAACGTCCGTTGGAGCAGGAGCAGTAGCTGTAGCGGGCGCACCTGAAGCGCCTGCCTGGAAGCTTGCAATCAGAGCCTTCTGCGGGAGTTCAAATTCTTTCTCCAAGGCACGGGCAATAGCTTCATCTTCTACAATCTGCCTCTCTCTCTGCCCCTTGGTCAATGGGATAACTGGGGGATGAGTGGCTATAGAAGAGCCAAGTAGCTTCCCGGCAGATGGCCTTCGGGGTTCTTCAAGGACCTTGTCCTTCCCTTTCTTCCTCGCCAGCTCTGCCCGAGCTTCATCCATCTCTTCCTCCACTCCTTCACTTCCTTCTCCTCCGACTCTGCTTCCCCCTGCGATCAAGCCACTCGCTTCGATCCTTCCAACATTTCCTCCTTCGATAAACCTCTCCTGTCTAACTCCACTTCCTCCTTCTCCACCTGGTCTTGTAGATTCGGTTGGTTTCACAATCATTTCCCCCTTTTGGCATCATCAAGACTGCCGGGGGTGTGAATAGTCACCTTTCCGCTGATGGATTGGTGTAGATCATTTACTTTGCTTAGAACAACTTGGAGCATCCTCTCGGCACGCTTTGCAAAGACATGCTCTTTGGAGAGCACGATTTCTGATGTCTTGATGGAGATTTCCTCAAGCAGGTACTGACACTGCTTCTCCCTCTCAATGACAGAGGCCATCAACCTCTCAAGCGGCTCGACGGCTTTGAAGCGAGCGTCCAGCTCCGCTTCAATGTCTGCACGGATTTGCTTGAGCGTCACACGAAGTTGGGCAGCTTCGGCAATTTTGACCGCAAACTCACTGGCCTTCTTCTGAGCTTGGTCAATTTGTTTAGCCAGTTCTGTCTTCTTTAGATTGACTGAATCAATCTCTTTTGCTTGAGCAGCTATCTGAATTGCTGCACGAGCCATGTCACACTTCATCTTTATTACTTCTCCAACCTTATCCTCCGCTACTCTCCTCATCTTTTCAGTATGACCAGAGATCTTTTCTATCTCTTCTTTGTGATTTGCAACAAGTGTGGTCTTCTCCTTCTCCACAGCTACCAACTTGGCAGTCATGCCCTTCAGTCTGTTTCTCTCAGCCTCAAGCGACTGCTTGAGCTCAGTGATGGTTTTCTCCTGGTCTCCGACCAGCTTCACCTTCTCCTCCAATGCCTTTTCCTTCTCCTCCAACATCTTTCCTTGTTCCTCCACCTTCCCTTCTAGATCAGCTTTCGTCTTGTCAAAATCTGCACGCAGATTATTGACTTCTACTACCTTTCTATCCAGCTCCTCCGATTTCTTGGTAATCTCGCTTTGGAGATTAGCAATCTCATCTTCCTTCGCCTGCAACTCCACCTTATGCTCCTGCACCAGCCTCTGCTCGTGCACGGATGGCACTCGTTCTGGGATGACGGCGTCAGGATAATTCTTCTTGACTTTCGCGTCCAATTTCTCCCAGTAATTGACTTCATTGATGAAGACGTGGAACCCATCCATGCCTATGAAGTCGAGCAGCTTCGCTTCCCTCTTCTCGAGCACTTCCTCAGAAAAATCCTTCCTGAGGTTAAAGATTTTGTAGTACTCGGTTCCTCGGTATCTGATGTATTTGAGGAAGTCAACGGCGTTGGTGTAGAAGTCGTCGGACATCTCCACAGAGGGGTAGCGACTGGTGATCGTCTCCGCAGCTAGATCTCTATCCCTCAAGTACCGGGTTAAAGCTAACTCTTCTGCAGACAGAGGGAGTTTGACTGGTGGTGGGACGATGGCAAGATCAATATCGGTAGTTTGGGCGGTATCGGCTGTATCTGCCGATGTGGAGGGGGATTGGGTTGATGATGAAGTTTGGATGGTTTCTGTTTGAGGAGGTGTTTGTTGGGTTTGTGTTGGTTGGAAAATGGTGAAGGCAGCAGCAGGGTCTGTGCTGAGTAATGGGATTGATGGTAGTTGAAAAGAAGAAGCTAATTCTTCTTCATGTGAGGATTGGGGGGATTTCTGGGTTTGGGGTTGAGCTGTAGAAAAGGCTTGGGGTTCTGGTGGTGGTAGGGTTTGTGTTTGAATGGGAGGTGTTTGGGTTTGAAGTGGGGGAGGTTGGCTTTTGGCAGGGAGAGGTTGGGGTTGGCTTACTTCAACTTCCTCGAGCGGCTGTTTCTCAGCCTCGCTCGCTTCAAAGAGAGCAGCTATATCTTTGACTTTCTTGGGTCACTTTGACCCAGCTCGCTTCGTGCCTCCTCGCTTCGCTGGTGAAGCGGGTCGCTTTGATTTCTTTTCCTCGCTTCGCCTTTCGGCGACTGGTGCAGCTGCGGGCACTTCAACATTATGAAGTCCCAGATCAATAGGTATTTTCTCCGACTTCCACAAGTTGTAGAAAACGGTGTTCTTCTTGTATTCGGTGGTGTCCGGCCATACTTTGTCAGGGAAGAGTTTCTCCAGCGCGAAGGAGATCCTGGAGAAAAACTTCAGCTTCCCTTTACGAAGGATTTTGTCGTTGCTACCCTTCACAAACTTGAAGTCCTGGGCAACTTCATGGATCTGGTTGCAGAACCAGCCATGCCAGTTGAACTTCGTGCCTGTTAGACTGTCGACGATGACGGTGGTGGCAAAGAGCTTGCTCTCGGAGAGTTGGCCCAGGTTCCCGACATAGCATGCGACGCACTTTGAAAAGAGCTCGCAGATGTGGTTGAAAGGAGCCTTCAGATCTGATCTTATGCTGGCTTCCTTGGGGTTGGGCTCTGCTCCTTGGACGGCAAATCGAGCGTATTCAACGCCGGCCGACAACTCCAACTCCAAGAGTGAGTTCGCTCCTACTTCCGGCAGGTTGAATTTTCCGGCGATGGCCCTCAAGCTTACCTCCACAGGCTCTCCGCTCTCTGGGTCGGAGAATGTTGATGAGGTTTCTCCTTCCCTGAGATTCAGTAGAATCTCGGCAACTGCTTTGCCCAAGATCCTCGTCGGCACAGCAGTGACAAATTTCCACAAGCCGGCCATGGTCACGGCCTTGCGGAAAAATCCTTCCTCATCGACAACTTTCGGGTCGAGATGAGGCTCGACGTTGATGTAGTCGTCGATGTCGACAGAAACTCCTCCATCGTCTGAGCCTTTTGCTTCTTTCCCATGGTGGATTTAGTGAGGTATGAATGGAAATATAAGGAAAGGGGTGAGGAATTTTTGCACAAGAATGGCAAATATGGGGTGTGATGAAAGTTTCTGCAGTCTGCTCCTTCTTCCTTATATAGAGGTAGGGTTTTGCTGACGTGGCAGTGGCATGCTGGTAATTTCTTCGGGGGCCCCTGTTTTTATACGGCGGAAAGCGGCGATTGATCTGATGTGTCCGGCGTCATCACAGTAAAAGTGAGCCGTTGATAACCACATATGGAGCATGCTTTAGAGTGCGTCTCGATGCGTGTTTTGGTTCGGATTTGTGCTTAAATGAATAGAAAATAATAGGTTTTTACAATTTATGCATTTTCTATATGCTTTGCGTTTTCTCTCGGTTTCCGTGCTGATTTCAGGTGTTTCGGAAATTTTTTGGGCAAGTTTGACTTATCCTATGTCGAAGAGGATCGAAAGAGGAAGCCGTAGCACTTTGCGGATTAATTTTCCGATGCCGGACGAGAGAGAACGAGCCAAAACCGTGAGAGCGCGCAAACTGTGAAATGTGGGCGGAAAATGCACGGGTCAAACGAAAATGGACTAGTCAACCCTTCATTTAACTTTCCAGAAATTACAGATTTTACCCCACCTTCTCAACTTAAGTTTCTAGTATTTACAATTTGACCCCAATGTGTGGGAAAACTATATATAGCTAGATATTTTCCTTATTTGTCATCTAACAACACTTGTATTTCACTTGAGCAATTTCTCTTAGAACCCTAGCTATTTTCCCTCTTTCTACTTTGGTATTTTCAAATATTTGTGGATGATCAAGCTTGGAGATTGAAGATTATTGAAGATTTTCAATTCCTTTTCATTTCCTTGTCATTTCTATTATGATTTCTCTTATTTTCCATGGTTTGATTGCTAGATCTATGGCTAGCTAAGTTTGCATATGGCTCCAAGTGATGGATAATTTGATGTAGATGATAGATATTAGATTCTAGGATGTTGATTTACCTTCCTCTTGGATTGCCTATGGATTGGGACTTTAATTTGAATGCATGAATAATTGATCACTAGGAATGCATCTAAGGTGTTTGAGGGAATGCCTAGTAAGCTTCCTTTCATAGCACTTGGCATCAATCCATACCCATATCACTTGATTTCATCTCTTATAGTTCCTAGAAAGAATTAGATGAGTTGGAAGAGAGTTGGTAGGTTATCTTAGACATAATTTGTGCTATTTGGAGTTGATAGAGTTTTTAAAGGCTTAGAAAGCATTTGTTGCTCTTTCAATCAACTTGTTAATCACCCTAGTAAGGTAGGTTAACATATTTGATATAAGAAACCATCCAAGGTGGATTAAATTGGCTTGAAGCATCTAGATTCTAAGACTATCATCATCATCATATTGGAAATCACTTGGATCCATGCCTTTTAATATTGTTGATTCTTCATATTTGCATTTTACTAGTCTTGTTTACTTTACATTGTTGAGTTTACTCTTTGCCTAGTTAAGTAAAAAACCAAATCATGATCATGTGCTTAGATAGTATAATGGAGACGATATAGACTACTTGATTTGTTATCGCCATATTCACTCCTTGTGGTTCGACTCGGACTACTAGCTAGTTTGGTATTATTGCTAGGCTAGAAATAGCTCTAGTCAATTTTTGGCGCCGTTGCCGGGGAGTGATTAGATAGACATTTCAATAGTTTGTTTAGTCACTTGTTACTAATCTAAGCTTGTTTTTAATTTTCTCTTTCTTTTTGTTTTGAAGGTACATGCTCACAAGGTCCAAGGGGAGACTTGTAGAGCCACTTGTCTTGCAATTTGAAAGAAGACATAGAAGAAGGAATTCTATAGAAGAGCAAGAAATGGGTGATCAAAACCCAAATATGGAGGCTATTATGAGAAAGATGGAAGAAATGCAATTAGAAATTGATGAGCAAAAGAGGAAGGCTAATGAGGCGCCACCACCTCCTATCAACTTTATGTATCAAGCTCCAACGGATCAATATCAAGGAGGGGAGTGGGGCACTATCAATGCCAACAATTTCGAGTTGAAGACCGGCTTGATTCAAATGGTGATGAATGCTCAATTTGGAGGAAGTCCCTTGGAGGATCCAAATTCACATCTCACCTATTTCTTAGAGATATGTGACACCGTCAAGCTCAATGGTGTCCCTTGTGATGCCATTCGACTAAGGATGTTCGGTTTCTCTTTGAGGGATAGAGCCAAAGATTGGTACAAAGGATTGAACAAGTCGGAGATTCACACTTGGCAAGATCTTTGCAATGCCTTCTTATCAAAGTACTTCCCTCCCTCAAAGGCTCACAAGATGATCTCGGAGATTTCTCATTTCTCTCAACATGGGGATGAGACCTTATTTGAAGCTTGGGAAAGGTATAGAGAGCTCATCCGGAAATGTCCTCAACACGGTTTGAGTGAAGATCAACAAGTAACTCACTTCTATAGTGGACTCACTTCTCACACAAGAAGTGTAGTTGATGCCACCGCGGGGGGTTGTTTGTTGAACAAGCATGCCAAGGAAGCATTGAGGATAATTGAGGAGATGGCGGCTCATGCTTACCAATGGCCTATGGAATGAACTTCCACAAAGAGGGTTGCCTCTCTATCGGATGAGAGATATGATGAGTTGACTTCACTAATCACTACTCTTAAGAGTGATTATGACAAGGGTCAAAGAGACATGATGGAGATAAGATCTATCAAGAAATATGAGAATGATGAGGTCTTGAATGAGGAGGAGGTGAAGTACATTAACCGTTGGAATCAAGGTAATTTTCAAAGAAATTATGGAAGTCCTACCTTCAACAATCACCCAAACCTCTCCTATGGAAATCCGCAAAATGCTCTTAATGCTCCTCAATCTTCTCCTCCCGGATTTGGAGTTTCACATCATGTTGTTGAAGAGAAGAAGCCTCTCCAACCGGGGATGGAAAGCATCATCCAACAATGGCCGCTCAACAAAGCACTTTCATTGCTCAAACGGGGCAAAAGGTCACCACCTTGGAGAACACGGTTTCTTCCATGGACAAGCATATCAAGATGCTTGAGGGTCAAATGAGCCAAATGGCTAACCTTGTTGCTTCTCAACACAAGCAAGGGCAATACCCTAGCAATACGGAGGTGAATCCCAAGAAGAATTGTAGTGCTATCTTTACAAGAAGTGGAAGAGCATATGGAAGCAAGGAGAAAGTTGTGGATGTCGATGAAGAGCCATTAGTTGAGGATTTGCCATATGAAGAGGAAGACCACGTGGTCGAGACAAAGAAGAAGGAAGTGAGAAATCCTATTCTTGAGAGGGAGTTTCTTAGGAGAAATGATGTGGTGGAAGTTCCTTTACCTACGAAGGATGTCATTACCAAGGCACCTTTTCCCCATCGTCTACCAAAGCCCAAGATGGATGAGAAGATGAAGAGGTTCTTGGCCATGATTAGCAAGGTGCAAGTTAATATTCCTTTGTTGGATGCATTGAGAGATATGCCCGGGTATGTGAAATTCTTAAAGGATGCCGTTTCTAACAAAAGGAAGTTTGATTTGCTTGAAACCATCAATATGAGTGAAGAGTGTAGTGCGGTTCTCCAACGAAAGCTATCTCTCAAGCAAAAGGATCCGGGATCGTTTACCATTCCTTGCTTTGTTGGAGGTCAAAAATTTGGTAATGTTCTTTGTGATCTTGGAGCTTCGATTAATTTGATGCCTTTGTCTATCTTCAAGAGGCTTGACATTGGAAATCTTCGTCCCACTCCGGTTTGCCTACAAATGGCGGATCGGTCTATCACTTATGCACAGGGAATTGTTGAAGATGTGCTAGTGAAGGTAGAATTCGTCATATTCCCGGTAGATTTTGTTGTTCTTGATATGCCGGAAGACAAAGAGATGCCTCTCATTCTTGGGAGACCGTTTTTGGGAACCGGGAGAGCCTTGATTGATGTACATGAAGGGAATCTCACTTTTCGAGTCAACAATGAGACCCTCACCATCTCGATTTATGATGCAATGAAGAAATCAAAGGATCATGACTTTGAGGACTTTAAATTCCTTATTATTCTTCCCTCCAAACTCATTTTAGACTTTGTTTCTAAAATAAGTTTGGGGGAGGGGGGTAAGATAAGGACTTTAAACTACGTTTCTTTCTTCGGTTTTTCATTAAGTTGTGTGCTTAGTGATTTATAAGCTTGTATTTGCTTAATAAAGTTGATTGTGCTTGATTTGGATGCTTGAAAGTGATGAATGTATTTGAGTGTATTTGGTATGTGATGAGGGTGAATAAGTTGGAATGTGATTCAAGTGATTCATATGTGTGTAAATGTATGCTTACTTGAAAATTTTGCAAAATTTTTCAAGTTTCATTTTAGAAGCATCACTTGAGTTGTAGTGCTTTTTTTTCACATGGTTAGATATTGTGGTTATCACTCCTTTGCTTTCAAGAGAGATGTCGATGATGATTTGAGCGGAAATTGCATCATATTTTTGGGATTTCTCATGTGTGTATTGAGCATGAAATGGTTGCATAGCATGATTAACTAGGAATGATTGATCTTAGGCACATGAACTCTAAACAAAAGCTTGTGAGATTTGAGCCAAAACGTTGCATTAATAACGTTACTTTTTCTTTCTTGTGAGTTTGCCATGTGATAGGGTGCATTTTTACCCTATTTTCTAAGTATTATATTATCGTTTTCTTGTCGTATTTTGATAGTTTAGCTCATGATTTATATTGTTTATGTTATTTCGAGCTAGATTACGCTTTTGGGTTGTTTTGAGTGTTTTTAGGGCTTTTGAGTCGAGAAAACCCAAGATAAGACAAGAGGCGATGAAACCAAGGAAGAGATGAAGTATTGATCCCAAGTTCTGACTTTTCACGATTTTTTGGAAGAGTTATTCTGGAAAAGTGAAAGCATAGCATTGAAGAGGGGTTCGATAGGAGCACGTAGGCGAAAACGGAGGTCAATTCGGAGCTCGGATGAGGAAGATATGACCGAAACAAGAAAGTTGCGCAGAACCCTCTCGACCCTCTCGACCGACCTCTCGATCGAGAGAGGTGTCGAGAGGTGCCTCCTGTTTTCCAGACGGGATTTTCTCTAAAAGGCTATTTTTGACTTTTTCTTGGTTTCCTTGTACAATTAGGTATAGGATGTAAACTTCTACCCTATAAATACCTCTAAACCTATCATTGTAAACATATTCCTCCGCTCTCCTACATTCTTTAGATTAGTTTTTATTCTTTTCTCCATACTTTTATACTTTAGATCTAGATTTATTTTATGTATGAAGACCATTGAAGATTGAAGATTTATTCAAGATTCAAGAGTTTTTCTATCCCTTTGTTTTTACTTTATGCTTTTAATTATGTTTATTCTTCCTTCTACCTTTCTTTTAATTATGTCTAGCTAAATTCCTTAGTTGATTTTAGGGATTGGATGCCTAATTGAATTTATGTGAGTGTTTTTGTTTACAATTAGCCTTCCAATCTAGATGCATGTTTCATGGTGCTTATTCTCATGCATAGTTAACTGGCCATTAATTGTGTATGCATAATTATGTGTTTATGCCTTGATCGGATAATTGCATAATCGATCTCATGAAAGCATGATATAATAGTTTGATTCTCTTGATTGATAATTGAATTGTTATATGCTCATATATAATTGATTTGGTGTCGTAGTTGAACCGTAGTTGATTATATTATTGGTACTTGTTCTATTTTGCACTTGATTCGATTCTTACAGTCCGAAAGGATATTAGGATCTTATTAGGTGACGACTTGCATTGCTTTAATCGGGGTGTAGGTTATTTTTCATGTATCACATCTAGATTGGATTAAATTGGTTAATTGTACTCATTAATTGCTTGCATATATTTGATTAGGTAGGCTTCCCTAGAATCAACACTTTTCCTTATTTGGTTTTTCCTTGTTTAATTATTTGCTTACTTGTTAGTTACCTTATTTGTTTAATTGTTTCCTTATTTGTTTATTTCCTTGTTTATTTAATTGTGTCCTTTTATTTATTTGCTTAGATTATAATACCACATTCTTATTTTCTTAATTGCCTAGACATCAGTTTAATTCTAGAGTAGAGGTACTTTGTGTGATTTCGACTTGTCAATCCCTGTGGATACGATACTCGTACTTATTCTATACTATACCTATTTTGTGTGGTAGAAAATAGTGCGATCAAATTTTGGCGCCGTTGCCGGGGATTGATTAGATTTCACATAGATATTTTGAAATAGGATTAATAGGTGATTTAGGCGTTTATTTTCCTGTTTTTTTTGTATTAAACTAACCGTTTCCTTTCTTTGTCGAGGACTATATTCTTATGGCGGACTCAGTAGTGAAAAAGACTCTCAACGATCGGTTCAAGCCGGCTGTTGATCAATTCCAGAATGGAGGATGGGGGACTGTTGAGGCTACCGATTACGAGATCAAGGCTTCCCTCATCAACATGGTGCAAGCAAATCAATATGGAGGCACACCGATGGAGGATCCTAATGCTCACCTGAAGCAATTTCTCAACATCTGTGCCACCTACAAGGCAAATGGAGTGCCTGCAGACTACATCAAGCTCAGTCTCTTCGCGTGGTCTCTCAAGGATGATGCTAGAGAGTGACTTGAGGATATAGAGAATCGAGCCGAGATAAAGACATGGAGCGAGCTGTGCAAACTATTCTTAAATAAGTTCTTCCCACCTTCGAGGGCTCAGAGGCTTCTAAACGAGATCAAAACATTCCAACAATTTGAAGATGAGTACCTTTACGAAGCATGGGGGAGATTCAGAAAGATGCTTCGTGTATGCCCCAATCATGGTATGGACAAGGGGGAACAAATCTTCTGCTTCCATCAAGGATTGAACAAGCAATGCAAGAAGGAGCTCGATTATGCATCTAAAGGAGGATTCTTAAATAACGATGTAGAGACGGCATGGGAGATCATCGAGCTCAACGTCAATACAAGTTATGAGGAGGCTACCGATAGAAGAGTTGGGAGAAGGAAGGTTGCCGCCATTGGATCCGAAGCTTATGATGATTTGATGGAGAAATTCACCAAGACGGCAACGGAGTTGGATGCTTTCAAGAAGACTTATGAGGAGAATAGAGTTGTCCAAGAGCCGAAGAAGGAACCTTCATTGGAGGAGTTGATAAAGACTCTAATATCAACGACGACAAATAAAATTGGAGCCTTGGAGTCTAGTGTAGCAAATTTGACCAAGCACATGAATATGTTGGATGCTCGAGTTGATGAAGTAGCCAATGCTCAAGGAGGAGTCCATAAGCCCGACCATCAAGTTCATGTTATCGAGCTTCGGAGCGGTACTCGGTACACGAATTCATCTTTGGAAGCTGAACATAATGGAGAAAGAAGGCACAAGGATTTGGAGTTCGAGGAGACGAGAAGACGAAGTCCGAATCGAGGACCTCTCGACACCTCTCTCGATCGAGAGGTCGATCGAGAGGTCAATACTGGAGGTCAAAATCCACCTCTCGATACCTCTCTCGGTCGAGAGGTCGATCGAGAGGCCCACGACGAGCTTATGCAGAATCCACCTCTCGATACCTCTCTCGATCGAGAGGTGGATCGAGAGGTCAAGAATCGAGGTCAGAAGGGACCTCTCGACACCTCTCTCGATCGAGAGGGTGATCGAGAGGCTAAGCAGCCGCCCCAATTTCCGACTTACACTCCGAAGGCCCCTTTCCCACAACGCTTGAACAAGCCGAAGCAAGACGAGAAGTATCAACGGTTTTTGGAGATGCTTCAAAAGGTCAACATCAACATCCCGCTTCTAGATGCACTACGAGACATGCCCAATCACATGAAGTTCATCAAGGATGCGGTATCGGGAAAAAAGAAGTGGGGGAAGTTTGAGACGATCAATTTGACGGAGGAGTGTAGCGCGGTCCTACAAAAGAAGCCTCCATTAAAGCAAAAGGATCCCGGGAGGTTCACATTAGCTTGCAAGATTGGTGATCACGTCTTCCAAAATGTCCTTTGTGATCTTGGTGCTAGCATCAATTTGATGCCCCTCTCTATTTTCAACCGGCTCAAGATTGGGAAGATGAAGCCGACTACTATTTCCCTACTTATGGCGGATCGATCAGTTTCTTATCCAAGGGGGATAGTTGAAGATGTGCTCGTACAAGTTCAGAATCTTGTTTTCCCGGCTGATTTTGTAGTCTTGGATATGCCCGAGGATGATAATCAACCTTTGATCTTAGGACGGCCATTTTTAGTTACGGGGAGAGCTTTGATCGATATTCAAGATGGAGATTTGACATTTAGAGTCAACGGAGAAGAATTGAAGATTTCCATCTATGAAGCAATGAAGAGACCCGATGATCATCGAGAGGATGTTTTTGCCGTTCAAGTCTTGGAACCACCTATACCGCCGGCACCGGATGAAGTTTTCGGGGAGATTCTCGAGTGCTTAAATCAGTTGGAAGCCATTCCACCAATGAAGTTAGCCGAATTCAAGAGATCAATTGATGGAGCCATGAAGAAACTCGATGATGGGGGAGAGACGAACTTTTATTTTGATCCACCTTGATAAGAGGTATCGTCGGGCTAAAGACGTAAAACGTAGCACTTGTTGGGAGGTAACCCAACTCTATCTTTAATTTTCAGTTTTTGTTTTATTCATTTTTGTTTTGTTTTTCTTTGAGTCTTATCTTTTTATTAAGCTTTTTATCCAAGAATTTTCGAAGCTTGTGAGTTGTAGGTTTTCTCGACGAGGTATCGACTAAGAAGAGAAGATCGATAGTAAGCTAGCTTCGGTGAAAGGTACGCTCGTTAACTTAACCACTCCTTCTTTTTAAACTTATTCCTTCATCATGATTCGAAATAAGTTTGGGGGAGGGGGAAGTGTGGTTTTGTTAACTCGTTTACATGGGTTCTTGGATTGTAGCTTAATTTTTGGATATTTTATTAGTAGTTATTATTTTTGTTGAGTCTTAGGTATTTAAGTTGAGTCAAATAAGCATGTGATGATAGTGTTGTGAATTTGGCCGATGATAGAAAATTTTGGTGATTTTTGGAGAAAATTCATGATCTTTATTATGCTTGGAACCTTGGCGAAGCGACGCAATTATTTTGATGAATTTGAATTGTGTTATGATATCGGGAACTAGTTAGTTTGAACCCGTGAGATTTGAGCTATTGGTGCATATTTATGCCTATTCTTTGATTGAGTGATCATGCATTTTTCATTGTTTCTAGAACTTGCCTTATTTCTCCATCAAGACCTTAATATATTTATGAACTAGGAGATGATCTTAGGCCATCTTTCTTTACACTTTTATATTTTAGATCCCATCTTTCTTTAGCCACACGATTCCTATACACTAACCTTGTTCATAATCCTTTGTTTACCCCTTTTGAGCCTTTATTAGCCGTTCTTTGTAAAACCGGATGATAGGAGGTTTGGATGATTATGGGTATCCTTTGTTGTGGTTGGTGGTATGGAAGGAGTTGAAAAAAAAATATATATATTTGTTGTGGTGTAGAAGGAGAAAAAGAAAAGAAAACCTAGATGCTTGTTAAAGTATAGTTAGCTATCCCTATAAGCTTAGAAAAATAGTTGTGAAAAGAAAAAAAAATAGAGCCTTTGTTCAACATTAGAAAGAACATTTATTAGTTGAGCTCTAGAAAACAAAAAGAAAGAAAAAAAAGAAAAGAATATAAGCATAAGGGGATAGTTAGCTTTGAGTTGTACTATTATTTTAGCATCTTTGAGTTTGTATTTGGTGTGTTGGATGGTAGAAGATGGAGATAAAAATTCATACTTTGTTTGGTGTTGAAAAGAGGTTGATGATTTGGAGTATTTTGAGTCACTTAGCCTATATATTCCCTACCTTAACCAATGTCCCTACATTACAAGCTTATATAAAGACCTTTTTGATCTTAGTTTGTGAATATTACATTAGGTGGAGATGTTGAGATTAGGGGCAAGCCTATGGTAAACATGTTGCATTGCATTGATATTGAGTGAACCCCATGATGTGCATTATCTTATACATCTTTTCTTTGAGAGAGTTGAGTGTTCACTTATACACATATAATTTCACATGTTTGAGAGTGTTCTTTGATTGAATAGCATGATTTGGATTTGTTGAATAGGTTGTGTTATTGATGCTAAGGTTGTATGCATAGTTTTGATCATAATCATGAGCTTGTTTTTGAAAAAAGTTTTGAGGCCTACATAGTTCACAATGCTTGAGTCTAGTGTTTATTTTGTTTTTGTTATTGTTCGGGACGAACAATGTTTAAGTTTGGGGGATTTTGATAGGGTGCATTTTTACCCTATTTTCTAAGTATTATATTATCGTTTTCTTGTCGTATTTTGATAGTTTAGCTCATGATTTATATTGTTTATGTTATTTCGAGCTAGATTACGCTTTTGGGTTGTTTTGAGTGTTTTTAGGGCTTTTGAGTCGAGAAAACCCAAGATAAGACAAGAGGCGATGAAACCAAGGAAGAGATGAAGTATTGATCCCAAGTTCTGACTTTTCACGATTTTTTGGAAGAGTTATTCTGGAAAAGTGAAAGCATAGCATTGAAGAGGGGTTCGATAGGAGCACGTAGGCGAAAACGGAGGTCAATTCGGAGCTCGGATGAGGAAGATATGACCGAAACAAGAAAGTTGCGCAGAACCCTCTCGACCCTCTCGACCGACCTCTCGATCGAGAGAGGTGTCGAGAGGTGCCTCCTGTTTTCCAGACGGGATTTTCTCTAAAAGGCTATTTTTGACTTTTTCTTGGTTTCCTTGTACAATTAGGTATAGGATGTAAACTTCTACCCTATAAATACCTCTAAACCTATCATTGTAAACATATTCCTCCACTCTCCTACATTCTTTAGATTAGTTTTTATTCTTTTCTCCATACTTTTATACTTTAGATCTAGATTTATTTTATGTATGAAGACCATTGAAGATTGAAGATTTATTCAAGATTCAAGAGTTTTTCTATCCCTTTGTTTTTACTTTATGCTTTTAATTATGTTTATTCTTCCTTCTACCTTTCTTTTAATTATGTCTAGCTAAATTCCTTAGTTGATTTTAGGGATTGGATGCCTAATTGAATTTATGTGAGTGTTTTTGTTTACAATTAGCCTTCCAATCTAGATGCATGTTTCATGGTGCTTATTCTCATGCATAGTTAACTGGCCATTAATTGTGTATGCATAATTATGTGTTTATGCCTTGATCGGATAATTGCATAATCGATCTCATGAAAGCATGATATAATAGTTTGATTCTCTTGATTGATAATTGAATTGTTATATGTTCATATATAATTGATTTGGTGTCGTAGTTGAACCGTAGTTGATTATATTATTGGTACTTGTTCTATTTTGCACTTGATTCGATTCTTACAGTCCGAAAGGATATTAGGATCTTATTAGGTGACGACTTGCATTGCTTTAATCGGGGTGTAGGTTATTTTTCATGTATCACATCTAGATTGGATTAAATTGGTTAATTGTACTCATTAATTGCTTGCATATATTTGATTAGGTAGGCTTCCCTAGAATCAACACTTTTCCTTATTTGGTTTTTCCTTGTTTAATTATTTGCTTACTTGTTAGTTACCTTATTTGTTTAATTGTTTCCTTATTTGTTTATTTCCTTGTTTATTTAATTGTGTCCTTTTATTTATTTGCTTAGATTATAATACCACATTCTTATTTTCTTAATTGCCTAGACATCAGTTTAATTCTAGAGTAGAGGTACTTTGTGTGATTTCGACTTGTCAATCCCTGTGGATACGATACTCGTACTTATTCTATACTATACCTATTTTGTGTGGTAGAAAATAGTGCGATCACCATGTAGTGCATTGTTATCTTCTAGAACTTGCCTTCAATCTCGATCGAGGTTGCTATATGTGCTACGAGAACTTAGAAATGATTTTAGGCCCTCACTTGTTAGCCTCATTATTCCCTAAACACTAACCAAATGAAACGTTAACTTTGTGGTCCCCCTTGAGCCTTTGAAGCCTTTGTTGCTAAATCGGATGAAAGGGGGTGAAGGTTGGTTAAGGGAATCTATTGAGAGGTTGTGAAGTAAGTGAGAAAACGAGGTTTGAGTAGTTTGATTGAAGAAGTCGTTTTAAGATGAATATACTCCTATGAGCTCTAGTGAAAAAGAAAAAAAAAAAGAAGTGAAAAAATGATGAGAAAAGAAAAAAAAAAAAAGAGAGATAGAGAAAGAAGTTGAAAAGGAAAAAAAAAAAAAAAAAAAGTTTGAATAAAGATAGTTGTGAATGAGAGCATAAAGGAGTTATTCATGAATATTTGAGAAGCTTCAATCAAACTTGGGTATTAAAGAGTGTTAAGAGGTGTAATGGTGAAGGTAGAAGGTGGAGGAATTCACACTTAGAGTGGAAAAGAGAAGGTGAAAGTACTTAGGAAATTTCTTAGTCACTTAGCCTAAAAATCCCTACCTAAACCAATGTCCCTACATTACAAGCCTAAATAAAAGACCTATTTGATCTTAGTTCGAGTGCACAACCAAGCGATGGAGATCTTGAGATTTAGGGCAAGTTTATGGTAAGAGCAATGCATGCATGAGTTCGATGAGTGTAAATTTCATACCATACACTTGAGAGAAAGAGTGATACACTTACATCTAGAGAGGTTTGGAGTTTCATTGTGTTTGAGTGATTGATTTCTTGGTTGAGAGTGTTGTGTGGTTATGGATTGTTTAGTGCACCTTGGGAGTTCCATGCTTGGAAATATTTTATTGAGTGAGCTTTGAGGCATCGATGATCTTGATTTGCATACCCATATGTGCTTATGTTCTTTGATTGTTCGTTCCATTGTCGGAACGAGCAATGGCTTAAGTTTGGGGGAGTTTGATAACCACATATTTAGCATGCTTTAGAGTGCGTCTCGATGCGTGTTTTGGTTCGGATTTGTGCTTAAATGAATAGGAAATGATAGGTTTTTACAATTTATGCATTTTCTATATGCTTTGCGTTTTCTCTCGGTTTCCGTGCTGATTTCAGGTGTTTTGGCAATTTTCTGGGCAAGTTTGACTTATCTTATGTCGAAGAGGATCGAAAGAGGAAGCCGTAGCACTTTGCGGATTAATTTTCCGATGCCGGACGAGAGAGAACGAGCCAAAACCGTGAGAGCGCGCAAACTGTGAAATGTGGGCGGAAAATGCACGGGTCAAACGAAAATGGACTAGTCAACCCTTCATTTAACTTTCCAGAAATTACAGATTTTACCCCACCTTCTCAACTTAAGTTTCTAGTATTTGCAAATTGACCCCAATGTGTGGGAAAACTATATATAGCTAGATATTTTCCTTATTTGTCATCTAACAACACTTGTATTTCACTTGAGCAATTTCTCTTAGAACCCTAGCTATTTTCCCTCTTTCTACTTTGGTATTTTCAAATATTTGTGGATGATCAAGCTTGGAGATTGAAGATTATTGAAGATTTTCAATTCCTTTTCATTTCCTTGTCATTTCTATTATGATTTCTCTTATTTTCCATGGTTTGATTGCTAGATCTATGGCTAGCTAAGTTTGCATATGGCTCCAAGTGATGGATAATTTGATGTAGATGATAGGTATTAGATTCTAGGATGTTGATTTACCTTCCTCTTGGATTGCCTATGGATTGAGACTTTAATTTGAATGCATGAATAATTGATCACTAGGAATGCATCTAAGGTGTTTGAGGGAATGCCTAGTAAGCTTCCTTTCATAGCACTTGGCATCAATCCATACCCATATCACTTGATTTCATCTCTTATAGTTCCTAGAAAGAATTAGATGAGTTGGAAGAGAGTTGGTAGGTTATCTTAGACATAATTTGTGCTATTTTGAGTTGATAGAGTTTTTAAAGGCTTAGAAAGCATTTGTTGCTCTATCAATCAACTTGTTAATCACCCTAGTAAGGTAGGTTAACATATTTGATATAAGAAACCATCCAAGCTGGATTAAATTGGCTTGAAGCATCTAGATTCTAAGACTATCATCATTATCATATTGGAAATCACTTGGATCCATGCCTTTTAATATTGTTGATTCTTCATATTTGCATTTTACTAGTCTTGTTTACTTTACATTGTTGAGTTTACTCTTTGCCTAGTTAAGTAAAAAACCAAATCATGATCATGTGCTTAGATAGTATAAGGGAGACGATATAGACTACTTGATTTGTTATCGCCATATTCACTCCTTGTGGTTCGACTCGGACTACTAGCTAGTTCTGTATTATTGCTAGGCTAGAAATAGCTCTAGTCAGCCGTCAACTTGACTTGGCGCTCCACGTGGCTGTCTGTAAGTCGCCTCCTCAACCGGCATTGATCTAACGGCTGAGGATCGTGAACTGTTCAGATTCGATGGCCAGATCTTCTCCGACTTTCCCGCTTCGAATTCAAATTGAAGTGTGTTGCTCCCGATTTGTTATAGGAAAAATACGTAGAGGGAGGGGGGGTGAATACGTATTTTGATGTTTTTCAACTCCAAATTCCTTAACTCAGAGTATGAAGTAAAGTGCTCGTAGAAATACTAAGACCTAGCCGAGAGCTAGATCTAAAGCAATCAAGATTCTTTTGACCTAAGCTTAGAGCTTGATCAAAAGTGAGACTTTACTCTTTGTGCGGAATTCGGTGAGCTAATATCTTTTCCTAAGTAATTAATATTTCCAAGTTATGTTTGTTTATATGCACGTACAATGGATAATCAAAGTAAAGAGTTTAGGGTTAGAGAGATACGACACGAGATTTATAGTGGTTCGGAGATAAAGCTCCTACGTCCACTTGTTGCACGAAGCAACTGTTCTCTTTACTCAAGAACTTGAAGATTACGGGCTCTTCAAAAGCCTGGTCAAGATCGAGCTTCACTCGCTTGGATCTGACGACAGACGCAGTGATTGCGGGTTCACTACAAAGACCTAAACTGGACTGGAAGCTTCACTCGCTTCAGTCCGACGACAGGGAGATTGCGGGCTCTCCTTAAAGCCTAGCTTCGATCGAGCTTTACACAAACGATGTAAGTGCAAGCTTGGATCTAGACTCTATGATCGAGGCGTCCACAATCGATGAAAGTAGGGCCTTGGATCGAAACAACCTAACGACGACGAACACAAAAACCTAACAAACAGATTTAGGGTTTTTGGTTTACGGCGACACACTATGAAGAGCTCTTTACAATAAGTGCAAAGATGGCTAGAGCTCTTCTTCTAAGCTTGGATATGGAATGGGCTTAGACTCTAAGTGTGAAGGTTGTGAAGACGAGTTCCGATGAAACTGGAACTCGGAGAACACTTGGAAACAAAAACTCGAAGATTGCTCTAAGGCTGAGAGTGTTTGTTTGCAGTAGGCTCGAATGCTCAAGTAGTGTTCTACTTCTCTTCGTCTTCATCCTTCACTATTTATAGGCGGAGGGATGCCGAGATCCGTTGCTTGGTTGGTGGCTTTGTCCCTCCTCCTCTCGACAATACTTGCACAGGCTGGCTGCTTTTCAGACGCACAGTTTTGGCTCTTTGCCGAATTTGGCTAAGTTCCAATTGTAACAGTAACTGGAGCGAGCCAGTACTGTTGCGGCGCCCTTGTCGGCCTGGCAGTCAACTCCTCTGCTCATCTCCGCAATCGACACGTGGAGATCTTGCAATTAATGCGAAGATCTCCAGTTGACTGGAGTTCAAAATCGAAGCGGGAATTGGGTGTCGCTTTCTGGTAGGTAGTGGCTCGCTTTGCTTTGAAGTTGTAGCGTTCGCTTTGATTTGAGTCAATTTGTAGTCATTCTGTAGTGAGTTGCTTGGGAAGTACAGTTTCCTAGTGACTGTCTTGTAAAATGTTGACCAGAGTTGACTCGCTTTGACTTTATACTGTAGCGCTCGCTTCGCTTCGCTTTGGCAGACTCGCTTTGAATCTACTGTAGCGCTCGCTTCGCTACGCTATCCTTCGGCACACTTCACTTCGGCTTGCTAGACTTGCTTCGCTTCGGAAAACACACTCAAGCGAGTGGCCTTTACTTGAATATTTTGAAGTCTATACTCTAAGCAAAATAAAGAGCCATCCTAACAGAGTAGGCTTAGAAAAATTCTAACCTATTATCTATATCAAAAGTGGGTCGCTTGGGAACAGAATGCTTTGGGGTTTTGGGATCAAATCAAAACAATGAAGTGTCCCTTATAGGTTCCCCCTTAACATATTGTTCTTAACAATTCCCAACAAAGTGCACGCGCTCGGAATTTCGTCTTTGTACGTGCACCTGCATTTAATGCAAAAGTAAAAGTAAAATTTGCACTCGAGTGCAGACAGCTCATACTCGCTTCGTACCAGCTCGCTTGAGTTTGGCCGCTTGGCTTTTACTCGCTTGCGAAGTACTCGCTTGGAGTGACTGTTCTGCACTCGCTTGCTATGGCTACCTTGAGTGACGTAGCACTCGCTTGGCCATCTGAAGCGACTGGAATAAGAAATGAAATTTCTTTGACATTATTTAAAATGTTTCTGACTTACATACTTTGAGGATAAACAAGAATGCTTTCCTCTTTGTATTTGTGTTAGATTCATTTATATTTTCCACATAGTAAGTGAAGGTTTCTAGCACGCTTCACATTACTTAGTGTATTTTAAATTGAAACACTTACCAGTCAATCTCACTTCGTAGGAGATTGATACCACTTATTGAAGTCACTTGTTGAAGTTGCTTGACACCATTTGTTGAATTCTTTGATGGATCTGACTTCAAGCTTCGACTTCATGGCATTCATCTCTTCCATATTCCTCTACGAATTAGAGACTCCTCCATCGAAGGAATGTGGGGGAGAATGAATAATGTACACAAGCTAACTACAAGCCAGAGGAGAGCTTCACGTAAGTGTACTTATTCACGATGAATGGGAGATGAGTACAAGTCCTTATCTCAGAGCGGAATAGGACAGGATGACAATGAGAATGCTCTGACAAGACAATCTCGTATTTTACGCAAAGACATGTCACCAGTCATGCAACCTTTTCAAGTAAAAGGTAACTCTTTAAGCTTCCTCCTACGAGCTACAGAATGAATTTGCAATCGACTCGCTTGACCCAAACTAGGGTTAATTGAAGCGATGCAGAATTCAAAATGGGGGAGGAATGGATAGACATTCGGCAGCTCAACTCAATGAAGAGTGAGTAAGGAATGAATATTTATCCACGATGAAGAAGATGAGAGGACTTGCTCCTCTTTGGCGGAAAGATGGGAAGAGGACGCAAGGTCTAGGTGCCAGCCCTGCCTAAGCTTTCACCATTTTTACGTGGGAAGGCCCGATACAATACCCCACAACCGTTACTATAAATGGCACTTGCCAGTGTTTATACCCACTCGCTAGGAATCATAGGCTAGGTAGCAGCTTTCCTTGCTCGCTTTGGAAGTAGCTTGCTCCGAGAGCAAACAATAGTTCCGCCTTAACCAATGGCTTAACAATTCCTGTAAGCGGGTAGGGAACATCTTCCAACTCTCCACCTTTCTCCACCTTGTTTCTTCTTCTTCAAGCGAGTGGAATTGAAGTGACTCGCTTGAGTTGGTGAAGATCCGAAGCGAGTGACGTATAAAGACAAGCGACCACTCCTTCGTGCATCCTGGATCTAGCACTCTTCACCAGGGTCTAACAACCCTAATTCCATGCATAGCTGATTAAAGCGAGATTCAGCTAGAAGCTTGGTGAGGATATCGGCTCGCTGGAGATCGGTATGAATTTTCTCGAGCTTGATATCTTTCTTCTCGACATGATCACGAATGAAGTGATGTCGGATTTCCACGTGCTTGCATCTGGTGTGAAGCACTGGATTCTGCGAGATGTATATAGCGCTGTTGTTGTCGCAGAAGATTGGGATCTCATTAGCTTCAACTCTGTAGTCCTTCAACTGCTGACGAAGCCATAGAATTTGAGAACAGCAGCGTCCAGCGGCCATATATTCAGCTTCAGTCGTTGAGGTAGCTACACTTGTTTGCTTCTTCGAGAACCATGAGATCAGCTTGCTTCCCAAGAACTGACAAGTACCCGACGTTGATTTCCTATCAACACGGCATCCTCCATAGTCAGCATCGGAATATCCAGTGAGTTCCAAATTATCTTCAGCTGGATACCACAGCCCCATGTTGATGGTGCCCTTGAGATAGCGAAGGATTCGCTTGGCAGCTTCAAGATGGCTGTGCTTGCGATTGCTTTGGAAGCGAGCACATACTCCAACTGCAAAAGCTATATCTGGCCTGCTTGCAGTGAGATATAGAAGGGATCCGATCAAGGCTCGGTAGTCTGTAGCATCCACAGACTTCCCATCTAGGTCTGGCTCCATCTTCCAGTTGGTGTTCATTGGGATCTTCACAGCTTTGGCATGCTGAACACCGAACTTGGCAAGCATATCTCGAGTATACTTGGCTTGATTGATGAAGATTCCATCATCCTGTTGCTTCACTTGAAGACCTAGGAAGCAACTCATCAAACCAATCATGGACATCTCATATTTGGTCTTCATTAGCTCTCCAAACTTCTCGCTAAGCGACTGGTTTGGTGATCCAAATATGATGTCGTCTACATAGATCTGGACCCATAGCATGTCTTCTCCATGATTGATGGTGAAGAGAGTCCGATCTATCTTCCCTTAGTGGAATCCATTATCCACTAGGAATTGTGAAAGTGTGTCATACCATGCTCTAGGCACCTGTTTCAATCCGTACAGGGCCTTCTTCAATCGATACACCTTATCTCCTTGCTCGAAACCCGGTGGCTGCTCCACATACACTTCTTCCTTCAATTCGCCATTGAGAAACGCGCTTTTGACATCCATCTGATAGACTTTGAATTTCTTGGCCGCTGCATAGGTAAGAAATAGTCTGATCGCTTCAAGCCGTGCCACTGGAGCGAAGGTCTCATCAAAATCGATTCCTTCCTCTTGGCAGTAGCCCTTAGCGACGAGTCGCGCCTTGTTCCTCACAACGTTGTGGTCCTCGTCCGTCTTGTTCTTGAACACCCACTTGGTGCCAATAACATGCTGGAATTTGGGACGATCCATGAGGTACCATACGTCGTTCCTGGTGAACTGATTCAGCTCTTCTTGCATGGTGATCACCCAATTAGAATCCGCTAGGGCTTCCTCCACGCTTGATGGCTCAATGTTTGAGAGAAAGCAACTAAACATGGCACTTTCTCCAAACACTTGATTTCTGGTCACTACACCCTTGGATGGATCTCCAATGATCTGACTTGGTGAGTGATCTTTGAGCCACGCTCGCTTGGATCCACCAGCTTCATCTTCATCTTCTTCCTGGTCGCTTGCTTCTCCTTCTGAAGCGACTGGATTGAGTGCTTGGCTTGCACTCGCTACAGGAGTCTTGGGGGCAGCTTCAACTTTTCCTTGGACAATCTGCTCGCTTGAGTCCTTGATTTCTTCATCATCTTCAAGCATGTCCCAAGTTAATGAGTTGATGGGTTCCTCGCTTGAATTTCTTTCCTTAGATTGAACCTGTTCCTGTGGAAGACTCAAAGAAGATTCATCAAATACGACATGGGGTGATTCCTCCACAATTAGGGTTTTGCAATTGAATACCCTGTAGGCTTTGCTTGATGTAGAATATCCTAAGAATATTCCTTCATCAGCTTTGCTTTCAAAGGCTTTCAATTGTGACTTCCCATTATCATGGATGATGACCCTACAACCAAAGATATGAAAATAAGATATGTTAGGAATTCTCCCTGTCCATATTTCATATGGTGTCTTGTCGTGCCGTTTGTTGAGAAGCGTCAGATTCTGCGTGTAGCATGCTGTATTGGCAGCTTCAGCCCAATATTTCACCGGAAGCTTCGAGTCAGCAATCATGGTTCGAACGGCTTCTTTGATGATTATGTTCTTTCTTTCAGCAACTCCGTTTTGTTGAGGTGTGCGTGCTGAGGAAGTCTGGTGTGCTATGCCATGCTCCGTGCAGTATGCTTCAATGGTTGAGTTTAGAAACTCAGTGCCTTTGTCGGAGCGGATGGTTGCAATCGCTTGGTTCTTCTCCACAGCCAGTCGCTTGAGCAGTTGTGGTAGCTTGGCCAGTGTCTCCTTTTTGCTAAAGAGAAATACGACCCAAGTGTAGCGAGAGAAGTCGTCGACTACTACTAGAGTGTATTTTCTTCCATTTACACTAACTGGAGTGACTGGACCAAACAGATCCATATGAAGCAGCTCGAGCACTCGCTTGGATGAAGCTTCTTCAAGACTGGCAAAGTGCTTCTTCGTCTGCTTCCCTTGTTGGCATGGTGAGCATGGATGGTCTTTGACAAAGACTTCATTTGGTATGCCTTGCACCAAGCCTTTACGAGTTATGCGATTGATAGTTTTGAAGTTGAGATGGTTCAAGCGTCGGTGCCATAGCCATCCCATTTCTTTAGCACTCCTTGCGACTAAGCACGTATCCTCTCTGCAGCTTTCCCATTGTGCTATGTAGACGTTCCTTTGTCTAATTCCAGTGAGCACGATCTGGGAAGTGAGCTTGTTTTTCACAATGCACTTGTTGGAGATAAACTCCACCTTGTATCCCTTATCACAGAATTGTGAGATGGATAGCAAGTTGTGCTTTAGTCCTTCCACGTAGGAGACTTCTTCAATCTTGATCTTCCCGATCTTCAGTGCGCCGTATCCTTTAGTGCTTCCTCGAGAGTTGTCACCAAAGGTTACGTGTGGACCCTTCTTCTCAACATAGTTTTGAAGTAGAGCTCTCATGCCAGTCATATGTCTTGAACATCCACTGTCCAAGTACCAGATTTGTTGACCTTCAATTGGCATGGGGTCCATGGCGCTCACCTGCAATTAGACAAGTTTTGGTACCCAAATCAGTTTGGGTCCTTGCAGGTTAGTCCCTTTCGGTACCCACACTTGCTTCACTTTCTTTTGAGAGTGAGCGTGTGTCTTGGGCTTCTCAGCCTTTCTAAATTGTGACTTCTGCTTTGAGGCAGCTTCACAGGTGCAGCAGTGTGTGCAAGAGGGGTAGCGGCTCGCTTGAGGCATACCTATGCTCTTACCTTTTTGCATGTATCTTGAAGCGACTCGCTTCGGATTAGCTACAGGCTTAGAGACTGACTTAGGGTTTAC
The DNA here is from genome assembly GCA_029379335.1 of Thymus mandschuricus. Taxonomy (NCBI): domain Eukaryota; kingdom Viridiplantae; phylum Streptophyta; class Magnoliopsida; order Lamiales; family Lamiaceae; genus Thymus; species Thymus mandschuricus. Next base: position 10,238,495 of record CM057078.1, read on the forward strand.
AGTCTTTCGAAGAGGCTCGCTTGGTTTTCTTGAAGCGGTCAAACTAGGGTTTTGACCCCGACTCGCTTGAGTAACCTTAGAAGTTTGAAGCGACATCCTTGGTGCTTCGAATTCTTCCCCCTCAACATGAGTACGGTTGGACCATCTCCAATCCGGCTCATGTGACACATAGACATTACTCATTTTCTTAAAAGGGAGATCATTTGTCTCTCGTGTCTTGGTCTGAGACTTAGAAGCTTCAACAGGTTTCCCTTTACCTTTGGATTGGTAAGATTTAACGTTGTTAGTGCTAGGGACTGTTGAACTTTGCTTGCCCTTAGATTCTGCCCTTGAAGATATAGACATCTTCATTGGCTTCTTCTTAGGGTTCTCAGCCATTTTGCTTTTATCCTTGTTGGTGGTCGCTTTGGAGGCAGTGGGCACATCCAAAGTGACTGATGGTGTCGTGTTTGAAGCACCAACAAAGACAGTCGGCTTGGAAGGTCCACCCTCATATTCGAGTCCTCCCTTTATACCAAAAGGTAGAAGTGAGCTTTCTAGTGCCTGCCTTGCATATGAGGCTTTGTTTAAGTTGGCCACTAGATTGGATTGGGTTTCATACCTTCCTTCCAAGGTTTGATGTCTAGCAAAGAGATCCTCGAACATACTAGACATAGCCCTTATGTTAAGTTTGACTTGGTCAAGCTCAGTGGCTAGCTTTCGGTTCTCCTTCTCGCTTTGAGACAAAGCTTGTTTCAACACTTTGTGGTCTCTTGACAGTTTGAGGTGTTTGTCAAGCAACTCACTCCATGTCGAGGATTTAGCTTCCTCTAGGTGAGTTTGTGCGAGTGTAATTGAACTTGATGAGGGATAGATAAATACCTCTCCAGTCTCCTCGTCGGTGAGCGCCATGAGTCCAAGATCCTCTCCATCACTGGAGTTGGGATCTGTGAATGCATCCGAGTCGCTTGAGACATCTTCAGTTGTAGCGACTGGCTGCTCGCTTGCTACAAGCGCTCGCCTTGGAGCATCCCTCTTTGCCTTTAGTTCCTCTCGCTCCTTTCCACTCAACTTTGGGCAGTCGGATTTGTAATGGCCCATCTTGTAGCAATGGTAGCATTCCACTTCCATCATGTCCCTTGAGATCGGCTTTGTCATCTCTTCTCTCTTTCCTTTGCCTTCACGAGCATCAGTGCTCCTTCCCTTGACATCTTAGCGAGTGTCTGGTCGCTTGGTCCCTCAGCAGCTTTGAAGGCGACCCCTTTCGATTTCGTGGGAGATTCATCCTCATCATCGAGGTTCATTCGATTCAGATTGAATTCATGGGCTTTGAGTTCGGAGAATAAGATCTCCGGCGTGAGTTTTGACAGATCCTTGGTAGCTAGGTACAGCTCCTTCATTGTCTGCCACTTCCTCATGAGAGCTCGAACAATCTTCAGATTCACTTCCTTGTCTGTGAGTTCCTTCCCAAGTGAGTTGAGAGTAGCAATGATGTTGGTAACTCTCAGCTCGAAGGCGTCTATGGACTCTCCTGACTTCATTATGAGGCCTTCAAACTCCCATATCTGTACGGCGAGCTTGTTCTCCTTGATCTTGTACGTTCCTTGAGAAATGAGGGCTAGGGTTTCCCACATTTCTTTCGCCGTCGCACACATCCTAATCCTTGGTAGGTAGGCATCCGACACAATGCTCTGCATCGTGTGGCGTGCGATCTTGTCCAGATTGGCGATCTTGTAGTCGTTAGCATTGTAGTCGTCTTTTTCCTTCTCGACATATTCTTGTCTAACATGAGCTTTGCGGCCTTCGGCGGCTGGAACGTTCACAGAGATGGCTTTCTTGATCTCAGTTGGTCCATCCTCTATTACTTCCCACATCCGGTCGTGGATGGAGCAAAGGAAGCTCTCTACTCGAAAGCTCCATGTCTAGTATCCTTCGATAGAGAACTGTGGAAGATTTGATGCACTGTATGTAGACATAGCAAACTATCAGCAGTAATGCAGTATGCGTGGGTGAGGGTTTTATGCACTTTAGGAAAAAGGATCCGGTTCAGTGAGACAACGTGAAACGAGTGGGGACTCGCTTCGGATATGCAAAGCAGAGGCTCGAAAGAACCGCTGCTCTGATACCACTTGTTGGTCCCGGTTTGTAAGAGGAAAAACATGTAGAGGGGGGGGGGGGGGGGGGGGGGGGAGTGAATACGTGTTTTGAAGTTTTTCAACTTCAAATTCGTCGAACTCAGAGTATCAAGTAAAGTGCTTGCTTGAATCACTAAGACCTTGCCGAGAGCTAGATCTAAAGTATTCACGGTTCTCTTGACCTAAGTTTAGAGCTTGACCAAGAGTGAGACTTTACTCTATATGCGGAATTCGGTGAGCTAAATCTTTCCTAAGTAATTGAAATCTCAGTTTGTGTTTGTTAAATGCTTATGCAATGAATAATCAAACAACTAGTAAAGAGAGATTAGGGTTAGAGATACGACACAAAGATTTATAGTGGTTCGGAGATGAAACTCCTACGTCCACTTTGTTGCACTAGGCAACTCGTTCTCTTCACTCAAGAACTTGAAGATTACGGGCTCTTCAAAAGCCTGAGACAAGATCGAGCTTCACTCGCTTGGATCTGTCAGACGCTGGGTGATTCCGGGTTCACACCAAAAACCTAAACTGGACTGGAAGCTTCACTCGCTTCAGTCCGACGACAGGGAGATTACGGGTTCTCCTTACAACCTAGTTTCAATCGAGCTTCACTTAATGAAAGTGTAAGCTTGGATCTAGACTCTATGATCGAGGCTTCTACAATCGATGAAGGTAAAGTCTTGGATCGAACACAACCTAACGACGAACACAGAACCTAAAACTTTAGGGTTAGGGTTTTCTGTTTCGACAGAGACACACTATTGAAGAGTTTTACAATGAATGCAAAGATGGCTAGAACTCTTCGTCTAAGCTGGGGTTTGGAATGGGCTTAGAATTATCGGTGTGAAGGTTGCGAAGACGACTTCCGATGAGGCTGGAACTCAGAGAAACTTGAAAACAAAGACTCGAAGATTGCTCAAAGGCTGGGAGTGTTTGTTTGCAGTAGGCGCTCGAATGCTCAAGTAGTGTTCTCTCATTTCTTCGTCTTCATCCTTCACTATTTATAGGCGGAGGGTTGGCCGAGATCCGTTGCTTGGTAGGTTGCCTTGTCCCTCCTCCTCTCGACAGTTGTTTGCGCAGGCAGTTGCTTTTGCAGGTGCGCAGTTTTTCTCTTTGCCGAAAATGGCTAAGTTACAAACTTAACAGTAACTGGAGCGAGCCAGTACTGTAGAGGCGCCCTGTCGGCCTGGCAGTCAACTCCGCTGCTCCTCTCCGCATTCGACACGTGGAGATCTCGCAATTAATGCGACGATCTTCAGTTGACTGGAGTTCAAAAATAAGAGCGGGAATTGTGTTGTCGCTATCTGGTAGGTAGTGGCTCGCTTCGCTTTAGATGGTGTAGCGTCCGCTACAAATCGAGTCGCTTCAAGGTCATACTGTAGCGAGTACTTGGGAAGTGAATTCTCCAAGTGACTGCTTTAGTAAGTGTTGACCCGCGTTGACTCGCTTTGGCTTTTTACTGTAGCGCTCGCTTCGCTTCGCTTTGGCAAACTCGCTTCGAATCCACTGTAGCGCTCGCTTCACTTCGCTGTTCATCGGCACGCTTCACTTCGGCTGGGTAGACTCGCTTCGATTGAAAAACACACTCAAGCGAGTGGCCTTCACTTGAATTTTCTGCAGTCTAAAACCTAAGTGACTAAAGCAAAATAAAGCCATCCTAACAGTATAGGCTTAGAAAAAATTCTAACCTATTTTCTACATCAAATTGGGTCGCTTGGGAATAGAACACTTGGGGTTTTGGGATCAAGTCAAAACAAATACTTCACTCACTTCGACGTGTCCCATATGAGTTCCCCCCTTAACATATTGTTCTTAATAATTCCCAACAACCAGTCTTCCCGATAGGTCTGGTTTACGCAGGACCTGCCTTAGTGGTTCATTCGTCCTGATTACTTCTTTATGAGATAGAAAGTAAGGTCTCAATTTCCTCGCCGTGACCATCACGGCTAATGCTGCTTTCTCAATGCCTGGGTACCGTATTTCTGCACCCTGTATCATCTTGCTTGTATAATAAATTGGCTTCTGCACTGGCCCCTCTTCTCTCAGGAGTACCCAACTGATGGATTCTTCCCCCACAGCTATGTACAAATATAAAGTTTCTTGTGGAAGTGGCTTAGTAAGCAAAGGTAGCTCGGCCAGATGCTCCTTTAGCACTTCAAAAGCCTTTTCACATTCGTTCGTCCATTCGAATTTGCTTCCTTTTCTTAGAATTTTGAAGAAAGGTAAGCTTCTGTCAGCCGATCTAGAAATGAAACGACTTAATGCGGTAATTCTTCCATTAAGCCTCTGGATTTCCCGAACATTCCGTGGGGGTGTCATATCTAATACCGTCTGCACCTTGGCTTGGTTAACCTCAATCCCTCTAGGAGTAACCATGTACCCTAGGAATTTTCCAGCTTGCACACCAAATGAGCATTTTGCGGGGTTTAACTTGAGGTGATAGAACTGGCCACGACAAACACCTCTTCCAGGTCCTGTATGTGATCTTGAGCCTTAACGCTTTTGGCTAATATGTCATCGACATATACTTCCATATTCGTACCGATTTGATTTTTGAAAATTTTGTCCATCATCCTCTGGTAAGTAGCACCTGCATTTTTCAAGCCGAAAGGCATACTTTGGAAACCAAATGTTCCCGCGCAGACCCCAAAAGCAGCCTTCGGGACATCTGACGGATTCATTTTTACTTGGTGATAGCCCTGATATGCATCCATCATGGACAACAATTCACATCCCGACGTAGAATCCACTAACTGGTTGATTCTCGGTAAAGGATAATGATCCTTGGGGCAAGCCTTGTTCAGATCCCTGAAATCAATACACATCCTCCAGGCGCATGTGTTTCCTTTGGCTACCATTACCGCGTTTGATAACCATTGTGGGAATTGTACTTCCATGATGTGTTTGGCTTCCAATAATTTGGCAACTTCCTCTCTGATGATCTTGTCCTTTTCAGGACCAAATTGTCTTAATTTTTGTTTTACTGGTTTCGCCATTGGATCAACATTCAAACAGTGCAAGGCCACAGTTGTGTCTACCCCCACCAAATCGGATGATCCAAAGGCAAAGATATCAGCGTTCCTTTGTAGACATTGTACCAGCTGGTGTGATACGTCTTTAGGCATCCGAGTGCCAATTTTGGTAGTGAAACCGCTTTTGTCTGGGATCAATTCTACCTCTACCAGCTGCTCCGCAGGGATTATCAGATTTTGTCCTTCTTTAAGGGTGTCAGTGGTTTTGAGTCCTTTCTTTCACCCTCTGCCTTATGTCTAGGAGTGATGGGTTCAGGTACTGCCCATTTTTTAGTTTCCCCTACCTTGACAGATTGAAAGTAGCATTTCCGCGAGGTCATTTGATGCCCCGACACCTGGCCTACCTGATTTCCAACATGGAATTTCATTATCATGTGGTAAGTAGACACTACTGCTTGGAAAGAGTTCAGGGCAGTTCTCCCTAAGATAACATTGTAGGATGATCTCTGATCAACCACCCAAAAGGTGACTGGCCTCGATGCTTGAATAGATCCTTTAACCAATGTTAATATCAGATCAACAGATCCTATTGTCATAACGGCTGATTGGTGTTTAGATGTTAGGATTTTCGTAGTTTTTTCGAGTCTGTTTTTGTTATGTTTTCGTGTCTTTGTGTGTGTTTATGGCTATGATTTGGTTGTTTGGAGTTTTTGGTTCTTGTAGGTGTTTATGGATGAATAGGAGCGGAAACGAATCGAAAAGAGGGAAAAGACGATGTTCGGACGAAGGAGGGCAGAACGGAGAGTTGGACGGGCCATCCAACTCATCTGGACGGCCGTCCAAGATCACGTCCAGGAAGAGCTGGACGGGCATCCAGTGTTTGAGCCAATTCATGCAGTGTCATGAGTTGGACGTACGTCCAACTAAGTTGGACGGCCGTCCAACTTCCGGCGGCCAGCTGTGTTTTCCTTTTATATCTAGGTTTTATTTCCTTTTAATGCGATCAGGTATTTGTGTTGTTTGATAAAAGGGGAAGTAGGCTAGAAGTCTAAATTTGTGACAATTTTGGATATTTGTGAGATGTGTGTATATCGTTGATTGAATCTTCATACTTGGATTGATTTATAAGCCACATAGTTCATTGATGTTTGATTGTTTGTAACTTGGGATTAAGGTGACTTAGTTCATAGCTTGTCGATTCCGGTGATTAATTTTTCTATGATTTGCAATGTTTAAATTGAGTCTAAGTTGTGTGATTATGTTGCATGAGGACAAGCAAAGAGCTAAGTGAGGGGGATTTGATTGGTCTCGTTTTGTGTTGTTTTAGTCGTAGTTTCGAGTCCAATTTTCTTCGTGTTTTGATTGTTTTTTTTTTTCCATTGTACTTTGCTATGATTTGAGTGTTTTGTGAGTTTATATTCTTAGGTATTGCTTGGAACTAAATTTTGAGAAGATGGAGCGAAACGAGCGATGAAAGGTTCTTAAACAATCATTGAGCCCAAGTTCTAACCTCTCCCGATTTGAATTAAGATCGATTTTGGATGTAATTAAAGCATAATATCAAAGAGGGGTTCGATAGGAGCACGTGGCGAAAATGGGGGTCAATTTGGATTTCGGACGAGGAAGTTACGGCCAAAACAAGAAAGACGCGCGCAGTCCCAACGAGCCAGCATGCGAGCGGGCGCTGCTGAACCCGAGCGGGCGCTAACTGGGCCCAATTTTTGGTGTTTGCTTCCTTTTTGAATTAGGTTTTAGATGGTACTATAAATACATACTTTTGGGACACCGAAAATAACATCTTTCTTTCTAGTTTTTTGAACACCTTTTCTCTAGTTTTTAGTTTCCAATACTTTAGTTTTTAGATGTATTCGCTTTGGATTTGTTCCAGATCAAGTTCTTCAATTTAATTCAAGTTTCTTCGTTCGTTCCTGTTCTCTTGTTCCTGCATTTAATTCGTAAGTTCTTTATTGCTTTCCTTTCGTTTGATTAATTGCATTCTTAGTTCTTAGATTTCATTCCTAGATTCTTCGTTTAATTCCTTCGTTCGTTCTTGAGTTCATAGTTTAAATTCATTTTTCCAAGTTCCCTTTCTTTCGTTTTTCAAGTTCTTTAAGTTAGATTTATTTTATTAGATTTTCAGATTTAATTATTTATTTCTAGATTCGTTTTCTTCATTGATTTCGTTATTTCTTTCTCTACGATTTGTGCCTAGGTAGATTTATTTCTTTTGCTTGATTTAATTAGTTTAGATTTATTCTTTGCTTTCTAGATTAGATTTATTTATTTGCTTTTGATTTATTCCTTATTTATTTTATTGCCCAGGATTTAAAAACCAAACCAAACAAATTCTTTTTACTTGCTTTCTTAGATTTAGGCTAGTTTAGGATTTTTGCTACACGATTATTTGCTCTGCAAAGTTTTCCTTGAGATTCGATATTGGGTTTTTACTTACTGAGTGCTAGGATAGATTTTATTCTATTGAGAACACTTTTTTAGTGAAACAAGCGGCCCAATCCCGGCACGCCAGGTTCCCGGTTTTCGAACCGGTTCGGGCCCATTGACCGGCGGTCCGGGCTAAGCCCGTTGACTCCCAGGCCGGTTCCGGGTCCAAATCGGCGGGCCTTAAAGCCCATGCATGTCTAGACACTATTAACAAGGTGGAGTATTCCAATATACCTAAGATCTAAGTCTATAAATGATATAAGGCAGCCTTGCGACAGCCTATACCCCAAGTAGAGATCGTCTTAGTTACACGGGAACGATGATTGACACACAACGAGGGATGATTGACTCGTTGATTTGCCGGATAATTAATTAGTCTTGGAATAATCAAGAAGAAATCGAATATTCAAAAGAGAATAAAAACTCACAAGTATATTAATGATAAGATGATCATTTTTCTTCCACAAAGACCCCTATATATAGGGAGACAAATAAAACCATCTCAACCTTGTCAAACTAGGAAATAACTGAACTAAAGCCAAAGGTATGACACAACCCATTAACCAACATGATAGAAGCCCAAAAAAAAGCCTTTTATGGCCCAAAAACGTGGGTTGAACAAAAACATAAAAAAATAAAGATAAAGTCTTCAATCTTCAGCCTGAACGCACTTAATAAGATTCACAACTCTCGAGCTTTCCGATCCGTCTTCTCCAATGGGCTTCTTCCTCAGTTCTTGAGCCCAAACTTCTTAAATCAAGCCTCGCAAGCTTTCCTTGAACTTATTGGCTCGTCACCCCCGGCCCTTCAGGAACACGAAAAAGATCTTGAATCAACGAACCTTGGACTCCATCACTCTCCCCCGCGGTGGATATCCACCCGTAGCCCCCTCCCCCCCCCCCCCCCCCCCCCCCCTCCCTCCCTCCCTCGGGAGTCACTATCGAAGACGGCATGTCGTTCCTCGTGTTCCCTACCGCGGAGAGCCATCCATCTACAACCGAACCCCATCTCTGATTAGGAAGAGGGGTGATCCTAATCTATTTGGGGCTATTCGCGACACATATACCATTGGCCGCTTGATTGGGTATAGGGCCATGACTGCCATTTGCATCCTGGTCTTCAACGATTCCCGGCGGATACCCCTCCGCGGCGGTTTGACTGGCCTATCATGAATCCCAGAATCTGACTCACTTGAGAACTCCCAGAAGAGACATGTACTCGTCGAAGCCCGTTGTGGAGGACGATGGCCTCGAGATTTCGTACTATGAAAGTTTAGGCGAGCCCAATTACTATCGCAATGGCTTGAAAATTTGGCTCCCTTTCCATGCCACAACCTCGGAATGGGTCGTTGTAGAGGCTTTATTTGATTCGAATTCCGATTAGGGATTCAAAGTTCGGTGAGATCCTTCCGTTTACCTTCATTTCTGGTGAATTTGTGACTTTTTATGTGATTGGATCAAGTTGGGAGTGGGCTAAGTTCATGAGATGTGGATTTGTCAGTGTGATATGATTAATTTTCTGAGATTGATATGGTAATTGCATTACTTGTGGATTCTTATTTCATGTGATATGGATACTGCATTTGATTTTGTTGAGCTTGATATTGTTTTTGCATTGATGTGGATTATGTTGAGCTTGATATGGTTATTGCTTCTATGCCTATGATTTAATCTTGTTAATATACTTGCTTTTGCTAAGAGTATGTGCGGAATCATGTTCTAAATAAATGGAATTAATAGTATTGCAGAGAAATAGTAACAAAAGTGCATTTTTTAATTCAAGAGATGGTTAGTACACTCTTTGAAACTTAAAAAATGCATTCATTTTCTTCCTAGTCTACTAGTGTAACGACCGCAGTTTTTCTTAGTGAATAATAAAAACTTCGGTGTTATTTAGTAATAAAAATTTTAAGAATATTAATATAAGTATTATTATGGAAAATAAAATCTTAAATGTTACTAGTAGTGTTGCTTATAGTGGAAATAGTATACCGAAACGAGAACCGATTATAATCGAAGAAAGCCGATAGGAAATAATCGATGAATTAAATCTCCTCAAAAGGGCCGAGGCCCACCAAGCTTTTTGCAAGGCCCAATTGACATATTTTGGCCCACATAGTTGTTGAGGCCCAATTAACATATTTTTGGGCCCACATAGTTGTCAAGGCCGATTAATTAATAGTCGTTCGATTTAATTAGCCCGAGGACGAGAGCACACGTTCTAAAAGAAATTCGGAAGTGATCGAAAAACCCATTACTAATAATTTCGATCCATAGTAAAGTATACATGAGAAATAATGATATGAAATAAATACATACATTATAATATACAAGAAAAACAATAGAAATAAATTGAAGGAAGAAAAAGGGAGGGAAATCTCGGTTGTAGCATACAACATAAATCTGAAAATTTAAATCACTAATCTCTCTAACACCAATTAAGAATAAGAGAGGAAGAAATACTAATTATCATTAGGGACACAAATTAGTACATCATTAGAAGTTTAAGTGGACAAAAAAATGCATGGGGAAGGGGAGAGCTAGAGCTAGCCGTCCAACCCTTCACCTCCTTGAGTCACAATTTGAAATGAGCTCTTCCCCAATCCAAGCCATATATGCAATGATTACTAGCCATCTTCACAAGTAAGCCCTTCACCCTTATACAAAAGAAACAAAGGGATGAGTAGCATAAATCATACACTCACACAACACAAGAACAAGTAGAGAGAGAGAGAGAGACTGCCGAGCACAAGGAAGAGAGAGGCTGCCGGAATTCCAGCAAGCACCCTGCCGGAATCCAGCCACCGGTGACCCCCACACATCAAGGTAAACCTCCCTCAAACCTTCCTAAGGCCTAGAATGAACATGCATTGACTTGGGAATCCATTTTCCCTTTCTAGGATAGAAGATAGAAGAAGGGAGAAGACAAGCAAGCACAAATTGAAGGAGGACAGCCTTCATTGGGAGATAGAGGTACAGTTTCAGTTTCTAAAGGTGAGGAAAACCCCACTTCTTTCCCCTAGCATGAACAATCAAAGCTTTAACACTTAGAAACCCAACATGCAAGTGTATGCCTCAAGTTGTATCAATAGGAAGGGGAACCGAAGGGAAGGAGGTGACAAGGAGAAGGAGACAGCCACCAATCCAACCAGGAAATCAGTTTTCAGCCTTCCACAATCACAAGTAAGATTCTCCATATCATTTCTCTTTAGAGATTCAAGCTAGTAAGCATGCAATCCCATTAGGACCACCAAAGAACCAACAATAGGCATAATTTAGAAATCCATCAACCCTTGAGCATGAAACATAGATCAAAACCTCAAGATTGAAACATAAAAAGCTTATCAACCACTTGGAGATGATGCATGTTAATCAATAGGCCAAGAACTGGAAATTTGGGCATGATAGAACACATAGGACCTCCCTTAGAAGGCCTAAAGCATTGCATGTATGATAACCTTTAATTCAACCCCTCGAATCAACAAGACACCAGTTTCAAGCAAACCATAAATCTGGAAAGATTGTTCTAACCAAGATACCATAAACTCAAGATAAAACAGCCCCCAAATTGCTCTAACATAACCCTAATTTCTAAAGCTTGAATGATAATAAAATCGGAAATAAATCAAGAGGGTAAAGGGTGAGTGGTGGACCTGCCAACGGTGAGAAGAGGTGCCGGAGACGGGTTTTTCGAACCCAACGGCGGCCACGAAGGGCCTGGGCAGCCTCGGCAGAGCAGCCTCCACACCGGAGCTCACCTCGGAGGGAACCTGCAAGGGGAAAGAGGAGAAGGTCAGATGCAGTGGAGAGATAAGGGAGGTACCGGCGACAACCTTGCCGCCGGCGCCGGAATTTGAGACGGAGAGAGAGATGCAGGGCACGACGAAGACGGTCGCGATGATGAACCCTAGCCATGAGGGCTAGGGCAAAGGACGGACAGAGCAAGATAGAGCAGGGAGGAGTCGCCGCAGAGGGGGGAAACGCTGCCGGCGGACTCGACGGAGAGGCGGGGAGCCGACGGGAGGAATTTCCCCAATTCCTGAGTTAGGGATTCAAATTCCCAATTGATTCCAACATTGAGGGTTAAGTGTAGATGAGGAGGACGGTGGCCGGACTTATCGAAGGGGGAGAAGAAATCGGCGGCGATGATGCCGTCGAGCAGGGAGAGGCCGACGGCAGAGAGAGAGAGAGAGAGGGAGAAGTAGTCCAGAGAGGGAGAAAGAGAGAGATCGCGAGGGAGAGAAGGAGAAATGAGTGAGGGAAGGTTCTGCACTTCATAAACCATAAACGGGCCGGGCCGAATAGACGGGCCAAACGTATTTAATACTAAATGACGGGCCGGGAATTAATTAAAAGACGAACAAAGACTTTAAAATTTAACGGGCCGATTCATAGGCCAATTAAACCGAGGACCGCACACGATAAATTATCGAGAATAAATAATAGGCTTCGACTTTAATAATTTTATTATACTCATTAATTATAGACCGGACTAATAGAACATCAACTCAGATTAATCTTATAAGTGTAGATCACTTACATTCCTCCATAGAAACACGGGAATTAGTTAAAAGATAGCTTTTGCTTAAATCGATAAAATTATCGATTTTCAGTTCAAGTTACTTACTTTACGTTCTTTGAACGAGGTTAGGCGGAGGAACAAGCAGAGCCTAAGCAACTCCGGGAATTACATCAGTAGTGTCAGAATAACAAGCAAGGTGGGCTTTCGAACTAAAATATTTTCCTTATGTTATAATTATTTCTTTAAAAGCGTTGTCATGCCATAAATGCCTTGTTTTGTATGATGTCTATCTGAAGGGCTTCGGCCATAGTTATCAGAAAGAATTCGGGTCTATCGGGGTCGCACCTCGATGTACTTAGTGCACTTAGTTATGTAGACCGTGAGCTACGTATTGGCCGATCGAGGTATCCGGAGGAGTGGCCACTCTTTCCGGGTACACCAGAATCATTCCAGATATGACGGATTACACCATAAAATAGCTTGCAAGCATTCTTTAGTTTAATTGTTTTCTGTGAGTATAGGTTTTTCCTAAAACCCCTATGCCTCACTTTAATGGCTGGCAATAAAATGTTTTGGCATGTGTCCACTGAGTACTCTGTACTCAGCCCTGTACATATTTCCCGTGTGCAGGTTGATCGTGATGGATGTGGGGCAGTCTGAGGAGCTTTTTGTCGAGTATCAGTGTGTGGAAGCCTCTTGGTGGTGCGTGTCACCATACATGCATCTCACGCTTTTCCGCAACGTCCGTTACGTAGTTCACACAGTCTATTTCGTGTATCGTTGCAACGAGATGATGTTTTGTGTAACGTTGCAACGAATCGAGCTCTTCGTAGCCGATGAACTCTTTATTGAATAAGCTTCCGCTCTATCATGTAATGTTCTTTGTGCAAACAGACACGTTTCCGCGTATCTCTTTTATCAGTACTTCATCTGTATCGAACACAGTCTTTTGTCAACATTCTCGACAAATGTTGAGTATTTTGAATCGAACTTGGAGTTGTTTTTCCTTGTTAAATTTTCTTTTCATTATGTTCATGTACCCAATTTCTTCTTCATCCCATTTCCTTGCGTCACAACCTAGCTTGCCCAAGTCGTGGCGGGCGGGTCGTGACAGAGTGGTATCAGAGCATTAGGTTCGCTCTGAAATCCAAGAGTCTTCCTTCTCATCGTAAAGTCTAGACTTGCTTCGCTAGACTTCTTAAAACTCTCGACAAAAAGCTCGACGCTCCACGACATCACGGGCGGCCAAAGGATAGGTTGCTTATCACTAATATGAGAACTTAGACGAGGTAACTCTTAGGGGTCACATAAGGTATTGAAATCGAGAACGTTTAGAGAATGTAGCTCGCTTAGACTAGGATCTTTTCTCTCATTGAAACAGGTTGGATCAAAGAATGCGAGATGCAACTGAAGCAAAAGAAAGTTTGAGAGGGAACGATTAGAATTTATAAGTAAGATTAACGTCTCAAATACGAGACAAGTAAGGTGTCGTCGACCTTTAATGGACGCAAGGCGAGTTTTCTGACCGCCTTTAACCCAACTCAACGAGAAATCAATGGGAGTAACCTAGCATTAAACTTAGAACCATGAACTTAATTAATATAGAACCCCTCTTACACTTGCGTAGAACACAGATATGATCCAATAGAATTTCAGAACCATAGCTCATACTCATAGAAAGTTACCTTCATCAACTTATTTAAGATTTCTGTTGTGTCCTAACCTTTTTGAATAAGAACCTGATTAGAATTCGCTATCTCGTGTAGATGGCAGGAGCTAGACCTACCCCCGATGTGGTCGCGATACTTCTAGACTCGTACCTACACTACTGACGTCGAGTGGAGCACGACATAGGGGAGTACCTGGCCCACTTTGGAGGGCTCTGGGAAGAAGTGCACCAGTACGCCGGGGTTTCAGGATACGACGGCATGACCAGGGTAATGGTACACCTACCCTACGACTGGCAGATGTGGGCATGGACTATCTCACAGAACTTCACCACCTACTATCTTCCCTACTACGACCTTGTGGCCGACTTTCGAGGGTTTCTGTCAGCCCTTCAGCGCCAGTTCACAGTGTACCGTAGGCCACCTGCTGGACCACACCAGTCCCTGCCACGTCCCGTTACTGAGACCGACCTCTCACCCCCAGTGCAGCCTCAGACGTGTAGGGCACCAGAGGTCTCAGAGGTCCCGACGCCTCCTGTTTCCGTTCTCGGACGTCGAGACCGTGAAGACTTTGAGACCAGGGCTCCGGTGACCCACCCTCGACGTGCCCTCAGCGCACCTCCCGTACCCGCTCCCTTGTCCGGCGGGGGAGGCTCTTCTACAGCTGACCGGGGGAAGGCCCCGATGGTAGACATTAGCCCTGAGAGGGAGACACCCTGCCCTTCGCCTTCCCGTCCACGAGGCCCAGGGACTTCCACGGAGGAGTTGCTCCGTATAGTGGCAGAGTTACGGCAGTCGACGACTTCCGCTTCTCGCCAAGACCGGGCCACAGGTGCAGGGCCCAGCAGCAGTCGCAGCATTGGACTTACACCCTCCGACTTAGAGATGTGGATGGAGGAACTGAGACAGAGCACCGACAAGCACTGTCGAGTGATGCTTGACCTTAGCGGCCGCTTGGACGACCTTGCAGAGATGGTCGAAGGGTTGATGCACGAGGTTGCACCCCAGCTACAGCCGGCGCCTGTGCCAGAGCCAGAGTTTGAGGAGGAGGATCCTGAGGAGGATCCCGAGGAGGAGCCCGAGGAGGAGGGGCTGTTCGTAGACATGGAGGTTGACCCTGACTCTGATGAAGACCTAGGAGGAGGACCGGACCCCGACTCCGACGCTGAGTCATGTCTGAGTACCGAGAGTTCCTTAGTAGGTTAGAGTAGTTAGTTAGCGTCAGCTACGGATCTTATAGACCGTCCTGACCTTATTTTGCGAATAGAACCCTTGATTTTAAATGTTGTGTTTGATGTTATAATACGGAGCCACAAAGTGTTAGGTGGACCGTAGGACAAATTGATATAATCGTTTCGTTTTCATTATGATGCTTAAGACCTCCATGAGGCAATTTTCCTTAATTGCGCCGGTTATGATATCTAATTGCGAAACCATTTCTTGAAACTATATTATAATAAACCAAAACAGCATGATAAAAAGAGAACCAAGCATGATTTGCGCTATCACCTATACAAGAAACTCTCATGAAACTTACCATTTGAGCTCTTATATCCTCTTTAATCAGAATGCCGCCAAGAACTAGAGGAAGGCCCCGAGGTGGAGCCAGGAATGGACGCAATCAACCTCCACCGCCACCTTCACCACCTCCACCCTCACCATCACCACCCCCGCCGCCACCTCCACCTCCAGTACCACCACCACGAAGGGTCGAAGAACTTTTTCTTCGCCAAAACCCACCTGTCTTCAATGGATTAGGAGATCCATCAGAAGCTGAGACTTGGATACGCGCCCTAGAACGTATCTTTAATTTCTTGGGGTGTACCGATCAAGAGCGATTAGCGTGTGTGACATTTCAATTCACTGGGTCTGCCGACTTTTGGTGGGAAGCTCAGCAGAAAATTATGACGCCTGAGCAACGAGCAGACCTTACTTGGGAAGAGTTCAAGACTAGACTCTATAATAAGTATGTTCCGAAAAGTTATCGGAAGAAGAAGGAGACCGAATTCTATAACCTTAAGCAAGGTAGGATGACGGTAACCGAATACGACCGAACTTTCTGCGACATGTCTCGCTATGCACCTGACCAAGTTGACACTGACGAAAAGATGGCAGAGAAGTTTAGAGCCGGTTTGAGGCCCGAAATTCGGATGACCCTTGCAAGCCTAGGAGCGCTCACTTACCATGAGGCACTAAATCGCGCCTTAGATGTTGAAACAGCCATGCCAACTGAGAGACCGGCCCCAGCAAATCCCCCGACCCACTCAAACTATCAACCTCCGGCTGACAAAGGAAAACGTAAGTGGGAAGGAAACCCGAGCGGTCAGCGCGACAAAAGACCATGGCAGGGACCCCAACGCCCACCGAACCCCGGACCTACTCCTACTCAGATACAGACGAGAAGTCAATACATTAAATATCCCCTCTGCCCAAATTGTAACCGACGACACGAGGGTGTCTGCAAGGTGGGGAATGATGCATGTTTTGTTTGCAATCAAAAAGGACACTTCGCAAGGAACTGCCCAAATAGGAAGCCACGAACAGGCCCGGGACCCCAACCCATTGGTCAGAACCAACAACTACGTGCCATTCAGGCACAGCCAAGGCCTCCTCAACCACCCCAGCCACACCAGCCATTTCCTTTGCCCTCTCAGCAACAACAATTTCAGCAGCATCTTCGGGAACAACAAAATGCTAGAGCTTATGCACTTAAGCAGAAACAACCAGAGAAAAACCCAGGAAACCTAGCAGGTATGGGTCAACTATTTGGGATACCTGTCATAATTTTGTTCGATACCGGTGCTTCGCATTCCTTTATATCCCAAGCATGTGTAGAAGAACTGAACTTAGAAGCAAAACCATTGATGGTTGAGCTAGGTCTCACATCACCAGTAGGAGGAACTAAGACTCTAACGCACTGCTGTTCTAACTTAGAACTTGAATTAGGATCACTCAAACTCTCAGCAAATAACGTAAGTGTCATGACTTTAAAAGACGTAGATGTGATCCTAGGGATGGACTGGCTAACTCAACATCATGCTACTATTCTATGCAACGAAAGACAAATCTCTTTTCACCCACCCGGGAAGGAACCCACGGACTTCTACGGAATCTCCATGAGCCAACGAAAGGCAATCATCTCGTCACTCCAGGCCGCCACGTTAGTTAAAAAGGGGTACCGGCATATCTCGTTCACCTATGCGGGGGGACCAAGGAAGGAACGAAAGTCGAAAACGTAGAAATTGTACGAGAATTTCCTGATGTATTTCCCGAGACCTTACCAGGGCCCCCACCAGACCGAGAGATAGAATTTACCATCGACCTAGAACCTGGAGCAGCTCCGGTGTCCAAAGCACCGTATCGTATGGCCCCAAAGGAATTAGAGGAACTTAAGATCCAGCTTCAGGAACTTCTAGAATTAGGTTTCATCAGACCCAGTGTATCACCGTGGGGAGCGCCTGTCCTCTTTGTGAGAAAGAAAGATGGATCCATGAGAATGTGCGTCGATTATCGAGAACTGAATAAGCTAAATCTTAAGAATAAGTATCCTTTACCCCGAATTGATGACTTATTTGATCAACTTAGAGGAGCCAAAATCTTTTCGAAGATAGACTTGAAATCAGGGTACCATCAGTTGAAGATTCGACCAAGCGACATACCCAAAACTGCCTTCCGAACCCGATACGGCCACTACGAGTTCGTAGTCGTACCTTTCGGACTAACCAACGCACCGGCTGTGTTTATGGACCTCATGAACCGCGTTTTTCACCCTTATCTCGACAGGTTTGTCCTAGTCTTCATAGACGACGTACTAATCTATTCAAGGAGTGAGACGGAACACGAAGAACACCTGAGAACGGTCCTAGAAACCCTTAGAAGGGAAAGGCTTTATGCAAAATTCAGCAAGTGCGAGTTTTGGCTTAAAGAAGTGATTTTCTTAGGGCACATAGTATCATCAGACGGAATCAAGGTAGATCCTACAAAGGTAGAGGCAGTGCAGAATTGGAAGTCCCCAACCACACCGAACGAAATCCGAAGCTTCCTAGGGTTAGCTGGCTACTACCGAAGGTTTATCGAGGGATTTTCCAAGATAGCAAGACCAATGACACAATTACTTCGAAAGGGGATTAAGTTCGTTTGGACCCCAGAGTGTGAAACGAGCTTTCAGATACTTAAAGAGAAGTTAACCACATCCCCAATCTTAGCAGTCCCAGATCCCGACAGAATCTATACAGTTTACACCGATGCTTCGAAAAACGGGCTCGGATGTGTGTTAATGCAGGACGGACGAGTGATAGCGTATGCCTCACGACAACTCCGCCCAAACGAACTGAATTACCCAACTCATGATCTAGAATTAGCTGCAGTAGTACATGCTTTGAAAATCTGGAGGCATCACCTCTATGGAGCAAAGTGCGAAATTTTCACCGACCACAAGAGCCTTAAATACTTCTTTGAACAGAAAGACCTCAATATGAGGCAGCGACGATGGCTCGAATTGGTCAAGGACTACGACTGTAGCATCAACTACCACCCAGGCAAAGCTAATGTTGTAGCCGACGCCTTGAGTCGAAAGGCCCGACCACAACTAGCTAACCTCCTTACGTCTAGGGAGGCGCTTATCCAAGAGTTTGATAAGCTCAGGATAGAGATAATACCTCCACCGGGAACCATAGCAGGAGTCATTGCTACCATCACCATAGAACCGGACCTAAGACACAAAATCATCCAAGAACAGAGGAATGATGAAACATTGGAAAGGACCCGTTTGAAAGTGAGAAAGGGTGAGACTAAAGACTGCCGGGAGGAAGCCGACAATGCGATCACCTTTAAGGGAAGGTTGTGCGTACCACGTAATGACCAACTCCGAAAGGAGATCCTGAGTGAAGCTCATGACACCCCTTATACCGCACATCCAGGAGGCACCAAAATGTACCAAGACCTAAAGGAGAGATTTTGGTGGGAAGGCATGAAGAGAGATATAGCATCATACGTTGAGCATTGCTTGACGTGTCAGCAAGTAAAAGCTTTACATCAGCGGCCACACGGGAAGTTACAACCCCTAGAAATTCCACAGTGGAAGTGGGAACATATCAACATGGATTTTGTTACCGGTTTTTCTCGAACTAGGAGGGGGAATACAGCTATCTGGGTGATCGTAGATCGACTAACCAAATGTGCTCATTTCATTCCTATTCCTACTACCTATGGGGCAGAAAAACTAGCACTACTGTATGTTAAAGAAATTTTACGTCTCCATGGAGTACCTCTATCTATCACATCGGACCGAGACTCGAAATTCACCTCGAAATTTTGGATGAGTATGCAGAAAGAACTGGGCACACAGCTAAATTTCAGTACGGCATATCACCCTCAGACTGATGGTCAATCCGAAAGGACTATTCAGATTCTTGAAGACATGCTGAGAGCAGTGGTACTTGATAGGGGCGGGGAGTGGGAGAGCATTTTACCATTAGTTGAGTTCGCTTACAACAATAGCTATCAGTCGACTATAGGTATGGCCCCATACGAAGCGTTGTACGGGAGGAAATGCCGGTCTCCACTCTATTGGGAAGAAGTTGGAGAAAGAAAGAACTTAGGGCCCGAGGCGATCGATGAGATGATTAGGATGGTGCGACAAATCAGAGATAGGATACGAGAAGCCCAGAGTAGACAAAAGTCTTATGCCGACAACCGCAGAACCGAACTTCACTTCGAGATAGGTGACAAGGTCTTCTTGAAGGTTTCTCCCACTAAAGGACTGACCAGATTTGGGATCAAAGGCAAACTCAGACCCCGATTCATAGGGCCCTACGAAATTTTAGAAAAGATTGGAACTGCAGCATACAAGTTGGCGTTACCACCAAAGCTAGGAGGTGTATACAATGTATTCCATGTATCACAGCTGAGGAAGTACGTGTTCGACCCCAAACACGTGATTAGACAAGATGAAACAACTATAGAACCCGATCTGAGCTACGAAACCAAACCAGAAACCATCCTAGATCGGAGAATTCAACAGCTTAGGAATAAGCAGATTCCTCTAGTGAAAGTGCAGTGGAGACACCACGGGCAAGAGGAAGCCACGTGGGAATTGGAGGACAAGATGAAAGAGAGATACCCCGACCTGTTTCCATAGAAGGTAATTAAATTTCAGGGACGAAATTTTCATAAGGGGTGTAGGATGTAACGACCGCAGTTTTTCTTAGTGAATAATAAAAACTTCGGTGTTATTTAGTAATAAAAAATTTAAGAATATTAATATAAGTATTATTATGGAAAATAAAATCTTAAATGTTACTAGTAGTGTTGCTTATAGTGGAAATAGTATACCGAAACGAGAACCGATTATAATCGAAGAAAGCCGATAGGAAATAATCGAAGAATTAAATCTCCTCAAAAGGGCCGAGGCCCACCAAGCTTTTGCAAGGCCCAATTAACATATTTTGGCCCACATAGTTGTTGAGGCCCAATTAACATATTTTTGGGCCCACATAGTTGTCAAGGCCCGATTAATTAATAGTCGTTCGATTTAATTAGCCCGAGGACGAGAGCACACGTTCTAAAAGAAATTCGGAAGTGATCGAAAAACCCATTACTAATAATTTCGATCCATAGTAAAGTATACATGAGAAATAATGATATGAAATAAATACATACATTATAATATACAAGAAAAACAATAGAAATAAATTGAAGGAAGAAAAAGGGAGGGAAATCTCGGTTGTAGCATACAACATAAATCTGAAAATTTAAATCACTAATCTCTCTAACACCAATTAAGAATAAGAGAGGAAGAAATACTAATTATCATTAGGGACACAAATTAGTACATCATTAGAAGTTTAAGTGGACAAAAAAATGCATGGGGAAGGGGAGAGCTAGAGCTAGCCGTCCAACCCTTCACCTCCTTGAGTCACAATTTGAAATGAGCTCTTCCCCAATCCAAGCCATATATGCAATGATTACTAGCCATCTTCACAAGTAAGCCCTTCACCCTTATACAAAAGAAACAAAGGGATGAGTAGCATAAATCATACACTCACACAACACAAGAACAAGTAGAGAGAGAGAGAGAGACTGCCGAGCACAAGGAAGAGAGAGGCTGCCGGAATTCCAGCAAGCACCCTGCCGGAATCCAGCCACCGGTGACCCCCACACATCAAGGTAAACCTCCCTCAAACCTTCCTAAGGCCTAGAATGAACATGCATTGACTTGGGAATCCATTTTCCCTTTCTAGGATAGAAGATAGAGAAGGGAGAAGACAAGCAAGCACAAATTGAAGGAGGACAGCCTTCATTGGGAGATAGAGGTACAATTTCAGTTTCTAAAGGTGAGGAAAACCCCACTTCTTTCCCCTAGCATGAACAATCAAAGCTTTAACACTTAGAAACCCAACATGCAAGTGTATGCCTCAAGTTGTATCAATAGGAAGGGGAACCGAAGGGAAGGAGGTGACAAGGAGAAGGAGACAGCCACCAATCCAACCAGGAAATCAGTTTTCAACCTTCCACAATCACAAGTAAGATTCTCCATATCATTTCTCTTTAGAGATTCAAGCTAGTAAGCATGCAATCCCATTAGGACCACCAAAGAACCAACAATAGGCATAATTTAGAAATCCATCAACCCTTGAGCATGAAACATAGATCAAAACCTCAAGATTGAAACATAAAAAGCTTATCAACCACTTGGAGATGATGCATGTTAATCAATAGGCCAAGAACTGGAAATTTGGGCATGATAGAACACATAGGACCTCCCTTAGAAGGCCTAAAGCATTGCATGTATGATAACCTTTAATTCAACCCCTCGAATCAACAAGACACCAGTTTCAAGCAAACCATAAATCTGGAAAGATTGTTCTAACCAAGATACCATAAACTCAAGATAAAACAGCCCCCAAATTGCTCTAACATAACCCTAATTTCTAAAGCTTGAATGATAATAAAATCGGAAATAAATCAAGAGGGTAAAGGGTGAGTGGTGGACCTGCCAACGGTGAGAAGAGGTGCCGGAGACGGGTTTTTCGAACCCAACGGCGGCCACGAAGGGCCTGGGCAGCCTCGGCAGAGCAGCCTCCACACCGGAGCTCACCTCGGAGGGAACCTGCAAGGGGAAAGAGGAGAAGGTCAGATGCAGTGGAGAGATAAGGGAGGTACCGGCGACAACCTTGCCGCCGGCGCCGGAATTTGAGACGGAGAGAGAGATGCAGGGCACGACGAAGACGGTCGCGATGATGAACCCTAGCCATGAGGGCTAGGGCAAAGGACGGACAGAGCAAGATAGAGCAGGGAGGAGTCGCCGCAGAGGGGGGAAACGCTGCCGGCGGACTCGACGGAGAGGCGGGGAGCCGACGGGAGGAATTTCCCCAATTCCTGAGTTAGGGATTCAAATTCCCAATTGATTCCAACATTGAGGGTTAAGTGTAGATGAGGAGGACGGTGGCCGGACTTATCGAAGGGGGAGAAGAAATCGGCGGCGATGATGCCGTCGAGCAGGGAGAGGCCGACGGCAGAGAGAGAGAGAGAGGGAGAAGTAGTCCAGAGAGGGAGAAAGAGAGAGATCGCGAGGGAGAGAAGGAGAAATGAGTGAGGGAAGGTTCTGCACTTCATAAACCATAAACGGGCCGGGCCGAATAGACGGGCCAAACGTATTTAATACTAAATGACGGGCCGGGAATTAATTAAAAGACGAACAAAGACTTTAAAATTTAACGGGACGATTCATAGGCCAATTAAACCGAGGACCGCACACGATAAATTATCGAGAATAAATAATAGGCTTCGACTTTAATAATTTTATTATACTCATTAATTATAGACCGGACTAATAGAACATCAACTCAGATTAATCCTATAAGTGTAGATCACTTACATTCCTCCATAGAAACACGGGAATTAGTTAAAAGATAGCTTTTGCTTAAATCGATAAAATTATCGATTTTCAGTTCAAGTTACTTACTTTACGTTCTTTGAACGAGGTTAGGCGGAGGAACAAGCAGAGCCTAAGCAACTCCGGGAATTACATCAGTAGTGTCAGAATAACAAGCAAGGTGGGCTTTCGAACTAAAATATTTTCCTTATGTTATAATTATTTCTTTAAAAGCGTTGTCATGCCATAAATGCCTTGTTTTGTATGATGTCTATCTGAAGGGCTTCGGCCATAGTTATCAGAAAGAATTCGGGTCTATCGGGGTCGCACCTCGATGGACTTAGTGCACTTAGTTATGTAGACCGTGAGCTACGTATTGGCCGGTCGAGGTATCCGGAGGAGTGGCCACTCTTTCCGGGTACACCAGAATCATTCCAGATATGACGGATTACACCATAAAATAGCTTGCAAGCATTCTTTAGTTTAATTGTTTTCTGTGAGTATAGGTTTTTCCTAAAACCCCTATGCCTCACTTTAATGGCTGGCAATAAAATGTTTTGGCATGTGTCCACTGAGTACTCTGTACTCAGCCCTGTACATATTTCCCGTGTGCAGATTGATCGTGATGGATGTGGGGCAGTCTGAGGAGCTTTTTGTCGGGTATCAGTGTGTGGAAGCCTCTTGGTGGTGCGTGTCACCATACATGCATCTCACGCTTTTCCGCAACGTCCGTTACGTAGTTCACACAGTCTATTTCGTGTATCGTTGCAACGAGATGATGTTTTGTGTAACGTTGCAACGAATCGAGCTCTTCGTAGCCGATGAACTCTTTATTGAATAAGCTTCCGCTCTATCATGTAATGTTCTTTGTGCAAACAGACACGTTTCCGCGTATCTCTTTTATCAGTACTTCATCTGTATCGAACACAGTCTTTTGTCAACATTCTCGACGAATGTTGAGTATTTTGAATCGAACTTGGAGTTGTTTTTCCTTGTTAAATTTTCTTTTCATTATGTTCATGTACCCAATTTCTTCTTCATCCCATTTCCTTGCGTCACAACCTAGCTTGCCCAAGTCGTGGCGGGCGGGTCGTGACAACTAGTATGGTATGCCCATGCATATACAAAAAGTGAGAGTAAGTTTCATCTGCACAAAAATAATTACTTGGTCATTTCTCATATCTACACAACTGAAGTACTTGTTGCTCCATCTACTTCAATTCCTGTCAGTTGTTGCAACCCTAACATGTGTACTTAATTCTCAATTCTTTAGATCTGTCTATGTTGAATGATATACTCAATGTTTTCCCTAGCCAGTTCAATTGGCACGTCTAGGCTGATAGGCAATGTTCCCTATCTGATAATTTTGTCCCTGCCCATGTGTGGGTTCTTAAACTTGTTGTGCCCTTTCATTTTCATAATCTCTGTGAAGCATCCTTGAAGTGTGAGAAAAACCTTGTTAAGTGTGTTAGGAGCTAGTTGATAGAATGTTGTAGTCACTTACTTCCTTCACTAAATCTTCAGTGTCTGCATGATGTTTGTTGTTGAATTGATTGAATGGAATTGAAGAAGCCTAAATCATTTATGTTGGTGTTTGGACTGTTAGGAGACTGTTGAATGAGCTTCATATTAAAACCATATGTTGTAGCTGCCATTCTGAAACCCATATCACTATCCAAATGTGGGGTTTAACATTATCTTGTTGAATGTAATCTCCTTAGATGCAATGTGCGACCATTTACTTCTTATGGCCGGTATAACCTAAGTGGCATGCATATAAATAAGCTAGGATTGAATTAGGGAATGCAAAAAGTGAAGTAGGGAGTATGTGCAAGCCGGTACCTCCATGATCAAGGTCGATTTCATTACTTCCCTAGTAATGAAATCAACTGCCTTGATCTCTCTATGGTGCCCTTGTCTCTCTTTTTGCTCTTCCTTTTTGCTTCCACTTCATGTGTGAATGGAAATATTCCTATTTTACCATCAAAGATAGTAGTCACATACTCTCTTAGTATAGGTATGCTTACTGCACACAAGAACATAAGCTTTCTATAAACTTTTGGATTGACATGCTCAATAGGGCTCCTATTCATCTGGTGCCAAGTAATATTTGAAAAAATTGAATATTTGGAATTCAATACCCCATAATAATGACCAATGATGCAGATAAACCATAGACCGAGGTTAAATAAGAAAAATGCTTAAACTGAAATAGTAGAAAGCTTTTTGTAACATGTAATTCCATTTTGTAATGTTGAACCACTTCTCATCTATGTGCACTATGTTGTGCATAGATGTGTACCTAAATTTTTTTATCACTCTATATAGCTCAAAGATTCCAAAGAGAATCTCAACCGCAAGAACTTGTTATCAGAGGTGAGTGAGGGTTTTATGGCAGAAGTGTGAGGTATTAAAAGCTCTTCTTTTGCCTATCTGTGTAGTGTGGCTTTACTTACTTTTAGTTCCACTTCCATTTTCCTTAAACCGCTCATACTGTTAAGCTAGCCTCTTAATCTTATCATATTCATTTTGTAGCTTGGTATTTCTTCACCTACCTGGTTTTGCAGAAACTGAATAAATTGCTAACCCTTGCTCTCTCACTCTCTCTCTCTCTTTTTTTTTTTTTTTTTTTTTTTTTTTGCAGATTTCCTTAACCTAGAAGCATTGAAACTTGAGATGTTGAAGCGGTTTTGAGCTTGAACAAGCCTACCGTACTTGGGCTTGCCATTTATGGATTCTTCAAGAATAAACTGCCCAATGATGTTTCTCCCGTTAGTGGTTAAATTCTTCGTCCTCCCTACCTTCTTCCTTTTTTTTTTTTTTTTTTTTTTTTTTTTTTTTGGGGTTTGAATAAATTTTTCTTGTGGTTTAGATAGGAAAAGTGGATTGTGTTTGAAGTGTTGAATGTTTATATAGAGTTTGATAGTGTACTTTTGGGAATTCAAATCTGCCGCCTTTTTTTAATTCATTTACTTTCCCTATATTTTGTTTTAGGCAATGTTTTAAAAACCGGATTGGATCGGCCGGTTCGACCGGGAACTGGCCATGTTACCGGTCTGGTTTGGATAACAAAACTGGAGGTCCGTTTGAACCGGCTTTGAACCGCCCAAACCGGTTCGAACCAGTCAAAACCGGATGAACCGGCGAACCGGGGCAATTTTCAGAAAATCGGACGGTTCTCTCTTACCAAAAAAAGAATATATATTTTGTATTGAAAGAGAATTGAACCCCTGACCTATTGATTGACATGCTCTATAGGGCTCCTCTTCATCTGGTGCCAAGTAATATTTGGAAAAATTGAATATTTGAATTCAATACCCCATAATAATGACCAATGATGCAGATAAACCATAGGTTGAGGTTAAATAAATAAATAAAAAATGTTTAAATTGAAATAGCAGAATGCTTTTGTAACATGTAATTCCCTTTTGTAATGTTGAACCACTTCTCATACTTGTGCACAATGTTGTGCATTGATGTGTACCTCAATTTTTTCATCACACTATATAGCTCAAAGATTCTAAAGAGAATCTCAGCCGCAATTACTTGTTATTAGAGGTGAGTGAGGGTTTTATGGCAGAAGTGTGAGGTCTTAAAAGCCCTGCTTTTGCCTATCTGTGCAGTGTGGCTTTACTTACTTTTAGTTCTACTTCCATTTTCCTTAAATCGCTCCTACTGTTAAGATCTAGCCTTTTAATCTTATCATAATCAAGTTGTAGCTTGGTATTTCTTCACCTACCCGGTTTTGCAGAAGTTGAATAAATTGCTAACCCTTGCTCTTGTTTTTTTGTTTTTTTTGTTTTTTTTTTTGTGTTTTTTTTTTTTTTTTTTTGTTTTTTTTGTGTGTGTGTGTGTGTGTGTGTGTGTGTGTGTGTGTGTGCAGATTTCCGTAACCTAGAATCGTTGGAACTTGAAATGTTGAAGCGGTTTTGAGCTTGAAGAAGCCTACCGTACTTGGGCTTGCCATTTGTGGATTCTTCAAGAATAAACTGCTCAATGGTGTTTCTACCGTTAGTGGTTAAATTATTCGTCCTCCCTACCTTCTTCCTTTTTTTTTTTTTTTTTTTTTTTTTTTTTTTTTTTTTTTTTTTTGGGGTTTGAATAGATTTTTCTTGTGGTTTAGATAGAAAAAGTGGATTGTGTTTGATGTAGTGAATGTTTATAAAGAGTTGATAGTGTACTTTTGGGAATTTAAATCTGCCGCCTTTTTTTAATTCATTCTGTTTCCATCTATTTTGTTTTAGGCTATTTTTAAAAACCGGATTGGACCGGGCTGTTCAACCGGGAACCGGCCATGCTACCGGTCCGGTTTGGATTATAAAACTGGAGGTCCGTTTGAACCGGCTTTGAACCGCCCAAACCGGTTCGAACAGGTCAAAACCAAATGAACAGGTGAACCGGGGCAGTTTTCAGAAAACCGGACGGTTCTCTCTCTTACCAACAAAAGAATATATATTTTTTATTGAAAGAGAATTGAACCCCTAACCTATTGATTGGCACGCTCTATAGGGCTCCTCATCATCTAGTGCCAAGTAATATTTGAAAAAATTGAATATTTGGAATTCAATACCCCATAATAATGACCAATGATGCAGATAAACCATAGGCCGAGGTTAAATAAGAAAAATGCTTAAACTGAAATAGTAGAAAGCTTTTTGTAACATGTAATTCCATTTTGTAATGTTGAACCACTTCTCATCTATGTGCACTATGTTGTGCATAGATTTGTACCTAAATTTTTTTATCACTCTATATAGCTCAAAGATTCCAAAGAGAATCTCAACCGCAAGAACTTGTTATCAGAGGTGAGTGAGGGTTTTATGGCAGAAGTGTGAGGTATTAAAAGCTCTTCTTTTGCCTATCTGTGTAGTGTGGCTTTACTTACTTTTAGTTCCACTTCCATTTTCCTTAAACCGCTCATACTGTTAAGAGCTAGCCTCTTAATCTTATCATATTCATTTTGTAGCTTGGTATTTCTTCACCTACCTGGTTTTGCAGAAACTGAATAAATTGCTAACCCTTGCTCTCTCACTCTCTCTTTCTTTTTTTTTTCTTTTTTTTCCTTTTTTTTTGCAGATTTCCTTAACCTAGAAGCATTGAAACTTGAGATATTGAAGCGGTTTTGAGCTTGAACAAGCCTACCGTACTTGGGCTTGCCATTTATGGATTCTTCAAGAATAAACAGCCCAATGATGTTTCTCCCGTTAGTGGTTAAATTCTTCGTCCTCCCTACCTTCTTCCTTTTTTTTTTTTTTTTTTTTTTTTTTTTTTTTTTTTTTTGGGTTTGAATAAATTTTTCTTGTGGTTTAGATAGGAAAAGTGGATTGTGTTTGAAGTGTTGAATGTTTATATAGAGTTTGATAGTGTACTTTTGGGAATTCAAATCTGCCGCCTTTTTTTAATTCATTTACTTTCCCTCTATTTTGTTTTAGGCAATGTTTTAAAAACCGGATTGGATCGGCCGGTTCGACCGGGAACCGGCCATGGTACCGGTCCGGTTTGGATAACAAAACTGGAGGTCCGTTTGAAACGGCTTTGAACCGCCCAAACCGGTTCGAACCAGTCAAAACCGGATGAACCGGCGAACCGGGGCAGTTTTCAGAAAATCGGACGGTTCTCTCTTACCAAAAAAAGAATATATATTTTGTATGGAAAGAGAATTGAACCCCTGACCTATTGATTGGCATGCTCTATAGGGCTCCTATTCATCTGGTGCCAAGTAATATTTGGAAAAATTGAATATTTGAATTCAATACCCCATAATAATGACCAATGATGTAGATAAACCATAGGTTGAGGTTAAATAAATAAAAAAAATGCTTAAATTGAAATAGCAGAATGCTTTTGTAACATGTAATTCCCTTTTGTAATGTTGAACCACTTCTCATATTTGTGCACAATGTTGTGCATAGATGTGTACCTCAATTTTTTCATCACACTATATAGCTCAAAGATTCTAAAGAGAATCTCAACCGCAATAACTTGTTATCAGAGGTGAGTGAGGGTTTTATGGCAGAAGTGTGAGGTCTTAAAAGCCCTGCTTTTGCCTATCTGTGCAGTGTGGCTTTACTTACTTTTAGTTCTACTTCCATTTTCCTTAAATCGCTCCTACTATTAAGATCTAGCCTCTTAATCTTATCATAATCAGGTTGTAGCTTGGTATTTCTTCACCTACCCGGTTTTGCAGAAGTTGAATAAATTGCTAACCCTTGCTCTTGTTTTTTTTGTTTTTTTTTTTTTTTTTGTGTGTGTGTGTGTGTGTGTGTGTGTGTGTGCAGATTTCCGTAACCTAGAATCGTTGGAACTTGAGATGTTGAAGCGGTTTTGAGCTTGAAGAAGCCTACCGTACTTGGGCTTGCCATTTGTGGATTCTTCAAGAATAAACTGCTCAATGGTGTTTCTCCCGTTAGTGGTTAAATTATTCGTGCTCCCTAACTTCTTCCTCTTTTTTTTTTTTTTTTTTTTTTTTTTTTTTTTTTTTTTTTTATTTTATTTTGAATAGATTTTTCTTGTGGTTTAGATAGAAAAAGTGGATTGTGTTTGATGTGTTGAATGTTTATAAAGAGTTGATAGTGTACTTTTGGGAATTTAAATCTGCCGCCTTTTTTTAATTCATTCAGTTTCCATCTATTTTGTTTTAGGCTATGTTTTAAAAACCGGATTGGACCGGGCGGTTCAATCGGGAACCGGCCATGCTACCGGTCCGGTTTGGATTATAAAACTGGAGGTCCGTTTGAACCGGCTTTGAACCGCCCAAACCGGTTCGAACAGGTCAAAACCAAATGAATAGGTGAACCGGGGCAGTTTTCAGAAAACTGGACGGTTCTCTCTCTTACCAAAAAAAGAATATATATTTTTTATTGAAAGAGAATTGTACCCCTAACCTATTGATTGAAACGCTCTATAGGGCTCCTCTTCATCTAGTGCCAAGTAATATTTGAAAAAAATTGAATATTTGGAATTCAATACCCCATAATAATGACCAATGATGCAGATAAACCATATGCTGAGGTTAAATTTAAAAAAAAAAATGCTTAAACTGAAATAGCAGAAAGCTTTTGTAACATGTAATTCCCTTTTGTAATGTTGAACCACTTCTCATCTTTGTGCACCATGTTGTGCATAGATGTGTACCTCAATTTTTTCATCACTCTATATAGCTCAAAGATTCTAAAGAGAATCTCAACCGCAAGAACTAGTTATTAGAGGTGAGTGAGGGTTTTATGGCAGAAGTGTGAGGTCTTAAAAGCCCTGCTTTTGCCTATCTGTACAGTGTGGCTTTACTTACTTTTAGTTCTACTTCCATTTTCCTTAAACCGCTCCTACTGTTAAGAGCTAGCCTCTTAATCTTATCATAATCACGTTGTAGCTTTGTATTTCTTCACCAACCTGGTTTTGCAGAAACTGAATAAATTGCTAATCCTTGCTCTTTTTTTTTTTTTTTTTTTTTTGTGTGTGTGTGTGTGTGTTCTCAGATTTCCGTAACCTAGAAGCGTTGGAACTTGAGATGTTGAAGAAGTTTTGAGCTTGAAGAAGCGTCACCGGTTCGACGTCCAGTTCGATTTTTAAAACATTGGTTTTTGGTGCTTAGTTTGTGGCTTGATTAGATAAAAAATTGACGTGATGTCTAGTTGGTGATGCTTGATATAAGGCTGGACAAAAGTACCGAAATACCAACGATATCGTGCCGAAAAAATACCAAAAATACCGAAATTTGCGGTATACCGCATTTACGGTACAATTTTTATGCCGTCTCGAACAAGTTCAATACGGCACCGGTATCCAAAACTGCAATACCGTGGTATTACCGGAAAATATCGATACCGCAAATACCGCACAATACCGGCAATACCGCACAATACTGGTACCGATATAATACCGATACCGCAATAATACCGTAGATATTAACATTTTGCCGATATTTTATATATATATATATATATATATATATATATATATATTCAATATTTCTTATATTTGAATAAATTTGAATTTTAGATACAATCTTTATAAATTTGTATAACTAAGTCAAATTCGATACATTGAAAACTAATGAATTATTGACTATGAAATTAAAATTTGTAAATTTATAAAACTAATGAACTATTGAATTGTAGATACAACCTTAATAAATTTGTAAAACTAATGATTTTCCGATTACTCTTAATGCTAATGTTTGTAAGATTAATAATTATAAATAATTTAGTATAATATGGTAAATATTTTAAGAATAAACACTTTATTTATAGCAAAGCAAATATGAACAAACATGATAATTGCATCTAACTAAGTGTTCTCAAAGATTTGGCATAACTACGTTAATCTCGATTCTCGACATATTGAAAATTAATGAACTATGACTCTATGAAATTCAAAATAATATACGGTCACGCTTAATGTTAATATTAGTAAAATAAAAATTATAAATAATTTAGTATAGTTTGGTAATTTTTTTAAGAATAAACTCTTTATTTCTAACAAAGCATATATGAACAAACATGATAATTGTATCTAAATAAGTGTTCTAAAAGATTTGGCATAACTACGTTAATCTCGATTCTCGACACATTGAGATTTAATGAAATATGACTCTATGAAATTCGAAATGATTTACGGTCACACTCAATGCTAATGTTTATAAATTTAAAAATTATAAATAGTTTAGTATAATTTGGTAAATATATATCTTAAGAATAAATTCTTTATTTCTAAGTTCTAACAAAGTATACATGAACAAATATGATAATTGTTTCTAAATAAGTGTTCTCAAATATTTCTAAATTTAATTGTTTCTTAATGAAGTATGACTCTATGAAATTCGAAATGATTTACGGCCACGACTCACGCTTAATGCTAATGTTTGTAAAATTAAAAAGTATAAATAATTTAGTATAATTTGGTAAATTTCTTAAGAATAAACTCTTTATTTCTAACAAAGTATATATAAATGAACATGATAATTGTTTCTAAATACGATTTAAAAAATAAACATTAATTAAAAAAACTGTAATTATAACACAATGTATGTATTCTAAATACGATTTTAATACTATATGTTTCTAATATAGTATTAAAAATTTTAATTATAACACAATGCATTCATATTTTAGTGTCTATTAAACAAGTCTCGTTTTATGAAATTAGCTAATGATTTTTTATTTTGTTGTTTTATGAAAAAAGTATTAATTGAAATAAAAATGAATATCGAGTTATTTAATTATTTACTAGAAAATTCGGTATTTTGATCGGTACCCGCGGTATTATCGATACCGCGGCATCGGCACTGCATCGGTATCCATTTTCACCAATACCGAGTTTTCGGTATACCGGTATGCGGTATGCGGTATCGGTATCGGTATCGGTATCGAAAATGCGATACCGAACAATATCAATATCAATATCTGGTAAAAAACACGGTATCCCGTACCGGTCCACCCCTAGCT
Organism: Thymus mandschuricus; assembly: GCA_029379335.1. Classification (NCBI taxonomy): domain Eukaryota; kingdom Viridiplantae; phylum Streptophyta; class Magnoliopsida; order Lamiales; family Lamiaceae; genus Thymus; species Thymus mandschuricus. The sequence continues at coordinate 10,270,529 of CM057078.1, forward strand.
GGATAAGAATGCAATGGTGAAGTTTTTTCTTTATTTCTACAACTTGCATCTCTAATGGAAGTTCTTCTATTCCTAAATCTATCAACTTAAAAAACAGCCCAAAAAATAACTAGAGAAAAAGAACGGTAAATAATATGTATATTTTTAAAGGAACGAAATAAATCAACTTTTTAAATGTTAGTATTAATTAATTATTTAATGCAAATATCTCTACAACACATGAACCACACTACATCCTTAATCACAATACACTTAACACATTAATCACTCTCGTCTTTAATCTATGCTCAAATGAAAAGCTTTAAAAATAATAAGATGGAGGGAGTATAATTTAGTTTATCTTTAACTTGAACTCTTTCAAATGCTCCCTGAAAACATGAAAGTAAGTTAATATGCTTCAAATGATTTGTACAAGTCCTCCTACCTTGGGTAGCCTATCGTAAGAATCACATTAACAAACAATTATAGGCTAATATTTTTTCAAAATTAAATAGGAAATGTGCAAAATTATAGTGCAGGGTGTGATTTGAATTGGTAATTGAAGATTAAAATGATTGTGAAATACGGTTGAATTGATTGTAGATATTGTTTTTGTGATGTGGCTGTTTTTCCAAACCTAGATCTTGAACAAGCTTTGTATTATATAGGCCTAATTATAACAAGGGGAGTTTTAAACATAGCCTATATTTCTCTCCTTGTAGCCCCAGTTAAAAATATTGATTAAACTAATTTCGTATATACAATAATACCCTTTGTTTTTTCCTTTTCCTTTATCTCAACCGAAGCCCACTATTCCATAACAAAATTTATTTACGAAGCACCATAACGTCATTCGAAACTAAACGCGTGGAAGGGGGAGACTACATGATTCGAACATCAATTTGTAAGCTTTTGTTTAAGTGTTTGAGGTAAAAAATACTAAAATCTCACTGGAAAAATATATAAATTGATAATCAAAACTCCATTAATGAAATTCTGAAATAACACATTAAAAAAAAGAAATACAAAAAAAAAAAAAAAACAACAACAACAGTGCATTTTGTATCTTCCAAAATTTGAGTAACCTGCAAAATCTAGTTGAGTATGTCGTAACACACCACTACTCCACCACTATGAACTTTCTCTTCTCCTTCAAAATTTTCGCTGAAGATTTTCAATAGTACAAGTTGAACAAGGCAAGGCTAGTATCTCTCTTTGTCCAATTGCCGCCGGAATTCTCTCTCTGTTTCGGAGAGATTGACGTTGCTTAATAATATAGATTGAATTCAATATGAGCGGTGTGTTCAGAGAGAGAGAGAGAGAGAGAGAGAGAGAGTAGGGGATGGGGGAGGCGGTGGCTATGGTGAAATCGGCGATCAACTTTCAGATGGCTATGGGCGATGAAATGAGGAGTATGGTTATCAATTAATTTGTAGAGGCTACAGGGGTTTACCAGGGACATAATAATATTTTTACTTTTATTTTATTTATTTATTAATTATAGAGGCTAAGAGGAGTAAAAACGTGGCTATGAATAAAATCGTCCTTATAACAAAAGCCCGGCCCAGTCCAACCCACTTAATCTGCAGCCTTAAGCTGGGTCATTCCTAAATACTAGTGGAAATGCAGGCTAGTCCAACCTAATTGACAAAACTTGTTAAATGGAACCATGCTTTAAGTTAATTAATACCCTCGGACAGTTATATGTAGCGTAGTTGGTAAGACATTCCCTTCAAATTAAAAGATCCTGGGTTCGACTCACACCTTAAGTGCATATATGTAAATGTATGTTTGTTAAGTTTGTCAAAATAAATAAATAAATACTCCATCCGAAATGCTCCATCCGAAGTTATTCCTCCTTTGTCAAGCCGTAGCTTTTTTAATAACAAAGATTGAGTGAAATTTGCTTATGCAATTGAATACAATTTAATATAATATTATGCATCCAATTAATTCATAGCTCAAATTAGGAGAAATTATAGCCCGTAATTTCTCAAAATTTTATATCTCTTTCTTCTTCTCTTGCTATAAAACCCTCATTCAACCGGTCAATGTTTATTCAATGAAGACGTCTACCTCATTCGTCTCTTGAATATGATTTTTAGAGCGATTTATATATTCTGTAGATGTACAAGGAATCCTATCGTCATCTCCATCCCAACTACTTCACAAGCAATTGCAAGTTGAAGTATTATATAATACTCAACAAGGCTAACAAGTGGATAGATTTATGTGATCATTGGTATAACTTAAGTGATTTTTTTTAATGTAAATTACTTTTTTTTATATTGATCTAGAGATTTATGAAGAGCAACTAATTTATATTAGAAGTCAAATTGTTCGATCATGGGTCTGTCAATCTTTTGTGTTATTTACTGTTTTTCTTTCATTAAGATAGTTTTAATGATCTATGATTTTCTTTTTTCCATTCCATGTAGCATCGTATGAAAAATAAACCAATTATCACTTATATTTTGTTAATTAGTCTTGCTTATTAATATATATATATATATAGATTGTTGCTTATCATTAGTTATGTTGCTCAAATTTTGTTTACGCATCATTGCTTATTCCTTTATAATTGATTTAAATTTGCAATTTCTTATAAACTACTTATTAAAATACTATGATGTTTTATTCTTGGTTTGAATTTCGCTTATATTTATTTAATTTGTTACACGTAAATATATTGCGGTGTTCCTTACTATTAGTTATGTTTTGCTTAACTATTTATACATTGCATATTTTAAAAAATGTTATTCTTATTGTCTGATATGGTATTTAAAATTGAAATAGAGAAAACGTCAATAGCTATTATGTGTTCATAATTTATCTCTTTTATCTATCTATCGATCGATCTATTTAATAATGAGTGCATCATGTTGCTCTTTATAGTAACTTTGACATCTTATAAATACTCCCTACGTCCCACTTAATTAGCCGTATTAGAATATTATATACATCACATATAAATATCCAATGAGACTAATAAAGTGGGACAGAGAGGGAGTAGTATGTTTTCAATTATCTTTTCAAATTCTAAAAAAATGAATTATTTAGTAATTAAGTGATTAAACGTATATATTTGTTACATGTGGACTATTTAATTAAGAAATAAATTCCAATGGAATTAACTTCTGCAAATCGTACGTAGTTATTCAGTGAATTATGAATCTTCTCATGCTTATATTACAAATGCATAAATTATTGTGAAATTTTAAATCATTTTATATTTCTCTAATATCGCATGCCTATATGCTTCCATGATTTTTGCGACACAAATTATTTACATAATTCAATTCTTTACAAAAGTTAAAATTAATGATGTTAACATATTGTTAAAATGTTGTTGATTGAAAACAATACAACACATAAAAATGTTGTATTGTTTTATTCCCTCTACCAACGTGGGATATGAAGGAGTTTTCTCATCTTTGTGTGAAGTAGATATACATGAGTATATATTAGACTATAAATTGTAACAGAATCTCACAATCGTGTGTGGTGTTAAATATCTCATGTATATGAGTTGTCTATATGTAGATGTAAAATTAGATGTAATGTTCAAAACAAAATTAAAAAAAAAAAAATACAACATATAAAAATGTCCCCACGCATCGCGTGGGTGAATTACTAGCCATTCCTATGTACTCTAATTACGTTCAAATCCGGCCCATCAGAGCTCTATAGATGTTTTTTATAATGAGTATTATAAAAAATCGCATTCCTATTTTCATATTATATTCTATGCCTATATAATATAAAGATTTGTAGAGAACAATCACACAACTTAAATATATTCGTTCTTACACAGTTTGTTCCTGCACACACAATTGTATGTTTTTAGTGATTATATAATATGTATGTATATATATTGTAGCTCTATAATACTAGGGTTTAACTAATGATTTTGTACTAATGAATATTTGTGTGATTGTTCTCTATTACTAATGGTTTAACTAATGATTGTTCTCCCTCCGGACTTTTCAAGTTGTTACATTTCTTTTCGGCACGAGAATTAATGTAGAAGTGTTAAGTTTCTTAAGTGAGTTTAGTAATTGAGGAGAATAATGTATTAGGATTATAATTTATTTTTATTTTGTTAAAAAAAAATAAAAATAAAAACTTAAATTCTAATGATTTAAAATTTGCAATTTTCAATTTATGATTAATTAATTAATTAATATATTTCGTTTTTTTAATTAAAAAAAAATCAAATTTTAATTTTACAAAAAATTAGAGCCCCGTTTTATTAATATTAAAAAAATAATTTAATAATTTATTTTTTTTATTTTCAATTAATTAAATATTTATTTATTTTTGATTTGTTTTAATTTGTAATTAGAAGAACTAAAAATTTAATCCAAAAAAAATAGGGTTCAATTAGTTCCTAGATTTTTTTTATTTTTTTTTACTAATTGTGCCATTAAATCGTTAATATTTGCCATAAAAGGAAATGTAACAACTTGAAAGGGACGACCCAAATAGGAAAGTGTAACAACTTGAAAAGTCCGGAGGGAGTATTTATTTGATATATTTATAATGAAAAAACATAAATTTTATGTCTATTTTATGGAACAGTTTATTACGATATTGGGGATCCTGTATATGAGTGTCAATACTGCAAAGCTATTTTTTGGTACGATAAGAGACAGAGAAAGGACTACAAGCCTCGAAACCCGACATACTCAATATGTTGTTTCAGTGGTAAAATAAAACTGACACGTCTGCTAGATCAACCCAGGGTGTTAGGTGATCTTTTGTTTGGCCGACATCCGAACAGCAAACATTTTAAGGACAACATTCGTTCTTTTAATAGTATTTTCAGTTTTACATCTTTGGGCGCAAAGGTCGAGACAAATCTAAACCAAGGTGGATCTCCGCCAATCTTTACGCTCTCTGGGCAAAATTATCATCGTATAGGTAGTTTGATGCCAAAGGTTGGTGGAATTCCAAAATTTGCACAATTATACATATATGACACTGATAATGAAGTGACCAATAGGATATTAGTTGTAAGGTATACACAATATCTCATTCATTTGATCTTCTCAAATATATTAAGATTATATTCATTTTATAATTAGTGTATGCATATCCATTGCAGAGACGTGCAAGATATTGATACCATAAGGAGTGAGGTTGTGTCAACATTGATGGCAATGTTTGATGACAATAATATTTTGGTAAAGTCATTTAGAATGGCTCGTGATAAGCTGCACAACTCCGAATACACGGATTTGAAGTTAAAACTTATAGGAAGGAGAGTCACAAACGGGAGAACATATAATTTGCCAACGGTTTCTGAAGTTGCTGCATTGATTGTCGGGGATTTCGATGAATCATTAGGCCAAAGGGATATATTGATAGAATCTGTAAATGGTGATCTGAAGCGGATTAGCAAGATGCATCCCTCATATTTGCCTCTCCAATATCCTTTACTATTTCCGTATGGTGAAGATGGCTACAGAGATGATATATCAATTTCAGCCCCAAGTAGAAGGTCCACAAAACCTCTGAATAATGATAAAAAGGTCACCTTTAGGGAGTTTTTCTCATACCGCTTGCACGAACGACACGATGAGTCATCTAACATTCTTTCTTCAAGAAGATTATTTCAACAATTTGTTGTTGATGCTTATACAATGATCGAGTCTTGGAGATTGAATTATATTCGGATGAACCAAAAACAGTTAAGGTGTGATCTATATAAAGGGTTAAGCGAAGCGATTCTCAGAGGAGAAAACAATCCGGCCACGCAAGGCAAGAGGGTGATATTACCATCTAGCTTTACAGGAGGAGTAAGATATAAGATAGAACTATCAGGACGCCATGGCAATATGTAGATGGGCAGGTTACCCTGATTTGTTTATAACATTTACGTGTAATCCTAAATGCCCCGAGATAGTTCGGTATTTGGAAAGTCGCTCATTAAAGGCAGAAGACAGGCCGGATATAGTATGTCGAGTCTTTAAAATGAAGTTAGACCAGTTGATGAAAGATATCCGACAAAAAAAAAAAATTTGGGACGGTCCGTGCAAGTACATTTAATACTTTTCTTAAATATGTATTCTATTATTCATTAAATCAAGTTGGATTTTATAAAATAATTAATAATTAATTTTATTACATGTTTGTCTTTTTAATAATGCAGCAATCTACACTATAGAGTTCCAAAAAAGGGGGCTTCCTCATGCTCATATTCTTATCTTTCTATCAACCGAGGATAAATATCCAACTGGTGAAAACATAGATCGTATCATATCGGCTGAAATACCCGACCAGACATTAGATGAGTGTTACTACAATTATGTTCGAGAATTCATGATTCATGGACCATGCGGTGCTGCTAGGAAAAATTCACCTTGTATGGATGGTGGAAAGTGCACAAAACATTTCTCGAAGAAATACACGGAAATCACAACCATTGATAAAGATGGTTATCCAAGCTATAGAAGGAGGGATAACGGTCGGACTGTTGAGAAAAGTGGTGTTTTACTAGACAATAGACATGTTGTACCCCATAACAAATATCTTTTGTTAACATATGAAGGTCATATCAATGTTGAGTGGTGCAACCAATCAAGGTCCATAAAGTACTTATTCAAGTATATAAATAAAGGCGACGACCGGGTAACACTAACGTTCTGTCAAAGTAGTGAAGATGAAGCACAAGGAAAAATTGTGGATGAGGTGAAGATGTACTATGATTGCAGATATATCTCACCTTGTGAAGCATCATGGAGGATATTCAGTTATGACATTCAGTACAAACATCCCCCAGTAGAGCGTTTGAGTTTTCATTTGCCAAATGAACAAACAATCATATTCTCTGAAAATGACGCACTTGAGAATATTGTTAATCGTTCGACTGTTGGAGATAGTATGTTCTTAGCTTGGTTTGAGGCAAATAAGAAATACCCACAAGCTCGATTGTTGACATATTCTGAGTTTCCGACTTTATTTGTTTGGAAAAAGGATATTCGAGAATGGGTTCCTAGAAAAAAAGGGATCTCTATTGGGAGAATTTTCTACATTCATCCAGGAAGTGGAGAAATCTATTATCTTAGATTGCTTTTAAATATTGTACGTGGGCCCACGTGTTTTGAAGATATAAAACGCGTGCATGGTGTGCAATATGATTCTTTTCGCGACGCATGCTTTGCATACGGGCTGTTAGATGATGATAGAGTACAGTGATGGCATTATTGAAGCAAGTCAGTGGAGTCCTGCTCAGTCTCTTAGACATTTATTTGCAAATATATTTTTTGTTAAATCTATGAACAGGCCTGAAGTTGTTTGGGATAAGTGTTGGCAATCTATCAGATTATATTTTATACATGGAACGCAAACGTCTACGTCGCCCAGGTATTTAATACAACGCAATCTCTTAGTAGACATATATACGTCATAAATACTAATGCCCTTTCTAATGATTTCAGATCTTCATTTAAGTGAAGAACAAATAAAGAATCACGCCTTGGCTGAGATAGAAAAGATATCATTGAAGTGCGGTCATAGTCTTCGTGAGTTCAGCGAAATGCCGTATCCAGATGCTGAGTATTTATGCAAGACGCATAATAGTTTGATAAATGATGAGTTAAGCTATGATCGGTCTGAACTCGAGATAGAACATGCTTCATTGCTTAGAGATCTCACATCAGAACACCGTCATGTGTACCACAAGATAATCGAAAAAACACAATCCGATTTAGGAGGTGTTTTTTTCGTGTACGGCTATGGCGGGACTGGAAAAACATTTGTTTGGAAAACATTATCTGCTGCAATAAGATCAAAAGGAGACATTGTACTCAATGTAGCCTCAAGTGGCATAACATCTTTGTTGTTACCCGGTGGAAGGACTGCACACTCCCGTTTTGCTATTCCAGTCCAACCAAATGAAGATACAATGTGTAGTATCAAACAAGGAAGCCCGCTTGCAGAACTACTCATTAGATGTAAGCTCATAATTTGGGATGAAGCGCCGATGATGCATAAACATTGTTTTGAAGCTCTTGATAGAACTTTAAGAGACATCATGCTGTTCAAAAACTCTCTGGCTTTTGGTTTACCATTTGGAGGTAAAACAATAGTGTTTGGAGGCAATTTCAGACAAATTTTGCCCGTCATAGCCGCTGGAAGCAGACAAGATATAGTCAATGCAAGTATCAATGCTTCGTACATTTGGAAAGATGTTCAGGTCTTGAGGCTAACAAAAAATATGAGGTTGCATAACATGGACTCTTCACTTGAAGCTACGGAATCGCAAGAGTTTTCTAATTGGGTTGCAGCCATAGGCGACGGTGTTCTTGGGGGCTCAAATGACGGTCATGCAGAAATTGTCATACCGGATGATATTCATTTGAAATATTCAATAGATCCGATTGAAACAATTGTCAAAAGTACGTACCCTTCATATATAGATTCTCCAGAAAAATTGTCTTACCTTGATGAGAGGGCGATACTCGCACCAACGCTTGATGTAGTTGAGATGGTAATTCGTTACATGATTTCATTGAATAAGTCTGAAAGCAGAGAATATTTAAGCTCGGACAAAATATACAGCTCGGATGGAATTCTTGATGTTATGAACGATGTACACACGCCTGAATATTTGAATTCTTTGAAGTGTTCGGGGTTGCCTAACCACGTGTTGAATTTAAAGGTCGGAACTCCGATTATGTTGTTAAGGAACATTGACCATTCTCTTGGATTGTGCAATGGCACACGTTTGATTCTCACAAAACTTGGTAACCATGTTCTAGAGGCTAAGATATTGGCAGGAAGTAATGCTGGTCAGAAGGTATTGATTCCTAGAATGTCATTAACTCCCAATGATCTACGTCTTCCTTTCAAGTTTCAACGAAGACAATTTCCTATAATTGTTTCGTATGCCATGACGATCAACAAGAGTCAAGGACAATCACTGTCACAGTTGGACTTTTTCTCAAGAAACCGGTCTTCTCACATGGCCAACTTTATGTTGCCGTTTCACGAGTTCGTAGACGGAGTGGTTTGAAAATACTGATATGCGACAAAGATAATAAAGCCAACCCATATACCACGAATGTCGTGTATAAGGAAGTGTTTCATAATTTGTAGATTTATAAATTAGTAATGAAATTTTAATATTTTTCCGACTAATCTTATTATATTTCTTATTACAATTTTGTTATCATTTTCATACATTTCATAACACATTACTTTAATTTAAGCATTATAAATTTCAATAAACATTGATACATACTCTAAAAAGAGATATAAAATCTATATATTTACAACTCAAAGATAATAATGTATTAATGCAGATATATAACATTTTATTTTATAAAAATAATAACATATCCAATATAGCTTACCCCGTGCATCGCACGGGTGTGGCACTAGTAAATAAATAAATACTTCATCCGAAATGGTATGTCATATTGCACCACATATCTCTTATTAATCAAGGTTTATAGTTAAACAAAAATCTATTACAAATTTGAGACATAGTTTGAGTTATTTTTCGTGAAGTAGGGATGGCAATCGGGTATGACGGGTACGGATAGTGGTTACCCATACCCGTACCCGCAAAAAAAACCGTACCCGCTACCCGCCCGCGAACCCGCGACGGGTACTATCCGCCAACCATACCCGCCACCCGCGGGTATTCGCCACCCGTCGGGTACCCGCCTACCCGCCACCCGCAGATACCCGTTTACCCGCCACCCGCGGGTACCCGTTTAATAGTAATTAATTTGTTTATTTTAATATTTTTTAAGTGTATTTTTTCTTTATTTTATAATAATATAGGAGTAATTATATTTATAAACATAAAAAAAATTAACTAATGGGTAAACGGGTATAGTCGCGGGTAAATTTACGGGTATTTTCGCGGGTATATCCGCGTATATTTTAACGGATATATTCACGGATATTACTAACGGGTAAACGGGTATCGCGGGTACGGATAGTGACTAACCATACCCGTACCCGCGAACTAAATGGGTAAAAACTTTATACCACGAAGCTACCCGCGGGTACTATATGCTCCTCAAACCCGCACCTATTAGGGTCGGGTACCCGCGGGTATCGGGTATCCGCGGGTAAATTGCCATCCCTATCGTGAAGTAGCATAAACTAATTAAATGATGTACCGCATATAGGACCACGCGATGACTGATGAGTGATGAGAGTGCTACATGTATTATTTTGAAGGAGCTGTTAGCCTACAGGAACTTACTATGATGCACACAACTGTATTCTGCCATATAGTTTGATGCGCATTTAAGTAGGCAACTAGATTACATATTTAAAGTTGTATATTTAAAGTTGTACAAATGTTCATTTGCACATTGTGGATTCTTTTAATATGTTTATTGCTGGTGTGGTAGTTATATAATTTACTTTATTTAAATAGATAGAATTATATATTTTACTAATTAATAGCATGTCACTTCACCTATAAAGCTAATAATACTCCCTCTGGCTCAAGATTCGTGACACGTTTCTTTTCAGCATTTGTGGCAAGCGTTTTCGAGCGTCTTGATGATGAGTTTCAAAATATCTTTTTAAGAAATTTTTTCTTTTACGGGATACTACAAGTATCAAGGTATCCCGTAAAAGAAAAAATTCCATAAAAAGATATTTTGAAACTCATCATCAAGACGCTCGAAAACGCTTGCCACAAATGCTGAAAAGAAACGTGTCACGAATCTTGAGCCGGAGGGAGTAATACTTACAATGGATAGGGGAGCAAAGTAAATGTCTTCAATGTACACTTTCAAAAAATCGAATAATATTTCTCAAAAAAAAAAAAAAAAAAATCGAATAATATCTTATATCCTAGAAATGTAGGATAAACATTATTTTTTCAACTATACAAATGTCTTCAATGATGCTCAGGTAGTATCATGCTTATATCAATGACTCATAAACTAAAATGAGATCATTGTTCCAAATCATTATCTATTTTAACTATAATTTTTTTTTTAATTTCTTATAAGAATCAAATAAGATTATGTATGTATATTGATAAAAAAACACAATAACATTCCAAGACTGTCAACAATAAATGAATGAATAAAGTTTGTCGCATTAGTGACAGGTCCACATTTAGGTGGTCATATGTCAGGTAGTGGTGGGCCTGGTGGCCACGGTTCCACTTCCAGTGTGAATCGGAACAGAACCGCCGGTTCCCAGTTCCACTCCCTTGGAATCGGAACCGAACCAGCTACCTCACGTTTTATAATCCGGTTCTGAACTGGCGGTTCCGGTTCGGTTCCGGTTTGGAACCAGTGGAACCGGTGATATTATAATTATTTTTATAAATATTTTTTTAATCTATAATTTAAATTTTATATATAGTATTCAATAAAGGTAGAATCTACATTCAATCATATAGATGTTAGTTTTACACCAACTCCTACTATTTTTTCAATGTGGGATGAGTTTCCTACTTTTATAGGGGCCTCCTCTCAACTCTTATATTTTTTCAATGTGGGACAAATATCACATTCTTCTTTGAGCACATCTCACACATTTGCTTATCTCACATCGAATAAATAATAGAGTTGAGAGGAGATAATACTCTATAAAAGTAGGAAACTCCTCCCGCATTGAAAAAATAGTAGAATTAGTTGTGAAACTAACATGTACTGGTATATAATTGGATGTAGTTTCCACCTTTATTGAATACTGTAATTAAAATTATATATATATATATATATATATATATATATATATATATATAATAATAAAAATTTGGCTGGTTCCCAGTTCCGAATCGCCAGTTTCGGAACGCCGGTTAATGGTTCCAGGCATCAAGAACCGAAATCGGACTGCCGGTTAGTCCGGTTCCTTCGGCGATTTTGAACTGCCGATTCCGGTTTCGGTTCCAGAACTAACGGTTTCGATTCTGGTTCCCGGTTTTAACTGGCAGTTCCGGTTCGCTTGGACAGCTCTTATGTCAGGTATTATGATAAAGCTCCAGACTAAAAGAGAGAAAGAAAAAATAGAAAACGAAAAAGGAGAGGGAAAAAAAAGAGGAAAGAGTTGACGGACAAAATTCTAACTACGTGTCTTATTTTTCTTTGGCATGAATTTTTGTATATATGCGATAAAAGATGAAAAGTTAGAAGTTAAATAAATTAATTTTTACTTTTTTATTATTAAGGTTGTGTTTCTCTTTTATGCGATAGAAAATGAGAGAAAAGAGAAAATTATGCTTAGAATTTTCTTTATTTATCATCCTTTCTCACCTTTTCTATTTTTCCATTACAATGGAAAGAAAATATTATCTCTCCAATTTGGTGGTGTAAATATTTTCTCCAATTTAAGGAGTAAAATCCCCCTCTCATTGATAAAAGGTGAGAAAAAGTGACGAAAATTGTGGAATTTATAGGGTGCTTTTCTCTTTTCTCTCATTTTTTTTTGCATCAAAGAGAACGCAACCTAAAAGTAAAAACAATATCATCGTACATACACGAGAGAAATGTTTTCCTGCCCATTGTGGGCATCCTCGGTAGTCACTGGTGATGTGACATATTATTAATGAATAAGATGTTTAAATATATTCTCTAAACTATTTTTAAAAAGCTCAACTCTTACATTGGTACATTAGCCATGCACACATAAAAAATGTTTACATTGGGTAGGAGAGCATTTCTCTCCGCATCGAATAGTAACTTTCTTAAAATCCTTGAGGAGGTTATTATTATTATTACAAAATAATTCCATATACAAAAAAAAAACATTTATAAATTAATACTCTATAAATTAATAATCTCTCTAAAATATTAAAATCTTCCGATCCCGACTTGGACCTTTGTAAAAAATCATCAAATTTGATAAAATATTAATAAAATAACTTTTCAGATAGCACAACTAAAAGCCATCTGAATGGTTGTGGTGATCTTTTAGGTAAGGGTGAAAACTTTGCTTGAAATTAAACATCTTTCTTATAGAGAAGTGATATGTTAGTCACCTTCGTGTTCGACATTATTTTGTTCGATTTTTTCAATTTTAATATATTCTAATACCTTATAAATTAATATTGAAATCATTAAATCAACAAAAAGTATAATTATCATAGCTCGATTTATTTTATTATTCATTTTTTGATGAACATAGAAGGAAAAACGAACAAATCAAACTTTGATATTTATACTTTTTGTTGTTTTAATGATTTCAATATTAATTTATAAGGCATTGGAATATACTACAAATGAAAAATCGAACAAAATAATGTCGAAATAAAAAAATGACGAAGGTGCCCACACAAGTGTCCACCATTAGGTGACTGGTGACTAGTATATCATTCTCCTTACATATATTACCTACTACATTAATTCAATCATGGAGCGCTAGTAATATTTGAGTGAAAACGTTGATGCGAGTCAAGCATTCCATGCACACTGATAGGGTGTATTTTGAACATATTATCTAAGTGTTTAATAATCGTTTTCTTGTCTTATTTTGATAGTTTAGCTCATGTTTTTTACTGTTACGTTATTTCGATGTAGATTACGCTTTTGGGTTGTTTTGAGTGTTTTTAGGGCTTGTGAGTCGAGAAAACCCAAGATGAGATGCGAGACGACGAAACAAAGGAAGATAAGGAATCGATGATCCCGAGTTCTAACTTTTCACGATTTTATTGCATAGTTATTTTGGAAGTAATGAATGCATAATATTGAAGAGGAGTTCGATAGGAGCACGTAGGAGAAAACGGAGGTCAATTCGGAGTTCGGACGAGGAAGATATGGCCAAAACAAGAAATACGTGCTGGACCTCTCGACCCTCTCGACCGAGAGCCCTGTCGAGAGGGGGGTCGAGAGGATCTCTCGGGAATCCTGAAATTTCATATTTTTTATTCTTTAAACCTATTTCTTGTACACTTAGGTAACTATTACGAATCTCTACCTTATAAATACCCCAAAATTCATCATTGTACAAAAGTTTTGAGAAGTTTATCATAGAGAGAGTTCTCTCTTACTGTAGATTAGTTTTTATTATTTTCTCTACACTTTTATATTTTTACATTTATGTATGAAGACCATTGAAGATTGAAGATTTATTCAAGATTCAAGAGTTTTTCTTTCTCTTTTATCTATCCTTTTACTTATGTTTTAATCTTCCTTCTACCTTTCTTTTAATTATGTCTAGCTAATTTTCATAGATTGATTTTAGGGTTTGTATGTTTAATTGAATCTACATGAATACTTTTTAGATCGATTTTAACCTTCCAACCTAGATGTATGTTTCATGGTGCTTTTTCTCATACATGATTACTTGATCACTAATTATGTATGCTTAATTATGTTTTTATGCCTTGACCGGATAATTGCATAATGGATCTCATGAATACATACTATGATGATTTCATTGTCCTGACCGAAGTTACATTATCATAGGTCTTGCATATAGTTGATATAGGTGTCGTGACTAAACCTTGTTGATTATATCTATCGATACTTGATCTGTTTTGCGCTTGATTTAATTCCTATGAGACCGGGAGGAGATTAGGGTTTTATTGAGTGACTATCTATGCTGCCCTGACCGGAGTGTTAGATTATTTTCGTGTATCGCATCTAGGTTGGATTAAATTGGTTAAATAGATGTATTGATTATTTATGTATGTTTGATTAGATTTACTACCCTAAGATCAATGATTTCTTTTATTTGTTAGTTTCTTTGTTTTTCATATATTTTATATTTGTGTCTTTTATTTGATTTAATTTATGTTTTAGATAAAAATCCACTATTCTAAAGTTTTGCTTGCCTAGACATTGCTTAGAAGCTCTAGTAGAGGTAACTCCTATACGTTCGGATATCAGTCCTTGAGGATACGACTCCTGCTTCCCTTTGCTACACTATTTTACGGTGGTAAAATAGCAGCGATCAAATTGGCGCCATTGCCGGGGACTGATAAGATCATATAGGAATATTTCGACGAGATTCGATTGGTGCTCTAGGAATTTTATTTTCTGTTTATATTTTATTGATCTAACGTTGTCTTGGTCTTATCTTTTGCTTTGAAGGTAGTGAAGAAGGATCGAGAAAAAGTTGAGATTGATCAATCACTACCATCCACCATGGGAGATACACAACCGAAGTGAACTCTCAACAATCGGTTCAAGCCGGTTGTTGACGACTACGAGAATGGAGGATGGGGGATAGTTGAGGCGAACACATTCGCACTACAAGAAATTGATTTTTTAGCTACACATAATCAGCCACACATAATTATGTGTGGTTAGTTTTGTCACATATAGTTATAATGTGTAGCTAAAGTTTTAGCTACTCATAATCAGCCACACATAATTATGTGTGACTATTTAACCACACATAATTAAAAAAATGTGTAGGTAAAGCAAGTAAACATTTTTAATTATGACAGACATTTAATATATGTGTGACAAATTTATTTTAGCCACATTTCATATTTTAGTATTGATCAATTTATTTTCATATGAGTAATTTTTCATTTATAATTTCATGTGTATACGTGGCACACTAACAAGAGATATTAACCACATATATTTATACTGATTTTACAAAGTGTGGCTAATGAATTTGTAATTACCTAAATTTTAAGAATTAGTAATTAATAATTATAGGCCGTAAAATGTATATCTTCAAATTTATATTTTAGCATTAATTTATTCGTATTTATTATTTATGTCGCACATAAAACATATTTCTTTTGATCTTTGTTAGGCATACGTGGTAACATGATAAAAAATAAATAATAATAATAATAATAATAATAATAATAATAATAATAATAATAATAATAATAATAATAATAATAATAATAATAATAATAATAATAATAATACAATTTACTAATTACCCCTACCCTATGTTGCTATTGACTCATATTATATACTATGACATTTTATAATTGTGAGAAGAAAAAAAAGTTAAGTGAAAATCACGTAAATACATTAATTATTTTTTAATTTAATCAAAGTGGTCTGATTATTGAAAAAGAAAATGAAAAAAAAAAAAAATATATATATATATATATATATATATATATATATATATATATATATATATATATATATATATATATATATATATATATATATATATAGAACGTATTTATTAAAGACATTGATCTCAATCTCTTTCACATCTAAATATACGTTTAAATATTATCCACTTAAGTGAATATGAAAAATAAGAATAGTTAATTTTAAATAATTATGCTATTGACGTGTGTTGGCAAGTAGCTAAAAAATCTCAACAATATCATAACTGTTCGATTATTTGAGTTGTAGAAATAAATACTGTGAATTAAAAGATCCCGCTCTCAACAAAACAAAATATTCGTGTAAAACTATTCAATAATCCCGCCCAAGAAACTAATTTTTCCCTTCTTAAAAACAGACTTTATTATCTCCTCATTCTCACATAACACTCATCCTAATTTGTGTACACTGCCGTGTTTTTCTGGAATGATCATCACTCGTGAGAAGCTACCGAGAGTAGTAGTATGGTTACATCATAGTGGTAAATAATCTGCTTGGCAACAAGTTATCATTTTTAATCTAGGAGTTTGTAATTGCATATCTTGAGGTCGCCGTTTTAATTTTTTTGAATGATCTATTTTCTTAATTTGTTGTTTTACTGTCAAATTATCTCTTGTTTTACTGTTGAATTATCTATAGGTGCTAGAGCAACTTGATAAATGCACCAATTCGGTGGAGAGTTTGTATTCACACTATATTTCTGTAGAAAAAGAGTTTGTTGTTTTAAGACGTCGCTCATCAACATGGTGCAAATGCACCAATTCGGTGGAGATTTGGCGGAAGATCCCAACGCCCATCTAAAGGCATTTCTGGACATTTGCGCCACATACAAGGCGAATGGTGTGTCGGCGGATTACATCAAATTGATCCTTTATGGATTCTCTTTGAAGGACGACGCCAAGGATTGGCTCGATAGTCTTGATCGCCCGAAGATCAAAACTTGGAAGGAGTTGGGCAGTTTATTTCTCAACAAGTTCTTCCCTCCTTCCAAGGTTCAGAAGCTCATCGATGATATTCATCGCTTTCAACAATAAGAGGATGAGCATCTTTACGAAGCTTGCGAGCAATTCAAGAAGCTGCTCCGAATGTGCCCTAACCATGGTCTCGACAAGAAAGATCGTGTCATTCGTTTCTACCTCGGATTGACGAGGCCAACGAAGAAGGAGCTCGACTACTCTTCACAAAGAGGGTTCATAAACAATGATGTTGATGAGGCCATGGAGATACTTGAGCTAGCGGTGACAAGGAGTTATGATGATGCTACAGATAGGAGGCTCTCAAAGAAGAAATCCATGATGGTTGACATCAATGCCTATGAATACTTGATGGAGAAGTACAAGATAACTATGAAAGAAGTCGATGCCATCAAGAAGAAGAGGATAGAGGTCAATGCCATCTCTGATGATTCGGAGTCTCGAGGCGAAGTCAATTATATGCAACAAGGTTATGACCAACGAGGATGATACGAAGGCTACAACAACAACAATCGAAGCTATCCTCAACAACTCCCCTTGGAAAAGACTCCAATAGAAAAGATGATGGAGAACTTTATATCCAAGGTGGAGTCGAAGTTCGAAGCCTCGGAGCATAGCGTCACTACTCTCGGAAACACGGTCATAGGTTTGAGCACTCATATCAAGACTTTGGAGGCGCAAGTAGGACAATTGGCGAAGGCCCAATCCGAGCAACAACAACGAGCTCAACCTCCAAACAAGGGCGAGGCGAATTCAAAGGTGCACCAATGCCATGCTATTGAGGTGCAAAACGAAACGTTTGAGGAGTTCGAGGCCCCGTAAACTGAAGAAGTTGACGATGAAAGCGACATGGAGTCAGAAAAGGAGGAGAAACATGAAGAAGATTCGAGAAGCAGCCCTATCGACCTACCTCTCGACCAAGAGGGGGGTCGAGAGGCCCCTACATTGAAGATCAAGAATGTTCCTCTCGACACCCCTATCTATCAAGAGGGGGGTCGAGAGGTTTTGATGAAAAACGCCCAGGAACCTATCGACACCCGTATCGATCGAGAGGGGGGTCGAGAGGGTCCAATTTTAAGAAGTCAGATTGTTCCTTTCAACACCCCTATCGATCGAGAGGGGGTCGAGAAGTTCCTCTTTCGGCCGAAACTTGCAATTTCTTCTCCGACGGCTTTTCCCTTCAATATTTGTTCGATCCCAAGCTTGATGAAGAGTCCATACAAACTAGAGGAGAAGACGATGATGTTCGAGTTCGAGAGTTCGACTTTCTGGCCGACTTCGTGATCGTGGAGATAAAGGAAGACATCAATCAACCTTTGATTTTGGGACGTCCAAATTTTTAGCTATGAGTGGAGCTCGTTTTGACATAGAAAGTGGTGATCTCACATTTCGAGTGCATAAAGAAGAGTTAAAGATTTCGGTCTTAGAAGCAAAAAGAAGGAAACTCAAAGATGGGGGAGAAAAGAGCTTTCATTTTTATCCGCCTTGAAAAGAGGTAACGTCGGGCTAAAGACGTAAAACGTAGCACTTGTTGGGAGGTAACCCAACTCTATCTTTAATTTCAGTTTTTTTTTTTTTTTTTTTTTTTTTTTTTTTTTTTTTTTCCTTCTTTGAGTCTTATCTTTTATTAAGCATTTTATCCAAGAACTTTCGAAGCTTGTGAGTTGTAGGTTTTCTCGACAATGTTTCGACTAAGAGGAGAAGATCGATAGTAAGCTAGCTTCGGTGAAAGGTACGCTCATTAACTTATCCACTTCTTCTTCTTGAAACTTATTCCTTCATCATGATTCGAAATAAGTTTGGGGGAGGGGGAAGTGTGGCTTTGTTAACTCGTTTGCATGCGTTCTTGGATAGTAGTTTAATTTCGGATATTAGTAGAGTCTTAGGA
The DNA here is from genome assembly GCA_029379335.1 of Thymus mandschuricus. Lineage (NCBI taxonomy): Eukaryota > Viridiplantae > Streptophyta > Magnoliopsida > Lamiales > Lamiaceae > Thymus > Thymus mandschuricus. The sequence goes on from CM057078.1 coordinate 10,289,389, forward strand.
CTTTAGACGATTGAGTCAAGCATGATTTATGAGTATATGAATTGGCCAATGATAGCATGATTTTCTTTGAATAATTGGTTGATATTATGTTTGGAAACTTGGTGAAGACTATGCATGCGTGTGACAAAATTGGATTATGCTTTGATTTTGGGAAACGTTTTGTTATAACCCGTGAGGATTTGAGCCGTTGGTGCATATTTATGCCTATTTTCTTTCGTGAGTGTATCATACATGTATTTTTACTTCTAGAACTTGCCTATGTTCTTCATTGAGACTATGTATGTGTGTAGGATTTAGAAGTGATTTTAGGCCATCTTTTGTCAGCCACATTTTTCCTAAACACTATCCTTTACATATATTTCTTTTGCTAGCTACTTTAGAGACTTTATAGCCGTTTGTTTCTTAACCGGATGAAAGGAGGTAAAGGAGGAATTATGGGTATCTTGGGAGATGTTTTGTTTGGGATTATGATTGGAGAGTTGTCTTTTTAGTAAGCTCATTTGAAAGAAAGGAATTTTAGATCCCTATAAGCTCTATAAAAAAAAGAGTTAATATAATAAACTACCCCAAATGGGATAACAAAATCAATATAAGGACACTCACTTAAAAAACTCAAATTATACCCAAAATTGATGCGAAAGGACACAAATACCCTCAATTTTTCGTTGAAACCTATTTTTCTCTATCTCAATTTGGCGCTCTCATTCCGCGGTCCCTCGTTCTCTCTCTATTTCTCTCTCTAAACTCTATCCTATATGTGAACGACGGCGGCAGCGGTGGAGGAGTAAGCGAACGACGGCGGCGGCGGGAGAGGAAGCAGATGGCGACGGCGGAGGAGGAGGAAGCGAACGCGGTGGTGGATCTGTTCGCGGGGGAGGAGGAAGAGAACTACGACTGATGGAGCCCGTAAGTCATGGTTCGAAGCCCGGAGGCCCAAAATTAAAGATGATATGGGATGAAGATTGAAGATATTATTTAGTAGTTTATTTAGTTGAGTTTTTATTAATATTTTATTAATTTTCGTTTTAATTTGGTTTTTTAGTTGATAGGGTTATTTTAAGCATTATTTTAGTGATTTTATTCCTTTTTAGACTAGGTTTTGGTTTGGTATATTATAGGATAGGTTTTTAACTAGTTTCCTTGTGGAATTAGGACTCTATGAAGCCTATAAATATGGCTCATATATCATGGACGAAAATTACATCAGATTATTCATTAATATATTTTCTTGAGTTTTTACTCTCTCTCTTTTATGAGAATTTTCGAATTCTTCTTGTTTATCAAGTTGAGTTCTTTATCCGGCGAATCGACGAGTCAATCATCCCTCGTTGTGTGTCAATCATCGTCCCCGTGTGGCTTGGCGACCGTTTCTTTGGGTTATAGAGACTTCGGTTTATCTATAGTACTTAGGAGGGTTTAGACCATTGACGTATTGGGATCTCCATTCGTTAGTAGCTTTCGTTTCTTCCGCGTGCGTTACCATTCGGTCATCAAGGATCGTATCATTTGGTATCAGAGCCAGGTTTACGTCATCCAGGTTCTATCGTCCTTTTCGTCTTGAATTTCGTCTCTTTGTTGCTTTCTGTTAGTGTCTTGTTTTCGAGTCGTCTCTTCGTGTCTTGTTCTGTTCTTCATTCGTTTGAGTCGTGCTGTGTCAAAAAAAAAAAAAAAAAAAAAAAATTTGTCGTATCTGTTCATAGAGTCAAAATCGTTCTTTGTAGCTTTTCTTTCGTGTCAAGTATTCAGATTCGTTTTGATACCTAGTCAAAGTTGATTTCTTGGTCATTAAGGAGTAGAAGATTTCTTTCCTTATAAGATTAGGAAACATACTCAGAATATAAATCCCATACCTTATATTATATAACACGTTTTAGGTGAGTCTTCTACACGTTGTCGTGACATATTAGGGGCAAAAGTTTCGATCAAAAAAAAAAAAAAAAAAAAGTTTCGGAAAAAAAAAAAAAAAAAAAAAGGATATATTCGAAGCCCTAGTGTGTCACTGTGTGTTCTGAGTTGATTATTACGTGTTTCTTCATTGGGATATCAGTTATATATTCGTTTCGGTGTGTTTTCGTCTTTTTCTCGTGTTTTTCGTCGGCCAGCACTAAAACGGCCATAACTTTTGCATACGAACTCCGATTTTGCTCCATAATACCTTTTCGGAAAGCTCTCGAAAAGATCTATACGGTGGTTCCGATTTCGTCGGAATCGGTCCATTATTTTTGCAAAAAAAGGTCGTTTAAAGGGTCAAATCGTCCGCCGAAGTTTTCGGTAAAATTTTTGTGTCTTTTTTCGTGTCTCGGTTTAGGGTTTTCTTAGTCCGATCATCCTTCCTTCCTAATTTCAGTACTCTTGATTCGTTAATAGTGATTTATGTGGTAGATTAAGGGAATTTGAGCTTCTTAAGAGAGGATTGAGTGGAAAAAGGCAGGAGAGGTGAGATTAAAAGAGGGTAAAAGCCATCATATTGAGTGATACACGAGTGTTGAGTGAATTATCTTTGAGTGATACACGAGTGCTTGTGAGGTTGTGAGGATCCTATTTTACTAACCTTTTGCAGGTATGTCGGATGAGGAGCTTGATTCACAAACAAAATTCAAGATAGAGGCGATGGTGAAACAATGGGGCGAGGAGATGAGGTCTGAGTCGGTGTTAATTTGTTCGAAGAGTGGAGGTCATTACAAAGAAAAACTCCGACAATACAACCAACGTGGTCATCTTGGTGAGGACGAAGAAGTGGACATTACCTACTTTCAAGGGAAATATGATCCAGAGTTGTATCTTCAATGGGAGAGAAATATGGAGATAGCTTTTTGTCATCATAACTATTCTGAGTTCAAGAAGGTGAACTTGGCATCCAGGTTGTTATCGGACTATGCTCTAACTTGGTGGGATCGATTGGCTAAGAGTAGAAGAAGGAATGGAGTGGAGCCAATCATGACTTGGAAAGAGATGAAGGCGGTGATGAGGAAACATTTTGCACCTTTCCAATTCTATCGTGGGAATCAAAATAGTTGGAGGCAGTCCCAAGCTACAACTGTTTCATACTCGAAGAGAAGCTTTTGGGAGAAAGAAGAGCAGCCGAAGGAGTACACACGTCCATTTGTGAAGCCAAGGTCAGATGCTAAGAGTACGTTCACTCCGGTTCAAGATGATGTGGAAAAACTGAATGAGGAGGTAGAAGAAATCGAAGCACCTCCTGGACCACTTCTTAGTTTATTTGATGATATTGATCAGAGTGTGCAAAATGAGGAGTGTGATGGAGAGCAGCAAGATAACATCATTCATGTCGAGGATGAAGTGTCGTTTGTTTCTCTTACTCCAACGCAAGTGGATGAGGATGATCAAATGCAACTGTCAAAGGAGGTGGGGATGGTGAAGTCCAAGGAAGAGAAAGTAGAGACAAACGAGAATGGGTTGATGCATGAGTCTCTACTTGATCAGAGTAGTGTTTTGGAGTTGATAGTGAATGAGGAGAAGTCCATGGAGGCAAAGTGGAACAAGGGGAATGTTTCGTCCACTAATAATCTTGATTGTCTATTTTCTTCTACTTATTCATTTGTGCAGGTATTCGATGATGTTTCTTCCAAAGATACATTTCATGGCGTATTATCAATTAAAGGAAGTGAACATCAAATCGAGTTCGAAGGATTGAATGAGTTGGAGAAATGTGAAGAGATCAAGAAACAAAATTTCTTTCCTTTTGATGTAGGAGACGGCCAGGATTTGAGGACAAATCCTCTTCAAGAGGAGGGGAATGATGGAGCCCGTAAGTCATGGTTCGAAGCCCGGAGGCCCAAAATTAAAGATGATATGGGATGAAGATTGAAGATATTATTTAGTAGTTTATTTAGTTGAGTTTTTATTAATATTTTATTAATTTTCGTTTTAATTTGGTTTTTTAGTTGATAGGGTTATTTTAAGCATTATTTTAGTGATTTTATTCCTTTTTAGACTAGGTTTTGGTTTGGTATATTATAGGATAGGTTTTTAACTAGTTTCCTTGTGGAATTAGGACTCTATGAAGCCTATAAATATGGCTCATATATCATGGACGAAAATTACATCAGATTATTCATTAATATATTTTCTTGAGTTTTTACTCTCTCTCTTTTATGAGAATTTTCGAATTCTTCTTGTTTATCAAGTTGAGTTCTTTATCCGGCGAATCGACGAGTCAATCATCCCTCGTTGTGTGTCAATCATCGTCCCCGTGTGGCTTGGCGACCGTTTCTTTGGGTTATAGAGACTTCGGTTTATCTATAGTACTTAGGAGGGTTTAGACCATTGACGTATTGGGATCTCCATTCGTTAGTAGCTTTCGTTTCTTCCGCGTGCGTTACCATTTGGTCATCAAGGATCGTATCATTTGACATTTCCCTTGAAATGAGGGAATCTTCATCTCTTCATCCTCAAAGTAGCCATCATAATCTCCCTTATGAGGACGACCTCCTCTAACTACTCGTCCTCCTCTTCCACCAATGCCTTGAGTAGTATGGGAGTGTTTGGATGCTTCAATTTCCCCAATCTTATCATATACTCCTTCTAACTTAGATTGCATCATCTTTCCCAATTCCGACTTCCATGTCTCGATCATGAATTTCATCTTGGGATCGATATCAACATTACCGATAAGGTTTTCTCCTACCATTCCTACAAAAGGTTAGTGAAAAGACTTGTTTTTGGGTTTTTATCATGTTGGTTAATGGGTTGGGCCATGCCTTTGACTTTAGGTCAGTTATTTCCTAGTTAGATTAGGTTTAGATGATTTTATTTGCCTCTCCTCAAGGATCGTATCAACGACGGAGGCAGCAACTACGATGCCATCGTCCTCCGCCCCGACGACTTCATCGAGATCTGGTCGGCGGAATCCTCCACCGGCGACGCTCCGATTCTCAAACAAAATTTCCGAATGTTATCTATGTTATATTGTTGAATTGCGTTTGTATATGGCTTGAGTGAAGTGATTTAGAGCAAACTGAAGCTGCTGTGGGAATTGGGGTTAGCAATCCGAGGTGGTCGCTGGCCGGAATGACCGCCCTAGTCACCGGTGGCACTCGCAGAATCGGGTAAACTTTCCCTCTCCCTTCACCTTCAGCTCTCGGCTGTGCTTTCTAGGACTATAGTAGATTCTATAATCGTTTATTCGAATTCGACCTCAACCAATCGTTATTGCTAGACCTAGGTTTGAGATTTTAGTTGAGGTGTTCGATTAACCAATCGTTATTGCTTGTTGATTAGAAGGTGGAAATTGGGATTTTGGGGTGAAAACTCAGTTGTTGAGGCGCACAACATATGTTCGATGAAATGCCTCAATGGCTGGTTTTAAGGTAAGGAAGAGGCAGATTTCTGTGCACTCCAGGTGTTCGATGAAATCTCTGAATGAATGTTTGTGCTCCAAACAAGATGATTTTTGAAATCGAGCTTGTTGGTAATGTATATTATATTATCGTACGGTTGGATGAGTTTAAATGGGCCGTAAAGCCTTACGAAAACAATAGTAAAATCGTTTATTGATTGAATATTTTTTGTGAATTGTGGAATTCTCCATGTGTGTCTGATTTTGAATTACTTTGTGATTGATAGTACGAATATATTAGTTCGTACCCGTTTGTGTCATTATTAATGTAACGACTTGTTTATTTTGTACTTCCTTAACTATATATTTTTACGAATAACCATATTTCGTACCGATTTAACATTAATTTGTTTTTCGCACTGATTTTACTATGTGTTGCACTGATTTTGGTTAAAATTTGTGAAATATGTTGGTATTGGTTCTGTTTTGAACTGATTTTGTTAATATTGGAGTGTTTTTTCAGATTTTATTGTTCGAAATGATCTCTATATACTGAATATGCTGTGTTTTGGTTACAATCTGTGAAATATGTTGATATTGGTTCTGTTTTGCACAGATTTTGTTAATACTGTACTGTTTTTTCATATTTTTTGGGTTCGAAATGATTTAATTCGTACTGCACGTGTTGTGTTTTGGTTAAAATTTGTGAAGTTTGTTCATATTGGTTATGTTTTGAACAGATTTTGTTAGTATTCAAGTGTTTTTTAAGACTTGCTGGTTCGAAATGATCTAATTCGTACTGCATATGTTGTTTTTTTTGTTATAAACTATGAAGTTTGTTCATATTGGTTATGTATTGCACATATTTTGTTAGTATTAAAATGTTTTTTAAGATTTGCTGGTTCGAAATGATCTAATTCGTACTGCATATGTTGTGTTTTTTGTTATAAACTATGAAGTTTGTTCATATTGGTTATGTATTGCACAGATTTTGTTAGTATTAAAGTGTTTTTTAAGATTTGCTGGTTCGAAATGATCTAATTCGTACTGCATATGTTGTGTTTTTTGTTATAAACTATGAAGTTTGTTCATATTGGTTATGTATTGCACATATTTTGTTAGTATTAAAGTGTTTTTTAAGATTTGCCGGTTCGAAATGATCTAGTTCGTTCTGCATGTGCTGTGATTTTTATTATAAACAATAAAGTTTGTTTACACTCCCTCCGTTCCACTCTATTTGGCCTGCTCTATTATTTTATACCTCACATCTATTCACTCTATAGGTCAAATGGGCGCGGAACGGAGCGAGTATTGGTTATGTATTGCACAGATTTTGTTAATATTAAAATGTTTTTTAAGGTTTAATTTTTAGTTTCAGGGTTTAATTCCTCAGTAGACTTTAGTACGAAGTGAATCTATTTCGTACCAATACATAGTTGATTTAGTACGAAGTGAATCTTATTCGTACCAATATATAGTTGCTTTAGTACGAAGTGAATGTATTCGTAACAATAACTGCATAATTGCATACTCAAATATGTATTTCGTAATTCTTATATATAACCGGTACGAATTCTTTATATTTCGTACCTCCTTAAAGTTATACGAATATCACAACTACAGTAGTCAGGAGAAAAGAAAAAAAAAAAAAAAAAACTCGAAAATAAAATAAAAAAAAGGAAAAATAATGAAGAGAGAAGAGACACGTGGAAAAGGGAGAAGGAGGGGAGGAGAGAAGAGTGGTGTTGACTAGTAAAAGTCAAAGTCTATTAGTAAGGGTATTTGTGTCCTTTCGCATCAAAAATGGGTATTTTTTATGTTTTTTAAATGTGTGTCCTTAATTTGATTTTCTTATACCATATTGGGTATTTTATTTTTCCCCTCTAAAAAAAATGAGGGAATAAAGGACTTGGAAAAAACAGTTTTGAAAACAATATATATATATATATATATATATATATATATATATATATATATATATATATATATATATATATATATATATATATATATATATATATATATATATTTTTCCTTTTCTTTTCTTTCGGACTAAGACTCTATATATATATATATATATATATATATATATATATATATATAGAGTCTTAGTCCGAAAGAAAAGAAAAGGAAAAAAAAAAAAAGAGCATAAAGGGATGGATAGAGTTTTTAGTATTTTGGGAGTTGGATAGAAGAAGGTCAAGAGGAGATAAGGTTTATATTTGAGAATGAGTTGATGAGTAGAAGATAGAGTTAAATCCATACTAGTTTGGAGTTTCTTAATAGGTTGGTACTTGAAGACGTTTAAGTCACTTAGTCTATATTTTCTCTACCATAAACCAATGTGCCTACATTACAACCTTGAAAAAGACCTAATTGATCTTAGTTCTTACGTACAATCAAGTGGTGGAGATGTTGAGATAAAGGGCAAGCCTATGGTAAGTCTTTGCATTGTATTGATTATGAGTGAGCCTATACATTTTTAATTCTTTTATTGTGAGTTGAGAGATCACCTATACACTTATATGTTCACATGTCTTGAGTGAGTTTCCCTTGCGAAACATGATTTGATTTTGTTGTACTTTCGTAGAGTCGAAACTTTGAGGTTGCTTATATGATGTTGATTAATGTTTCTTTGAAGATCTATGAGGCTCATAGAGTTCATTATGCTTGTATGTTGTGTTTGCTTGATTTGTCTATTCTTTAGTCTAGGTTTAGTTTATTGTTCGGGACAAACCTTATCTCCCGTCTCTCCGGCTCAACAAGGAAATACGAACATCTAACAACAAGAAGAAGCTACTCTATAGCGTCTAGTGCATCACTCACTTGACAACAACAAGCAACGGCTTTCTTGCGGCTTAGAGTTGTTCTTATTTTGATAGTTTATTCAACAAGCAACGGCCGAGCATCTTTTATTTAACTCGCGGCATAGGATTTGCTTTCCAGCAACAAGGTGGTGGATGTCCTATTCCAGATCTAAAAAGAATCCGTTAACATATATAGTTAGTGATCTAGTAGAAACCACTCCTGCCCCGTTCCTAGGTTCACGTTGATAAAAAGGTTTCATCCACCGGTACAGGACGAACAATGTTTAAGTTTGGGGAATTTTGATAGGGTGTATTTTGAACATATTATCTAAGTGTTTAATAATCGTTTTCTTGTCTTATTTTGATAGTTTAGCTCATGTTTTTTACTGTTACGTTATTTCGATGTAGATTACGCTTTTGGGTTGTTTTGAGTGTTTTTAGGGCTTGTGAGTCGAGAAAACCCAAGATGAGATGCGAGACGACGAAACAAAGGAAGATAAGGAATCGATGATCCCGAGTTCTAACTTTTCACGATTTTATTGCATAGTTATTTTGGAAGTAATGAATGCATAATATTGAAGAGGAGTTCGATAGGAGCACGTAGGAGAAAACGGAGGTCAATTCGGAGTTCGGACGAGGAAGATATGGCCAAAACAAGAAATACGTGCTGGACCTCTCGACCCTCTCGACCGAGAGCCCTGTCGAGAGGGGGGTCGAGAGGATCTCTCGGGAATCCTGAAATTTCATATTTTTATACTTAGGTAACTATTACGAATCCCTACGTTATAAATACCCCAAAACTCATCATTGTACAAAAGTTTTGAGAAGTTTATCATAGAGAGAGTTCTCTCTTACTGTAGATTAGTTTTTATTCTTTTCTCTACACTTTTATATTTTTACATTTATGTATGAAGACCATTGAAGATTGAAGATTTATTTTAGATTCAAGAGTTTTTCTTTCTCTTTTATCTATGCTTTTACTTATGTTTAATCTTCCTTCTACCTTTCTTTTAATTATGTTTAACTAATTTTCATAGATTGATTCTAGGGTTTGTATGTTTAATTGAATCTACATGAATACTTTATAGATCTATTTTAGCTTTCCAACCTAGATGTATGTTTCATGGTGCTTGTTTTTAGGCATGATTACTTGATCACTAATTATGTATGTTTAATTATATTTTTATGCCTTGACCGGATAATTGCATAATGGATCTCATGAATACATACTATGATGATTTGATTGTCCTGGCCGAAGTTAGATTATCATAGGTCTTGCATATAGTTGATATAGGTTTCGTGACTGAACCTTGTTGATTATATCTATCGATACTTGATCTGTTTTGCGCTTGATTTAATTCCTATGGGACCGGGAGGAGATTAAGGTTTTATTGAGTGACTATCTATGCTGCCCTGACCGGAGTGTTAGATTATTTTCGTGTATCGCATCTAGGTTGGATTTAATTGGTTAAATAGATGTATTGATTATTTATGTATGTTTGATTAGATTTACTACCCTAGGATCAATGCTTTCTTTTATTTGTTAGTTTCATTGTTTTTGATATATTTTATATTTGTGTCTTTTATTTGATTTAATTTCTGTTTTAGATAAAAATCCAATATTCTAAAGTTTTGCTTGCCTAGACATTGCTGAGAAGCTCTAGTAGAGGTAACTCCTATACGTTCGGATATCGGTCCCTGAGGATACGACTCCTGCTTCCCTTTGTTACACTATTTTAGGGTGGTAAAATAGCAGCGATCACACACGTCGAAGGAGAGGATAACGAGTTGAGAGGGGAAGAGCCGCCTGTTTATGATACGAGAGAAGAGTTTGATGAGAAAGGCGAGGATGAAGGAATGGGTGGAAGATCGAGACGCACGATTAGAGAACGGAAGAAGTTTCAAGATTTTATCGCTTATTGATAGATTAAGCGATGTGAATTAGTAGTTTAGTTGGGCTTGGCCCAGTTTTGTAATAATCGAGTCGAACGGATTTATGAGCTCTTTTTCGGGTTTTCTTATTGATTCTTTTCCGAATCGTACGAGTCAAATCAACTAGGGTCCTTAGTATAAATAGAGGAATTAAGTTATTTTGTTATCATCAAGAAAATAAACCCTAATTTTCTCCTTCGCATGTTCTTTCTTTTCTTCGTTAAACGGTGTGATCGACGAGGCGAGCCCGCGACTGTCGAATTTTTTTCTCCAGCGAATTTCTTGTTCGCCGAATCTTGAGAAGAGAGGTGCACTCTTATCAATTGGTGCTTTCATCACTTGAACCATGTCTTCTGAATCCGGTGTAAACCCTAATTGAACAGTAAACCCTAAATTTACTGCCATGACATCGTTACCATTCATCCCGGTGTTGTCCCGTCTGCCAACGGCGCCGACTTTAGCGCCACCTTCCATCTAGACGTTGATCGACATGATGCATCGGCTTGAGAGGAGATTAGAGGCAACCGAGCAACAGGTGGCATCGAATCGTCCGCCGCGACCAGATCCAGATCCTCCTTATGGCATGCCCCTTGATTGGCAATCCCCCTCATGGACGCCTGCGGGGATCTCAACGACGTCAGTAGTGGTGGCTATCCCGCCGTGGCCTCCTCAGCAGTCGGCAGCGCAACAGTCATCCACATATAGATAGGCTTCTCGACCATCGTCAATCCAAGAACTGTCGGGCCTGGGTTCAAATAAACGACTGGCCGCGGTGATGTCTTCGATGTCGTGGGACCCACCAGTGAATCGCCACGCCACACCAGATCACCATGGACAGCGATCGACGTGGGATTCGTCTTTAGCGAGTGCGTCGCCTGCGTCATATGCTCCCGATCCAAAAAACTCATCAGGATGGATTCGCTGACGTTCATCGGCTCGAACGCGCAAAGTTGGGTAACTCGTATTCAATATTATTTCGATCATATTATGTTACCAACGGATCAACGCTTACACTATGTTGTTATGTTGTTTTCTCCACCGGCGTCGGATTGGGTCTTCTCATACTGGGCGAACAACCCTTTTCCGTCGTGGAATTAATTTCTGGAGGATGTTTGTCGTAGATCCGATCCCAACTACTTTGTGAACTACATTGAATTTTTCGCTAAACTCACACAAATATGAACGCTAGAAGAGTATCATTGTGAGTTCGAGAAGATGCTTAATCATACGCAAGGTTTGCCGGAATCGACACTTCTACCGATTTATTTGGGAGGGTTACAGCGGTCAAGAATTTGGTCCGATTTCAACATCCACAATCCGTGGCGGCAACCATGGCGTTGGCTATTTAGTTTGATAGCGTCTCTGACCGTTTCAGCCAAGCTCCTCGTAAACCGTGGCAAAATCAGGATTTCCGCGGCCCGACGTTGGCGCCCAATTCGGCCGCGGCAAGTTTAGAGGTAGCCAAAACAACACCCCCATCGGCTGCCATCACTCGTTCCCGGGATCTTTCGAAGCTTCCGATTGTCCGTTTGACGTCAGTTGAACGAATGGAGCGTAGTCGCCAAGGTCTTTGTTGGTATTGCCCAGATAAATGGAGCACATGGCATGTGTGTAAAAAGCTGGTTTTGGCATACATGGGGGCAGATGATGATCCAGACGACCTTTCTACTCCGGAGGATGATAATATAGAACCAGATGTGATTACTACGAATTTATCTCATATGTATAGCCTAGATGGTCGCCCTCGTGCGACGTTCGTCGAGCTACAGGGAATTTTAGGAGCAGCAGAGGTATTCATCTTGGTCGATACCGGGAGTACGCATAACTTTGTCCAACCTCGGATCGCGGAGAAGAGCCGTCTTCATCTTACCCCGATTAAGCCGTTTCGCGTGTATGTCGGCAACGGCCAGTCACTCCTCTGTTCATATAAGAGCTCGCAGGCAGACTTACGAATTCAGGAGCATTCATTTCACGTGGATCTCTTTGTTTTACCAATGCACATACCGGATTTGATTTTGGGAATGACTTGGTTACATTCGTTGCATCGCGTTACAAGCGACTACAACGCATGAACTCTTGAATTTTTGAGCGAGGGTCGTCAGATATGCCTCCAGATTACACCTTGTTTACCTCGTCAGATTTCAGCCCGAGTATTTGCCTCGCTCATGTTACATCTCGATAATGCAGCTTTGTTCAAAATTATTCCCATTGCGGAAGCCAGCACCCTACCCGAGGCCGAGACGCTTGGGGTACCGTCGGCCTTCCCAACTGATCTTCCAGCGGCGGTGCGAGCCTTCCTCGAGAACCACGCGACAGTCTTCACCCTCCCCTCGGGGCTTCCGCCTACTCGACGGTTTGATCATCGAATTCATCTTCTACCGAACACCAAGCCGGTGAACATCCATCCGTATCGATATCCGTACTTTCAGAAGAATGAGATTGAATGTCAAGTTGAAGAGATGCTTGATACAGGCATTATTCGTCGCAGCAGCAGTGCCTTCTCATCTCAGGTGCTCTTCAGAAGGAAGGATGGTTACTTCCGATTCTACATTGACTATCGCACTTTAAATGCGGTGACGGTCCCTGATCACTTTCATATTCCGACTACAGACGAGCTATTTGATGAGCTGGGAGCCGCCCGAGTATTTACTAAGCTAGATTTGCGCTCTGGTTACCACCAGATACGTATGCATGATGAGGATGTTTACAAAACAGCGTTCAGGACTCATGACGGCCATTTCGAGTTCCTGGTCATGCCATTCGGCCTAACCAACGCTCCATATACTTTTCAGGCAGCCATAAACGAGATTTTTTGCCCTCTATTGCGCCGCTTTGTCATTGTTTTCTTCGACGATATCCTCATTTATAGTCTGTCGATTGAAAGCCATGCGGAGCACCTCACACAAGTCCTCTCTATACTTCAAACGCATAATTTTTTCATCAAGATGTCGAAATGTTCATTTTGTTGTTCCACAGTGGATTATCTTGGACATATTATCACAGACGGGAGTTTGAAAGTGGATCCGACGAAAATCGAGGCAATGGTGTCGTGGCCAACACCGAAAACGGTGAAACAACTACGAGGATTCTAGGGACTCACATGATACTATCGGCGTTTCATTTCTGGGTACGCGGTTTTGGCTTCACCGTTGACTGATTTATTGAAGAAGGATGCCTTTGATTGGACTACATCAGTGGCCGACAACTTTGCAGCACTCAAGGCCGCCATGACCTCGGCGTCGGTCCTTCGGTTACCAGACTTCTCAAAGTTGTTCGTTGTTGAGACGGATGCATCCGGATATGGTATAGGAGCGATGTTGCTACAAGAAAATCACCCTCTTGCATTCTTTAGCAAGAAGCTTGGCCCCAGTCGCAGGGTTACATCCACTTATCATAAAGAATTATACACCATTGTTGAAGCAGTCCAGAAATGGAGACAGTATTTATTGGGACGCGAGTTTGTAATCTGCATAGATCAGAAAGTTTAAAAGAGCTGCTCCAACAAGTGATACAGACGCCATATCAATAGTTGTATGCTCGGAAGTTGATGGGATACAAATTCAGGATCAAGTACAAGCCCGTCGCAACCAACAGAGTGGTGGATGCGCTATCCCGGCGCGAGGACGACCAACCAGAGGACATGGACGAGGCATCATTATCCATGGCCGTCTCTCAGCCTATTCCGGACACTTTGGAGTTACTTCGTGTCGATGTCAGATTAATCCCGGAGTTGACGGACTTATGTGCGGCTATTGAGGTGGGAACTGCACCCAGAGGCTTTCGTCTCCACGACGGACTGCTCTATCGCGACCATAGGATAGTGGTGGCGTCTACATCGGAGGCGAAGACGACAATTTTATACGAACATCACTCCACACCATCTGCAGGCCACCCGGGCATTGACAGGACCTTCCGCCGTCTTGTTTCGTCTTTTTACTGGCCAAACATGCGCAAGGAAGTGCAACAGTTTGTAGTTGCGTGTTTCGATTGCCAAACTACTAAGTATTCGACACAAAAACCGGCCGGATTACTGCAACCACTTCCTATCCCGTCTTAGGTGTGGGAGGACGTATCCATGGATTTCATTACGGGACTTCCGCAGTCAAGAGGCTTTACTGCAATCATGGTGGTGGTTGATCGCCTTTCGAAGTACGCACACTTTGCCCCTTTACCGACCCGTTTCGACACATGGCGGGTGGTGAATCTTTTCGTGGATACGGTGGTGAAGCATCACGAGTTTCCGACAACCTCGGTATCTGATAGGGATTCAGTGTTTCTGAACGAGATATGGGAGAATTTGCTACGCTTGAGCGGGATGAAACTCCATTTTACTATAGCATATCACCCTCAATCCGATGGTCAAACGGAAGTTCAAAATCGTGGGTTAGAGCAGTATCTCAGAACGTTTGTAGCGGACAATCCAGCTAAGTGGACAAATTTCTTGCCATGGGCGGAGTTAGCATTGAATTGCTTTCACCACGAGGGGCTCGGTACCTCTCCGTTTCATGCCTTGTACGGACGAGAACCTCCGCCGTTAATAGCTGCATGGGCCGCGACGTCTTGTCCAACTTCGGTAGCGGAAGTGATCAAGCAATGAGGCGAGTTGTTAGTATGGCTATGAAAGAATTTGGAGCGAGCACAATAATGGATGAGGGATTCGGCTAACAAAAGTCGACGTGATGTGGAGTTTCAGGTGGGCGACCGAGTGTTATTGAAGTTACAATTGTACCGTCAACATTCGATAGCATGGCCGTTATCTGCGAAGTTAGCTCGTGGTTTTAATGGACCTTTTGAGGTGTTGGAGCGTAATGAAGCAGTGGCTTATCGGCTTCGATTGCCGGAGGATAGCCGAATTCATGACGTGTTCCACATCAGTTTACTTAGGCCGTTTATGGAAGGGCAGTCTGCGGAACCGGCGGCATTCTCAACTTTTTTCGCTCGGGGAAAAGTGGTATCCCGCCCGATCAAGTTGGTGGAATGCTGTAGCGTGAGTCGTGAGGGTAAGATAGTGGATGAAAGCCTTTTGCAATGGGATGATGATGGGGGCAGTTCACCTTCTTGGGAGCCACTGGAGGTCATTCGCCGCCGTTTTCCTGCGTTACTCCTTGAGGACAAGGAGGTTCATAAGGTGAGGGGAGTTGATACAAGTCAAGCATCCCATGCACACATCGAAGGAGAGGATAACGAGTTGAGAGGGGAAGAGCCACCAGTTTATGATACGAGAGAAGAGCTTGATGAGAAAGGCGAGGAGGAAGGAATAGGTGGAAGATCGAGACGCACGATTAGAGAACCGAAGAAGTTTCAAGATTTTATAGCTTATTGATAGATCAAGCGATGTGAATTAGTAGTTTAGTTAGGCCTGGCCCAGTTTTGTAATAATCGAGTCGAGCGAATTTATGAGCTCCTTTTCGGGTTTTTTTGTTGATTCTTTCCTGAATCGTACAAGTCGAATCAACCAGGGTCCTTAGTATAAATAGATAAATTAGGTTATCTTGTTATCATCAAGAAAATAAACCCTAATTTTCTCCTTCGCGTATTCTTTCTTTTCTTCGTTAAACGGCGTGATCGACGGGGCGAGCCCGCGACTGTCGAATTTCGTTCTCCGACGAATTTCTTGTTCGCCGAATCTTGATAAGAGAGGTGCACTCTTATCAAATGTGGATGTATTTAGTAAACAAAAGATAAATGTTGAATACACATTATGTTTTATATGGATTTATTTCTTTAAAAAATGGTTGACATAAAATTTGAGGACCATTGTTATTGAGAACTCAAACATGCAACTCTTGTCTCAAACATTAATCTCTAATCCCTCAGCCAAATATACGTAAACATGAGGATTCTCATATTTCCTGCACGTTGTGATGCATCTACATTTCTCGGGAAATATATATAGTTGCTCCAAGAGTCGAGTTTCGAGTTCCCGATCTGCTCTTTATATGTGACCAAATTAACTAATATATACTACTTCCATCTCACAAAAGTAATCCTAGTTTGACTTGACACAAGAATTAAGAAAAAGCATAATGTGTGGTTGTATTTAATCCCTTTATATATAATAGCAAAGCGGATTCGGAGCCCCACGTTAATTCACGTACTTACGTGGCGCTCTCTATGCTCTCCGTTCCTATTTATCTAAAAACTCATTTTATTTATAATAAAATAACATTACAATTCTATATTACAATTAATTAATATAGAAGATAAAATAATTGACTTTGCCGATTATTAAAATTATATTACAATCATATAGAATATATTAATTTGCCGATTACCTAATTAATTGTTTAATCTATTTATTTATAATGATGATAAAGATTAATAGTTAGAATATATCTCCAAAATCACTAGAAGAATTCTTCTAAATTCTTCTTCCTTATATGTTAATTACTTTCTTCTTTATTTAAATTAATTATGAATCTCATTGTATTATAATTTATATATATATAAAATAAACAACGGGCGGCTTGACTTATAACTATGTGAAACTCTCTTTGACATATTTTTTTTATTAAAATAAACTATGGACGGCTTAACTTATTTTGATGTAACGACATTTTATTTTATTACAATAAACAACGGGCTACCTAAAAATAAAGTGTTTTAGAGAGATGATACATTATTTTGATTATAACTATGTGAGACTTTTTTTGACATATTTTATTTATTAAAATAATCAACGGGTGACTTGACTTATTTTGATATAACATCATTTTGTTTTTATTACAATAAACATCGGGCTACGTCAGACTCTCTTTGACATTTTATTTTTATTAAAATAAATAACGGACAGCTTGACTTGATGTAACTGACATTTTTTATTACAATAAAAGATAATTTATTTTAAATATCATCCTTATAAACCTACTCCCTCCGTCCCATTTATAATGTCCCATTTGCTTTTTGACTATGGACGGCTTAACTTATTTTGATGTAACGACATTTTATTTTATTACAATAAACAACGGGCTTCCTAAAAATAAAGTGATTTAGAGAGATGATACATTATTTTGATTATAACTATGTGAGACTTTTTTTGACATATTTTATTTATTAAAATAAACAACGGGTGACTTGACTTATTTTGATATAACATCATTTTGTTTTTAATACAATAAAAATCGGGCTATGTCAGACTCTCTTTGACATTTTATTTTTATTAAAATAAATAACGGACAGCTTGACTTTATGTAACTGACATTTTTTTATTACAATAAAAAATAATTTATTTTAAATATCATCCTTATAAACCTACTCCCTCCGTCCCATTTATAATGTCCCATTTGCTTTTTGACTTTTTCCGGCACGTGTTTCCACCGAAACGTAGTACGAGATTTACGATATAATTTTGAAATATTATTTCTTTTACGGGATACTACGAGTGTCGGGATATCCCGTAAAAGAAATAATATTTCAAAATTATATCATAAAACCCGTACTACGTCTCGGTGGAAACGCGTGCCGAAAAAAGGCAAAAAGCAAATGGGACATTATAAATGGGACGGAGGGAGTACTTTTTATTATCACAATTAACAGGCGGATTGAAATAATGACACGACGGGATATACCAATATAACTATTTGAGACCCTCTTTGACTTTTTTCGTTTTATTAAAAATAAACAACGGGTGACTTGACTTATTTTGATATTCTTCTTTTATATTTGATTAGAATAAACAACGGGTGGCTTGACATATTTTAATAATTTCATTTATATTTGATTTTTAAAATAACGTTAAAGTAATTCGTATCGAATTTTAACAGGAGACAAATGCATCTATTGTCAAAATATTCTCTTTTAAACTATAGTCTTACAAACACAAGTAATCGACAACTTCATATAATTATGTATTCTTCTACTAATTTAATTTAAAATTTATAATTAAGCTAATACTTATATGATACGCATAGATAGTAGTAGTATACAGTATAAAACTAAATATGATATAGATATTGTGTGAGATTGAAATATATCATAGTATTTTATATAATTAATATTTACAAATTAAATATATGTATTTTAGATAAATAAAAATGGCAGATGTAGGAATTGACACGTATGCATGTCGATCAACGTGGTGGTTCGAAACAAGCATCTTAACTTATTTTGATATAAAGACATATTTCGGTTTATTTAAATAAACAACGGGTGATTTAACATATTTTAATATTTTTCATTTATATAAGTATACAACATAAAAGTAAATATAAGTAGATATTGTAACTATCATTATTAATAACTATAAATAACTAACATTAAAATAACTATATAAGTAGATATATCATAGTTTTTAGGATATATCATTAAAATTGATTATAACTAGACTCTCTTTGACATATTTTTTTATATATTAAAATAAATAACGGGCGCTTCACTTATTTTGATGTAAGGACATTTTATTTTTATTAAAATAAATAACGGGCTACCTAAAAATAGTAATGTAAAGTGATTTATATCGAATATTGACTTTTAAATTGATTATAACTATGTGAGACTATATTTGACATATTATTTTTTATTAAAATAAAGAACGAGTGGCTTGACATATTTTAATATTTTTCATTATCATAGTATTCTATATAATTAATATTTACAAATATATGTATTTTAGATAAATAAAAATGCCGGATGTAGGAATTGACACGTATGCATGTCGATCAACGTGGTGGTTCGAAACAAGCATTTTAACTTATTTTGATATAACGACATTTTCTTTCTATTAAAATAAACAAATGAATGATATGTATCGAATCTCGATGGGATACAAATGCACCTATCATCAAAATATTTCCTTTTAAACCTATTTTCTTATAAACACGAGTAACGGGAGACTTTATATTGACATTTTGTTTTTATTACAATAAACAACGGGCTACGTGATTGTCTCTTTGACATTTTCTATTTAATTAAAATAAATAACGGGCGGCTTGACATATTTTAATATAACTGTCATTTTCTTTTTATTACAAACTCTCTTTGACAAGAAGGGCACATCATCATGCTCCTGAGAAACATTAATCTATTGAATGAACTTTGCAATAGCACAAGGATGATGGTAACAAAACTTGGAGACCGTGTGATAGAAGGGAATCCGCTTTCAAGAAAAAATAATGGCAAGAAGTTTCCAATTGCAAGAATGACAATGACTGCATTGGATCTAATTAAGTCACCGATTATGTTTCAGAGGAGGCAATTCTCACTGTCCGTTTGCTTTGATATGATGATAAATAAGAGCCAAGGACAGTCTCTTCTAACGTAGGGTTGTACCTATCAAAACCGGTCTTCAGCCATAAACAGTTTTACGTCGCGATATCGAGAGTTACTAGGAAAAGAGGTCTCAAATTTTTGATATGTGACGAAGATGACAATAGCTTCGACACCACGACTAATGTTGTGTACACGGAAATATTTTAAAAGTTGTGAAGTAATTATAAATTCAAATATTTATTTATACTTTATGCATAAAATTATTTATTTGGATATTTTTCTATGATTAAATTTTCTTGATTTATAGGAAAGTAAATTGCAGGAGG
Organism: Thymus mandschuricus; assembly: GCA_029379335.1. Classification (NCBI taxonomy): domain Eukaryota; kingdom Viridiplantae; phylum Streptophyta; class Magnoliopsida; order Lamiales; family Lamiaceae; genus Thymus; species Thymus mandschuricus. The sequence goes on from CM057078.1 coordinate 10,308,960, forward strand.
AAGAACGAAAAGCACCAACGCTTAGAAGAGCAGTCGGACTAATTATTTTTTTTTTTCGGATTTCTTATTTAATTTTCATAATGTTTCATTTACTTTTAGTAAATTGTAGTATTACTTTTAATTATTTTTTAAAGATTTCACGAGAAACTTGATTTTGTTGATTTCGACACCATATCTAAATAATAAGAATAATTAGAACCCGTCGATTTTCGACGTCGATTTTCGACGGGCAGTAAACTAGTTTTCTATATAGTAAGGTGTTTTGTTGTTAAACGTTTTCTCAATTATCTTGGACTATTGGAGGAATGTTCGAATCCAGTTGAATTTCTTCAAGTTATTTGAAAAGTCAAGAAAGGTATAAGAAATCATTGAAAAATAATGAAGAGGGAGAAACAATTATTCACCATTTGAATAGTTGTTAGCAAAATTTATGACTATATATTATTTATCAATTTTTTCTGTTGTCAATATGTCAAAAAGACCAGTGCGCGCACACGTATATTAAAGTCAAAGTAATAATATTATTAGAACGATTACAAGTGATAGTCGAAACTTTTATAAATTGAAATACACCATTGATTATCTTCGAACAATAAGTAATCGGACAATTATAACAATCATAAAGAAAACAAACAAAAGAAGAATGAAAAGGAAAAAAATAGCAACTTCCCAAATCTAAATCTGACCCCTTCTATGGTCTTATCTATAGTTGGCTTGATTTAGGGGCATTCGAATGAACCATATTCGACGGTTAAAATTAAAATCGAAATCGAGGGTTCGTAACTGGATAAGGAACCGGTGGAACTATAAGTTTGGCCAAAGTTCCTTAGGTTCAGAACCATAACCGGTAGTTCTAGAACCAGTTGTTCCGATTCCGATTCCAAATGGGCGGTTCCAAACCGGAATCGCCCACACATATATATATATATATATATATATATATATATATATATATATATATTAATTTATTTTTTTATAAATTATTTCGATCGTTGGTATTAAATATGATTTCTAAATAAATAGTACGATATTATTTGATAAACATGATAAATAATAATTATATATTTACATAACTTGGAACTTCTTCAAGTTATATAAGTATTATTTTTATATCTTTATTTACTATCTTTTCAATGTGAGATGCTCCCTCTGTCCAACCTATAAAGGAACATTTTTCTTTTCGAGACGTCTCACTAGTATATGGACCTTTTCCAAAGTAAAAAATTCTAACCCAATAAAATTCAGACACATCGCTTTAACCCACTACCTTTTACTCTAATACACTATCATCATTCATATCTTAGTTTCCGCGTCAAATAAAATGTAAATTTCCCAATAGGACGGAAGGAGTATATGTTTATGTTTTTATAAGGGTGATACTCTTCTCAACTTTATTATTCTTATGATGTGGGATATGTAGCACATCCTACATCCATTATTTTGATGAAAAGGGTGGCACATCTCATCCCTACAACGAAAAACTAACAAACTTGAAAAGAGTGACACCTTATAAAGCAAAGAAAACTTGTCTCACATTCAAAAATAATAGATGAGGATGTAAGAATAACATATATAATAAGAAAAAGGTTCAAATCTTGTGAAGCAAAAAAGTCAAAGATTTAAAATGCTTGGTTGTTAATAAAAAAAAAATGAATTTTCTATTTATTAAAAAATAAAGAGTTGTCTATAATTAAAATATGTCATGTAAAATGGAACATCTTAAAATGGAAAATGTGTCACCTAGCTCGAGGCAGAGGGAGTATATAATATGTGACACTTTTATTTTACCTGTAATATTTTGAAATTTTTTCTTATTATAACTAGGCATGAACCTAGTATTGGTGTTCTTAGCGGATAGATTGATAAGATTTCTTTTAGGGACAGTAGCAGCAAAATTAGAAAATTTGAAGGAAATTTAAATATCCACATTGTTCTGACATATTCTATTACGGAATGTCCGGTGCTTGGGTTTACTTTTATAATAAATTATGGTATATATTTTAATTATATTATTTATAAATAGTATGTCATATCATCCGTGGACATATATTTAAATTGACTTTCAATATTTCAATTTATTAATATCAATTGGAGATCAAACTAGGGCCCTATTTTATCATATTTCAATATAATATCCACATTGTTATGCCATAATTCATTATATTTCCCTTTAAATTATGATAAAATAATAATTCCCCCCTTGATATAATAAATCAACAAAATATGTTAAACCCCGCCCCACTACGTTTCAGATATCCGTTTTGTTAAACCCCCCCCCCCCCCCCCCCCCCCCCCCAATAATTACGTACTCTCTCTGTTCCACTAGGATAAAGACATTTCTTTTCGTCACCGGAATTAAGACATGAGTGATAATAGTGTATTAAAGTGAAAGTAGTGAGTTAAAGTGATGTGTCTGAATTTTATTTGGTTAAAATTATTTATTTTAGAAAAAGTCCCTATATCAGTGGCACGTCCCGAAAAATAAAAGATCAATTTATGAGTGGGACATAGGGAGTGGTAATTTTCATTTGTCGATTTTTCCTTTTCCAAACGGAAAAAAATCGATCGATCATCTATTTAGGCTTTAATTATTTTATTGAGCTGCTTATTTTTCTTGTTCTTTGTTTCGCTTTTGCTCTTTCTGTTGGAATCTTTGTTTTAGATTCTATACTTTCTTTGTCTTTCTTGAATTTATTTTTTGGTTAATTGCTATTTTTAGAAATTAATCTGTCATAAGGGAGTAAGGGGGAGTTGAATAAGAAAACTAGTTTAAGCCAACCAGTTTAGAGAATTAAGGAATCATGGTGCGTGGAGATGTGAAACGTGTCCACTATATACATGGGTGTAACGTAAATTGAAACATTTTGGAGCTACAAAGATAGTTATTAAATCGTTAATAGCACATAAAAACATTCCTCCCCACTACAAACACAGAGTAAAAATATGTTTGGATGTTGACGAGCCCATAATGTGCTCTATTTTTTTTGTTATGATTTGAGTCATGTTTAGAGTCATTTTGTATCGAGTCATGTGCTTAGGAGGGCACGTTTTGGATTCAGGTTGCACAGGGCAAGGCGTAACTTTAGGATTGAAGATTACTTTTGAAGATTCAAGTTTTATTCAAGTTTCTTTCGTTCGTTCCTGTTCTCTCGTTTCTGTTTTTAATTCGTAAGTTCTTTATTTCTTTCCTTTCGTTTGATTAATTGCGTTCTAGTTTCTTAGATTTAAATTCTTAGTTCTTCGTTTAATTCCTTTGTTCGTTATTTAGTTCGTAGTTTAGATTCGTTTTTCAAAGTTTCTTTTCTCTCGTTTGTAATTCGTTTCTCTCGTTTTTCAAGTTTTTAGAGTTAGATTTATTTTTTTTAGATTTTTAAATTTAATTTCTTTCATGTTTAGATTCATTTTCTTTATTGCTTTCGTTATTGCTTTCTCTACGATTTTTGCCTAGGTAGTTCAATTGCTTTTATTTAATTTCTCTAGATTAATGGAATTTCTCTAGATTAATTAGTTTAGATTTATTCCTTGCTTTCTAGATTAGATTTATTTATTTGCTTTTGATTTATTGCTTATTTATTTTCTCGCCTAGGATTTAGAAACAAAACCAAACAAACTCTTTTTACTTGCTTTCTTAGATTTAGGCTAGTTTAGGATTGTTTTGCTACACGATTATTTGCCATGCAAAGTTTTCCTTGAGATTCGACATTGGGTTTTTACTTAATAAGTGCTAGGATAGATTTCGTTCTATTGCGAACACTTTTTAGTGAAACAATACCAGCGGACTGTATGCACTGCGGATAGTTGAGAGGATGATTGCAAGAATCCCAGCTGATAAAGGATTAAAAACAGGGCACGACATCTGTTCTTACGGATGCCACATTGCATGTGCAATATATGCTTTTAGCACCGCTGAACCACCTTGTCCATTATTTGACTTGGGAGAACTTTAGAATATATTATTGGATATTGATGTTAAGTGACTTTAGACTGTTTGTACTCTTTTTGTTGGATAACATGTCAGAATATGTTTATGTTACTCTTTTTTTATGGATACTTTAGAGTATTTGTACTCTTTTTGATGGATATCTTTATGTTACTTTAATGTTAGAATATGTTTTAAATGTTTGTTGCATATGGATCTGATACACATTACTTACTTATGCAATCATTACAGTTCAATAGACATATTATTATTACTGATTACTGGTAACAAGTACTAAAAAAATTATGACATGTACCGAGTACTGAAATTAATACATAAGACAATGATAACACTGTATACTATAAGCCAATGTAATTAATACATAAAACAGTGATAATACTGTGTAATATAGGTAATCAGTAATATAAGCCAATGAAATTCACCTTGTACTGTGTACAACTAAAATTATAAACTGAACTCAAGTCATTCATTATTCAGAACACACTAGTCTAGTTATTTAAAAACATAAAACATGTTCTCTAAGTCTGCCAAGTCTGACAAACTACACAAATCCAATGAAAAATAATCAAAACCAATTCGGATCAACACAGGTTCTCCGAGTATGCTCAACTACACCACATATGCCACATGACTTTGACTTCCGAGCACGCTTAGCCTCAGCTTCCTCACGATTAATCTCCAGAAATGCCTTGCATGTTGATAGGTAATGGCCCTTCTCATGACATCTTGAACACTGACGAGACTCCTTAACAGCAACAAGTTCTCCAGCACCTTCAACTACTCCAACAGAACCAGCACCTTCAACTACAACTAATCTAGTAGAACCAGTACTGTCTCCAACCTGAAACCTCTTCCTTCGTGGTCTACATGCTTGTTTCGGATTGGATGGTGTTCCAATAACCAATGACTTCACTTTATCTGGTACATGCCACTTGCTAGGATCAGGCACCGGCATAACATCAGAAGCTTATATTTCATGTCATGTACGAGTCGTATAACACGAATTCACGTATCCAAAGAACACCTGATTCATATGACTATAACAAGAAAACAAAATGACATCAGAAAAAAATAAGTAAAAATGTTATATCAAATTAACATAAACATCATACCTTAAAGCTCGTGTAGCATGTGAGTATGGAATTAAATCTATTTGAAACACTTTACACGAACAATTCATTGAAAGGATATCAACAATATTACTAGACGATCCCGAGATAACCTTGAACTTTGAATCTGAGATGGGCTCGACACTCATAACACAGCCTCTGAGCATAGCAGCCTCCAATCTTTGAGTGGCATATTCTGAAAGTTCAAGACTCCTAGATGCAGCTATACTACGCCGCTTACAAAACCACTCTTGAACAAGATTACGAGCATACTCTAACAGAGAACAAATTGGCAACTTCCTAGCCCACTTCAGCCAAGAATTCAAACACTCAACAGCATTCGAAGTACCAAAAGCATATCTACGAACTGGACATTTACTACGAGCCCATCTACCAGGATCAATTTTCAAAAGCTTGGAATGTGCAGCAGCAGAAGCAGATTTCAAACTACTCATGTGGATTTCAAAGTCTTCGACCCTATATGCATTAGCAGCAGCCTGGAAAAACTCAATCACATCTTCACCTCTAAGATGCCCTTGTATATGATAAGAGCACAGACCAAACGCAACCCCAGGAAAAACAGACCTCATAGCATTCTTTATACTAACATGTTGATCAGACACTATCAACATGTCATCTCGAACTCCAAACGACTCTCGAACATGCAATAAAAACCAACCCCATGACAGATCATTCTCCTTATCACCAACACAAAATGCAAGAGGAACAATCTGTTCATTTGCATCTTTTATTGAAGCAACAAACAACACCCCCTTATACTTCCCCTTCAAATGAGTTGCATCAATAACAATAATGGGACGACAAGAACGAAAAGCCAGTATACATGCATGAAGACAAAAGTAACAGTACTCCATTGACCCATCAGCACAAGTTTGAATATCAACAATTGACCCAGGATTCATCAACTGAAGCATATATAAATACTTTGGTACCAACTGCAAAAAAATAACAGTACACATCACAAACTAAACAACTAATACTACTATAACACAAAACAAATATAAAACAAAATAAAAGATATTGCAGGGGAGATTTTGCAGCCTATAACATCTTGGCACCAGAAAACTGTATCAATATGTAAAAATTGGAAAACCAACACAATTACCAAACAAGACATCATAAAGCAGAGTTGAATGCCTAACATAAACAGGTACTATACCTGAACTGATTTGTTGTGATCACCATATGCAGCGTTCAGAGCCAAATTCCTACCAGCTAAAGCAGCAGAGTACGTCAAGTTAACACCAAAATCTCTTTGTAACTGGCCTTGAATCACTACAAAAATTACTGTTTTTAACGACGGAAAATACCGTCGCTATTCCGTCGGTAACAAGGTTTAACGACGGACTAACGACGTCATACATCCGTCTGCGTTTACAGCGTCGCTAAACGATTAACGACGGATTGTAATGTCCGTCGTTAAATTTAACGACGGATCAACGACGTAAACTCCGTCGCTGGTTTCGCCGGCAGGCGCAGGTGGCCGGAGTTTATCAACGACGGAAAGGCGACGGAATGCAGACGGAGTACTGCCGTCGGTATTCCGTCGTTATTTAACGACGGAACAGCGACTCCTCATAGTCCGTCGTTTGATTTAACGACGGAACAGCGACTCTGTATGACCAGTGTATGTTCCGTCGGTATTCAGTCGCTATTCCGTCGGTAATAGTGTCCAGAAACTGGACAATATTTTCGTTTTTTATTTCCCCACGTTTCGACATTAAAAACCTGTTTCAATTTTATAAATTAACAAGTGACACTTCAAAATAACATGTCCTCAAGGTTAAAATGTTTTGAACCTTGATATTAGCCCACTTCAATCAAAATAAAACATTCCAAGTATAGTAAGAACGTCTAGATAGTCATAACATCATTTCAGTTTAGTATGTACTAATTAATGTAAAGAGAAAGGTAAATCAAGGAGGAGGCGGTAAAGAGGTCGTCGACTGCGAAAGTAGGAGCTCAATCTGCTTCTGTTGGTTCAGCAAAGTTTCCTCCATCTTCTCTGTCTTCGTTGCTAACCTCTCACGCTCCTCCCGTGCTTCAGCCAATTGTTGCTCCACTTCTGTCAAACGGGAACCACATGCAGGCTCTGTGTGGAATCGTGAGGCCTCGGTCGTCATAAGTCGAGCCAACTCTCCAGTCCCAAACATCCTATTTTTAGAATCAAGTGGCACGACGTCCAGGAATGCTTGGTTCCAATCGACCTCTCTTTCCTCAGTTGTACCAGGTAGAGGACGCCTCAATTCTTCACCACGTTCTTGTATCTTTTCCTATATAATTAATAATTTAAGAAGAAATAACATATTTATCAAAGTATTTAATTAAACATGAAATAAATTTAAACTTCAATATATAAGAAGCACTTGAATTAATGTCATTACCCCAATTCTCTGTGACTTAGCATCAGTGTATGTCCCGTCTGGATTCTTGTGTGACATGCAGTATGCATCGAACAAACACTCTCGCGGGGCACATTTTCTCTTTGCAGCCTACATTTGAAGAAGAAATATTAATATATAAATTTCATATTTTTCAAATTTTATAAGCAAATAATCATGTACTAACCAATTCATAAGTGAACTGTAAAATAGACTTCGAGCCACCTCTATGTATCACCCGTCCAGTCCCCGGTCCTTCTGGCTCGGACATCCTACATCTCTTAGCAATTGCTGCTTTCGCTTTCACATCCTCTCTATCCCAGTATTCGAGCCAATCAAGCCAATCTGCCGAGGTAATATAATCTGGCTTTGCCTTAACCTTTGCTTCCTTATCTTCTACAGCATTGGCAAGAAGCTTCATGTCATGAACGAAATCTCTGTACCTACGAGCTGCTCTTTCTGACCACCTTTGATGGATTGTGCTCTCCAAGATTGGATCCCAAGTGAAGTACTTCTGTAGATGGCATTTAAATAATAAGACAAGTCATATTAATCAAACACATCTTGAATATGCCAACATTACATGCATGATACAGTTTGATCCTGATGTGGATGAAAATTACTAGGTAAACAGAAAAATGAAAAAACTTCTAATATCAGCAAGATAGTTGTGACTTTGTTCCTAGGTTATGTTGCTTGGTACTAGATGGAGAATTTATATCTTAAGCTTCTGAAGTTGCATGTTGAGGTCATTATCAAGTTGTTTATTTCCATAAATTTAGCAGCCTCAACATTCACTTCATCTAGAAGCACATTCTTTGTGTATCCCATAATTGCATTATCTCAAATCCATGTACAGACAGTTTGTAGGATTAGTCAAAATCCATAGTATATACTGTATGTATTATTGGTGCATGCATGCATGCAAATTGCAATCCGATCCCTACCTATATATATGTGTTTTGAATGTGACAGTATATATATACTCCTACTAAATTCCAATATAGCTAGTATAAGTTCTAACTAACTAATTATAATCAAATATTATATCATATCATCATTTTATTATTACAATTAAGTCAAGATAAATTTGTTTTCTGCATATACATAATTAATTCATCTACTTTTGTCCGCTTGGAACATGAACATGCATGCATGAAGATGAAATGAAAGAAATTCATCAAAAGTCTTAATATCATGATACAATTAACATGAAGAATTAATAAATCGGAGGGGAACAGTTAGTTTAGTTTTGTCTAGGGGTTTGATTAAGAAAACGACAACTACTAATTAATCTTCCTACCTATTATCAATATTACTTTGATTTTCCAGTTCTGCAGCACCATATAGTAAGATTCTAGTACTCAAAGACATAATGACATCTGCTAGAAATCCAGAAATCTTATTGATTCGCAAGCTTCATATTTTGAGTAAGTTTTAAGCAAATGAAAAGATGATTAATTACCTTAAAATCTTCCCAATACTTCTCTTTCGTTTCGTTCGAAGTCATCCCCCAAGTGTACCCCTTCGAATTTTGAATTTTCTTGAAGCTCCTCGTACAAGCTTGGGGAACCAGATTAGGTGGCATCAAGAACCTAATTTTATGATAGGTTAATTTTAATTTGTACTTATACACTTTAGAGGCATAAATTGGGGGAAAAAAATTAATTACCCATCGGTTATGTAAAGCTCAGTCAACCCGGTACTAGCCCTAGCTCTAGCCCTGTTTGGAACTGTTGTCGAATCAGTTGTTGGTGTCGGATCACCCGTATTCACCGGAATCGAATTTGTTGTGTTTGCCGGAGTTGAATCGGCTCTTGTACTACCAAGGCCAATTCTAGAAACCGATCCCGAGATACCCGTTTCCCTTAAGGATGATGTGCGACCAGCTGCACTTGTTCGTGAAGATGATGTCCCAGGAGTTGATGTTTGCCTACCTCCACCACGGCTACTAGCATACCCAGTTCCCTTGCCCCGTGCCATCTGCAAAAAAAAACGGAAAAAAATACATCAATAACATTAAAAACATTTTCATACGAAAACTAAAATAAAATCACATACTATATTGTGTTCAATAGTACATACACAAGAAAATGATAATGACAATGATTACGAAAGAGAATAGGAGGGTGTACAATAGTACATACACAAGAAAAGGATAATGACAATGATTACGAAAGAGAATAGGAGGGAGAAACACATACTATCTACTGCTCTGTGTTATTATCAGTGTCGGTATCTTCATTAGATGAAAATATATCTTCATCGCGCCCACCATCATCATCCTCATCATCATCAATGTCGACTAAACCACCTTCAGGATGAAGCAATGTAGTATTTGTGGTTGAAGAAAATGGAATGGGGTGAGAGCAATACTAATCAAGAATTTTAGCACTTAAAAACCTTTAGAAAAGTCAAAGCAAGCAAGGAGATGATTTGATTTGGCTCTACCCGAATACCGAGTATGAAATACTCCCTTAATTCTAATTAACCACTACGTACTAATTGTAATTACTCTTCATAGTAGTGAATTCATTAAATATATACACTTAAGCAGCTGATGGGATTAAAGTAGACAAAGCTGTTTGAAATCTAATTTTTTTCAGATTAAGATATCTTACTAAGAAACCTTGCTGATCGAAAAAGCAGCTAAACACCTAGTCTGTTACTTGAAGGGTGATTGAATTCTCTTGCAATCAGCCTGCCATATTCAAACAAATATAATCAGCCTCATCTTGTATTAGGTATACTTTGCAATAACAAATATTGATGCAACAAATAAATTACAAAATAAAAAAATATTAACCGAACATAATAAGTAATCCACTTACAGCAAACAAATAACCAAGAAAGGAAATGTCAGATGGCCTTGAACTTGAAATTCCCAATACTGAGTTGGATGCTGAGTTGGCTGGTGCTGCACCAATCTCTGTTCATTTTGAACACCATAAGAATGTCAGTGTAGTTATAAACTCAGGAAAACAGCATGTATAACATCAATTTGATAGCATTGATCTATCCCACTTTGCAACGAACAATTTAGATTAGTACAGACACCGAAGGAAGCGGATTATTTTCTGCAATAGCCATAAAATCTAAACGAACAAGTAGAATTCTGCAAGTGAAAAGCTAAGACTCGCCCTCCATATTTATGCAGTCAGTCCAGTAAAACACTTTCAGCTAACTGATCTGATTTACCTACATATATTTCATAAATGCCACCATATACCCAGAACAAATATACAGAAAGCATCCTCCATTTCGATACAAACAGAGAAACTCATTCATTGTCCAATCTCTAAATCCATTTATTCACCAAAACCAGAAAAATTCTCAAATCGAACAAAAGCTAAAGACTCAATTTTCAGATTCTCGACACAAATTCACAAAATCAACAAATACCATAAACTTAAAAATCGAACAAGAGCAAAACAAGAGCAGATAACAGCAGGTCGAACAAGAGCGAGAGGGTGAGAGATAGAAAAACAAAACAAACCTGCTTGGGATTGGTGTAGAGACGACGCCGAGGTAATGTCGTCGGCTGCGAGGCTGTCTCACACCTAGGCTGAGCACGAAAAATCAAAAATTAGGGCTACCGAGATGGAGGGATAGAGAGAGAGAGAAAGAGAGAGAGAGAGAGAGAGAGAGAGAGAGAGAGAGAGAGAGAGAGAGGGACTGAGAGAGAGAGAGACGGAGCGAGAGGGTTCTTACCGTGAGAAGGCCAGAGACGACGACGAGGCCGGAACGACGCTGTACTAATTAGGGCTCAAAATTGGGAAATTATATTTACTCAAAATTTTTAACGTTTCAGAAAAATAAAATAAAAATAAAATAAAATTTAAAGACGGATCAACGACGTCATACGTCCGTCGTTAAAAAGGACGTCGTTAGTCCCTCACAATGTCCGTCGTCTTTTTTTACCGCCAAAATTTCGCGGAATATTCCGCCTTTATTCCGTCGTCATGTCCGTCGCCATCTGCCCGAATACAAATACGTCGTTATTCCGTCGTTATTCCGTCGTTAAAAGACGACGTCTAGGGATTCCGTCGGCTATCGGCCAGTTTTTTTGTAGTGAATGTCACGTGGTCTTAGCTCATACCCATCTTGCAACAGATCTGGACCAACATGTGCAGCTATAGCCTTAGAAGATACTTTGGCATGAGGGCCTCTCCTCAAATCTTTCTGACAAGTATGTGGTACCAAGCATATATCTTCCATATACTACCAACAGCTCTGCCTCGAACACAAAAACTACACCTTTCTTCAAACTTGCATATGTCATAATATGTACCAGAATCCGAACGCTTGTTGCGAAACTCAAGACAATTTTTCAGATGATATAAAGCAATACATGATATCATTACATCCTTACTACGAAAAACAGAACCATGCCCAATCTTCACCACAACAAGTTCAGGATCAACACACACATTGTCATAAGGTATAGAGGCTTGAAATGATGCACCTGGTATAAGCCACTGACCACTACTAGAACTACTACCATCAGTATTACCACTACTAGAACTAGTACCATCAGTGCTACCACTATTCAGAGTACTAGAGCTACCACTAACACCACTGAATGAGTATAAATCCATAAAAGCTCACTAACACCACTGAATGAGTATAAATCCATAAAAGCTGCATAAACAAACAACAAACAAAGAAAAACAACAAACAATCAGAAATATGGAGTGAAATCATAGCTAAATACCTAATAAACTCCTGTATTTTCATACGGAGTAATCAAACAGTAAATAAACACATCACATTTGAAAGATTTAATAGTACATCAAAACACTATCTTAAAATCATAGCAAAATTCAAAAGTACAGTAGATGAGTAATGATATTTGCATAGTTCCTGAGTTTGTAATAATCGATAGCATTGCAAATATAAAAACACATTAGTTGTTTGTCACATTCCTGCCTAATGAACTACACTAAGTACAGTAGAGGTAGTTTGGAATTTGTAAACCCCAGCCCAGAATAAGATACAACCAAGTACAAGGAACGAGCCTACATATACAAAACGAAGCTTAAAGCAATCAAGGAGCATGAAGTAATCATCACAGATTCAAAAATTCAACAAACTGAATACCAAATTCAAAGCACAAAATAGCATCAAAAAGTAAATACATGATGAAAAAGCAAAAGCCAACTGATCCACATACACCATCAAGGAACGAGCCTACATATACAAAAAGAAGCTTCACGCAATCAAGGAGAATGAAGTAATCATGACAGATTCAAAATTTCCACCAACTGAAGACAAAATCAAATAAAAAAAACGCAGAACCAACTACATTCAATACACACATAATAAAACCCTAAAAACACTGGCCTACTCCACAACTAGCTAGAAGGAAGTGAAAAACAACAAAAAATTCACAGATACACTTACGGACAAATCAAATTGAAATTCAATAATCAACGCAGAATTACCTCAAAATCAAAGTGAAATCTGAGCAAGCGCAATAATTAAGTAATCAACGCATATAACTTCGAAGAATTACCTACTAAAAATCAAGCTAAACCGTGCAACAAGTGCAACTCGAATCCAAAAAAAACTCACCGTAAAAATCAATCGGAGAAAACGCGCGAGGATCGACCAGAAAGGTATCAACCTCCTTCGCAACACCTCAGCTCAACAAATACACGCGAGAATTGACCAGAAATCATGAACAAATACGCGCGCGAGAGAAAAAAAATCTGATCAGAATCTCCTTTCCCACACCTCAATTCATAACAGAAAAAAACAACCCCTGTTTCCAACCCTCAGCTCGCGGAAAAAAGAAAAAAATACGTACCTAAATAATTGAGGGCATTTTTGTCCATACAAACCAAAATTTGGGTAATTTTTTTGTAAATTATATTACATACCTAAAAAATGTTTTACCAATTCAAAATGGGTAAAAAGGTATATTTTCTCTTTAATAATTTTAGCAATTTAACTAATATGACGACTTTAGGTTTATTTCATATTTATGGTATTACGTGCTTACAGATAGTTATATCTTATACCTCACATATATTTAAGAAATGTCCGCTATTCATTTAGATAGAGGGAATATTTCCTACTTTCAAACTATTTCTTTATTATAAATTTTAAATTTCACGATAAAAATAATCAATTTCACATTATTTTTTCATATTGTGGATGAGAAATATTAGATCAAGATGAAATTAACATAAGTCCCTATAGATAGTCAGCATATGATGCAACAAGTGTTAACTAAAGAAGAGAGAGAGAGAGAGAGAGAGAGAGAGAGAGAATTGTACCACAAGACTTAAAATATTTTTCCATATGTCCCCACACACATCGTGTGGGTGAATAACTAGTGTGTATTAAAAAGTGAGACGGAGGAAGGGAGTATGAAACTTTCATGTATTATTTCAAATATTTCTAACCACCATTCTCTGCAGTTCCATTATACACTCTTCATATACTAATTAATTAATGATAGTCCTATATACATTGACTATAAAATAACACTTAAATATATGGATTAGTTTTTGTTTTATTTGGTGAATGCATCCCACATTAATAATATTGAAATGGGTAGTATCTTATCTTATACGAGTCAAGAAGATTATGATTCCAAACAAATCATTGATTCAATTTTATAAAAACGTGAAATACACATTGAAGTACAATTTATCTAAACATCGACTATTGTTACTAAAATTAATTTTAAAAGGTTACTACGAGTGAAAACATGATTAGCGACGGAAAATCTATCTTTAAACAATTGTTTTCTGTAGTTCACTAATTTAACGAGCGAAAGTGGCGACTGAAGCAAGCCATTCATTGTTTAGTATTTTTACAATATTTCGTAGTGAAAATCAAAGACGAAATTTTCCTTAGATAAAATAGTATACGAGTAACAACTGCTTTGATGTCCATCACAATTAAAGTTTATATGCCCACGACTCACATGATGAAGATCGATGTAGTTACTGAAAATTATTATAAACATACACCCTGTAAAAAAATCATACTAAAATAAATTATATACTTCTAAAATAGAAAAATTATGAATGTTACGGTACCATATCAACCATAAATATATTAAGTAGGCTCACAATGACCGTAGACCATTTAATTAAAATATACTCCTACGGTCCCGATTTATTAGTGTTGAAAGTAATGTCCACAGATGTTCCGTAGGTAAACAGTAGACAAGTTGTGGGTAAATCTTCTTCAATCTGAAGGTAAATTAATGTCTATATTAATGACGCCATAAATTTCAAAATTACAACGGATATTGGCTGTAGCATTCATTTCATAGGAAAATTCCCCTACAGAATGACTACGGGCGAGAATCTCCCGACGGAACTTTTTACTATGGAGTAATTCTGTAGTGAGTTCGTTGAAAATCGACAATTATGTAGGTTGTTCTGTATGTAAAGCCGTAGGAAATCGCAAGAATTCTTGGAATGCAATAACAAAACATTGGGAGAGATAAAAGCATGGACACGATAACTAATGCATAATTATGTGTTATTTTTTTAGATAATGAAATTAATAAACGAGACATATATACATAAAAAAAGTTTAGGTAATAATGAAATTAATAAACGACACATGCTAGTAAATGACAAAAGGAGGAAGTATAAGTGATGTAATTAACGGTGGACATATTAATCAAGCTCACGTTGTAAGTGGTGGAGCGTACGTTGAGTGCATATAGTGTTGTTTGTTTCTATAGCTAGGTATACGATTTAAAAAAACTGTGGTGGTTCTATTCTCCTACCGACAAATCCACATTTCCGCCCCAGTACTGCTGTAGTGCTGTGCATCAATGGACAATCAACAGCCACAGAAGAAGCTGCACAAAAATAAAAGAAAAATCATACTTCTCTCAGCCTTCCTGTCTCTGCTAGTGGTGGCTACTGTCTCCATCGCACTTGCCCAACACCACAACAACCACCACGGTGGCGGCGATGCGGCTCAAGCTGTGGTCAAGTCCACGTGCGCCGCCACATTGTACCCGGAGCTCTGCGTCTCCACCATCAACGCGGCAGCTCCGTCCGCCGCCAACGCCGTTACGACCAGCAAGGATGTCCTGATCACCGCCCTCAACTACACCATCTACACAGTGGAGCGGAACTTCTTCACCGTGAAGAAGATCGCCGGAGACAGCGGCCGCCTGACCCCCCGCGAGAAGGTCGCCCTCCACGACTGCCTCGAGATGATCGACGACACGCTCGACGAGCTCCGCAGCAGCGAGGCGGAGCTCGAAGACTTCGGATTCAGCAACTTCACCCTCGCCGACCACAAGGAGATCCTGATGACGCAGCTCAGCGCGGCGCAGACGAACCAGGAGTCGTGCCTCGACGGCTTCTCCCACGACGACGCCGACAAGAAGGTTCGAAAAGCTCTGATCGCCGGCCAGATGCATGTATTCCGCCTCGTCAGCAACGTGATGGCCATAATTAACAATTTGACTGATGCTGAAACCGCCGCTAGGAATTCTACTTTTAATGGGAGGAGCCTCGGCGAGGAGTGGCCGGAGTGGCTGTCAGCCGGAGACAGGCGGCTGCTTCAGGCGACATCGGTGACGCCGGACGTGACGGTGGCGGCAGACGGTAGTGGGAACTACCTGACTGTTGCTGCGGCGGTGGCGGCGGCGCCGGAGGGAAGCACTAGGAGGTACGTGATCAGGATAAAGGCTGGAGTGTATAGAGAGAGTGTGGAGATACCGAAGAAGAAAACGAACTTGATGTTCGTCGGAGACGGGCGGACGACCACCATCATTACGGCCAGCAAGAACGTCGTCGACGGCAGCACTACCTTTAATTCCGCCACAGTTGGTTAGTCCTTTACTCCTCGTTATTCTTTTTGACTGTTTGTTTATTGATTATTAGTACGTGACTAATGTGACCATAATATATTTTACGAAAATTGTTATATATATATATTTTCAGAAATAACCCTATTAAAAAAAATTGATACCCTACTAAAGCTAAAGCTAAACCATAAATGAAAAATATTTGTATCACTGTTGTATATCAAATTAAGATAAGCACATCTAACATCTAATATGCCTACAATAGGTAAAAATGCATTTCTCTATTATCGAATCAAGTTACAGGCCATTTATTTAAAGTTGATTTACTAATTTTGCTTTTTGAGGGGATGGGGACAAAAAGTTCATGAGCAGGAAAATGATGTTTAATTTGGACCATTTTTCTTGGTTTTTGTGAAGGGTTCAATCCATGGGGGCCCTAATGTGTTTCAATTTTAATTATATAGTTCCACCATTTTCTCATTCAAATATTGTTTTATCACCACAATTAGAATGGTATATTATTTCTTCAGTTCTTAATTGAGATAGATCAACAAACTAATTCCGTTGTCGGTGAGTACAATACAACAATGTCAACAAAATTATAAATAATGCGGTGTGGTAAGTACGAGTGACTAACTACTACTCCCTCCGTTCCACTCATAAAGGAATAACTTTTTTTTCCGACACGAGAATTAAGACGAGAGTGATAATAGTAACAAACTATTATTCCCTCCGTCCCAATCTTAAAGTAGTATTCCCTCCGTCTCTTCCTAAGTGACCCATTTTATATTCATATGTCAGGTATATAATAATAAAAGGGGTCACTTAGGAAGAGACGGAGGGAGTATGAATGAGTTTTAATTGGTTAAAATTTTGCTATTTAAGGTAATACTCCCTTCTATTCAAATTATAAGAGCATGTACAATGGGAAGGATCTTACCTATGTGGCAAAAATAAGAACTATACTTTTAATTTCATTCCCATTGGAGGTCTTCAAAATAAGAACTCAGGTTCTTATATAAGATGCATTATCTTAAGAAAAAATGGGTCCCACCGCATTAAAACATATTAATTATATGATAATAAGATAAAATCAATTGTTAAATAAAATGATAAAAAAATTATATAAAACAATAAGTGGGACCCTCCAATTATTATAAGAATCCTTGTTAAGAACTTTACCATTGTAAAATTTTAATAACAATGGGCTCTTGTCTATGTGGCATCTCTAAGAACCTCATTTGGGGTTCTAACATTGTACATGCCCTAAGTTGTTTAAGACTTGAGCACACTAATTAATAAACAATTATTTTACCCATTTTAACCTTATTTAATGATAGTCACACATTTATATTACTCCCTCCTATTTTTTTTAATTGTCTTTCTAGCAATTTGCACACATATTAATAAATAAAAATTATGCCTAAATTAACCTAAATTTATGATACTTATTTCTTCATAAAATGAAGAAATTTAATACACAATATAGGGAATAAAGACAATTTAATAGGGATATTATTGGAACATTTATCCCAAACGACATTTAAAAACTAAATAAGTGAATATGCCAAAACGTCAATTAATAAAAATAGGAGGGAGTATTTGATAGTTAAGCAAAAGAAAGTCTTCGCCTTTTTGAAAAGCGGAGGATATTAGAGTAAATAAGAATATAGAATTAGGACAATTATGGTATAAAATCTCAAAACGACAATTAATTTGTAAATAATAAATAAACCTAAAATGACATACATAATGAATAGGAGAGTATCTCTATATGAGTGGAACGGATGGAAAAATATAACTTATCCCTTTATGAATAGGACGGAGGGAGTAATTTTCTTGGTAGCTTTACAAGAGAAAAGGATATATATTCAACAAAATTTGACTAAAAAGAAATTTTAAGCTAAAAAAGAATTTATATGTATATTTTGCTAAAACTCTTACGTCCACTTCTTTCCATGTTTAGCTACCACATATTTAAATTAAGGATATCCATTCAAAATAAATGCAGCTCATCACTGTGTGCTTCTTAGGGCATGTACAATGCTAGAACCCCAAATGAGGTTTTTAAGGGTGCCACATAGACAAGATCCCATTCGTATTAAAAAATCACAGTGGTAAGGTTCTTAATAAAGGTTCTTATCATAATTAAAGAGTCCCACTAATTATTTTATTTGAAAAAATAAAAGAGAGAGAAAAAATAAAAATGAATGTTGGCCCCACTTTTTTTTAAGAACCAGTATCTTATATAAGAACCCGGGTTCTTATTTAGGGGATCTCCAATGGGGGTGCTAATTAAGGTGTGGGTTCTTATTCTTGCCACATAGACAAGAACCCCTCCATTGTACATGCCCTTATTATAATTTAATAGTCTTTTTTTTTAGTCTTTTTTTTATAATAATACTTGATAATACATGGTTGAGACACTGAAATTGAGACAGACAATACCATCCGAAAGTAGATACCTGAAGATTTTCCACTCCATGATCGGGTTAGCTCGATTTTTGGCCATATTTCATTTCACCTCATCTAAGATTAGTATATATATATATATATATATATATATATATATGGGTGAGTTCTGGTGAAAAGGCCCATTAGAGTATAAAGTAAGAAAAATTATGGTTCGTAGATTAAGATGAAATTGACGGTTTGGATATAGATATGTGGATGTGGATTAACTTAATAATCTGATTTTTCTATTAATATCTTAATTAATAAGTGCTCAAATGTCAATTAAGAAACGGCATAAATTTCCAATCAGTATTGTACGCCACATTTACTGAAAACTACTTATCACATTCTTAATTATATTTGTTGGAATGCATTATAAAATTTCATTCAATGTATTATTCAATATGCATATAGTATAATATTCTAACCATTAATTTAAATTTTTAGAGAGAGAATAATTTATAATGCATGGTATGATGGTATAATGCATGGTAGAATTTTTTTAATGCATCAATATTTCATAATGCATGATATAATGCATCATAGATTTTTTTTTTTTTTAATGTATCAATAATTTATAATGCATCATAGACAAATAAAATTCATTACGTTATGTAATAAAAAAAAATTAATGCATCAAAAAAAAATATCACGCACCATAGAATTTTTTTAATACATTAATAATTTATAATGCATGATAGAAACATATAGTATAATGCATTGTAGAATTTTTTAATGAATCAATAGTTTATAATGGATGATATATTTTTTTTTAATCCATCAATAAATTGTTCAATGCATTAATAATTTATAATGCATGGTATGATGGTATAACGCATGATAGAATTTTTTTAATGCATCAATATTTCATAATGCATGATATAATGCATCATATTTTTTTTAATGCATCAATAATTTATAATGCAACGTAGAAGAATATAATGCATCATAATATTTTATAATGCATGATAGAACAATATAATACATCATATATCTATTAAGTGCAATTAACATTTTAATTAGTAAAATTTTAACTATTAAAATGAGGATGTAGATCTAATATATAGATGAATAAATTAAAAGAAATCCTATAATACTTAATTGTAGGTTTTAGGATGATTTGAAACAGTATTACACTAAAAATACATAAATGGGAAAAATGCATTTTATACTATAGGATCGTTCATAATTTACAAATTATTGGTTAAAATAATTTGATAGAACAAGTAAAATAAAAGGTAAAGCTGTAACTTGAAGAAAATAAAACAAAAAATCAAGCCAAACCATTAATATGCGTAATTAAGCACAAAAGTCAACCCGTATTTAGGAAAAAAACCGTTCAACAAAAGAATAGAGTTACAAAATTACCCTTAAACTATATAACTTAATAAAATCTAACGGATATATTATAGCCATAGATCATAAAAGATGGATGGATAAGATTGTTTCTCATTTTATACTCAAAATGTATTTTGTATATGATCTTCAACATATATATATATATATATATATATATTTCTCATAAATTTCCTAGACATTGTCTTTATACAGTTGTAGTATTTTTTATCTTTGCTTTATTCGTTGGAGGATATATTTCGTTTCTAGATTTAGACTAACAAAAAGGGAAGAAACTTAAATTGAACTGCAGGTATAGCTTTTTCTAAGAAAGCAAGTTAGAGTGGTTACTAAAATCCAAAAGGATAACAAAAATCTAAGTGTTCTCAAAATATTCACTTGTAGTAATTGTTTTGCCCTTTCAGAACAAATACTAGGAGTCACGGTTTCTTCAAGGATGCGATATTGAACTGTGTAAAGTGAGTAGGTAACGAACTAAATGCGTTACCTGCTCCAATTGATTGCACATTAATCATTTATTCAGTCATTCAATACACCCTATCTACCGTAGATTTACATGTGCCTTGTTCCCTCATATTCATATTCCCTCCCTCCGTAATTATATATACGATGAGTTTAGTTTTCCAATAAAGTATTATAAATGTTGTCTCTACCCTATTAAAAATTAAATTTGAAAATTTATTTTAGAATAAATTATTACAATTTTCAAAATTAACTAAAAACAGTGTCTACGTGTTGGAGTGAATGAGAGCCTTTGTCATTATTTCAGTATAGCAACGTATACAGATAACAAATTTTATTAGGTTTCTAATGTTTCAATATATATATATATATATATATATATATATATATATATATATATATATATATATATATATATATAAAGTCATACTCCCCCTGTTCCACTCCGTTTGGTCTACTATATTATTTTATACCTCACATCTATTCACTCTATAGGTCAAATCGAATGGAACGGAGGGAGTAATAAGTTATAGTACAATTTTTTATCTAATAAAATTAAAATTAAATGTTAAAAAGTAGTTATTAAGCCTAAATGAACCAATGATCCCTGAAAATTAATGTAAAGTATTTATCTATACCTATTATAAAAGTGCCTTGTGTGACAAAATTTGAGTTACCTATTATATCCTTATTATAAACATAAATTTAAGGGCATAAATAACAATAACAATAACAATAACAATAATGATAATAATAATAATAATGATGATAATGATAATGATGATGATGTTAATCATAGTTTACTAATGTGTTGATTCTTTAGGATTTATTTAGAAAAAGAATTTGAATATTAAGATTTACAGGTTTTTATTTATACAAATTCTCTAGAACACATAGTTTTCTTTTCTTCTTTATCTTCTTTTTTTTATTATTTAATTTTTTCTACATAACATGTCATTAATTATTCTAATTAGTAAAACATCAATAAGAAAACTTCTAATAATCAAATTTAAAGAAAATTTATTTTTCTAAAAATATTACTACATACTATAAAGTATTGTATATATTACTCTTATACTTAGCTTCCTTTCATTTTTTCTTCTTAGGGTGCGTTCTCTTTGATGTGAATAAGTTAATAGACGAACACCCTTTGAATCTCACATTTTTTTCTCACATTTTATCAATGATGAAGAATTTTACTTCTTAAATTGAATAAAATATTTACAACACCATATTGATGAGATAATATTTTCTCCCCATTTAACTGAAAATGGAGGGGGGAAATGAGCAAATGTGAAAAAAATGTGAAAGATAAGGAAAGATTTAACTGGTGATTGTCTCTTTTCTTTTTCATCAAACAGAGCACACCTTTAAACTAAAAAAATACCACACACATCTAACATTCATATAATACAAGTAATATTATTTTTATAGAAAGAGAAATAAATCATGCTTAAACGAAAATGATACAAATAAAATTTTGAAGTTTTTGACATATTTTTTGATTTAACAATTAATATTAGCTCTTATTCATTCAAACAATTGGAGCAATATCACATATTTATATACAAATAAATATTTTTGTTGTTCTTATTGATACTTCTAAATTTATTGATAAATATATGAATTTATGAAAATTATGAAAGGATTGATAGCAAAAGAAATTTTGGATAAGGATATTGCAACCAAATGATGAAATGAGTTAATTAATAGTTCAATCGTAGCATTTACGTGCGAATGCACGTAATCTCTGCTAGTTAATCCTGGACTAGTGATCCCTGAAAATCAATTGTGGAAAGAGGGGAGTAATATTTATATATTACATTTTAATGTTTTCTATGAATAAATTATTCAAAACACCCTTCCATTAAACTTCTAATTTTTTTTCATGCAGCGGTGGTCGGCGGCGGGTTTCTTGCCCGCGACATCACATTCCAGAACACAGCGGGGCCGTCGAAGCATCAGGCCGTGGCCCTCCGGGTGAACGCCGATCTCTGCGCCTTCTACCGCTGCGACATGTTAGCCTACCAGGACACTCTTTGCGTCCACTCCCTCCGCCAGTTCTACACCGGCTGCATCATCGCCGGCACCGTCGACTTCATCTTCGGCAACGCCGCAGCCGTCCTCCAGAACTGCGATATCCACGCCCGCCGCCCCAACGCCGGCCAGAGAAACATGGTCACCGCCCAAGGTCGCGACGACCCCAATCAGAACACCGGCATCGTCATCCAGAAGTGCCGGATCGGAGCCACGTCGGATCTCAGGCCGGTCCAGAGCAGCTTCCCCACGTATCTCGGCCGGCCGTGGAAGGAGTATTCAAGAACCGTCGTGATGCAGAGTGTCATAAGTGACGTCATCAATCCGGCAGGATGGTACGAGTGGAATGGGAACTTCGCGCTGAACACCCTGTTCTACGCAGAGTACCTGAACACTGGGGCCGGTGCCGGAACGGGGGGGAGGGTGAAGTGGAGTGGGTTTAGGGTGCTGACGAGCGCGGCGCAAGCGCAGCCGTTTGCGGCCGGGAGTTTTATCGGCGGCGGGAATTGGCTGCCGGCGACGGGGTTCCCGTTTTCTCTAGGGCTTTGATTCCTTACAACCCCACCGGTGGCGAGGATGTAGGGGAATGTTTGTATTTTGTATTTTGTATTGTGTTATTGTTTTTGTTGGCGTTAATGTGTTTTGTATTTGTATCCACCGAAATAATTTGAGTTAATTTCCTGAAAAGATCGTTTATCGATCGGAATAAATTGTTAAATTTCGAAAGAAAAAGCATGAGAATTTTTGAATTAAAACCGGTCCCGTAGTTGGCAGTGGGGTGCATGGGTATTCATACTCCCTTCCCCTTCCGTCCATGATTTATTGACACTCTTTCTGTATTCGTACTTCAATGATCATTTATTAAATTATTCCGTTTACTTTAACACCATTAAAAATATATTTGATGGATCTACGATTATTCTATTTTAACACTTTAATACATAACTTATTATAATATTTATCAAAATTAAAAAAATAATAAAAATATATAAATAAATAAAAGCTACTCCCTCCTTCCCGCCAAGACGTTACATTTCTTTTTGTCAATTTCTGGCACGTTTTTCCACGCTTCTTGATGAAGTGATTCAAAATAGATTTTTGAAGAATTTTTTCTTTTGCGGGATAATACAACTATCATAGTATCCCGTAAAATAAATTTTTTTTCAAAAATCTATTTTAAAACGCATCATCAAGAAACGTGGAAAAACGTGCCAGAAATTGACAAAAAAAAAATGTAACGTCTTTGGCGGGACGGAAGTAGTATATCATAGATAGATGGAATAAATTTTTGTTTTATTTCAAAAGTCCACTCCGAGCCAAATCTACCTTGCTTTCCCACTGGTCTCATGGTCTTAGCAAATACTAGTACATTGAAACCTACATGCTTAGTCATCCGGAACAACGCTCAAATTTTAGGGGCATAGCGGGGCACCTTGATACGATCCTTGACGACCGATATTCACAAGATGCAAACGGAAGATTCAAAATTGAAGAACAAATGGAATATCCCAATATATCTAAAGTCTAATCTCACGAATCATATAGAATCGATCTAAACCCGTTATACCCCAAGTGATGATCGTTTTAGTCACACGGAGACGATGAATGACACACAACGAATTGTGATTTACTCGTTGATTCGCCGGATAATGAATTCGTCTTGGAATAATTAAAAAGAATTCGAAGAACTCTCAAGAGAGAATAAAAACTCACAAATATATTAATTAATGATAATAAGATGATCAATTTTCTTCCATAATGACACCTAAATATAGGGAGGCAAATAAAACCAGCTTGTCACGACCGGACTTTACTAAGGATAGTTAAGCCGGGAAATCATGACTAGGGACGGGATTAAAGAAGCGGGATAGAAAGAGGGGTGAAACAATAACGCGAAACTGAAGGATTAATTTAGACATAATTCATCGAATGTCATATGGCACTAGGCCTTCAAGGAAAATAGGAGAACATAGATTCGAATACGATTACATGATTCAGTCTTATTTTGGGAATAAAGTGTAGAACGTTACACAACGGAAGTCTTACTGGAATGCATGTATGAAGACATGCATTACCGAGAGTCTTGAACTAACTATTACATAAGTAGGCTTCAAATACGACAAAAGCTTAAACCGGCTCCCCATTTCACCTCGTTCAACCTGCACATTTAGAAATATATGCAGGGCTGAGTACAACGTACTCAGTGAACACATGCCAAAACATACATATATAATTGTCAAGCCATTATTAGTAAGACATAGGAGTTTTTCGGAAAAGATCCTATACTTACAAAAGTCTTTGTGATCTAAAAGTTGCCTGCAGGGCTAAGTTCTTTAGTAATCTACCATATCTGTTCCTATGGTATCGAGAGAGTGGCCACTCTCACGATACCTAGACCGGCCAACCCGAAGATGACACACGGTCACATTGTGTACACTAGTCGAAGTAAGATAGCTATCTCACTAGGACCCGAATTCGATTAAGTAATTGCACAGATAGGTATCATACAAAATCAAATCATTTATGGCATGACAAGCTTAAAAATAACTAACTTAGATTTTATCAAGTTATCATTTTATTTGAATGAAAGCCCACCTTTCGAAGCGTGAATAGGGTCGGTCTTCAGCGATAGAAGGCTACTCCCCACGACGTTCCGCGCCTATTCATCGACATTAATGAATAACTAATTATAAATCCATAATAGAGAATTTCTCTAAGGAAATAATAATTAACTAAATCATTATTATTAATTAAATCCTTTCCGCGAGGTTTTATCGATAATTAGATAATTATCGATCCTAAATAAATTATTGGCTAAGGTTAGCCTTCTTTATCATAGGTTCGTGCCTTAAATTTAATCGGCTTCGATTATTAAGGTTATTTTCCGAACTGAGTCGATTTATAATAATTAATCATTTTATGTGATTTAATTCTCGAAATCATTCACATGTACCTTATATTAATTAATTAATTAATTAATTAATCTCGTGAGTATTTTACGAGAATATAATTCTTTGAAAATTAATCGAACGTTTGATTAATTAAATCGGGACAAGTAAGCCCGTAATTTAATTGAATTGAATCGGGCCAGTAATAATAATTCTCGGCCCAATTTCTGGACTTGGCCCAAAACACTGAACTCGGCCCAGATCCACTAACCCGGTTCAGACCCACGGGTTTAGCCCGTGACCCGACCCGGACCCGAACCCGACCCGGTTCGTTCTCATTTAAATAGAGAAAACCCTAACCATTTTTCTTCATTTCCGCCTCTCTCTCTCGATCGAACCCTAACCATTCCTTCCTCTCTCTCGGATTTCCTCCCTGCCGCACCACTGCTCGCCGGCGTCGAGAGCTTCTCCTTTGCCGGTGGCTCGGCCGGACCTGCTCGACGTGCACGCCGGAGGAAAGGAACAGAGACGGCGTCGCTGCTGTCCTCGCCGTCGGCCCTCGGCTCGCCGCCTGGAGCTCGCTGTTGAAGCTGCTGGATTCCACCGTGGATCTCGCCGTCGCCGTCGCGCCTGGAAGCTCCACCGGAAGCTGCTGGATTCGTCGGAGATAAGGGCTCGATTCCCCTGCATTTCTTCCCCTTCCTCTCTTCTATATATATTCTGCCCATTTATTTTAAATTCTATTTAATTTGAATTTGTTCGATTATTTGTGCAGCTTCGATCTCCTGTCCTCGACGATAGCTCCGTCATCGGAGTCGGAGGGTTCCGAACAGAGGTGTTCTGTCCGAAGCTTAAGCTAAGCTCACTGCCCCCTTTTCTTTAATTTTAGATCATTATGCTTATTTGGATTATTTAGTATTGCAGTAGATGGTTGGTTCCTTTGATTTGTCATTACAAAGTTGTTGTAATCAAACTTTATGTTTTTAAAGTTGAAGTCCATCTGGATATTCAAATTTCAGCATATAGTTAATCTCATGGTATGGTCCAAATTGGTTAAATCATATTAAACATGAGTGTTTGCATATTATCTGTTTGTACTACATTTTCAGTTTCACATGAATGTTTGGATTCCTGCTTTAGTCTTTACTATCAAGCTTGTAAGTGAATGATGAGTTTTAATTTCATTCTATGCCATGCTTTGGTTTCCAAAATTAGGCTTGTATGTATATATTCAGTTTTAGCATGCTTTGTTCAAAGAATGAAAACTGAATTTTCGTATTATTGTTTATGGGTTGAAGTTTAAATCATGCTTGATTTCACTTGGGGGTTTTAGGTTACTTACTTAGTGTAGTAGTGCTGTTGTTGCTAGCTCACCACACTCCTTCCTTCTTCTTCTGTCCTCTGCTGCTTCTTCTCTATTCTAGTGTTTTATGTGAGTTGAGAGTGAAAGAAAGGGAATTGAAATGAGTTGGGGTGGAATGTATTTATAGGGCTTATCTTTTGATGAATGTATCAACATCATGATGGTAAGGGTTGGAGGAAAAATCTGCCTTCACCCTGCAAATCCTTCTTTTGATCTCTGCAAATCTAGCTAGTTAGTGTAAGAGATAGGGTCTTATCTTTCTAATTTCCTTATCTAATCCTGTCATTTTTGCTTTGCAGTTTGCAGGTTTTTGTTTTGCAGTTTGCAGGTGGCAAGTGGATGGAGTTTGATATTTTTCTTGGAGCTCAAGAATGGTGTAAGGGGAAGGAATGAAGCTGGGGGGAAGAATTTACTTTTCTGCTCCTGCTGTCCCTTCTTTCCCTTCTCTGTTTTTTTTTTTTCTTCTTTCCCTTCTATTTTTTTTTTTTGTTCACGCAACAGCAACAACAGCAGGCTGCTCATGATGAT
This sequence comes from Thymus mandschuricus, assembly GCA_029379335.1. Taxonomy (NCBI): domain Eukaryota; kingdom Viridiplantae; phylum Streptophyta; class Magnoliopsida; order Lamiales; family Lamiaceae; genus Thymus; species Thymus mandschuricus. The sequence goes on from CM057078.1 coordinate 10,336,293, forward strand.
TTGTTATTTGTTGTTTTTAGTGTAGTATCATTTAATTATTCAAGATATTTTACTTATTGACATGTGGTTTATTACTTTATTGTTTTTGATTCATTAATTAATCGAATGTTTGGTTCGATTGTTATCTAACGGTTGGTTCGATCATGAATCGATGGGTTTGGCCCATAAATTAATTAATTTGTTGTACTACAACTTTTACTCTTGATCGATTTTGAATAAATCGATACTATCGTAAATCAATAATATAATTACTATTATAGAAATGGTTAATCAAATTACTATTTGATTTCTAATTGAAATTACTACTCAATGAATTAATCATTTAAAGTAATCATATTCTTTAATCGACTAATTATAGGGGTCATTCTTCTAATTAAAAGCGACTAATATAACAAGTCTTTTTCTACGAAAATTCTACCTTCGTCGAGAATAGAATTTTTAGTCATTAATCTTTAAACTGTTTATCTAATTTACGAATTAAACTACTAATGTAGAGTTATGAAAATGCGGGTCGTTACATCATACCCACCTTGCAAAAAATTTCGTCCCGAAATTTGCACGCTTCAAGTAAATAACTCTGGGTATTTTTCCTTCATCTTATCTTCGAGTTCCCAAGTCACTTCTTCTTGTCCGTGATGCTTCCACAGAACTTTCACCGAAGTAATCGATTTATTCCTAAGTTGTTGTACTTTTCGGTCCAGAATCGCTTCGGGTTTATTCTCGTAACTCAAATCGGGGCTCAAGTCTACCTCGTCTTGGTGGATCACATGCTTGGGATCAAACACGTATTTCCTAAGTTGTGACACATGGAAAACGTTGTGTATATTTCCGAAGTTTGGTGGCAACGCCAATTTGTAAGCTACCGGGCCTATTTTCTCCAAAATCTCGTATGGTCCAATGAACCGGGGTCTCAATTTCCCTTTAACTCCAAATCTAGTTATCCCCCTTGAAGGAGAAACTTTCAAAAAGACTTTGTCTCCTACTTCGAACTGAATTTCTGCACGACGGTTGTCGGCATAAGACTTCTGTCTATCCTGAGCCTCCTTTATTCTTTCTCTGATCTGTCGAATGGTTTCGATCATCTCACCAATCGCATCGGGGCCTAAAATTTTTCTCTCACCAACTTCATCCCAGTAAAGCGGTGATCTGCACTTTCTTCCATATAGCGCCTCATAAGGAGCCATATCAATGGTCGCTTGATAACTGTTGTTATAAGCAAATTCGATCAATGGCAATACTGGTTCCCAATGCCCGCCTCTATCAAGCACGACTGTCCTCAGCATGTCCTCCAGGGTTTGAATCGTTCTTTCTGATTGTCCATCTGTTTGAGGATGAAAGGCAGTGCTAAAATTTAATTTAGTACCCAACTCTTTCTGCAAACTGATCCAAAATCTGGATGTGAATTTCGAATCCCGATCGGAGGTGATCGATACGGGTACACCGTGCATGCGTATGATTTCCCGGACATACAGCTGAGCAAGCTTTTCTGATCCATATGTTATTGGGATTGGGATGAAGTGGGCACTCTTTGTTAATCGATCTATGATTACCCAAATGGCCGTATTCCCTCTTCTTGACTTAGGTAACCCTGTCACAAAATCCATAGCGATGTGCTCCCACTTCCATTCTGGAATCTCCAAAGGTTGTAACTTCCCGTAGGGTCGTTGGTGCAGAGCTTTCACTTGTTGACAAGCTAGGCATCTTCCTACGAAAGAAGCTATTTCCCTCTTCATGCCATCCCACCAGAACTTCTTCTTTAAATCTTGATACATCTTTGTACTCCCGGGGTGAGCGGTGTACGGCGTATCATGAGCTTCACTCAGAATCTCATTTCTGAGTTCCTCATTATTTGGGATGCAGAGTCTTGCTTCCACCGTAATCGCATTGTCTGCTTCTTCGAGGTAGTCTCCTCCCTCTTTCATTCTAATCTTCAAGCGGGTCTTTTCCAACACTTCGTCCTTCCTTTGGGCCTCCAAGATTCTACTTCTTAGATCTGGCGCCACTGTCAAGGTAGCAATTACTCCCTCTACCGTTTCGGGTGGAGATATCACTTCCAAGTTCATCCTTTTGAACTCTTTGATGAGTGCTTCCTCATTGGTGAGGAGAAGTGCTAAATTCGGATGAGTCTTTCGACTCAGGGCGTCAGCCACTACGTTGGCTTTGCCTGGGTGATAGTTGATCCCGCAATCATAATCTTTCACCAATTCTAGCCACCTCCTTTGCCTCATGTTGAGGTCTCTTTGCTCGAAAAAATATTTCAAGCTTTTATGGTCCGTGAAAATTTCGCACCTTACTCCGTAGAGGTGGTGCCTCCAAATTTTCAAAGCATGCACCACTGCTGCCAATTCCAAATCGTGAGTGGGATAATTAAGCTCGTGCGGCCTAAGCTGTCGAGACGCATAAGCTATCACTCTTCCTTCCTGCATCAAGACACATCCAAGTCCGCTCTTTGATGCATCCGTGTAGATCACATACTCCTTGTCTGCTTCTGGGACAGCCAAAATTGGCGCAGTCGTCAATTTCTCCTTAAGTAGTTGAAAATTCTTTTCACATTCAGAACTCCATGTAAATTTGGTCCCCTTGCATAACAGTTGTGTCATCGGTCTCGCTATCTTAGAGAATCCCTCGATGAATCTTCGATAGTAGCCCGCTAATCCTAAGAAACTTCGAATTTCATTAGGTGTTGAAGGCGACTTCCAATTCTGCACTGCTTCCACCTTTGCTGGGTCCACTTTGATCCCTTCTGAAGACACGATGTGTCCAAGGAATGCTACTTCACTGAGCCAAAACTCGCACTTGCTAAATTTGGCATACAGTTTCTCTACCCTCAGGGTTCCTAACACTGCTCTCAGGTGTTCCTCATGTTCCTTCCTATCCCTAGAGTAGATGAGAACATCATCTATGAACACTAGCACAAATTTGTCTAGGTAGGGATGGAAGACACGATTCATGAGATCCATGAATACTGCTGGAGCGTTAGTTAACCCAAATGGCACAACTACAAACTCGTAGTGGCCATATCTGGTTCGAAATGCCGTCTTAGGTATATCGTCAGGTCTGACCTTCAACTGGTGGTATCCCGATCTGAGATCTATCTTCGAGAATACACTTGCTCCCTTAAGTTGGTCAAACAAGTCATCTATTCGGGGCAAAGGGTATTTGTTCTTGAGGGTTAGTTTGTTTAGCTCCCGATAATCTATGCACATTCTCATAGATCCATCTTTCTTCTTTACGAAGAGTACCGGGGCTCCCCATGGCGAAACACTAGGTCTAACGAATCCTAAATCTAGGAGTTCTTGCAGCTGTACCTTTAGTTCCTCCAACTCTTTTGGCGCCATCCTATATGGTGCCTTTGATATAGGGGCTGATCCGGGTTCCAAATCTATGGTAAATTCTATCTTCCTATCTGGTGGTAACCCTGGTTGTACGTCTGGAAATACGTCAGGAAACTCCCGCACTACTTCCACGTCGTCCACCTTCTTCTCAACCTTCGGCTCTTCGTTTAGGTACACTAGGTAAGCCGGATAACCCTTCCTCATCATGGTTGCCGCTTGGAGCGCAGAGATAATCGACTTTCGCTTGCCCATCGAGATTCCATGAAACATCGTGGATTCTTTTCCTGGAGGTTGGAATGATATCTTCCTCTCGTTGCAAAGAATCGTGGCGTAGTTTTCAGCTAGCCAATCCATTCCTAAAATTATATCTACATCCTTCATAGGCAAGACACTAAGATTGTTCGCTAGAAGTTTATGTGATCCTATGTCCAATCCTAGGTTAGAGCAACATTGTGTGATAGAGATTGCCCCTCCTACAGGTGAAGTTATTGTCATGCTCCTTCCTATTGGTTGTGTTTCCAGTTTCAGCTTATCTACACATGCTTTTGCGATAAAAGAATGCGAAGCACCCGTATCAAACAAGATTATCACAGGTGTATCGAAAAGCTGGCCCATACCTGCCAGATTTCCCTGGTTCTTAGCAGGCTGCTTCTGCTTCATTGCATAAGCCTTTGCATTCTGTTGCGGCTTCTGTTGTTGTTGCTGATACTGCTGATGCTGCTGATGCATCTGATGCTGAAGATACATCTGATGCTGAGGCGGAAGAGGGGGTGGTGGTGGGAGTAATGGCTGTAGTGATCCAGGCTGAGCTTGTATGGCTCGGAGTTGCTGTGTCTGGCCTGATTGGTTCGACCCTTGTCCTGGGGCACGTTTCTTGTTCGGGCATCCGTTTGCATAGTGCCCCTTCTGACCACAGACATAACAACTATCACTACCAGCTCTGCAAACTCCTCCATGCATCTTGTGACAAGTTGGGCAAGGGGGGTACTTAGGTAGATAATCTCCCGGTTGTACCGCCCGTATAGGTGTTGCTGGCTTCACAACATTCTGAGGGCGTGGCTGTCCTTGCCATGGCTTCTTTTGCCCATACTTCCCCTGGTCGTTCTCCCACTTTCGCTTTCCTTTATCCTAATTCTGCTGGGGGTGGTTAGGTGCCGGTGTTGGCACTGGTGCTGGCTTATCCCCAGGCATAGCTGCCTCAATGTCCAGTGCTCGGCTCAGTGATTCCGAGTAAGACAGTCCACCATGACTAGCAAGAGTCATCCTTATCTCGTGCCTCAGACCGGCACAGAACTTCTCAGCCATCTTGTTGTCAGTGTCCACTTGTTCAGGTGCGAATCGAGACATGTCACAGAACACCCTATCATATTCTGTTACTGTCATCTTTCCTTGCTTTAGATTGTAAAACTCCGTCTCCTTCTTCTTTCGATAACTCTTGGGAATATACTTATCGTATATCCCGGTCTTAAACTGCTCCCAGGTAAGACCTTCCAGTTGATTTGCCGTCATCGTCTTCCGACGAGCTTCCCACCAAAAGTCCGCTGACCCAGATAGTTGGAAAGACACACAAGTCAGTCGTTCCTTATCAGTACAGCGCAGGAAGTTGAAAATACGTTCCATGGCCCGAATCCAGATTTCGGCTTCAGATGGGTCCCCAACTCCATTGAAGACAGGTGGGTTCTGCTTAAGAAACAACTCTTCCACCCTCCGCTCATTCCGTGGTGGCGGAGGTGGAGGTGGAGGTGGGGGTGCTGTTCCTCGACTCTCCATAGTTCTCTCCACTGATTGTTCCTCTTCCTGTTCCATTTGCGTTTCCTGCTCCTGTTCCATTTGTGTGTCCTCATCGTGATTTGATGACTCTAACTCCTCGTGTACTGGTATCCTTGGGTTCTTTCGGGGTCTACCTCGGCCTCGTCCTCTGGGCGGCATTCTAATAAGAGATATACAAGTAATTTAGTTTGCATTTCGGGTTTAACCCTATTGTGACCTTATCATACTTAGTAAGGTGAGTCTTTCGTTATTAATTTTCCTTGTTAAGGTAGTTGTGGTATCACGTTTGTTTAACATAGATATATGCATTTCTCATATAGTAGCATTTATTAGACTCGTACGAAAATGTAAGTAGTAAAATACTAAACATTACTTGCATATATATATTTACATATGAAAATTGCCTCAATGAGGACTTTAGTCATTCCTACAAAAGTCGTGCACTTTCCAAGTACACTATATGATGCTTGCCATCATGGTATGGCATCATTAAGCGTACTTAGCCACGGAGCAATAATAACCATGCTTTCGTACTACCGAATACATAATCAACTAGCATCATCCCGGAACGGTCTCAACGAGATCTACGTTTCCGTCTAAACTAATACATAAAATATATACATAACAAAATACTACGCGGGTGGTCTCGAAGAGATCAACCATCCCGTCTAAACTAGAACAAAGTAGCCAGGACGGTCAACTATCTATCCGTTACTGGCTGTACAAACACCCTCCGTCTACACGAAGTACCTGTCAACTGAACTCAAACCGGACCCGTCCTCTGAGTGTCCTCCCAAACTCTCGTCGCCTGACTCGTCGTCGTCAAGCACAACCAACTCTGGTCCCTCCGGAGCCTCCATCGGCTCCTCCTCCGGATCCTCCTCGGGATCCTCCTCTGGAACCTCCTCCTCGGGTACCGGCTCCTGCTCCTCTGGCACTGGCGCCTACTCGGGCTCTGCCTCTCGTACTCGCCTAGCTGCTGTGAAAGCGTCTGCTCTACGACGAGCTAATAACACCTCCATGCGGCGGCTGTGCTCGCTGAGCCACTCCTCGAAGCCCTCGAGCACAGGCTCTGGCGCTGGGGTAGTGAAGATCGGAGGTGCCTCCTGAAGCTCGGCTACCATACGACGAAGGTCGTCTAAGGAAGGCGGGGGCTCTGCAACGTCAGCTCTCATCGGGGCCTTCCCCCGGGTGTCTCCCTCTACTGCAAGGTGGTGCTCTGCAGCTCTGGCTCTAGTAGGTCCCTCGTCGTCTGAAGAGACGTACGGGTCCCGAAAGTGGGCGAACGGGGTCTGCTCCCGCTCTCGGACCTGAGAGGGCCCAGCCTCAAACTCGTCTCTGCTACGGCGACCCAAGGTAGTCGTCCGGGGTGGGGAGGGCACAACTGGAGGTGGGTGGTCGGGAGCCGGAGGCTGAGTAGTCTCTCGAGAAGCTCCTACTGCCACAAGGTCTCCGGGCCGAATATATGGCCCAAGTGGTGCCCTACCGTGGAGAGCGAAGTAGGACTGGATAGTAACAAAGAACCCCGGAAAGTCACCTACCACGTCGTGGTGCTCACCGGCTCGGAAAAGGAAGTCACGGGTGAGGTCCCACGCCCACCCCTGCCACTCGGGTGGCAGAAGGTCCATGAGACGTAGGATGCCGTCGTAGCCCGTCACGCCGTGCGCGTGAGCGTCGCTCCAGTGCCTGCGGTAGTGTGAGAGAAACTCTCCCAAATCGTCCCCGTAGCATGGACGATAGGTCTGGTAGGAGCGTATGATGTCAGCCGGTGTAGCTCTCGGTCCTAAGCGTTTTCGAGTGGTAAACTTAGGGCTCGTCATCTACAAGAAATGGTAATTCTAATTAGATTTCGCAAGAATACATTCTAAAAATCTAAACTTAAAGCGATAAAAATTCTAAACACGTACACATATATAGAAGTTTTAAGTTTTTCTCTAACCGAGGATGTAGGAACATCTTCGGGTTTAGTGGTCTTACCTTTTGAGCCACAATTACTTAGTGTGATTTTCAAACACTATGTATGTACACCTATATATACATATTTACATATCATTTTTTTTTTTTTTTTCTGGAATTAATTTCGTTAACTAACGAAGGAAAGTCGTTAAAGGCTTACGCCCATGCCATTGACATTGAATGGCATCCGATGCTTCTTCCTTGTGTCTCCTTGTCGAAAGAACTTTCGTTTGTTCATAGTTATGAATTCTAAGTTATTTCGAGAAGTATTTAGCTAAAGCAAGCTAAGTTCTCTATAAGGCCTTGTGATCTATCCTTGACAAGTCTTATTTGCCATCTCAAACTTAATAAATTATGAAAATCATTTTTTTTTCCTCGTTGAGCGCGATGTAATGGAGTGCCAAGCTTTTGTCGATTTATTTGGTTTGTTTAGTCTAGTGAATCAATACTAGACTAAGACTGAAGAAGACTCTCGGGTTTCAGAACGAAACCGAATGCTCTGATACCACTTTGTCACGACCGGACTTTACTAAGGATAGTTAAGCCGGGAAATCATGACTAGGGACGGGATTAAAGAAGCGGGATAGAAAGAGGGGTGAAACAATAACGCGAAACTGAAGGATTAATTTAGACATAATTCATCGAATGTCATATGGCACTAGGCCTTCAAGGAAAATAGGAGAACATAGATTCGAATACGATTACATGATTCAGTCTTATTTTGGGAATAAAGTGTAGAACGTTACACAACGGAAGTCTTACTGGAATGCATGTATGAAGACATGCATTACCGAGAGTCTTGAACTAACTATTACATAAGTAGGCTTCAAATACGACAAAAGCTTAAACCGGCTCCCCATTTCACCTCGTTCAACCTGCACATTTAGAAATATATGCAGGGCTGAGTACAACGTACTCAGTGAACACATGCCAAAACATACATATATAATTGTCAAGCCATTATTAGTAAGACATAGGAGTTTTTCGGAAAAGATCCTATACTTACAAAAGTCTTTGTGATCTAAAAGTTGCTTGCAGGGCTAAGTTCTTTAGTAATCTACCATATCTGTTCCTATGGTATCGAGAGAGTGGCCACTCTCACGATACCTAGACCGGCCAACCCGAAGATGACACACGGTCACATTGTGTACACTAGTCGAAGTAAGATAGCTATCTCACTAGGACCCGAATTCGATTAAGTAATTGCACAGATAGGTATCATACAAAATCAAATCATTTATGGCATGACAAGCTTAAAAATAACTAACTTAGATTTTATCAAGTTATCATTTTATTTGAATGAAAGCCCACCTTTCGAAGCGTGAATAGGGTCGGTCTTCAGCGATAGAAGGCTACTCCCCACGACGTTCCGCGCCTATTCATCGACATTAATGAATAACTAATTATAAATCCATAATAGAGAATTTCTCTAAGGAAATAATAATTAACTAAATCATTATTATTAATTAAATCCTTTCCGCGAGGTTTTATCGATAATTAGATAATTATCGATCCTAAATAAATTATTGGCTAAGGTTAGCCTTCTTTATCATAGGTTCGTGCCTTAAATTTAATCGGCTTCGATTATTAAGGTTATTTTCCGAACTGAGTCGATTTATAATAATTAATCATTTTATGTGATTTAATTCTCGAAATCATTCACATGTACCTTATATTAATTAATTAATTAATTAATCTCGTGAGTATTTTACGAGAATATAATTCTTTGAAAATTAATCGAACGTTTGATTAATTAAATCGGGACAAGTAAGCCCGTAATTTAATTGAATTGAATCGGGCCAGTAATAATAATTCTCGGCCCAATTTCTGGACTTGGCCCAAAACACTGAACTCGGCCCAGATCCACTAACCCGGTTCAGACCCACGGGTTTAGCCCGTGACCCGACCCGGACCCGAACCCGACCCGGTTCGTTCTCATTTAAATAGAGAAAACCCTAACCATTTTTCTTCATTTCCGCCTCTCTCTCTCGATCGAACCCTAACCATTCCTTCCTCTCTCTCGGATTTCCTCCCTGCCACACCACTGCTCGCCGGCGTCGAGAGCTTCTCCTTTGCCGGTGGCTCGGCCGGACCTGCTCGACGTGCACGCCGGAGGAAAGGAACAGAGACGGCGTCGCTGCTGTCCTCGCCGTCGGCCCTCGGCTCGCCGCCTGGAGCTCGCTGTTGAAGCTGCTGGATTCCACCGTGGATCTCGCCGTCGCCGTCGCGCCTGGAAGCTCCACCGGAAGCTGCTGGATTCGTCGGAGATAAGGGCTCGATTCCCCTGCATTTCTTCCCCTTCCTCTCTTCTATATATATTCTGCCCATTTATTTTCAATTCTATTTAATTTGAATTTGTTCGATTATTTGTGCAGCTTCGATCTCCTGTCCTCGACGATAGCTCCGTCATCGGAGTCGGAGGGTTCCGAACAGAGGTGTTCTGTCCGAAGCTTAAGCTAAGCTCACTGCCCCCTTTTCTTTAATTTTAGATCATTATGCTTATTTGGATTATTTAGTATTGCAGTAGATGGTTGGTTCCTTTGATTTGTCATTACAAAGTTGTTGTAATCAAACTTTATGTTTTTAAAGTTGAAGTCCATCTGGATATTCAAATTTCAGCATATAGTTAATCTCATGGTATGGTCCAAATTGGTTAAATCATATTAAACATGAGTGTTTGCATATTATCTGTTTGTACTACATTTTCAGTTTCACATGAATGTTTGGATTCTTGCTTTAGTCTTTACTATCAAGCTTGTAAGTGAATGATGAGTTTTAATTTCATTCTATGCCATGCTTTGGTTTCCAAAATTAGGCTTGTATGTATATATTCAGTTTTAGCATGCTTTGTTCAAAGAATGAAAACTGAATTTTCGTATTATTGTTTATGGGTTGAAGTTTAAATCATGCTTGATTTCACTTGGGGGTTTTAGGTTACTTACTTAGTGTAGTAGTGCTGTTGTTGCTAGCTCACCACACTCCTTCCTTCTTCTTCTGTCCTCTGCTGCTTCTTCTCTATTCTAGTGTTTTATGTGAGTTGAGAGTGAAAGAAAGGGAATTGAAATGAGTTGGGGTGGAATGTATTTATAGGGCTTATCTTTTGATGAATGTATCAACATCATGATGGTAAGGGTTGGAGGAAAAATCTGCCTTCACCCTGCAAATCCTTCTTTTGATCTCTGCAAATCTAGCTAGTTAGTGTAAGAGATAGGGTCTTATCTTTCTAATTTCCTTATCTAATCCTGTCATTTTTGCTTTGCAGTTTGCAGGTTTTTGTTTTGCAGTTTGCAGGTGGCAAGTGGATGGAGTTTGATATTTTTCTTGGAGCTCAAGAATGGTGTAAGGGGAAGGAATGAAGCTGGGGGGAAGAATTTACTTTTCTGCTCCTGCTGTCCCTTCTTTCCCTTCTCTGTTTTTTTTTTTTTCTTCTTTCCCTTCTATTTTTTTTTTTGTTCACGCAACAGCAACAACAGCATGCTGCTCATGATGATTTGTTATTTGTTGTTTTTAGTGTAATATCATTTAATTATTCAAGATATTTTACTTATTGACATGTGGTTTATTACTTTATTGTTTTTGATTCATTAATTAATCGAATGTTTGGTTCGATTGTTATCTAACGGTTGGTTCGATCATGAATCGATGGGTTTGGCCCATAAATTAATTAATTTGTTGTACTACAACTTTTACTCTTGATCGATTTTGAATAAATCGATACTATCGTAAATCAATAATATAATTACTATTATAGAAATGGTTAATCAAATTACTATTTGATTTCTAATTGAAATTACTACTCAATGAATTAATCATTTAAAGTAATCATATTCTTTAATCGACTAATTATAGGGGTCATTCTTCTAATTAAAAGCGACTAATATAACAAGTCTTTTTCTACGAAAATTCTACCTTCGTCGAGAATAGAATTTTTAGTCATTAATCTTTAAACTGTTTATCTAATTTACGAATTAAACTACTAATGTAGAGTTATGAAAATGCGGGTCGTTACACAGCTAAACCTAATAAAACTATGAAATAACTGAACTAAAATCATAGATATGGTCCGACCCATTAACTAAAATGATAAAAACCCAAAAATAAGCTCTTTAAAGCCCAAAAATGTGGGTTGCACACGAAAATAACAATAAAGTCTTCAATCTTCAGCCGGAACACACTTAATACGATTGATTACTCGCGGGCTCTCTGATCTGCCTTCTCCAATGGGCTTCTTCATCAACTCTTGAGCCCAAACTTCTTGAATCAAGCCTTGTAATATTTCCTTGAACTTCTTAGCTCGAATTCTTGTCACCGGCCCTTCGGGATCACGAACAGGATCTTGAACTAACGAATCTTGGACTCCATCATTACCCTCCTCTTGAAGAGGATTTGTCCTCAAATCCAAGTCATCAGCTACATCAAACGGACTCAAATCAGCCACATTAAATGGACCACTAACATTATACTCACCAGGTAAGTCCAATTTGTAGGCATTGTCATTAATGTGCTCCAACACTTGAAAAGGTTCATCGTCTCGAGGTAGAACTTCAAACGCCTTTGTAACGGAAGCCATTCCTTGCGCACATGCAACCAAACCCCATCGTCGGGTTCAAACACAACTTGACGACGCCCTTTGTTGGCTTGCTTGGCGTACTGCTCTGTATGCCTCTCGATGTTCATCCTTGCCTTCTCATGAATCGGATTCACAAACTCAAACTTTTTTTTTTTTTGTATATTTTTTTTCTTTTCTGGCCATCAAGATTAGTATGCTCATGCTCAGGTAAATGAGATAAATCTAAAGGAGTTAAATTATTAAAACCATAGACAATCTCATAAGGAGCTAAAAAACTGAGTAGTAGAATAAACCGAACGATTATATGTAAACTCAACATGTGGCAAACATTCTTCCCAAGACTTAGAGGGTATTTGGCTAAGCTTATAAACTACTTTAAATTGCTTGTAAGCTGTTGAGAGTTTATAACCACTCTAAAAGTGTTTGACAAAATAAGCTCCCAAAGAGCTTATAAGCTCCCAAAATAAGCTTTAAGTGCTTATAAGCACTCCAAAAAATAAGCTCCTCCACCCCAACTTATTTTTTCAAAACATGACTTTTTCATTGTATAACTTCTATTTTATTTATTTTTTTCATATTTCAATTATACACACTTCCATTTGATTGTAGAAAATTATAAATTTCAATATATATATATATATATATATATATATATATATATATATATATATATTCATTTTTTTTATTTTAGTTTATTTTGAGCTTATAAGCGCTTTTATCCTAACACTTTGAAATCTTATAAGATCTTAAATCTAAGAGCTTATAAGCTCTTGAAACATCTTAAAGCACTTAGTGCTTATAAGCTCCTCAAAATAAGCTTAGCCAAACACCCCCTTAATGTTCTTCTTGATTATAACCCTAAGCAAAGTACACAAAGTCATATTTAAGTACTTCAGTTTGACCGTTGATATATGTGAAATTTACTTGGTTTTTATAGTTTAAAAGAGTCGATTTAGAGTCTCGTTAGTGTGTTATTGTCCATGATTTGTACGATTTATTATGTGTTGGACAATATTATGCTTGTGTGTGTTTCTTTGTGTTTTCAGGCCTATTTTGAGGTTAGAAACCCGAGACGAGACAAGGCAAGAAGAATCAAGTGAAGAATTGAAGTTTTGAGTCGAGATGAAGACCTCTTGATCAGCCTCTCGATCGAGAGGGCTGTCCAGAGGAATCATTCAGGAAAAGGGTTTCGATCGAGAGCAATTTACTACCTCTCAACCAAAGCTATCCATCGAGAGGCATTACGATCGAGAGGGAGATGTCGTCGAGAGGCTTGATTTTCCAGCCGAGATTTAAAGTCCTTTTTAGACTATATTTCCTTGTAAACTTCACCTATATATATTCCTTAGATCTAGAATTGTAAACCCTAACCTACATTCATATTTTTACTTTCATAGCTTTTATTTTCCGTTTTTCGTTTCGTTCGTGTAATCGACTTTGGAGTTTATTCAAGTATATTCAAGATTCAAGTTCTTTGTTGTGTTCAAGATTAAATTCCAAGTTCTTCTTACCTTTCTTTTTAATTATGTTCTTGAAATATATGTTGTTCATGTTTGTTTTAGTTATGTCTAGCTAAATTCTTTAGTTGATTTTAAGGTTTGTATGTCTAATTGAATCTATGTGAGTTCTTTTAGTTACAATTAGCCTGGCAATCTAAATGTATGTTTCATGGTGCTTATTTTCATGCATGATTAACTGGCCATTAGTTGTGTATGCTTAGTTATGTTTTTATGCCTTAGCCGGATAATTACATAATGGATCTCATGAATACATGGTATGATGATTTAATTGTCTTAGCCAAAGTTAGATTATCATAGGTCTTGCATATAGTTTATATAGGTGTCGTAGCTGAACCTTGTTGATTATATCTATCGATACTTGATCTGTTTTGCACTTGATTTAATTTCTATGAGACCAAGAGGATATTAGGATTTTATTGAGTATCGATCTATGCTGCCTTAGTCGGAGTGTTAGATTAATATCGTGTATCGCATCTAGGTTGGATTAAATTGGTTAATTGAATTATTTGTTACTTGTATGGATTTGATTAGATAGACTTCCCTAGAATCAACGTTTGTTTCCTATTTGATTTTTCTTTGATTTGATTTATTTGCTTATTTGTTTCTTTATTTGAGTTACTTGATTTGTTTCATTGCTTTGCCTAGGATTTTAGAAAACCACAATCTTAATTCCTTTTTGCTTAGACATCAGTTTAATTCTAGAGTAGAGGTATTTTGTGTGATTTCGCATATCAATCCCTGTGGATATGATACTCGTACTTGTTTTATACTATGCCTATTTTGTATGGTTGAAAATAGTGCGATCGAATTTTGGCGTCGTTGTCGGGGATTGATTAGATTTCATATAGATATTTTGAAATATGATTAATAGATGATTTAGGCGCTTTTATTTTTCTATTTTTGGTTTATTGATCTAATCTCTTCTTTTCTTTCCTATGTCTTCAGGTAGTGCATGTCCACTAGATCTAAAGGGATAAATCTTATTCCGATAGATTTGGGACTTGATCGGTCACTGAGGAAGAAGAAGCAGACAAAGGAGACAGTTAAGGTCGATACACCACCCTCATCACCACCACATTTACCGAATAATCAAGATTCAATGGGGGATCAAGGAGTGAGGAGGACTTTGAATGACCGGTTCAAGCCGGTTGTTGATCAATTTCAGAACGGAGAATGGGGGATAACGGATGCTAACAATTATGAGATAAAGACGTCCCTCATCAATATGTTTCAATCAAATCAGTATGGAAGCACGCCAATGGAGGACCCGAATGCGCACTTGAAGCAGTTTCGGGATATTTGTGCAACTTACAAGGCGAATGGAGTCTTAGCTGATTATGTCAAGCTCAGTTTGCTCGTGTGGTCTCTCAAAGATGATGCTAGAGAGTGGTTAGATGGATTGGACATATCGGACATCAAGACTTGGAGCGAGATGTGCACGAGATTCTTGAACAAGTTTTTCCCACCATCAAGAGCTGATCAGAAGCTTATCAACGAGATCAACCAATTTCAGCAATTTGAGGATGAGCACTATTATGAGGCGTGGGGAAGGTTCAAGAGGTTGTTGAGAACATGCCCTAATCATGGTATTGACAAGGAGAATCAAATCACTTACTTCTATCATGGCTTGAACAAGATGTGCAAGAAGGAGCTCGATTATGCTTCTAAGGAATGATTTTTGAACAACGAGTACGAAGTGGCTATGGAGATTATTAAGCTCACCGTTAACTCGAGTTATGAAGAGGCTACTGACAGACGCATTGGAAGGAGGAGAGTTGCAACTATTGGAATAGATGCTTACGATGACTTGATGGAGAAGTACACTTAAACAACAAATGAGTTGGATACCATCAAGAAAGGAGTGCTTCAGTGCGATGCTATAGTTGATGAACAAGCACCCCAGCTTGAAGGAGAAGATGCCAATTTTCTGCAACAAGGTGGCAAGTGGCAACCAAATCAAGGAAACAAGTGGCAAGGAGGACAAGGAGGCCAAGGAGGTTCGAATTATCAAGGAGGCTACAAGAAGCCTTATTTTCCCAACAATCGAAGCCACCTGAATTTCTCTTATGCCAACCCAAACAATGCCCTGCAACCACCCCCGGTTTTCATGTTGAGAATGGAGTCATCCAAGAGCCTAGGAAGGAGATGTCGACGGACGAGTTGATAAGGCATTACATGAAACAATCGAAGGCTCGGATGGCGCAACAAGATGCTAAGTTGAGAACTTTGGAGCTGACGCAAACTACTATGGGAACCAATTTTAGTAGCATGACCAAGCAGCTGCAAATGTTGGAGACACAAATGAATCAGTTGGCCAATGCTCAAGGAGGAGTCCATAAGCCCGGTCAATTCCCTAGCACAACCGAGCAAAACCAAAAGAATCATCATCAATGCCATGCTATTGAGCTTAGGAGTGGCACTCGGTACACAAATCCATCATTAGAAGCTGAGGATATTGGAGATAGAATCCTCAAGGATTCGGAGTTGGAAGAAACGAGCAGGCGAAATCTGAAAACAACGCCTCTCGACAGACCTCTCGATCGAGAGGCCGATCGAGAGGACATTACTGGATGCAGAAGACCCCTCTCGACACCCCTATCGATTGAGAGGGGGATCGAGACCTGTTCGACGAGGAGATTCAGTGTGACCCTCTCGACACATCTCTCGATCGAGAGGCTGCCCAGAAAAATCAGAAGAAACCTCTTGACACCCCTATCGATCGAGATGGTGGTCGAGAGGCCTAACGTCGAAGTCAGAAGGTCCCTCTCGACAGACCTCTCGATTGAGAGGCTGGTCGAGAGGGTGCAGCTCCGCCCCAATATCCTACTTATGTTCCGAAGGCCCCTTTCCCTCAACGATTGGTGAACACCAAGCAAGACGAAAAAGTACCAAAGATTTTTGGTGATCTTCAGAAGGTCAACATCAACATTCCACTTCTCGATGCACTTTGAGACATGCCCAATCACATGAAGTTCATCAAGGATGCGTTCTCGGGAAAGAAGAAGTGGGGGAAGTTTGAGACGATCAACCTAACGGAGGAGTGCAACGCGGTCCTACAAAAGAAGCTCCCGTTGAAGTGGAAGGATCCCGGGAGGTTCACATTAGCATGCAAGATCGGAGATCAAGTGTTCCAGAATGTCCTGTGTGATCTTGGTGCTAGTATCAACTTGATGCCACTCTCCATCTTCAACAGGCTCAAGATTGGAGAGATGAAGCCGACCACTATCTCTCTACTTATGGCGGATCGATCAGAATCTTATCCAAGGAGGATAGTTGAAGATGTGTTCGTACTAGTGATCACACTATTTCTACCATATAAAAATAGGTATAGTAAAGAGAAGTACGAGTATTGTATCCACAGGGATTGACAAGTCGAAATCACACACAATACCTCTACTTTAGAACTAAATTGATGTCTAAGCAATTAAGAATTTGAAATGTGGTTTTTATACTCCTAAGCAAATAAATAAAACAAATAAAAGAACACAATTAAGGAAACAATTAAATAAGCAAACAAACAAATAAGGAAAATAAACAAATAAACAAATAAATAAACTAAGAAAAATCAAATAAGAAATAAATGTTGATTCTAGGGAAGTCTACCTAATCAAAAAAAATCTATGCAAGTAACAATTAACCCGATTAACCAATTTAATCCAATCTAAATGCGATATACGAAATTAACCTAACACTCCGGCTAAGGCAGTATAGATCGTCACTCGATAAAATCTTAATCTCCTCTCGTTCTCATGTAAATTAAATAGAATGCAAAACAGAACAAGTATCGATAGATATAATCAATAAGGTTCGGCTACGACACCTATATCAACTATATGCTTTACCTATGATAATCTAACTTCTGCTAAGAAAATTAAATCATCATACCATGTATTCATGAGATCAATTATGCAATTATCCAGCTAGGGCATAAAAACATAACTATGCATACACAATTAGTGATCAAGTAATCATGCATGAGAATAAGCACCATGAAACATGCATCTAAATTGGCAGGCTAATCGTAATTAAAAGAACTCACATAAATTCAATTAGACATTCAAACCCTAAAATCAATTAAAGAATTTAGCTAGAAATAATTAAAGCAAACATGAACAAAATAAATTGGAAGAACATAATTAAAAGTAAGAGTAAGAAAAACTTGGAATTGAATCTTGAACACACGAAGAACTTGAATCTTGAATCTTGAATAAACTTGAATAATTTCCAAAGTCAAATACAAACGAAACCAAGAACGGAAAAATAAAAGCTCTAAAAGTAAAAGGTATGAAAGTAAATTGTATTATGAGTTCTAAGTTAGGGTTTACAATGTTAGGCTAAGGAATATATATAGGGGAAAATTTACAAGGAAATATAGTCTAAAAAGGAGTCTAATTCTCGGTTGGATCACGCCTCTCGACCGCATCTCCCTCTCGATCGAGAGCTTGGTCGAGAGGTGTCAAGTTCATCTCGATCGAAAGCTGGGTCCAGTAGCTCTCCTCTCGACAGCCCTCTCAATCGAGAGGCTGGTCGAGAGGTCTTCATCTCTGCTCAATACTTGGACTCTTCCTTCGATTCTTCTCGCCTCGTCTCGTCTCGGGGTTTTAAACTCAAAATACACCTAAAAACACAAAGAAATACCCACATGCATAATATTGTCCAATGTTTCACCAAAAGTATTCGCAATAGAACGAAATCTATCCTAGCACTTAATAATTAAAAACCCAATGTCGAATCTCAAGAAAAACTATGCAAGGCAAATAATCATGTAGTAAAACAATCCTAAACTAGCCTAAATCTAAGAAAGCAAGTAGAAAGAGTTTGTTTGGTTTTTGTTTTTAAATCCTAGGCAAGAAAATAAATAAGCAATAAATTTAAAGAAAATAAATAAATCTAATTAGAAAGCAAAGAATAAATCTAGACTAATTAATCTAGAGAAATTAAACAAGAACAATTAAACTACCTAGGCACGAATTGTAGAGAAAGCAATATCAAAAACGAATCTAGACATGAAAAAAATTAAATCTGAAAATCTAAGAAAATAAATCTAACTCTAAGAACTTGAAAAATGAAGGAAAAGAAACTTTTTAAAACGAAAGAAAATAAACTTTGAAAAACGGATCTAACCTACGAACTCAAAAACTAACAAAGAATTAAACAAATAATCTAAGAATTAAATCTAAGAAACAAGAATGAAATTAATCAAACGAAAGGAAAACAATAAAGAACTTATGAATTAAAAGCGGAAACGAAGGAACAGGAACGAACAAAAGAAACTTGAATAAATTGAAGAATCTGATCCGGAACAAATCGAAAGCAATAATTCTATAAACTAAAATATTCGAAACTGAAAACTAAAAAGATTCTTTTGTGTTCGTGCCTTTGAGGCCTTATATATACAAGACAGATCCGAATTAGATTAGGAAACGATCTTAAAAAGTACGCGGACTTGCGTGAGTGGGGCGCCTCCAACAAAGTGAGTGAGTGCTCACACTAATCAACAAAAAGCAATCAATTTAGCTCCCAAACGGGCGCTTGCTTTGGCTCAAGCGAGCGCTTGACTCTTCATGTGCATTCCCAAAAAAATTTGACAAGCTAGCGCTCGCTGGTATCTTAGCGAGCGCTCACTCTCCTCTACACCCCTCCAAATTTAGCTCTTTTTCTCGCTCTTTTTCTTCCTTCGATTTCCTCGACTCCTATCAACCAAAATACTCATAACACCCATATCATAGCGACACAAATACAAAACGATACAAAAACGACACGAATATAAACCAAAAATATCGACTAAAACTTAACAAAATCACACTAAACATCCGACTAATGATAAATCACACAAATCATGAACAATAGCATACTATCGAGACTCTAAATCGACTCTTTTAGACTATAAAAACCGAGTAAATTTCACATATATCTACAAGTCCACAACCTCGTCTTCCCAGCTGATTTTGTAGTGTTGGATATGCCCGAGGATGCAAATCAACCTTTGATCTTAGGACGGCCATTCTTAGTTACGGGGAGAGCATTAATCGATGTACAAGATGGAGACCTTACTTTTCGGGTTAATGGAGAAGAGCTAAAGATTTCGATCTATGAAGCAATGAAGAGGCCTGATGATCATCGTGAGGATATCTTCTCCATCAAAACATTGATACCACGTACTTCGGAGGAGGCACTTAACCATTGCATCTCAAATTCTCTTTATTCCTACTCGGAGATAGACGAAGCTTGTGACGAGATTCTTGAGTATCTCAACCAATTGGAGGCGAATCAACCATCACCTAACCAAAAGGTGGCTCTCTACCTCGGCATCAACAAGAAGGTGGATGGTGGACTCATCGAGGAGGAAGAGAAGGAGATCTCTGCCCGAAAAGTGGAGTTGAAGCCACTACCGGAGCATCTCAAGTACCAATTTTTGGGAGAGAAGGAGAGGTACCCGGTGATTGTTTCTTCCCACTTGACGGAGACAAACACGGACAAGCTGTTGAGGGTCCTAAGGAAGCACAAATCTACAATTGGATGGATGATTGCCGACATCAAAGGCATTAGTCCATCGATTTGCATGCATAGGATTTTGCTCGAAGATGATCATCGCCCAAGAGTTTAACCCCAAAGGCAATTGAATCCAACCATGCAAGAAGTCGTGATGAAGGAAGTGATGAAGTTGCTTGATGCCGGCATGATCTATGCTATTTCGGACAGCGAGTGGGTGAGCCCTACACAAGTGGTATTGAAGAAAGGAGGCATGACGGTGATCAACGATGAGAAAGGTGAGCTGATCGCGACGAGGCCTGTCATAGGATGGCGAGTTTGCATTGATTATCGTCTTCGCAACGCAACAACTAGGAAGGATCACTTTCCCCTTCCTTTTGTGGACCAAATGCTCGATAGATTGGCCAGACATGAGTACTATTGCTTCCACGATGGATATTCCGGCTACAATCAAATTGTCATTGCTCCAGAAGACCAACACAAGACGACATTAACATGCCCTTGTGGAGTTTTCGCTTATCGGAGGATGCCGTTCGGGTTGTGCAACGCTCCGACTACTTTTCAGAGGTGTATGATGGCCATCTTCCATGGATTGATCGAGAATATCATGGAGTTTTCATGGACGATTTTTCGGTTTTCGGTTCTTCATTCGACTGATGTTTGGAGAATCTATCCATGGTGCTTCAAAGATGTGAGGAGACGAATCTATTGCTCAATTGGGAGAAGTGCCACTTCATGGTGCAAGAAGAGATCGTGCTCGGCCACAAGGTGTCTTCACAAGGATTGGACGTAGATCGAGCCAAAGTTGTAGCCATAGAGAAGTTGCCACCACCAACAAATGTCAAGTCGGTGAGGAGTTTCTTGGGACATGCCGGCTTCTATAGAAGATTCATCAAGGATTTTTCAAAGATCACGAAGCCGTTATGTGGATTACTCGAGAAGGATGTCAAGTTCGTATTTGATGGAGATTGCTTGGAGGCTTTCGAGACATTGAAGAAGGCGCTTATCTCTACTCCCGTCTTGGTTTCACCTGATTGGAGTGCCCCGTTCGAGCTCATGTGCGACGCAAGCGATTGGACGATAGGAGCTGTTTTGGGGCAGAAAAAGGAGAAGTTATTCCGAGTGATTTATTACGCTAGCAAGACGTTGGATTCGTCCCAAAGTAACTACACCACCACAGAGAAGGAGTTACTTGCTGTGGTCTATGCTTTTGATAAGTTTAGACCTTATTTGGTGGGATCTCACACGATTGTGCACACTGACCATGCCGCCATTCGCTATCTATTTAACAAGAAGGACTCGAAGCCGAGGTTAGTTCGCTGGATTTTACTTCTTCAAGAGTTCGATATGGAAATCAAGGATAGGAAGGGGTGTGAGAACGTGGTAGCCGATCATCTTTCGAGACTTGAGCAGCCGGTGGAAGGAGAAGATTCGAGAATCGTCATCAAGGAGAGCTTCCCGGATTAGCAGATTTTTGAGATCGATGAGTACACCCCTTGGTTCGCCGACATCGTCAATTATTTGGCGATCCATCATGTTCCCAAAGGCCTTTCGTCTTATCAAAAGAAGAAGTTCCTCCATGACTGCAAATTCTACTATTGGGAGGATCCATACTTGGACCGGAGGTGCGCCGATGGAATTATTCGGATGTGTGTTCGACAATCAGAGTGGAAGAAGATCATCGAGGATTGTCATAACGCTCCTAATGGGGGACACTTTGCAGCAAATCGCACCGCCCTCAAGATCTTTCATAGTGGTTTCTATTGGCCTTTGATTTACAAGGATTGTTATGCTTACATCAAGACATGTGATCGATGTCAAAGGATGGGGAACATATCGAAGAGAGACGAGATGTCGCAGCGCACTATCATGAAGGTGGAGTTGTTCGATGTATGGGGAATTGACTTCATGGGTCCTTTTCCCAAGTCTCAAGGCTTATCCTACATTCTACTTGCGGTGGAGTACGTCTCTAGGTGGGTCGAGGTCATTCCCGCAGCCACCAACGATTTAAAAGTGGTGATTAAATTCCTCCAACGGAATATCTTGTCTCGGTATGGAACTCCGAGAGCTTTGCTTAGTGATGGGGGGAGCCACTTCAACAATCATTGGTTGGGATCACTTCTAGCCAAATATGGAGTCAAGGATAAGGTGACGACGCCCTACCATCCTCAAGCCAACGGTCAAGCCAAGTTAGCTAATCGAGAGATCAAACATATTTTGGAGAAGACCGTTACCAACAAGAAGGAGTGGGTGAAGTACTTGGACGATGCACTTTGGGCCTATAGAACAGAATTCAAGACGCCAATTGGGAGGTCTCCATATCAATTGCTTTTTGGCAAGTCTTGCCATCTACCAATGGAGTTGGAGCACAAAGCTTATTGGGCGACGAGAAGGATTAATTTCGAGTTCAAGAAAGCCATAGGCCAAAGGTGTGACGATTTGCTAGAGCTTGATGAATGGAGAAATGAAGCGTTTGAGAGTTCAAGGTTACAAAGAACGAGCGGCAAAATACGACGACTTGAGCATTCGAGATCGTAAGTTTGATATTGATGATGATGTTCTTGTGTATAATTCTCGTCTTCGTTTTTTTCCAGGAAAGTTGCAAAGCAAGTGGTCGGGACCATTCGTCATTTACAAAGACTTGAAGAATGGAGCGTTCGAAGTGTTAAAGGGAGATGGTAGCAAGTTCGTGGTCAATGGACATCGTCTCAAGAACTATTTCAAGCCGATACCTCTTTACCCTACAAAAGAGGCCATTAATTTTGAGGACCCGAACTAAATTGAGGTACCGTCGGGCTAAAGACGTTAAATGTAGCACTTGTTGGGAGGTAACCCAATATTCGTATCCCGTTTTTATTTTTAATTTTTAGAGCCGTAGTTAGATTTTTCGTGTTTTCGAGTCATACCCCTTAATGTACTAACAAAATTAAAGTTTGAGTGTAGAAAACAATCTTCGAGCTTGACCCTCTCGACACCCCTCTCGATCGAGAGGTGGATCGAGAGGGTGAAAATCACTTTCCAGTAGGGTCCTCTCGTTAGCGGTCTCGATTGAGACCTCGATCGAGAGGATATCTGAATTTGTGCCCAGGTTTAATTCGAGAGGGTAAAGGTGCTGATACAGAACATCCCTCTCGACAGACCTCTCGATCGAGAGGCTGGTCGAGAGGCTCAACATTAGAATCCAGTAACACCCTCTTGACAGTCCTCTCGATCGAGAGGCCAGTCTAGAGGGTCGTTGACGACGCAAATTCCCACTTTGACCAGGTTTTTTCTTCCCTTTTAAATACACCTTATACACGAAAATACACACCAAACACACACAACTCACACATTCTTCTCAAGAACACAAACAACTCTCAATTCCTCTTTTCATTTCATCAAAAGGTACTCAATTTCTTGCCCTCTTTTGATTAATTCTTGATTCCCTACATGAATTTACATGTTTTGACCGATTGAATTTCGTTTTTTATGGTTAAATTCTTGTATTGATAGATAGGGTTGTAAATTGGGGATTTAGATAGAATTCATGAATCGGATTGATATTTTTGTATGAATTGGATTCAAGATGATTGTGAGCATATATGCATGTTAGTTTTTGATTGGGTCTTCAAATTTGTCTATGAATTTGTGATGATTAGTTGGAATTTATATGCATTGGATTGAGATAATGTGATGTTGTTCATGGATTGTGAAGAAATCATATATTTATGATGTGCGGAGTTAGTGGTGTAAGTTTGAGTTGATAATGGGGGAGAATTCAATTTGATTGAAGTTTGGGGGTGATTGGTTCGTATTTGCTTAACTCTTGTAATTCTAGTATTGACTTGCTATTGTTTTAGGTACTAGAATGGCTCGTGACAAAGGAAAGAGCATTGCCTCGACTTCCTCAAGTAAAGGAAAGGGCAAGGAAAATGTGAAGAATGACAAGACTATCTCGGAGAAACGAGCTCCCATCGCGAAGCCCATCCCATCCAACTTAGACCTGAAGGCTTACAAGTTGAAGCTCGCCACAGCGGAGGCTAGGAGGCAGTGGTCTCATCTTGTGCACCTCAAGCACAAGCATTGCCGTTTCCTCCATCAAGAAACGATCGCAGCCATGGGGATCGCGGACGAGATCATTAACTTGATGCAAAGGGGAGGCTTCACCAACATATTCCAAGGGAACTACTTGACCTATCACATTCTCACGGTGGAGTTCCTCTCGACCTTGGTGGCGGAGAGATTCAATCAAGTGCCTTGAGTGATCCGGTTTCAATTGGGAGGACAACCAAGAGAGTTGACGATGGATGAATTTAACAACATCATTGGAGGGGACAAGAACGGTCACTACTTAGGTGATCAATCTGAACCTTCAAGACTTGTGGAAGCATTTTTTGGATTACGAGGAGGAGGTGAACAAATCTTACAATCCATCTCATGCAAAGGCCTCATCAATTCGGAATCCCACGATCCGATATTTCCACCGGTTGATCTCTTGCACCATCCATTCCCGTCATGATTCCGGCACCTTCCTAGCCACCAATGCTCATCTCCTTTGGGCATCTTACCGAGGATTCTCTCAAGATGCTGCCCTCTACCTCGTTGATCATATGGAGAATCAAGCCTACCTCTACGGCAGTCAGAAGATTGGGATTGGAGCATTCGTTACCCCAATTGCCAATCACTTCAACGTGCCCATTCGAGAAGCCCCGGTGTCCACATTGATATATGTGGATAGGAGAACATTGGAGCTAGCCAAGATCATATCTTACGATCAATCCGGGTGGTTCTTCAAGCTTCACGGGTTGAGAGGAGTTCGTCTCTTTCCCTTACCAAATGCCTATTACACAATGGTGATGAAGGACGAGTATCTCCTACGAGGAAACGGGAAGATGAATTCCTCGGGCCATGAACAACTTATATGGGCCGAAGGAGGACCGATGCCGCAACAAGGAATTCACCATGGAGACAAGCAAGAGGAGGAAGATGAGGAAGATCAAGAAGAGGATCATCAAGAGGAGCAAGAGGAAGAATACGAAGGTGAAGGAGGAGGACCGCAACCGGCATTCCAAATGATCACCCCAGAGTTTCACGAAACGATGAGTGGATATCAAGAGGAGAATGCCCAATTGTTCGATAACTATCACTTGCTTTACCGACAATATGTCGGTGAAGAAGTGGAAGGGATTAGACAAAAGGTGGGCACATTGAGGATGAAAGTCGGTGCTCTCCGAAACACTTTCACCACATTCTTCGAGGAGGAAAGACAAGCTCGAGAATTGGAAAGGAAGAGAAGGAAAGATGAGAGGATGTACCAAGAGCAATATCGGAGGATGATGCTTGATATGCATCAATTCTATTCTACCCGGATGGGTATCAAAGGTACGATCCAAACAACCCACCCCCTCCTCCCTTTCCTTGATTGCATTGTGTTAACTTAGCCTTACTTCTTTTCTTATACTTATTTCGTTGCTTTGCTTTGAAATAAGTCTGGGGAGGGAAAGAGTGTCTAAGTTAACTCAATTTATGTGTTTGCTTGTTTTTAAGAGTCCTAATTTGTTTAGTTTGTTTTGGTGTAGTAATAGTAGTAGTATTTTTTATTTTTTTTGTTGAGTCTTTATTTTTTACTCTTATGATTAAATTGAGTCAAATAAGCATGTGATGACAGTGTTGTGAATTTGGCCGATGGTAGTACTTTTTGTGGATTTTTGAAGAAAAACATGATCTTTATTATGTATGGAACCTAGGCAAAGTGACGCAATTTATTTGGTGAATTTGAATTGTGTTGTGATATCGGGAACTAGTTAGTTTGAACCCGTGAGATTTGAGCTATTTATGCATATTTATGCCTATTCTTTGATTGAGTGATCATGCATTCATCATTGTTTCTAGAACTTGCCTTATTTCTCTATCAAGACCTTAGTATATTTATGAACTAGGAGATGATCTTAAGCCATTTTTCTTTATCCACATGATTCCTATACACTAACCTTGTTCATAATCCTTTGCTTACCCCTTTTGAGCCTTTATTAGCCGTTCATTGTAAAACCGGATGATATGAGGTTTGGATGATTATGGGTATCTTTTGGTAGTTAATTGTATGGAAGGAGTTGAAAAGAATATCTTGTTGTGGAGAAGAAGAAAAAATTTAGATGCTTGTATAAGTTGTTAGCTATCCCTGTAATCTTAAAAATTTGTGAGAAAAGAAAAGGAAAAAAAATAAATAAATAGAGCTTTTGATTATCATTAGAAAGACATCTTTAGACGAACTCTAGAAAAAAAAAAAGTATAAGCATAAGGGGATAGTTAGCATTGTTTTGAGTTGTATATTGTAGCATCTTTAGTATTGTAGTTGGTTTGTTGGGTGGTAGAAGATGGAGTAAAAATCCATAATATGGTTGGAGTTGAAAAAAAAAAGGTTGATGATTTGAAGCATTTTGAGTCACTTAGCATATATATTCCCTACCTTAACCAATGTCCCTACATTATAAGCTTTTTTAAAGACCTTTTTTATTCTAGTTTGTGAATATCACATTAGGTGGAGATGTTGAGAAAAAGGGCAAGCTTATGGTAAACATGTTGCATTGCATTGATATTGAGTGAACCCTTATGATGTGCAATATTTTATACATCTTTTCTTTGAGAGAGTTGAATGTTCACTTATACACATATAATTTCACATGTTTGAGAGTGTTCTTAGATTGAATGGCATTATTTGAATTTGTTGAATGAGTTGTGTTATTGATGCTAAAGTTGTATGCATAGTTTTGATCATGAGGAAGTTTGTTTTTGAATTTTTTTAGGCCTATACAGTTCACAATGCTAGAGTCTATTGTTTATTTTGTTTTGGTATTGTTCAGGACGAACAATGTTTAAGTTTGGGGGATTTGATATATGTGAAATTTACTTGGTTTTTATAGTTTAAAAGAGTCGATTTAGAGTCTCATTAGTGTGTTATTGTCCATGATTTGTACAATTTATTATGTGTTGGACAATATTATGCTTGTTGGTGTTTCTTTGTGTTTTCAGGCCTATTTTGAGGTTAGAAACCCAAGACGAGACAAGGCGAGAAGAATCAAGTGAAGAATCGAAGTTTTGAGTCAATATGAAGACCTCTCGATCAACCTCTCGATCGAGAAGGCTGTTGAGAGGAATCATTCTGGAAAAGGGTTTCGATCAAGAGCAATTTACTACCTCTCGACCAAAGCTATCAATCGAGAGGCATTACGATCGAGAGGGAGATGCGGTCGAGAGGCGTGATTTTCCAGCTGAGATTTAGAGTCCTTTTCAGACTATATTTCCTTGTAAACTTCACCTATATATATTTCTTAGATCTTACATAGTAAACCCTAACCTACATTCATATTGTTACTTTCATAGCTTTTATTTTCCATTTTTCGTTTCGTTCGTGTAATCGACTTTGGAGTTTATTCAAGTTTATTCAAGATTCAAGTTCTTCGTTGTGTTCAAGATTAAATACCAAGTTCTTCTTACCTTTTGTTGGTCCCGGTTTGCTATAGGAAAAAATACGTAGAGGGGGGGGGGGGGGGGGGGGGGGTGAATACGTATTTTGAAGTTTTTCAACTTCAATTCCTTAACTCAGAGTATAAAGTAAAGAGCTCTTTGGAAATACTAAGACCTAGCCGAGGGCTAGATCGAAAGCAATCACGAATCTCTTGACCTAAGCTTAGAGCTTGATCAAGAGTGAGACTTTACTCTTTGTGCGGAATTTGGTGAGCTAAAATCTTTCCTAAGTAATTGAAAATCCAAGTTAAGTTTGTTTATATGCACGTGCAATGGATAATCGAATACTGTAAAAAGATTAAGGTAAGAGAGGTACGACACAGAGATTTATAGTGGTTCGGAGATAACGCTCCTACGTCCACTTTGTTGCACGACGGCAACTGTTCTTTTCACTCAAGAACTTGAAGGTTACGGGTCCTTCAAAAACCTGGTCGGGATCGGGCTTCACTTGCCTAGATCAAACGACAGACGTAGTGATTGCGGGTTCACTACACAAACCTAACAAAGACTGGAAGCTTCACTTGCTTCAGTCAGACAGACAGGGAGATTACGGGCTCTCCTTACAGCCTAGCTTCGATCGAGCTTTACACAAACGATGTAAGTGTAAGCTTGGATCTCAACTCTACGATCGAGGCTTCTTCAGTCGATGAAAGAAGGGCCTTAGATCTGAACAACCTAACGACGACTCAAAAACCTAACAGACAACAGTTTAGGGTTTTTGGTTGACGAACACACTAATGAAGAACTCTTTACAGTAGATGCAAAGATGGGTAGAGTTCTTCTTCTAAGCTTGGATATTTGAAGTGGGCTTAGAATCTAAGTGTGAAGGTTGTGAAGACGAGTTCCGATGGACTGGAAACTCGGAGAACACTTGAAACAAAGACTCGAAGATTTGCTCGAAGGCTTGGGAGTGTTTGTTTGCAGTAGGCTCGAATGCGCAAGTAGTGTTCTACATCTTCACGTCTTCATCCTTCACTATTTATAGGCGGAGGGTTGGCTAAGATCCGTTGCTTGGTTGGTGGTCTTGTCCCTCCTCCTCTCGACAGTACTTGCGCAGGCAGTAGCTTTTGCAGACGCGCAGTTTTGGCATTTTGCCAAAATTGGCTAACTTCCAAGTTTAACAGTAACTGGAGCGACCCAGTACTGTAGCGGCGTCTTTGTCGGCCTGGCAGTCAACTCCTCTGCTCCTCTCCTCGTTCGACACGTGGAGATATCGCAATTAATGCAAAGATCTCTAGTTGACTGAAATTCAAATTCGGAGCGGGAATTTGTGCTGTCGCTTTCTGGTAGGTAGTGGCTCGCTTCGCTTTGAAGTTGTAGCGGCCGCTCCGAAGTGAGTCGCTTTAGGATCATATTATAGCGGGTCGCTTTGCTTCGCTTTGCAGCGTTTGCTTCGTTTTGCTTTAGCGCTTGCTTCGCTTCGCTTTGCAGCGTTCGCTTCGCTTCACTTTACAGCATTCGCTTCGCTTCGCTTCGCTTCGCTTCGGTAGACTCGCTTCGCTTGCTTTGAACTGTAGCGCTCGCTTCGCTTCACTTTGGCAGACTCACTTAGAATCTACTGTAGCGGTCGCTTCGCTTCGCTATTCTTCGGCACGCTTTACTTCAACTTGCTTGACTTGCTTCGCTTTGGAAAACACACTCAAGCGAGTGGCCTTCACTTGAACTTTTGAAGCCTAATCTAAGCAAAATAAAAGAGCCATCCTAACAGTGTAGGCCTAGAAAATTCTAACCTATTAACTACATCAAAATGGGTCGCTTGGGAAAAGGACGCTTGGGGTTTTGGGATCTAATCAAAACAAATGACTTCATTTATCAAATGTCCCATGAAGTTCCCCCTTAACAATTTAGTCCTTAACAATTCCCAACAATTTCCCCCTTTTTGATGATGCCAAAACCCATACGACTTAGATAAAAATAATAAACCTAGTCTATTTAACCGTGAAGGGAACTCCAAGCGACTGCTTCCTTTGCAGTTTCGTTTGTAAATTTTTTTATTTTTTTTTTAAGTTCCTTCCCTTTTTTTTTCGGTTAAATTAATGAGTTTGTAGCAGAAATATAAAGTCATTCACAAAGCGAGTAAATGACACAAGAAGAGACAGAAATTTAAAAATAGGATATATGAACAAGATGTTCACACAAAATGAAGCTTGTAATTTCAATGGTTTCCTGCCGCTTTATCCTACTCCTCTTTCTCCTCCTCCTTCTTCTCCTCTTCTACATCTGCCTCCAAATCCTTTGCAATCATGTCTTCAGGTATGGTGTATGCACTGAAAACCCTTGCTTCCATCGACTCAGCACTGTGGATACTTGGCCTCCTCCAAGTCTCTTCCAATTGGAAGGCTTCATCCACCTCAGCGTCGATGATGCTGCGATTGAGGATACTGGTGCCAGGAAGGAATGGCATGATGAATTCTTCCTTGGCTGGTACCTTGATGATTAACGGTGCAGGCTCTGCAAACTGTGCAAGAGCGAAGACTTCTTGTCTAAACTTCTCATCATAGATACTAAGGAAGTTGTTGAGCGCAGTGACCCTTGAGCATTCAGTCTGCAATGGCACTACCTCCCAATAGTAGTAAGCTTTGATAAACTTCTCCTTGTAGTATAGCCATTGCTCGAGTAGTTCGTCAGGAATGAACTGCTCAATCTCACGGGCATCAGGGTGCTCATTTCTGCGTACAGCCAACTCCTCCTCCGACCAGCTGGACATCTGAGCTATGATTGTTTTGAACTTCTTTCCTGACTCGCTGCTCCAGAGAGGAAGCTTCTTGTTGAGTTGCTTGCGAATGTAGTTGCGTTCTTCTCTGAGAGGGTAGCGGCCAGAGTCAATCATTTCTTTCGCAGTTTTGTGACATGTGTCGATCGTAGCCTGATCTATGCATGCATCGGATTCTTCTGGCGTGATTGGAGCAAAGATGCTTCTGACCAAAACGGACTGGATGACTTTCATTTCATTGAAATTTTTCTCAATTCGTTCGTCAATGACTTCCAGTCGTTTTGTCCTTGTCCTCTTTTCCTTTTCTGCCCTTGGAACAACTGCCTTCTCAACTTTTTGGCGCTTGGTCCCTGATTCATCTCTCTCAGTTTCTGGATCTGTTCGCTTCAGTATTGATGATGGGGCAGATGAAGTGGGTGCTTCGTCTGAAGTGGGCGCTTGAGAACTTGAAGTACCTGCAAGAGTTTTCAGATTAGACTGGCGCTCGCTCTCCCAAGCCATAGTCTCGCTCGCCTCTGCTAGCTTCCGCCTTTCCTCCTTTGTTAGCACAGTAACTGGAGGATGTCGAGCAATGGAAGAGGCAAGCACTTTATCTCCAAGTGGCTTGCGGGGTTCTTCAGGCTTAGTGAGCTTTTCTTTGCCTTTCTTTGCAGACTTCGCCTCTCTCTCCTCTTCTCCAGCACCACTATTCTCCTTCAACAATCTCTCTGCTTCAACAGCTCCAATTCCTCCACCTTGTGGCTCCAACAGATTGACATTTTTCAGTACCATCCCTTCCCCCTTTTTGGCATCATCAAAACCAGGGGTTGGGACGCTTGTCTTTCCAGTAAGAGACTTGTGAAGTACCTCAATCTTGTCAAGTACAATATGAAACATTTCTTCCGTTCGAGACTCGAGGACTTGCTTTTCTGACAATCCAGCATTTCTCCTTAGATTTTCAAGCTCTCGCTTGTCAATTGCACTCTCCTCTTTGACTTTCTTCAATTGGGTTCAAAGTAAGTCAAGAGTCTTCTTGGTGCTGAGGAGTTCGCTTTCTTTCATCACCAAATCTCCCTCCTTATTCTCCAGTTTCCTTTTCAACTCCTTCACCTCCTTTTCCAATGTGTCCTTTTCTTTACCAACTGTGACCAGATTGGTATTCACCACTCTCAAGCGGCTCCGTTCTGCGTCACGCGAGTCCTTGAGATCATTCACCAGATTTACTTGTGCCTCCAACACTTTCTCCTTCTCCTTCAACTCCATCTTCTGTTTAGAGATCTCGTCTTGTAAACTTGCGATCTCTGCATTCTTAACCTTCATCTCTTCTGCATGATCCCTCATTAGCTTCTTCTCATGCATGGTTGGGATGAGTTCAGGGATATGGGTAGTTTCAGTAGGTGAGGATTGAGATTTGTTAACTTCAATGTCCTCAAGCGGCTTCTCCTCAGCCTCGCTTTCTTGGACAGGTGAAGTTTCTTGTTTTACTTTCTTCTTCCCTTGCTTTGCAGCCACTTGCTTCAAAGATGAAGCGGCTTGCTTCGCTTGGGACACTTCAGCTTGTGTTTTCACACCTTGCCTAGCTGCGGGCACTTCTACAATTAGAAGTCCCTGATCCATTGGGATTTTTGTTTGCTTCCACTTGTCGTAGAAGGTGGTGTGCTTGTTGTAGATGATCGTGTCAGATTCTGGCCATATCATCTCTGGATACTTCATTTCCAGAGCAACAGACAGTCTGGAGAAGAATTTCAATTTTCCTTTGCGCAGGATCTTATCTGGAGTTCCTGGTACGAAGGCAAAATCGTCAGCAGCTTCGTGGATTTGCTTGAGAAGCCACCCGTGCCAGTTAAACTTTGTTCCGGCGAGACTGTCGACGATCATGGCGGTTCCGATCAGTTTCGTCTCCGACAGCGTATCAAAGGATCCAACATAGCATGCGATGCTCTTCGTAAAGAGTTCGCAGATGAGATTGAACGGTTTCTTCAAGCTTTTGCGAATGTTGGCTTCCTTGAAATTCGGATTAGCTTCAGCGACTGCAAATCGGTCATACTGCTCTCCGGCTGAAAGACCCAGATCTAACAGAGAATCTCCTCCTTCTCTTGGTAGATCGAACACCTCAATGAGTTTACTCATATCAACCTCCACCGGTTTCCTGGTCCGTGGATTAGTGAATGAGGAAGTATTTTGGTCCTTCCTCAGATTCAGCAGAATCTCTCCAATGGCTTTCGCCAGAATCTTCGTCGGCACTAACGTTATGAACTTCCATAGACCGGCCGTGGTCACGGCTCTACGGAAGAAGCCATTTACTTCGACGACAATTGGGTCGAGATGGGGCTCGACGTTGATGTGCTCACCAACATTTGTCATGAACTCCTCCATTGTCACAGTATTCTTCTTCTTTCCCATGTTGAGATTTGAAGAAATTTGAATGGAATTTTAGAGAAAAGGGGTTGAGACTCGTGAGTTGCAGAAATCGCAGATCTAAGCACGAGAATGGCAAATTTTGAAGGCTGTGAACGGTTTGCAGTTCTGCCTCGTCCCATATATATAGAAATAGGTTATGGCTGACGTGGTAGGGGTAGAATGGTAATAACGCCGAAAATCCTGTAGGTAGGCGGCGGACGTGCGGTGATGGATCTGACGTGTCCGGCGTCATCACAGTAAAAGTGAACCGCCACTTGCTCGGCGTCGCCACGTGGCCTTCTATGGTTGGCTTGTTGTATACGGCGTTGATCGAACGGTTCCAGATTGGGGCCTGTTGAGATTCGACGGCTGGATCTTCTCCGCCTTTTCCCGCTTCAAATTCAAGCGTGTGAACACGCGCCCGTTATTTCCGTCGTTCCTGCACCTGCATTAAATGCACAGCAGAAAGTAAAATTGCACTCGAGTGCAGACAGCTCATACTCGCTTCATGCCCGCTCGCTTCGAGTTAGGCCGCTACGCCTTGACTCGCTTGAGAGGCATTCGCTTGAGTGACTGTTCTGCACTCGCTTGCGATGGCTAGCTTTGAGTGACGAAGCACTCGCTTGGCCATCTGAAGCGACTGGAATAAGAAATTGAATTTCTTTGCTTAATTTAAAATGTTTCTGACTTTCATACTTCGAGGATAAACAAGAGTGTTTTCCTCTTTGTATTTGTGTCAGATTCATTTCATATTTTCCACGTAGTGAGTGAAGGTTTCTAGCACGCTTCGGCTCACTTAGTGTACTTAAAATTGAAACACTTACCAGTCAATCTCACTTCGTAGGAGATTGATACCACTAATTGAAGACTTCATTTGAATTAGATACCACATTTTGAATGCTACACGTTGAGTTAGATCTTCATGGCATTCATCTTCATGGCATTCATCTTCCTCTACGAATTAGAGAGTCCTCCATCGAAGTGAATGGGGGAGAAAATGAATAAAATACACAAGCTTACTACAACCCGAAGGGAGCATCACGTAAGTGTACTTATTCACGACGAATGGGGGATGAGTACAAGTCCTTATCTCAGAGCAGAAATGGACAGGATGACAATGAGAATGCTCTGACAAGACAATCTCGTATTTTACGCAGAAGCATGTCACCAGCCCTGCAACCTTTTGTATAAAAAGGTAAACCTTCAAGCTTTCCTACATTCTAAAGAATGAATCTGCAGTCGGCTCGCTTTGACCCAAGCTAGGGCAAATTGAAACAACGCAGAATTCAAGATTGCCGCAATCTTGCTTGCTTTGGAAGTAGCTTGCTCCGAGAGAAGCATTAGTTCCCCCTTAACCATATACTTAACAATTCCAATAAGTTGGTAGGGAACTCCTTCCAATACTCCACCTTTCTCCACCTAACTTCATTTTCTTCAAGCGAGTGAGATTTGAAGTGGCTCGCTTGAGTTGGTGAAGATCCGAAGCGAGTGACGCTCAAGAGAAAAAGCGAACACTCCTTCGTGCATCCTGGAACTAGCATTCTTCACCAGGGTCTAATAACCCTAATTCCATGCATAGCTGGTTGAATCGAGACTCAGCTAGAGGCTTGGTGAGAATATCTGCTCGCTGGAGATCGGTATGAATCTTCTCGAGCTTGATATCCTTCTTCTCGACATGATCACGAATGAAGTGATGTCGAATTTCCACGTGCTTGCATCTGGTGTGAAGCACTGGATTCTGCGAGATACATATGGCACTGTTGTTGTCGCAGAAGATCGGAATTTCATTCGCTTCAACTTTGTAGTCCTTCAACTGTTGACGAAGCCATAGGATTTGAGAACAGCAGCTTCCTGCGGCCATATATTCAGCTTCCGTTGTTGAAGTGGCTACGCTTGTTTGCTTCTTTGAGAACCACGAGATTAGCTTGCTCCCCAAGAACTGACATGTGCCCGAAGTTGATTTCCTATCAACTCGGCAACCTCCATAGTCAGCATCGGAATATCCAGTGAGCTCCAAATTATCCTCCGCTGGATACCACAGCCCCATGTTGACAGTGCCCTTCAAATATCGAAGAATCCTTTTGGCAGCTTCAAGATGGCTGTGTTTGGGATTGCTTTGGAAGCGAGCGCAGACACCGACTGCAAAAGCTATATCTGGCCTGCTTGCAGTGAGATAGAGAAGTGACCCAATTAGGGCACGATAATCTGTAGGATCTACAGATTTTCCTCCTTCGTCTGGCTCCATCTTCCAGTTGGTATTCATAGGAATCTTCACAGCTTTAGCATGTTGAACACCAAACTTCGCAAGCATATCTCGAGTGTACTTGGCCTGGTTGATGAAAATTCCATTATCCTGCTGCTTCACTTGAAGACCTAGAAAGCAGCTCATCAAGCCAATCATCGACATCTCATACTTGGTCTTCATTAGCTCTCCAAACTTCTCGCTAAGCGACTGATTTGGTGATCCAAATATGATGTCGTCCACGTAGATCTGGACCCATAGCATATCATCTCCATGATTGATGGTGAAGAGAGTCCGATCTATCTTTCCCTTTTGGAATCCATTTTCCACTAGGAATTGAGATAATGTATCATACCAAGCTCTGGGAGCTTGCTTCAACCCATACAGAGCTTTCTTCAAGCGATACACTTTATCTCCCTGCTCGAAACCCGGTGGCTGCTCCACATACACTTCTTCCTTGAGTTCACCGTTGAGGAATGCGCTCTTCACATCCATTTGGTACACTTTGAATTTCTTGGCCGCTGCATAGGCTAGAAATAAACGGATCGCTTCAAGACGTGCCACGGGAGCGAAGGTCTCGTCAAAGTCAATTCCTTCCTCTTGGCAGTAGCCTTTGGCAACTAGTCGCGCCTTGTTCCTCACTACGTTGTGGTCCTCGTCCGTCTTGTTCTTGAACACCCACTTGGTGCCAATAACATGCTGAAACTTGGGACGATCCACGAGGTACCATACGTCGTTCCTGGTGAACTGATTCAGCTCTTCTTGCATGGCAATCACCCAGTTAGAATCGGCTAGAGCTTCCTCCACGCTTGATGGCTCAATGTTTGAGAGAAAGCAACTGAACATGGCACTTTCTTCAAACACTTGACTTCTGGTCACTACACCCTTGGATGGATCTCCAATGATTTGGCTAGGTGAGTGATCCTTGAGCCACGCTCGCTTTGATCCGCCAGCTTCATCTTCATCCGCTTCCTTGTCGCTCGCTTCACCGTCCGAAGCGACAGGATTGGGTGCTTGGCCAGCACTAGCTTCAAGAATCTTGGGGGCAGCTTCGACTTCTCCTTTGGGATCCTGCTCGCTTGAGTCTTTGATCTCATCATCTTCATCAAGCACGTCCCAAGTGAGTTGATTTGAGGGTTCCTTGCTTTGATTCTTTTCATTTGCTTGGGCCTGTTCCTGTGGAAGACTTAAAGAAGATTCATCAAATACGACATGGGGTGATTCCTCCACAATTAGGGTTTTACAGTTGAATACTCTGTAGGCTTTGCTAGATGTAGAGTATCCTAAGAATACTCCTTCATCTGCTTTGCTTTCAAAGGCTTTCAACTGTGACTTCCCATTGTTGTGAATGAAGACCCTACAACCGAAAATATGGAAATAAGATATGTTAGGAATTCTCCCTGTCCATATTTCATATGGTGTTTTGTCGTGCCGTTTGTTGAGAAGCGTCCGGTTCTGTGTGTAGCACGCCGTGTTGGCAGCTTCAGCCCAATATTTCATCGGAAGCTTCGAGTCAGCAATCATGGTGCGAACGGCTTCTTTGATGATTCGATTCCTTCTTTCAGCAACTCCATTCTGCTGAGGAGTGCGTGCTGAAGAGGTTTGATGTGCTATGCCATGCTCCGTGCAGTATGCTTCAATTGTAGAGTTCAGGAACTCTGTGCCTTTGTCGGAGCGAATAGTCACGATAGCTTGATTCTTTTCCACCGCCAATCGCTTGAGTAGTTGTGGCAGTTTGGTCAGTGTTTCCTTCTTGCTGAATAGAAATACAACCCAAGTGTAGCGAGAGAAATCGTCGACTACAACTAGAGTGTACTTTCTTCCATTTACACTAACTGGAGTAACTGGACCAAACAGATCCATGTGAAGCAGCTCGAGCACTCGCTTTGATGAGGCTTCTTCGAGACTGGCGAAGTGCTTCTTCGTCTGCTTCCCTCGTTGGCATGGTGAGCATGGATGGTCTTTGATGAAGACTTCATTCGGTATGCCTTGCACCAAACCTTTTCGAGCTAAGCGATTGATAGCTTTGAAATTGAGGTGGTTCAAGCGTCTGTGCCATAGCCATCCAATTTCTGTAGCACTTCTTGCAACTAGACAAGTTTCCTCCTTGCAGCTGTCCCATTGTGCTATGTAGACATTCCTTTGTCTAACTCCAGTGAGCACAATCTGGGATGTGAGTTTGCTCTTCACAATGCACTTGTTGGAGATGAACTCCACCCTGTACCCTTTATCACAAAACTGTGAAATAGATAACAGGTTGTGCTTGAGTCCTTCCACGTAGGAAACTTCTTCAATTTTGAGCTTTCCAACTTTCAGTGCGCCGTATCCCCTGGTGCTTCCTCGAGAGTTGTCACCAAAGGTTACGTGTGGACCCTTCTTCTCTATGTAGTTGTGAAGTAGAGCTTTCATGCCGGTCATGTAACTTGAACATCCACTGTCCAAGTACCAAACTGGTTGACCCTCACTTGGCATGGGATCCACGGCGCTCACCTGCAATTAGACAGATTTTGGTACCCAAATCAGTTTGGGTCCTTGCAGGTTAGTTCCCTTAGGTACCCACACTTGCTTCACTCTCTTTTGAGATGAAGCTTGTGTCTTGGGCTTCTCGACCTTCGAAAACTTGGTGTACTGCCTATAGGCAGCTTCACACGTGCAACAGTGTGTGCAAGAGGGGTAGCGGCTCGCTTCAGACCTACCTACGCTCTTCCCATTTTGTTTATATCCTGAAGCGACTTGCTTCGGATTAGCTTTGGGTTTAGAGACTGACTTAGGGTTTCTAGTCTGTTGAAGCGGCTCGCTTGGTTTCCTCGAAGCGGTCCAACTAGGGTTTTGACCCCGACTCGCTTGAGTAACCTTGGGAGTTTGAAGCGGCCTCTTGGTTGCTTCAAGTTTTTCCCCCTCAACGTTAGTCCGGTTGGACCATCTCCAGTCCGGATAACGTGACACATAGACATTGCTCCTCTTTTTAGGAGGTAGATCCTTTGTCTCTCGTGTCTTGGCTTGAGACTTAGAAGCTTCAACAGTTCTTCCTTTACCCTTGGATTGGTAAGACTTAGCAGGTTGAGTGCTAGGGACTGTTGAACTTTGCTTGCCCTTAGGGTCTGCCCTTAAAGATATAGACATCTTCATAGGCTTCTTCTTAGGGTTCTCAGCCATTTTGCCTTTGTCCTTGTTGGTGGTCGCTTTGGATGCAGTGGGCAATTCCAAAGTGACTGATGGTAAAGTGTGTGATGCACCAACAAAGACAGTCGGCTTGGGAGGTCCACCCTCATATCCAAGTCCTCCCTTTCTACCAAAAGGTAGAAGAGAACTCTCTAGTGCCTGTCTAGCGTATGATGCTTTATTTAAGTTGGCAACTAGAGTGGATTGGGTTTCATACCTTCCCTCCAAGCTTTGATGTCTAGCGAAGAGATCCTCGAACTTACTAGTCATAGCCCTTAGATTAAGTTTGACTTGGTCAAGCTCAGTGGCTAGCTTTCGGTTCTCCTTCTCGCTTCGAGACAGAGCTTGTTTTACCACTTCGTGGTCGCTTGACAATTTCTGGTGTTTGTCAAACAACTCACTCCATGTAGAGGATTGCTCTTCCTCATTGACAGTGTGTGCTAGTGTAATTGAAGTGATTGAAGGATAGAAGAATACCTCCCCAGTTTCTTCATCGGTGAGCGCCATGAGTCCCAGATCCTCTCCCTCGCTTGAGTTGGGATCTGTGAATGCATCTGAGTCGCTTGAGAGATCTTCAGTTGAAGCGATCGGCATTTCACTCGCTACGAGCGCTCGCCTTGGGGCATCCCTCTTGGCCTTCAATTCTTCGCGCTCTTTGGCACTTAGCTTTGGGCAATCGGATTTGTAGTGGCCCATTTTGTGGCAGTGGTAACACTCCACTTCCATCATGTCGCGCGGGATCGGCTTGGTCGTCTCTTCTCTCTTTCCTTTTCCTTCTCGAGCATCAGTGCTCCTCCCTTTGTACTGTTTGTAGAATCTTTTATACTTGCCCACTCGAGAGTTCATCTTGTTGAAGTTCTTTGATAAGAACGCAATGTGTTCTTCCAACTCTTCCCTTGTCATTTTGGCAAGCGACTGCTCGCTTGGCCCTTCGGCAGCTTTGAATGCTACTCCTTTTGACGTAGTGGGCGCTTCATCCTCGTCGTCAAGGCTCATTCGATTCAGATCAAACTCGTGAGCTTTGAGCTCGGAGAACAACACTTCTGGCGTGAGCTTCGTTAGATCCTTGGTAGCTAGATATAGCTCCTTCATAGTCTGCCACTTCCTTGTGAGAGCACGGACTATTTTCAGATTTACTTCCTTGTCTGTGAGTTCCTTCCCAAGCGAGTTGAGAGTTGCAGTAATGTTGGTAACTCTCAGCTCGAAGGCGTCGATGGACTCTCCTGACTTCATCACCAAATTTTCAAACTCCCGCATCTGAACGGCGAGCTTGTTCTCCTTGATCTTGTCTGTGCCTTGAGAAATGAGGGCTAGGGTTTCCCACATTTCCTTTGCCGTTGCACATTTCCTTATTCGTGGTAGATAGGCGTCCGACACGGTGCTCTGCATCGTGTGGCGTGCAATCTTGTCGAGGTTGGCAACCTTGAAGTCATTTGGAGTATACTCGTCCTTATCCTTCTCCACGTACTGTTGTCGAACATGGGCTGGACGACCTTCAGCGGCTGGAACCTCCACAGATATGGCTTTCTTAATTTCGATTGGTCCGTCTTCAATGACTTCCCACATCCGGTCGTGGATTGAGCATAGGAAGCTCTCGACTCGAAAACTCCATATCTCGTATCCTTCGATCGAGAACTGTGGAAGATTTGATGCACTGTATGTAGACATAGCAAACTATCAGCAGTAAATGCAATATGCGTGGGTGAGGTTTTGATGCACTTAGGAAATAGGATCCGGTTCAGTGAGACAACGTGAAGTGAGTGGGGACTCACTTCGGATATGCAAAGCAGAGGCTCGAAAGAACCGCTGCTCTGATACCACTTGTTGGTCCCGGTTTGCTATAGGAAAAAATACGTAGAGGGGGGGGGGGGGGGGGGGGTGAATACGTATTTTGAAGTTTTTCAACTTCAATTCCTTAACTCAGAGTATAAAGTAAAGAGCTCTTTGGAAATACTAAGACCTAGCCGAGGGCTAGATCGAAAGCAATCACGAATCTCTTGACCTAAGCTTAGAGCTTG
Organism: Thymus mandschuricus; assembly: GCA_029379335.1. Classification (NCBI taxonomy): domain Eukaryota; kingdom Viridiplantae; phylum Streptophyta; class Magnoliopsida; order Lamiales; family Lamiaceae; genus Thymus; species Thymus mandschuricus. The sequence goes on from CM057078.1 coordinate 10,375,953, forward strand.
ATCAAGAGTGAGACTTTACTCTTTGTGCGGAATTTGGTGAGCTAAAATCTTTCCTAAGTAATTGAAAATCCAAGTTAAGTTTGTTTATATGCACGTGCAATGGATAATCGAATACTGTAAAAAGATTAAGGTAAGAGAGGTACGACACAGAGATTTATAGTGGTTCGGAGATAACGCTCCTACGTCCACTTTGTTGCACGACGGCAACTGTTCTTTTCACTCAAGAACTTGAAGGTTACGGGTCCTTCAAAAACCTGGTCGGGATCGGGCTTCACTTGCCTAGATCAAACGACAGACGTAGTGATTGCGGGTTCACTACACAAACCTAACAAAGACTGGAAGCTTCACTTGCTTCAGTCAGACAGACAGGGAGATTACGGGCTCTCCTTACAGCCTAGCTTCGATCGAGCTTTACACAAACGATGTAAGTGTAAGCTTGGATCTCAACTCTACGATCGAGGCTTCTTCAGTCGATGAAAGAAGGGCCTTAGATCTGAACAACCTAACGACGACTCAAAAACCTAACAGACAACAGTTTAGGGTTTTTGGTTGACGAACACACTAATGAAGAACTCTTTACAGTAGATGCAAAGATGGGTAGAGTTCTTCTTCTAAGCTTGGATATTTGAAGTGGGCTTAGAATCTAAGTGTGAAGGTTGTGAAGACGAGTTCCGATGGACTGGAAACTCGGAGAACACTTGAAACAAAGACTCGAAGATTTGCTCGAAGGCTTGGGAGTGTTTGTTTGCAGTAGGCTCGAATGCGCAAGTAGTGTTCTACATCTTCACGTCTTCATCCTTCACTATTTATAGGCGGAGGGTTGGCTAAGATCCGTTGCTTGGTTGGTGGTCTTGTCCCTCCTCCTCTCGACAGTACTTGCGCAGGCAGTAGCTTTTGCAGACGCGCAGTTTTGGCATTTTGCCAAAATTGGCTAACTTCCAAGTTTAACAGTAACTGGAGCGACCCAGTACTGTAGCGGCGTCTTTGTCGGCCTGGCAGTCAACTCCTCTGCTCCTCTCCTCGTTCGACACGTGGAGATATCGCAATTAATGCAAAGATCTCTAGTTGACTGAAATTCAAATTCGGAGCGGGAATTTGTGCTGTCGCTTTCTGGTAGGTAGTGGCTCGCTTCGCTTTGAAGTTGTAGCGGCCGCTCCGAAGTGAGTCGCTTTAGGATCATATTATAGCGGGTCGCTTTGCTTCGCTTTGCAGCGTTTGCTTCGTTTTGCTTTAGCGCTTGCTTCGCTTCGCTTTGCAGCGTTCGCTTCGCTTCACTTTACAGCATTCGCTTCGCTTCGCTTCGGTAGACTCGCTTCGCTTGCTTTGAACTGTAGCGCTCGCTTCGCTTCACTTTGGCAGACTCACTTAGAATCTACTGTAGCGGTCGCTTCGCTTCGCTATTCTTCGGCACGCTTTACTTCAACTTGCTTGACTTGCTTCGCTTTGGAAAACACACTCAAGCGAGTGGCCTTCACTTGAACTTTTGAAGCCTAATCTAAGCAAAATAAAAGAGCCATCCTAACAGTGTAGGCCTAGAAAATTCTAACCTATTAACTACATCAAAATGGGTCGCTTGGGAAAAGGACGCTTGGGGTTTTGGGATCTAATCAAAACAAATGACTTCATTTATCAAATGTCCCATGAAGTTCCCCCTTAACAATTTAGTCCTTAACAATTCCCAACACCTTTTTTTTTTAATTATGTTCTTGAAATATATGTTGTTCATGTTTGTTTTAATTATGTCTAGCTAAATTCTTTAGTTGATTTTAGGGTTTGTATGTCTAATTGAATCTATGTGAGTTCTTTTAATTACCATTAGCCTGCCAATCTAGATGTATGTTTCATGGTGCTTATTTTCATGCATGATTAACTGGCCATTAGTTGTGTATATGCTTAGTTATGTTTTTATGCCATAGCCGGATAATTGCATAATGGATCTCATAAATACATGGTATGATGATTTAATTGTCTTAGCCGAAGTTAGATTATCAAAGGTCTTGCATATAGGTTATATAGGTGTTGTAGCTGAACCTTGTTGATTATATCTATCGATACTTGATATGTTTTGCACTTGATTTAATTTCTATGAGACCGAGAGGAGATTAGGATTTTATTGAGTGACGATCTATGCTGCCTTAGTCGGAGTGTTAGATTAATTTCGTGTATCGCATCTAGGTTAGATTAAATTGGTTAATTGAATTATTTGTTACTTGTATGGATTTGATTAGATAGACTTCTCTAGAATCAACATTTGTTTCTTATTTGATTTTTCTTTGATTTGATTTTTTTTGCTTATTTGTTTCTTTATTTGAGTTATTTGATTTGTTTAATTGCTTTGCCTAGGATTTTAGAAAACCACAATCTTAATTCCTTTTTGCTTAGACATCAGTTTAATTTTAGAGTAGATGTATTTTGTGTGATTTCGGTATATCAATCCCTGTGGATACGATACTCGTACTTGTTTTATACTATACCTATTTTGTGTGGCTGAAAATAGTGCGATCAACCGCCAGTTTGTGTATGACAAGTAGTAGAAAACAAAAGTTTAGTACCTAACTTACCCCACAAAGTCTTCCAAAAGTAGCTTAAAAACTTTGCATCCCTATCCGAAACAATAGTCCTAACAATCACAAACACGAGATGTATCATGAGATGCATCATCAAACTTATGACATGCAATCTAACAATCTCTCTAAAGAACAAATCAACAACATGAGATGCATCATCAGACTTGATGGAATGAAATGTGCCATCTTATAGAATCTATCAACAACCACAAACACATAATCTCTACCACGCTTACTCCTAGGCAGTCCTAATACAAAATCCATAGAAATATCAATCCAAAGTGCAGTAGAAATAGGCAATGGTGTATACAAGTGAAGATCGGATCGCATTGAGAGCTTTGTTGTTGAACTTAGCAGCAACCTTCTCCTCTCTTGACCATTCACTCATCGGCTTGCAAATAACTTCTCCTCTGCTATTTCTCTTCGTTGGATGAGACCACCCATTCTGAAGCGCAATCCATGCCCTCACATCAATTGATTTGATATAGTGCCTAATTCGAACTTTCCAAAATAGATAATTTGAACCGTCAAAAATAGGAGAAACACAAAAGGCGGGGTTTGTGAGATCCATTGTAAGGATAGAACCAGGACCGTCACTCAGTATATCGAGTGTCGGCTCTGATACCACTTGTTGGAATCTGGACCGGGGGTAGACGGAGGCATTTGCAGGGGCTTGCACAGAGCAATGCTCTACTCAATGTTACGCAGCGGAAAAATGAAAAACAAGAATTAAAACAATGGATACGAAAATGGTTTTCCTGCAAGATATATGAATAATATCTTGCAAGTGCCTCAAGGCCAAAATATCCACTATATTAAACAACGAATAACGAAAATACAAGTCGAGAAAAAGGGCAATGAAAAGTACTAACACAAGACGAGCTAACTATGCACTAAGCTAGTCGTCCTATGCTAATAATAAACTCTCGACTAAAGAGGAACTCTCTCACTCATAGATACTATATTTATTTTCTATACTTTACGTCTATGAGTTGTCGACGTTGAGAGAGATACATCTTCACCTCCAGATCTTCTCTTTAAATAGAGGCAATAGACTTGCAGTCCAAGAATCATCAATCCACTTACGTAGTGGGCTTTGACCCATTTCTCTTGCTCCCATGAATTCATGAACGTTGATATAGTTGACCACTTCTCCCCTTATGCTTCCACTTCTCTCTATTTGCAACAACTTTGAACCAAGTCTCCCCCTCAAATGTGCACTACAATTAACTAAAATCCTGAAAAATAGGAAATAAAAAGTACCAAAAGAAAGACAACAATAATAAAAGAATTTAATGGAATTAAATTCCAACACAAACCATGAGACCTCACTCTAGACTTAGCTTGCTTACATGTAACACACCTACACAAACTCTCTCTACATCACGTTTCATAAGAGGGCAAAAGAAATGGTCATGCAATATAGCTAGCTAAAGTCTTAGCAATACCAAAATGTCTCATCAAACCCGCACCATGAGACTCAATCAACATCAACTCACGAAGAGAACATTTAGGAACACATAACTTATTCTTCTTAAACAAGTAATCATCATGCCTAAAGTACTCTCCAAAACTAGATTTCTGACATACTCGATAAATCTTACCTAAATCATCATCGTCCACATATAAACTCTTTATGCACTCAAAATCAAACAACTTAGCATCTAAAGTAGAGATCAAGGCATACCTCCGACAAAGTGCATCAGCCACTACATTCTGTTTACCTTGCTTGTACTTGATGATGTAAGGAAACGTCTCAATAAACTCCGTCCACCTAGCATGCCTCTTATTCAACTTGTGTTGCCCCTTCAAGTGATTCAATGACTCGTGATCGGTGTGAATGATGAACTCTTTGGTCCACAAATAGTGTTGCCACGTTTTCAAGGCCCTCATCAACGCGTACAACTCCTTATCATACGTTGGATAGTTCAATGTTGCTCCATTTAGCTTCTCGCTGAAGTACACAACCGGCCGCCCTTCTTGCATCAAAATTGCACCTATTCCAACACCGGAAGCATCACATTCAAATTCAAAAGATTAAGAAAAGTTAGGAAGAGATAATATCGGGCGTGGGTCAATCTATATATACTTCAAAAGCTAAAACGCCTTCTCTTGATCTTTTCCTCAATAAAACTCTACATTTGTTTTGATTACTTCCGTCAATGGTGCTGCAACACTACTAAAATGAGGTACGAATTGTTAGGATTATATACTGAAAAACATACTTCATGCTTAGTTATATACTTCATCTTCCTGTTTTATGAAATAAATAAAGTCATATGTTTTGCATATTTATTCGTGTTACGGTTATGCAAATAAATGTCATGTAGTATATATTATAGATAATATGGTGTGGGTGGTCACACAGAAGATCAAATTATCGGATTGTTATATACTTAAATAGTGTTCGCAACTTAAGTTATTATGAACAAATTACTTGATAAGGTTTGATATTAGCTAGTCTTGGCTATTAGCTTATACTAATGTATTCAGTTACATTGAACATGACCGCGGTGAGATAAATCCTTTTGTAGTGATTAAATAGTGGATTTATGATCTCGGACGGTTATTATTTCTTAATTCTAGTTATATAATATTCAATTATATATGTATGCTAATTATTACTTTGATTTATCAATGAGTGAGAGTTATTGCAACTCAAAGTATCTTGATATCTTGGGTAATAATATTATAAATATAATAGTTAATATTATAGCTATATAAAAATCGTGTCTCAGCTGAGTCCAAGTTGATGATGTCCTCTTGAGGCGCTCTAAAGATTATTATATTAAACCTCCCAGGTGCATTAAGTTACGATATAATAATAAAGTCGAGCGGGCACTACTCTCGGTTAAGATGTTAATTAATTAAAGCTATCAGTAGCTAAATTAATTAATGGACACGTGATATCTTAAACACGGCAAATAATTTAACTAAAAAAGGAATCTGGTATATAATAATTCGGGAATTGGACGACAATACAATATTATTTCTTTAGTGGAATGAAATGATATTAATATAATTAAGTAAAGTATTCAGGCCTAGAGAATACTTGGATTATTAATTATATTGGGAGGCTCAATCCTAATCCTCCTTAATATCCATAGAGTAGCCCATTAGAAGCGAGCCTGCCAATAAGGAAAACTCTGATCTACTTTACCTCTCTATATATAGATGATGTAATGAGATTCTGTGATAAATATGATTCACTCGAGAGTCGAAAATCTAGAGTGACGGCTAGGGTTTTACTATGAGGTAGAGAAGAGGGAATTTCGACCATCTAGAATTATTTGTATGGTATGATAATTTGAATTATTTGCATGTTTAGCATAGTTTGGATAATTGCGTGATTCCTTACTAAGTGTATTTCGATATGATTCCAAGAATGACTAGTGCAAGCGTCTAAATTTACAAGTTTTTATTATTTACATGCTACATTAGTTACTTAAATTTTTTATGTAAGAGGTGTCTTTTTCTTCCGTTGCAATAAGTTCTAAGGTTTGTAGTTTTCTATTATGTTAATTTTAAAGCAAAGAGATTTTTTCTAAGCATATAAAATTTTTGGGTCGTTACAAAAGTTGTTATTATTAAATATTAATTTTTAAAAAAATAGGCAGATGTGGGGACTAAATTAGCGGTTGTGAATAGAATTATCTCAAAAATATTGTAGAAACAATTATCCATCTCTAACTGTTTACACAATAATATTATAAAAAAGAATATTTATTAATTGTCTCTTTTGTTCGTTGATTTATAATAATATGGCTAAGAAATTAAGCTAAATTTATACTGAAATTCCGTTGACTGTGTAAAACATAAACTTGAACGATGTTACAGATAATGTACTACTTTGATGCTGCGGAAGCATGCACAACAAAATAGCTATGAAAGCAATAAATCGACACCAACAAATGATAACCCAGTTCGGTTAAATCAACCTACATCTGGGGGACACGCCCAAGAGCCAATCTACTATCAAGAGCTTCATAGATGCAAGCATACGAATACTAGCCACCACTACGTATTCACTCCTCACCTGTCTACACTCTACTCAAGTGTACTTGAGGTTAAACCATCGGCCTAACCAAGCCTAATCTAGACCTCTCTTGAGAGATCTACCCACAATATTTAAGGGAAAAATGAAATAAACAATAAAACATTGTCTGGGACAAAATGTGTTATATGTACCACATAGTGTCCCAGATGATGTTACAGAGACACAAGATGACTCTCAGCACTACATTGTGCGAGGATAACAATATCAGCTCTCTTCTCTCTGCCTTATGAACGTGTATGGGCCTCCTTATATTGCCTACAAGTCCTAGATCTTCTCTTGTAGCCCAAGTAAGAGAGTTTCCTTACTTCAATAGAATTCTGACTTGGAAGGAATCCTTCTTGATGTTGATCTCCTCATTGTATATGGTAATCCATATCTCAATATAATTATATAAAAGATAGCGATATCTTATAGAGATTTCATCTTATCTCTTTCATTTTAATAAAAATCGTCATACATATTATCTACATAATTGACAATAAAACCATGCTAGAAAATACGCACTAACATATACTAATAATAAAATTTTAAAGGCATAAAAATAAGATGTGTAACGACCCGGACCCGGGGCTATGCAAGATTTACGAATTTATATAAGGATTTAGGGACGCTACTCAACAATAACATAATTAATCATTTAATTAGGACTAAGCACACAATGAGTCCACATGTTTCCAATGTATGAAGACATTGGGACGCTTAACATAAGTTTGAAATTGAAACATGATAGGAGTCTAATACATTAAGGAAAAAAGTCAATATCCAAATAAACATAATAATTTCAAATAAGCATAATAATTCGAGTTTTTGATCGGAATTTGAGTAAGTGGGTTGGGGGGGGGGGGGGGGGGGGGGGGTAATTATTATCAAGAAGTTCGCAAACATATTTTATTTCAAGGAGAAACAATCCTTGTGCTAGCCACCCCACTTGCAAGCTCGCTCCGCCTCCGAATCCTTAACCTGAAAACATTTGGAAATAATTTTGGGTTGAGTATTAGTGCACTCAGTAGGTCCTGCTTGCCCTTTGTCAGTGAAAAACATAAAACATTACTTAAGAGAATTTTGCATGTCCATCATATAAAGCAGAAGTTTTAAAACGGAAAGCCTCACCCTACATATATGCAAAACATTTTGTTACCATAACATATTACATCGTCACGCGCCTCTCGCTCATACGCCATTCAGCCATAATGGGGACCCGGCCGAGTACACCCAAAATGGACTTAGTGCACTAACCCTGAGTATATTTCAACCCAAGGCCCAATTGTTACCTCGACATTTCGTCGCCTCGTATGAGCAATAAGACATAGGAAAAACTTTGACATGCATAATCATAGTTTCTTTTTTCATACATATACCTTTGGAGCTCATTAGCTAGAAAACACCGTACTGAAAATAGAAACCCACCTTGTCTTGCTATTTCATTTCAAAGAGAATGCGACTAGGTGGTTGATTCACAACCTTCCTTTAGTGGCCCTACAAGAATAATCTAGGGCTAAGATTCCAAATAGACATTCACATAGAAATCAAAGCTAGCACATTTGATTGCTACATATACGTTCACTCAAGTGAAGCTCACATGTTCATACATTGCATAGGCCGTTATCAAATCGAATATACACACAAGTAACATAATTATTTTTCAAGTACCTCACATTTCAACAAGCATATGCAATTTCCTGAGAGAGAATAACAATACATATTCTAAAGTGAAGAGTTTCATTTGTATAACACGCTTCCATTTTCAACAAAAGAAAAGTTATGAAAACAAATAAACAAGTCCAAAAGAATAATTAACAATCCAACATTATGAGAGGTATCATTCTACCCAAAATTACTTATCTCCTTCCATTTACATGTTTTTCCAAGAGGTTTGGTATTTTTAAAAGAAGAAACTAAAAATCTGTGGCAGATTCACTTAAGGGGGAACGGGATACATATTTATACTACTTAGAAATTTCTGAAATTTGACAGAGAGGTTCTAGACATATAAAATGACCATTCAGTAAAGTTTGAGTATTTTTGGAAATATGTTTCTACTCAAAATGTATTTTTCAAAACGGTGCAAGTGTGTTGTTCTGAGAAAATATTTACTGCACATGTAAGTTTAAAACATTATTGTGAATGAATGGTTCATATAAAGAGTCCCAAAATTTTACACAACATAGATAACTCACTGAAGTTGACTTAAAAAAAAAAAAAAGAATTACCGAAAAACGTTAAGTATAAAAATAACTAAAAATCATAGAAGTTCATATATAGATTCTGTGACAGATTGACGCATCGTAAAGAGAGGTCATGTTCACTAGTAAAAACTCATCCAAAAATCATGAAATAAATCATACATAATCCGGACATCACGTAGTTACTATCATATAAAGGGTTTTCAAATATAGTGATCAAAAGTTCTCAAATAAATTTCGAAATGCTCATAACTTGTAGTTTTTCACAGATTCACATATATACCAAAAATCAAGTTCTTTCTCAATGATTCATCTACACACTCCATGCACGAATTTTTCATGCGCATTATAGAATTTTGAGCATAATATATGTCAAAAAATAAGGATATTCAAGAAGGAGATCCATACAAGAAACCTTTGCCCCAAAACTATCAAGAAGAGAGGTTTAATCGGGCTACCTTGAAGAGATCGAAGCTAAAACGGAACAAATACTTGGATTCGATCTAGATGAGTTGGTGGCTGAAAAAGGCTTCAAAAATCAGTGCATAAACAAGGTTTAAAGTGCAAGAAAGATGGGGAAAGAGAGAAAAAGAAATGAGTAGCCATGGATTTTCCATCACCTTTCAGCCATGACTTTGCTTGCTTGGAGAAAATGATGATTGCTTCCCTCTAATGAATTGGCATGAAGATGATAGAAGTGGAAAGGAGGAATGTATTATTATCTTGGGCAATGAAGAGGTGCCTTGATGGAGTGGTTAATAGAGGTTTAATAACATTTATGGGAAAATGGAGGAATATTATAGAGAATGGAGTCCTACAAATTCATGTTTGTCACTTAGCAATTGAGTCTACTAAAATCTCTGCAACAAATTATTACCCCAATCTCTAGACTACATAATTAGATTTATTAGTATAAACCTAGGCTAGTTAGTTAAGATTTTGTTTCTCATGTCCATCAAACACACAATGCTACTTGGCACAGGTGCACACATTCACCACATAAATAACAAAAATAAATATATATAATAAAATAATTATGTTTGATTCACATTGCCATGCATGCATGCACAAATAATATATGTGTACTCACATGTGGAAGATAATTAAATAATTTATGCAATCAACAAGTGATAATTACACCAAATAAATTATGCATTAGCAAACTCATGCAGTCATGCTCCCAATAATTATTTATAAAATAGATTATGGGGGTTTGAACTATATCATTCTAAATTATTATCTGATTTATCTCGTAAACACTAATAGCGAAAATTCAGATATTACAAAATATAAATAAGTATATATTATAGAAAAGAATACATTCCTCAAAGTTTCAATTTGTATCAATGTTTCAATGGTGTTTCAGCCCAAGCTCGTCCAAAGCTGGACGAGCGTCCAGCGTTGCAAAGGCGTTTTACAGAAGGAAGAGTTGGACGGGCGTCCAACTCGTGTTGGACGACCGTCCAGTTCCGGCGGCAAGATCTCCTTTCCTTGTATAACTAGGTTTTTATACCTAGTATAAATACTACTCCTTGTGAACGATTTTAGACAACCTTTTACCTGTATTTAGTTTTTATTTTCGCATTCAAATACTCTAGTTTAGATTTCATTTGTTCGATCTGGATTGCTACTTTGTTCGTTTTAATTCAAGACTACTTCTTTAGTTCATGTTCTTCGTTTAATTTCGTAAGTTCTTTATTGCTTTTGTTTATTTAATTTATTGCTTTCATTAGTTCTAAATTTATTTTCGTAATTGCTTTGTTTAATTTCGTTTGTTTTAATTTCGTTCGTTCGTTTTCAAGTTCTTAGTTTAGATTCGTTTTTCTTAGTTTTCGATTTCATCGTTTTTAAAGTTCTCATAGTTAGATTTATTTGCTTCGTTTTTCAGATTTCATTATTATGTCTAGATTTGTTTTCTTCGTTGCTTTCGTTATTGCTTTCTCGATGATTTTTGCCTAGGTAGTTTAATTGTTTTCTTCTAGTTTAATTCCTTAGATTAATTAGTTTAGATTATTTCTTTACTTTCTAGATTAGATTATTTACTTGCTTTGATTTATTTTATTGCCTAGGATTTAAAATCAAAAACCCAAAAATTCTCTTTACTTGCTTTCTTAGATTTAGGCTAGATTAAGTTGTTTTGCTACACGATTATTTGCCCTGCAAAGTTTTCCTTGAGATTCGACTTAGGGTTTTGCTTACTAAGTGCGAGGATATATTTCGTTCTATTACGAACACTTTATAGTGAAACAATTATCTAATGGGCCGAGCATCAATTCAAAATTATTAAATGCGCAACATTTAATATATTCATTCGTTTCACTTCAATTGTCTTACTTTTTTAATTGGACTTTTTTACACGAATTGTGATGTTTATAAAAATGGAAAGAATAAACCTCAACGGAGTACAATTTAATATGAACCCCTTATTTTTAACTTTTAAGACTACGTATGGTTGCGTTCTCTTTGATGTGAAAGAAAATGGATATTCACTATCTTCCTTATTTCTCACATTTTCTCACATTTGCTATTTTATTCCTCTTCATTTGCACTACAATGGAGAGAAAATATTATCTCACCAATATAGTGTTGTAAATATTTTCTTCATTTTAAGGAGTAAAATTCTTCATCATTGATAAAATGTGAGAAAATGTGACAAAAATAGTGTAGTTTAAAGGGTGATTTTCTCTTTGCTTTCTTTTTCTTTCGCATAAAAAAGAACCTATGTTGCACAGATGCTTTAAAATATAGTACAATGCACGTATCAGATTCTTATAGGGTGCAATTCCCGTGCGATTCACACCGGATTCGCCACGTGGCGAATCCTTAAATACTAAAAAATAAAAAATATTGGATACGCGAATCTGAAAGTGGGGATTCGCGAATCATGTATGGGAAGGGAACACCAGTATAATTATTTTTGAAAACTTATATTTTGGTGGTTATTTTTTGCAATACTTTACTATTTTAATTTGATTCAAATTTAAATTTTATAAAGAAAAAGAAATTGAGAAACCAAATAAGTGAAATATCAAAGAATATCATATGCGTTTCTTTATTGAATTGTTGCAGTATTACTAAATTATATTGTATTATTAAAATACTTACATTTTGATTGAGAAAAATCATATACGTTTGTTTTTTGAAATTTTAAATTCTAAATATTATATGGATATTATATTAATAAAAATTAATATAATTAAATATGCGTATCCTTGACGAATCGCAACCTAAATTTTAAAAAAATCCGTATCCACGTATCCGTATCGTATCGTTCCTGCACCCTCGTATCCATATCCGTGCAACATTTGCAAGACATATGATGTATGGTTCATTTATGATAATGCTATTTGTTTTAATTTTTTTCTTTGGAACAAATAATAATAGTAAAGCGTGCATCTCATTACAAATATTTTCAAAATTGAATTATACAGATTCACCTACTACAACTTTAGTGCTAATTTAGGTGTAGTAAAATGGATTGCAACACATAAGATGTATGGTTCATTTATGATAATGCTATTTGTATTTTATTTTTTTGGAGCAAAGGTTGTAGACTACCTTATGTATTACTTGATCACTATCTCCCTCACATTTACACCTTAACTCTCAAACACAGTCCCTTCTCAGAAATGGCCAGGGCTGGTTACGTTGCAACGACATGGGAGCGTCTCCGGCAACATTGCCGGCTAGTCAACGACCACACCCTCACCCACCACACGGTGAAGAAGCTGAGGAAGCTTGAGATGGGGAAGATAGCGTCTACTGTGGCCACTTCCTCCATCTTAGCTCCCGTCATCTCCGACGAATTCCCGAAGGGCCCTCTGCACTACACCATGATTATGATGTTCTTGACAAGCACGTTTTACATCTGGATTGGGAGTTTCTTCGACAGTACACGGTTCATGATTATTTTCCAGCTAATCGGAACGGGAGGATTGCTTGTGTCTACCAGCTTGACTATGGGGGCAATTATGCCAACCGCCATGCAGATCACATGTGGGATACTTACGCTAGTATTCCTCCAACCCATCATCCACATCCTAGTTGACCCGCGTGCCATTCTTCTTCCGGCACCGGTGCCTTCGACTCCGGTTGCTGCTCCGGTTCCCCCTCCCCCTCGTGTCGATGTGGTTTAGATTGTTTCGTTCGGTTGTTAACTGGAAAGGTCTAAATTGGACGTGTAGGTACTTGTTATATATATATATATATATAGGGAGTGGTAGTGAAAACTAAATATTTCGTGCAAACTGCAAACCATGCATTTTTATAAATAACATGATGCATTTTTATGCATAACATGTTGCATAAAAAAATAATATTATTTAATGCATTTTTATTAATATATTTTTTTTATGCAACATGTTATGCATTAAAATGCATCATGCTATGCATAAAAATGCATGGCTTGCAGTTTGCATGAAATATTTAGTTTGCATCATGCTATGGAGTGGTTCTGGTGAAAACTAAATATTTCGTGCAAACTGTAAACCATGCATTTTTATGAATAGCGTGTTGCACAAAAAAATAAAAAAAAAAATAAAAAAAAAAATAAAAAAAAAAAATTATAAACATGTTATGCATTTTTATTGATAAAAATATATATATATTTTTTATGCAACATGTTATGCATAAAAATGCATCATGCTATGCATAAAAATGCATGGTTTGCAGTTTGCACAAAATATTTAGTTTTCATATGATCCACTATATATATATAAAATAAGAATAGACTATTAGGTAAGAAATAAGAATAAATCAGAACCGTTGATCAAAATAAGATCTGCGGTTGAGATTGACCGATGCATTGGATTAAGTCATGCAATGCATCAAAACGATGATGCATGAATTTATTGAATGCAATGCATGAAAATAACAGTGCATCAAATTAAAGATTGTGATGCATCATTTAATGTAAGAATTAATCTGAGCTACTGAATTTGTGTAAATCTATGGACCAGATTTATTCTTATTTTCTATCTAAGCATTCATTCTCATGAGAACCATACCCTATATATATGTGTGTGTGTGTGTGTGTGTGTGTGTGTGTGTGTGTGTGTTTTAGTTATAGCATAATTAGGGTTTAAGTACTGTTGCTTAGCCTCTTGGCTATGTTGCACGGATTCTTCATAATATAACATAGTGCACGTATCGAATTCTTGTAGGGTGCGATTCTCGTGCGATTCGCACCGAATTGAATTCACCATGTGGCGAATCCTTAAACAATAAAAAAATATATTGGATACGCGAATCCAAGAGTGGGGATTCGCAAATCCTGTGCGGAAAGAGAATACATGTGGAATTATTTTTGAAAAATTATATTATTTTTGGTTTATTCTTAGAATTACATAATTATTTTAAGAGTGGAAAAATAAACTATCTACTTAGGTATAATAAAATCAATAGTAAGCCACGAACATAAAACACTATAAAACTACTCATTTTTCTAAAATATCCTTACTTTAGACTTTGACTTTGTCAACCAATTTTTTCTAAAATACCCTTACTTTTGACTTTGACTTTGACTAGTCAACACATGTCCATATCACTCTTCTCTCCTCCCTCCTCCTTCATCCCTCATTTCTTTTCCTTTTTTTTTTTTTTTTTTTTTTTTACATTTTTGTAGTTTAAGTTTTTTATTTTCCTAACTACTACAGTTGTGATATTCTTATAACTTGAAGGAAGTACGAAATATAACAATTTTGTACCAATTATATATGATAATTACGGAATATATACGTAAGTATGCAATTATGTAGTTGTTGGTACGAATATGATTCACTTCGTACCGAAACCTGCTGAGGAACTAAACCCTGAAACTAAAAAATAAACTTTGTCGATGAATATTTAAATACGTTGGAGAAATCTAAACCCTATTCGGAAAAATCTAAACCCTGTTTGAGGTATCCAAACTCTATTTAGGAAATTTAAACCCTATCGTGCATCTTAACTAGATATGAAATGAAAATTGCGTACTAAATCTAAACGAAAAAACTAAAAATCCGGCAATGATTTTCAATAGACTTAGTTTTAATGCACAAAGAAACCGAAAATCTAATAAAAATATTGTAAAATTAATGTCAAATCGGTACGAAATATGGTTATTTGTATTTTGTGATAGTGTAGACATTCTTTCTCTTTTAAATATTTAACATACTTTCTTTTTATCTTATAAGTTGGTATGAAAATAAGATATTCTTAACAAAATTATAGTTAAGGAATTACGAATTCAAACCATATTTGAGGTATCCAAACCTATTTAGGAAATCTAAACCCTATCGTGCATCTTAACCATGTACGAAATAAAAATTGCGTAGCTGTTTCACTAAAAAGTGTTCGCAATAGACGAAATCTATCGTAGCACTAGCAAGTAAAACCTAAGTATCGAATCTCAAGGAAAACTTAACAGGGCAATTAATTATGTAGTAAACCTAAAACTAAGAAAGCAAGTAAAGAAGAATTTGGGGTTTTTTTTTTTAAATCCTAGGCAAGAAAATAAAATAAAGCAATAAATAAAAGCAAGTAAATAACTAATCTAGAACTCGAGAAATAAATCTAAGAATTAAACTAGAAGAAAGCAATTAAATCTACCTAGGCAAGAATCGAAAGGAAAACAATAAAGAAAGCAACGAAGGAAACGAAAGCAAAGAAAGAAGCATGAATAAATCTAGACATGATGAATTGAAATCTGGAAATTAAAAGCAAATTAATCTAACTTGAAAACTTTGAAAAACGAAAGAGAATTGAAAGCAAGAAAAACGAATCTAAACTTTAAACTTGAAATCGAAAGAACGAAATTAAACTAAGGAATTTAAACGGAGCAATTAAGAAAACGAATCTAAAAAAAACGAAGCAAGCAATTAAAACAAGTAAACGAAAGCAATAAAAGAACTTACGAAAATTGAGACGAAGAACGAAGAACTTGAATTAAATAAACGTCTTGAATTAAATTGCAATAAACGAAGAACGAATCCGGATCCGAACAATAGAAAGCTAATAAAAGTGTTTGAATGCTGAAAACTAAAGCTAAAGTATGATAAAAGATGATAAAAGATTATACAATTCGTGTACAAGGGATAATATATATAATAGGTATGAAAACCTAATTATATAAGGAAACTCCAGCTGGTCAGAACGTTGGACGGTCGTCCAACGTACGTTGGACGCTCGTCCAACGTTGCACTCGCTGTGCGCTGCTTTTATACTCTGGACGCTCGTCCACCGCAGGTGAGCGCTCGTCCAGCGTACTCTGGACGGCCGTCCAGCGCCTTGGACGGTCGTCCAGCGCCGTGCTCGCTCCATGCTTGATTTTTCCTCAACTTTTCGCCCTTTTCGACCCATTTCCTTCTATTTCTTCCACCTAATGATCCTACACTTACCAAACTCCAAACAACCGAATCATAGCAAAAGACAAACAAAATGACACAAAAACATAACGAAAACGGACTCGAAAACACTACGAAAATCCTAACATTTACACACCAATCAGTAGCACATCTTAACGAACAAACTAAAAATCCGGCGATGATTTTCAATAGACTTAGTCTCAATGTACAAACGAAAATGAAAATCTAGTAAAAATATCGTAACACTAGTGTTAAATCGGTACGAAATATAATTGTTTGTAATTGATGATAGTACAAACATTATATCTCTTCTAAATATTTAACACATGCTCTATGTTTATTGATCGTTGCTATTTTACCACCCTAAAATAGTGTAGTAAACGGAAGCAGGAGTCGTATCCTCAGAGACCGATATCCGAACGTATATGAGTTACCTCTACTAAAGCTTCTCAGCGATGTCTAGGCATCCAAAACTTTAAGAATTAGGTTATCTATCTAAAACAAAAATTAAATCAAATAAAAGAAACAAATACTAAATCTACGAAAAATAAAGAAACTAATAAATAAAAGAAAGCATTGATCCTAGGGTAGTAAATCTAATCAAACATACATAAATAATCAATACATCTATTTAATCAATTTAATCCAACCTAGATGCGATACACGAATATAATCTAACACTCCGGCTAAGGCAGCATAGATCGTAACTCAATAAAATCCTAATCTCCTCTCGGTCTCATAAAAATTAAATCAAGTGCAAAACAGATCAAGTATCGATAGATATAATCAACAAGGTTCAGCTACGACACCTATATCAACTCTATGCAAAACCTATGACAATCTAATTTCGGCTAAAACAATTAAATCATTATACCATGTATTCATGAGATCCATATGAAATTATCCAGTCAAGGCATAAAAACATAACTAAGCATACATAATTAGTGGTCAGTTAATCATGCATGAGAATAAGCACCATGAAACATACATCTAGATTGAAAGTCTAAAATAGATCTATAAAGTATTCATGTAGATTCAATTAAACATACAAACCCTAGAATCAATCTAGGAAAATTAGCTAAACATAATTAAAAGAAAGGTAAAAAGAAGATCAAACATAATTAAAAACATGAATAAAAGAGAAAGGGATAGAAAAACTCTTGAATCTTGAATAAATCTTCAATCTTCAATGGTCTTCAAACATAAAATAAATCTAGATCTAAAGTATAAAAGTGTAGAGAAAAGAATAAAAACTAATCTAAAGTATATTGGAGACTAGAGATATCCCTCACAATGATAAGTTTAGAGGTATTTATAGGGTAAAAGTTTACATCTAAAACCTAATTGTACAAGGAAACCAAGAAGGAATTAAAAATTGCCGAATTAGAGAAATCCCGTCTGGAAATTTCGGGTATCCTCTCGACCTAGCTCTCGGTCGAGAGGGTCAAGAGGTCCTGCGCGTCTTTCTTGTTTCGGCCGTGTCTTCCTCGTCCGAACTCTAAATTGACCTCCGTTTTCGCCTACGTGCTCCTATCGAACCCCTCTTCAATGCTATGCTTCCATTATTCCAAAATAACTCTCTTCAATAACATTGTGATAATTCAGAACTTTGGGATCAATACTTCATCATCTTCCTTTGTTTCGTCGTCTCTCGTCTTGCCTTGGATTTTCTCTACTAAAAACCCTAAAAACACTCAAAACAACCCAAAAGCGTAATCTAGCTCGAAATAATGTAAACAATACAAAACATGAGCTAAAATATCAAAATAAGACAAGATAACGATTATTTAACACTTATAAAATATGGTAAAAATACACCCTATCATTTATCTTATAAGTTGGTACGGAAATATGATATTCGTAACAAAACTATAGTTAAGGAAGCACGAATTCAATATATTTCATAACATTTATAATGTGTTTTCTTTATTTAAATGGTTTATTTTGCTCCAAAGAAGAGGTGCAAAGTATGAAATTTGCATCCACATCGAATAAAAAATTCATAACTAATGTCAGATTAAAAATGCGAATTACAACCAATGATGATATGAACGGGTACGAACTAAGATGTTTTGTATCTTATGGCAATGAAATACAATTCAGTTGTTGTCATTTTGTGAACCGCATCTCATCTCATCGCACTCACAAGTACTCCTCCTACCCCTACTATACTAGGAAATAGTAGTAGTTGAATGTAAATAAATTGAATATGGTGATGAAGATGTCCAAACAATAATTGGACCTAACTAGCCCATCCATGGATCTCACTTTCATTTGAGCTCCTGGGCCATGTTCTTGGTCTGACTACAAAAGATTATTTCATACTCAATGAGGGGATACTCTTAAATATTTGCATTATCTCTCTTAGGCTCTTGGATTTGATTCCCTTTATTTCATGTACCACAATTTGATTTCTGGTTTCATCTGTGAATATGTGTATAAAATTTATGTAAATATGATACTCAACTAAACAACACTTGTTGTCAATGTCCAATTACATGTTTGAATCAATACGGAAAAAAATGTGTTAAAAAATGAAAATAAAGTCAGATTTTGTACAATATTTACTAATATTGAGAATAGGGATGACAATTTTACCCGCGGATACCCGCCCCTGGGGGGGGGGGGGGGGGACATTAAGGGTTCATGGGCGGGTTTGGGTATGAAATCATGTACCCGACTCGGGTTCGGGCAGGGGCGGGTTTGAGGGTCAACACCCCGTACCCGCCCCGATAGTAAATTAAATATTATTAATTTAGAATTATATTTAAAATTTTAATAAATTTAATATTTTGTTATTAATCTTTAGTAAAAAATTTTAATTTATGAATATTATATTAATTAATTAACTGTTTTTAATTATAAATTAATTTTAACATTAAATTAATTATTATTATTTAAAAAAATTAATTTTTAAATAAAAAATTGTAATTGGGTACCTGACGGGTATCCTTCTCCCGCCGGGTAATCCCCGCCCCATACCTACATAGATTTAATCGGGTTTCGGGCGGGTTCAAGGGGAATTTTTGGAGGCAGGAATGGGGGCGGGGAAGCTATACCCGGCCCCGCCCCGCTCCGTTGCCATCCCTAATTGAGAAAGAGAGAATCTCCAGTCAATTGAATTTAAAATTTCTCAACCTAATTCAACACTATCGCTAATTGCAGCATCAGAAATCGTAGATCCAGATCTGAATGGACGGAAACCTAAAATTAAAATGGAACTGATCGAGGAAAAGGATCTCATGGCGATGGCGAGGCCGTCTTGGACAGTGACGAAGAGGACTCCGATGAAGGCGTCGGATCTGAGCGGCGGCAGCGAGGAAGCATCGTGATACATACTCCGTCGCAATCGATTGACAAAGAAGTAGGGGGTGAGGAAGCACCGCTTGGTGCAAAGGCGTCTCTCGCTCCTGCAGGTGGCACACGGTGACTTGGTGTCGAGGGCCTCCGCGACGGCGGAAATGGTGGAGGTAGCGGATCGGAGAATTAGATAGAGAAAGAAGGGGTGAGGGAGAGAGAAATGGGAGATAGAGGAGAGAGAAAGAGATCGTGCAAGTGTGTGTGAAAAGAGGAGAGAGTGTGTGCGCTAACAAAAAAGTAAAAGTTTGACTGAGAAATCTAATAAACGGGGGTATTTGTATTTATTCATGTAAAAAGTGGGTATAATTTATGTTTTTTAAGTTGGTGTATTACTATTGATTTCTCTAAGTTAAAATGGATAGTTTAATACATTAACTCTTATTGTAATTTGACTTAAATTTAAATTCAATAATAATAAAAAAAACGATAAACCAAATATGTAAAACACTAAAGAAAATCATTGCTTATAATAATAAAATTGTTTTATTTGAAACTTTTCATATGCATTTTTAATTGAATTGTCGCATTATTGCTAAACTAGATTGTATTATTAAAATACTTATATTTTAGTCGAGAAAAATCATATATATTTGCTTCTTAAAAATTTAAATTCTAAATATTATATGGATGTTATATAGTAATGGTATTATTTATTAAATGAGTTCTACAAATCAACCAATCATAATAAAAAAAAAAAAATGGAGATTCATAAAAGAAGTTTATAGTGCAATGAACAGTAAAACATTAAAAGTAGTGCAATACTATTTATTCCTTATTTTATAAGTCTCATTTAGCATTTTGGTTCGTTTCACTTATTAGTTTCATTTTTTAAAACAATGGAGAATATTTGACTTCAATTGACTCTCTCTCTCTCTCTCTCTATAATTGATTATAACATATATCTCATCCTTCCTTGATTCTTACATCCTAAACAAATTAGATTAATAACAAAGGACGGAAGTAATATTATTTATGGCACAATAATAGTGCAAACGGTTGTAGTTGTAGGAAATTAAGTTACACAAAAATAGTGTTGTACATTATTTTAGAGGGTGTTTGGCTAAGCTTATTTTGAGGAGCTTATAAGCTCTAAGTGTTTATAAGATGTTTCAAGAGCTTATAAACTCTTATATTTAAGAGCTTATAAGATTTCAAAGTGTTTGGATAAAATAGCTTATAAGCTCAAAATTAACTAAAGTCTGAAAATTAAAATAAATTGAATTTTTTTTTAAATTTATAATTTATACAATCAAATGGAAGTGTATATAATAGAAATATAAAAATAATATAAAGATATATAATGAAAAGTTCAAATTCTGAAAACATAAGTTAGGGTGAACGAGCTTATTTTTTGGATTGCTTATAAGCACTTGGAGCTTATTTGTAGAGCATATAAGCTCATTGAAAGCTTATTTTGCCAAACACTTTTAGAGTGCTTATAAGCAATCAAACAATTTATAAACGGTTAAACACAGCTTATAATGCCAAACACCCCTTTAGTGGAGCTGTCGAAGTTGCTCCGGTAGCCTAGGCCAAAATAGTCATATTTTTTTAGTATTACAAGTACACTTGGTTAATCTTTCAGATTAGATAATTACTTATATCAACTCCAATTTCTACTGATCTTTTTCAACGTTTACCAAATTCCCATTCCTTAGTTTCCAAATAGCAGACTTAATTTGTTAATAGCCATTTCATCCATGTTGGTCCCGGTTTGTTATAGGAAAAATACGTAGAGGGAGGGGGTGGGGGGGGGGGGGGGGGGGTGAATACGTATTTTGAAGTTTTTCAACAAATCCTTAACTCAGAGTATAAAGTAAAGTGCTCGAAAGAAGTACTAAGACCTAGCCGAGAGCTAGATCTAAAGCAATCAAGATTCTCTTGACCTAAGCTTAAAGCTTGACCAAGAGCGAGACTTTACTCTAGTGCGGAATTCGGTGAGCTAATATCTTTCCTAAGTCTTTAAAATTACCAAGTTATGTTTGTTTAGATGCAAGTGCAATGTATAATCAAACAAAGTAAAGAGTTTAGGGTTAGAGAGATACGACACGAGATTTATAGTGGTTCGGAGATAACGCTCCTATGTCCACTTGTTGCACGAAGCAACTGTTCTCTTCACTCAAGAACTTGAAGGTTACGGGTCCTTCAAAAACCTAGTCGAGATCGAGCTTCACTCGCTTGGATCTGACAAACGCTGGGTGATTCCGGGTTCACACCAAAGACCTAAACTGGACTGGAAGCTTCACTCGCTTCAGTCTGACAACAGCGGGCTCTCCTTACAGCCTAGCTTTGATCGAGATTCACACAAACGATGTAAGTGCAAGATTGGATCTAGACTCTATGACCGAGGCTTCTACAATCGATGAAAGTAGGGCATTGGATCGAAACAACCTAACGACGACGAACACAAAAACTTAGGGTTTTTGGTTTACGACGACACACTATGAAGAACTCTTTACAGTAGATGCAAAGATGGTTAGAGTTCTTCTTCTAAGCATGGATATGGAATGGGCTTAGATTCTAAGTGTGAAGGTTGCAAAGACGAGTTCCGATGAGACTGGAACTCGGAGAACACTTGGAAACAAAGACTCGAAGAATGCACTAAGGCTAGGAGTGTTTGTTTGCAGTATGCGCTTGAATGCTCAGGAAGTGTTCTACTTCTCTTTGTCTTCATCCTTCACTATTTATAGGCGGAGGGATGCAGAGATCCGTTGCTTGGTTGGTGGCTTTGTCCCTCCTCCTCTCGACAGTTATTGCACAGGCTGGCTGCTTTTCAGACGCGCAGTTTTGGCTCTTTGCCGAATTTGGCTAAGATCCAATTTTAACAGTAACTGGAGCGAGCCAGTACTGTTGCGGCGCCCTTGTTGGCCTGGCAGTCAACTCCACTGCTCCTCTCCGCAATCGACACGTGAAGATCTCGTAATTAATGCGGCAATCTTCAGTTTGACTGGAGTTCAAAATCGGAGCGGGAATTGTGTTGTCGCTTTCTGGTAGGTAGTGGCTCGCTTTGCTTCGAAGTAGTAGCGTCCGCTTTGATCGCTTAACTTTGCCAAGTTGATGAATTGATGGGTTCCTCGCTTAACTTTCCTTCCTTAGATTGAACCTGTTCCTGTGAAAGACTTAAGGCAGATTCATCAAATACGACATGGGGTGATTCCTCCACAATTAGGGTTTTACAGTTGAACACCTTGTAAGCTTTGCTTGACGTAGAATATCCTAAGAATATTCCTTCATCAGCTTTGCTTTCAAAGGCTTTCAACTGCGACTTCCCATTGTCATGGATGAAGACCCTACAACCAAAGATATGGAAATAAGATATGTTAGGAATTCTCCCTGTCCATATTTCATATGGTGTCTTGTCGTGCCGTTTGCAGAGAAGCGTACGATTTTGCGTGTAGCATGCTGTATTGGCAGCTTCAGCCCAATACTTCATTCGAAGCTTCGAGTCTGCAATCATGGTTCGAACGGCTTCTTTGATGATTCGATTTCTTCTTTCAGCAACTCCATTCTACTGAGGTGTGCGTGCTGAGGAAGTCTGATGTGCTATTCCATGCTCCGTGCAGTAAGCTTCAATGGTAGAGTTCAAGAACTCTGTGCCTTTGTTGGAGCGGATGGTGACAATCGCTTGATTCTTTTCCACAGCCAATCGCTTGAGCAGTTGTGGTAGTTTGGTCAGTGTCTCCTTCTTGCTGAAGAGAAATACGACCCAAGTGTAGCGAGAGAAGTCATCGACTACAACTAGAGTGTACTTCCTTCCATTCACACTAACTGGAGTGACTGGACCAAACAGATCCATATGAAGCAGCTCGAGCACTCGCTTGGATGAAGCTTCTTCAAGACTGGCGAAGTGCTTCTTCGTCTGCTTCCCTCGTTGGCATGGTGAGCATGGATGGTCTTTAATAAAAGACTTCATTTGGTATGCCTTGCACGAGACCTTTTCGAGCTATGCAATTGATTGCTTTGAAATTGAGATGGTTCAAGCGTCGGTGCCATAGTCATCCTAATTCTGTAGCACTTCTTGCAACTAAGCACGTCTCCTCTTTACAGCTTTCCCATTGTGCTATGTAGACATTCCTTTGTCTAATTCCAGTGAGCACAATCTGGGACGTTAGTTTGTTCTTCACAATGCACTTATTGGAAATAAATTCCACCTTGTATCCCTTGTCACAGAATTGTGAAATGGATAGCAAGTTGTGCTTAAGTCCTTCCACGTAGGAGACTTCTTCAATCGTGAGCTTTCCAATCTTCAGTGCTTCGTACCCTTTGATGCTTCCTCGAGAGTTATCACCAAATGTAACGTGTGGACCCTTCTTCTCTATGTAATCATGAAGTAGAGCTCTCATGCCGGTCATGTGTCTTGAACATCCACTGTCCAAGTACCAGATTTGTTGACCCTCACTTGGCATGGGATCCATGACGCTCACCTGCAATTAGACATATTTTGGTACCCAAATCAGTTTGGGTCCTTGCAGGTTAGTTCCCTTAGGTACCCACACTTGCCTCACTCTCTTTTGAGAGGTAGCTTGTGTCTTGGGTTTCTCGACCTTTGAAAACTGTGACTTCTGCCTTGAGGCAGCTTCACATGTGCAGCAATGTGTGCAAGAGGGGTAGCAGCTCGCTTGAGGCATACCTATGCTCTTACCCTTTTGCTTATATCCTAAAGCGACTCGCTTCGGATTAGCTATAGGTTTAAAGACTGACTTAGGTTTTATAGTCTGTTGAAGCGGCTCGCTTGGTTTCCTCGAAGCGGTCAAGCTAGGGTTTTGACCCCAACTCGCTTGAGTAACCTTGGAAGTTTGAAGCGACCTCATTGGTGCTTCGAATTCTTTCCCCTCAACGTTAGTCCGGTTGGACCATCTCCAGTCCGGATAACGTGACACATAGACATTACTCCTTTTCTTGAAAGGGAGATCCTTTGTCTCTCGTGTCTTGGCTTGAGACTTAGAAGCTTCAATTGGTTTCCCTTTACCTTTGGATTGGTAAGACTTAGCATTGTGTGTGCTAGGGACAGTTGAACTTTGCTTGCCCTTAGATTCAGCCTTTGAAGATATAGACATCTTCATTGGCTTCTTCTTAGGGTTCTTAGCCATTTGGCCTTTATCCTTGTTGGTGGTCGCTTTGGAGGTAGTAGGCACATCCAAAGTGACTGATGGTGTCGTATTTGAGGCACCAACAAAGACAGTAGGCTTGGAAGGTCCACCCTCATATCCGGGTCCTCCCTTTCTACCAAAAGGTAGGAGTGAACTCTCTAGTGCCTGCCTAGCATATGAAGCTTTGTTCAAGTTGGCAACTAGAGCGGATTGGGTTTCATACCTTCCTTCCAAGCTTTGATGTCTAGCGAAGAGATCCTCGAACTTACTAGTCATAGCCCTTAAGTTAAGTTTGACTTGGTCAAGCTCAGTGGCTAGCTTTCGGTTCTCCTTCTCGCTTTGAGACAAAGCTTGTTTCAACATATCGTGGTCGCTTGACAGTTTAATATGCTTGTCAAGCCACTCACTCCATGTCGAGGAATTAGCTTCCTCTTGGTGAGTGTGTACGAGTGTAATTGAACTGGGTGAGGGATAGATAAATACCTCTCCAGTCTCTTTGTCGGTGAGCGCCATGAGTCCAAGATCCTCTCCCTCACTGGAGTTGGGATCTGTGAATGCATCCGAGTCGCTTGAGACATCTTCAGTTGAAGCGACTGGCTGCTCGCTCGCTACAAGCGCTCGCCTTGGAGCATACCTCTTTGCTTTCAGTTCCTCTCGCTCCTTAGCACTCAGCTTCGGACAATCGGATTTGTAGTGGCCCATCTTGTGGCAGTGATAGCCATCCACATCCATCATGTCGCGTGGGATCGGCTTTGTCGTCTCTTCCCTCTTCCCTCTTCCTTCTCGAGCATCAGTGCTCCTTCCCTTGTACTGCTTGTAGAATCTTTTGTACTTGCCCACACGCGAGTTCATTTTGTTGAAGTTCTTGGATAAGAACGCAACATGCTCTTCCAGCTCTTCCCTTGTCATCTTGGCTAGCAAGTGATCGCTTGGCCCTTCAGCAGCTTTGAAAGCTACACCTTTTGACGTCGTGGGAGCTTCATCCTCTTCGTCGAGGTTCATTCGATTCAGATCAAATTCATGAGCTTTGAGCTCGGAGAACAGAATCTCCGGTGTGAGCTTTGATAGATCCTTGGTAGCTAGGTACAGCTCCTTCATAGTCTGCCACTTCCTTGTGAGAGCACGAACAATCTTTAGATTTACCTCCTTGTCTGTGAGTTCCTTCCCAAGTGAGTTGAGAGTTGCAGTGATGTTGGTAACTCTCAGCTCGAAGGCATCGATGGATTCTCCTGGCTTCATTATCAAGCTTTCAAACTCCCGCATTTGTACGGCGAGCGTTCTCTTTGATCTTGTCTGTGCCTTGAGAAATGAGAGCTAGGGTTTCCCACATTTCTTTCGCCGTTACGCACTTCCTTATCCGTGGTAGATAAGCGTCCGATACGGTGCTCTGCATCGTGTGGCGTGCGATTTTGTCGAGGTTGGCGATCTTGAAATCGTTAGCATTGTAGTCGTCCTTATCCTTCTCGACATACTCTTGTCTAACATGAGCTTCGCGACCTTCGGCGGCTGGAACGTTCACAGATATGGCTTTCTTGATTTCGATTGGTCCATCTTCAATGACTTCCCACATCCGGTCATGGATGGAGCACAGGAAGCTTTCAACGCGAAAGCTCCAGATCTCATAGCCTTCAATGAAGAACTGTGGAAGACTATAAGCATTGTATGTAGACATAGCAAACCGTCAGTAGAGATGCAGTATGCGTGGGTGAGGTTTTGATGCACTTAGGAAAGTAGGATCCGGTTCAGTGAGACAACAGAAGCGAGTGGGACTCACTTCGGATATGCAAAGCAGAGGCTCGAAAGAACCGCTGCTCTGATACCACTTGTTGGTCCCGGTTTGTTATAGGAAAAATACGTAGAGGGGGGGTGAATACGTATTTTGAAGTTTTTCAACTTCAAATCCTTAACTCAGAGTATAAAGTAAAGTGCTCGAAAGAAGTACTAAGACCTAGCCGAGAGCTAGATCTAAAGCAATCAAGATTCTCTTGACCTAAGCTTAAAGCTTGACCAAGAGTGAGACTTTACTCTAGTGTGGAATTCGGTGAGCTAATATCTTTCCTAAGTCTTTAAAATTCCCAAGTTATGTTTGTTTAGATGCAAGTGCAATGTATAATCAAACAAAGTAAAGAGTTTAGGGTTAGAGAGATACGACACGAGATTTATAGTGGTTCGGAGATAACGCTCCTACGTGCACTTGTTGCACGAAGCAACTGTTCTCTTCACTCAAGAACTTGAAGGTTACGGGTCCTTCAAAAACCTAGTCGAGATCGAGCTTCACTCGCTTGGATCTGACAAATGCTGGGTGATTCCGGGTTCACACCAAAGACCTAAACTGGACTGGAAGCTTCACTCGCTTCAGTCCGACAACAGGGAGATTGCGGGCTCTCCTTACAGCCTAGCTTCGATCGAGCTTCACACAAACGATGTAAGTGCAAGCTTGGATCTAGACTCTATGATCGAGGCTTCTACAATCGATGAAAGTAGGGCCTTGGATCGAAACAACCTAACGACGACGAACACAAAAACTTAGGGTTTTTGGTTTACGACGACACACTATGAAGAACTCTTTACAGTAGATACAAAGAATGCTAGAGTTCTTCTTCTAAGCTTGGATATGGAATGGGCTTAGATTCTAAGTGTGAAGGTTGCGAAGACGAGTTCCGATGAGACTGGAACTCGGAGAACACTTGGAAACAAAGACTCGAAGAATGCACTAAGGCTGGGAGTGTTTGTTTGCAGTATGCGCTTGAATGCTCAGGAAGTGTTCTACTTCTCTTCGTCTTCATCCTTCACTATTTATAGGCGGAGGGATGCCGAGATGCGTTGCTTGGTTGGTGGCTTTGTCCCTCCTCCTCTCGACAGTACTTGCACAGGCTGGCTGCTTTTCAGACGCGCAGTTTTGGCTCTTTGCCGAATTTGGCTAAGATCCAATTTTAACAGTAACTGGAGCGAGCCAGTACTGTTGCGGCGCCCTTGTCGGCCTGGCAGTCAACTTCGCTGCTCCACTCCGCAATCGACACGTGAAGATCTCGTAATTAATGCGACGATCTTCAGTTTGACTGGAGTTCAAAATCGGAGCGGGAATTGTGCTGTCGCTTTCTGGTAGGTAGTGGCTCGCTTTGCTTCGAAGTAGTAGCGTCCGCTTTGATCGAGTCGCTTCGGGTCATACTTGAAGCGTCTACTTTGGAAAACCAAGTTTCCGAGTATTGCTTAAGTAACTTTTGACTCGCTTTGACTTTCGCTGTAGCGCTCGCTTTGCTTCGCTTTGGTGGACTCGCTTTGATTTCACTGTAGCGCTCGCTACGCTTCGCTATTCTTCGGCACTCTTTACTTCAGCTCGCTAGATTCGCTTCGCTTTGGAAAACACACTCAAGCGAGTGGCCTTCACTTGAATTTTCTGAAGTCTACAATCTAAGCAAAATAAAGCCATTAACAGAGTAGGCTTAGAAAAATTCTAAACTATTATCTATATCAAAAATGGGTCGCTTGGGAACAGAACGCTTGGGGGTTTTGGGATCAAATCAAAACAACTATTTGACACGCTTCGAAGTGTCCCATAGGAGTTCCCCCTTAACATTTGTTCTTGACAATTCCCAACAATCCAAAATTGGATTTGAATACTTACATCACTATATTATATTAGTTGACTACTTTAAACGTAGATCATAAACCTACCATTTATCTATGTATTATCTATAGATAGCAGTACCTTTAATTAGCTATACATCCCTTTCCGGTGTATCCCACATTTAAAAATCATTTCTAGGAATTTTATTTCTCATAAAACGAAATAAATATTGTTTTAAGAAAACACCGATATAATCGACTCTAGCGAAAAGTAGGCTTAGAGCATGTGCAATGCTAGAACTCCAAATGAGGTTCTTAGAGGTGCCACATAGATAAGAACCGATTGTGATTAAAAAATGACAATGATAATGTTTTTAACAAGGGTTTCTATCATAAATGGAGGGTCCCACTTCTTATTATTTCATTTTTTTTATCATTTTATTTAACAATTGATTTTATTTTATTATCATATAATTAATAAACTTGATTACAATAAACGTAAATATATTTACTAAATGTTTGACGGTATATAAATTATGAATTATTTTTAAATAATATGTTTTAGTAATAGTTTAGATCCTGATTAAAATTAAAAAATAAAAAATTAATGTAGTACAAGAAAAATATATATCAAATAGTACAAATGACAACAGTTGTTTGGAAAAGTTCAAAAGAAAAGGAAGACAAATATACGAAAGTAAAACAAAAAAAAAAAAAAAAGAACAAATTTGCTACTGAAATAAATGAAATCGAAAAGGAAAATAAAAGGAAAAACATTAAAAAAAAAAAAAAAGGAAAAATAATTCATCAAAATTAAAAAGGCCCATTTTTTTTTTTTAAAGATACAACATCTTATATAAGAACCCGAGTTCTTATTTTTGCCACATAGATAAGACCCTTTCCATTGTACATGCTCTTAGAGATTTAATTCCGGATCCTCTATCTCATGTACCCATGTGTACTAATCGTTCACCAAATAAATATTTTTATTACTTTTATAATTTTTTTTTTTGCATAATGAAATATTATAACAAAGTACATTAACAATTTGAGATAATAGGGTATTTTACCCATTTCAAAATAGTAAAATCAAAATTTGGTTTGGGAATAGTTTTACACCAATTTTTGCCCTTATTTTGGTTTGGGGAACCGAAATACCCTTGCTTTTTAGGTATGAGATCGCTTTATTAGTTTTGGGTTTTGTCATTTTCCTTCTCTCTTTCTCTCTCCTCTGCGCATGTCCTTTTCTTTCCCCTCTTTTTATTCTTATTCTGACACCTTCTTTTCCTCTCTTTTTCATCTATTCTTCTTCTTTCAGTTGCAACACATCAATTTATTCCTATTAACTTTGAGAGTCTGTAAATCTTATTCTATGTACTTAAAAATATAGTATGAAATCCTACTGGTAATGCGTAAATTTTTTATGACTATATTTTATGCACCTAACAACAGTACGAAACTTACAATATCTTACTAGAACTGTGCATAATTTTCATCACTCCACTCTATGCATTTAAGAACACGGTTCAAGTTTTACAAAATCTTAATAGATTCGTGCATAATTTCTATCAACTCGCTCTATGGACTTAAGATCACAGTACGAAACTTAAAAATTGAACTATAAATGTCCAAATTTTTTATCACTTCACACTACGCACTTAAGAACACAGTACGAAACATACAAAATCTTACTATAAGCGTCCATAATTTTTATCACTTCACTCTATGCACTCAAGAACACAGTATGAAACTTATAAAATCTTTCTATAATTGCCCAGAATTTTTATAACTTCACTACATGCACTTACCAACACTGTACGAAATTTATAAATTGTTGGGAATTGTTAAGGATTCATATGTTAAGGGGGAACTTTATGGGACACTTTAATAAAATGTGTTATGTATTTTTGATTAGATCACAAAACCCTCTATGTTAATCATATTCTCAAGCGACCGTTCTTGATTAGATAAGTTAGAATTTTTCAAGCCTATTATGTTAGGAAGGCTTAATTTTTGCTTTAATCGCTTTGGGTTTAGACTGCAGGATTTTCAAGCGAAGCGAGTCTACCCGAGTGAAGCGAAGCGAGTGACTAGAGCTATTTCTAGCCTATCAATAATACAATAACCGAACTAGCTAGTAGTCCGGGTCGAACCACAAGGAGTGAATGTATCGATAGACAATCAAGTAGTTCATGTAGTCTCTATCATACTATCTAAGCACATAGTCATGAGTTTGGTGTTTTATAACTAGGCAAGTAATGAGTAAATGAAATAACAAGCAAAATATGAAGGCAAGCAATGTAAAGAACAAATAAAAGAGCAAGTAATAGAAATTCGATAAAAGCAAGCAAGGATTCAAATGATTTCCGGTGTGATTAAGCTAAGGACTAGGCAAGTGATGTATCAAACCATTTTAATTCCTTTGAGTGGCATTATTACATAAATCAAGCTATCTCATCCTCCCAAGACATGATAACTAGTGGATTGAATAACATGCTTACCATTCTAAACATATTACCAACTCCAAAAAGCACAATGCCTACTAATCTAACATCAATTCACATAATTCTTTCTAGGAGCAATGCAAATCAATACTAGATAGTATGAGCAACGATTCATGCCAAGTGCTATGAATGAAAGCTTCCTAGGCATTCCATCAAACACCTTATATGCACTCATGGTTGTCAATCATTCATGCAATTAAATCCAATCAAATCCAAGGGCAACTCAAAGGAAAGGTAGATCCACATCAAAAGCCATTAAATCCTAGCCTAATTCACACCATCCATCATTTGAAGCCTCAATGGATCTAGCCTAGCATGGATCTAAGCATCAAACCATCAACAACAAGTAAAAGCATAATGAAAATGACAAGAGAAGAAAATAGAGAAGAAATCTTCAACAATATCTTCAATCTCCAAGCATAATCTTCAACAATATTTGAAAATACTAAAGAAGAAAGAGGGAAAATAGCTAGGGTTCTAAGAGAAGTTGCTCAAGTGAAATACAAGTTAAATTCGATGCCAAATAAGGAAAATATCTAGCTACTTATAGTTTTCCACACATTGGGGTCAAATTGCAAATACTAGAAACATAAGTTGAGAAGGTGGGGTAAAATCTTTAATTTCTGGAAAGTTAAATGAAGGGTTGACTATTTCATTTTCGGTTGACTCGTGTATTTTCCGCCCACATTTCACAGTTTGCGCGCTCTCACGATTTTGGCTCATTCTCTCTCGTCCGGCATCGGAAAATTAATCCGCAAAGTGCTACGGCTTCCTCTTTCGATCCTCTTTGACATAGGATAAGTCAAACTCGCACAGAAAAATGCCACAACACCTGAAATCAGCACGGAAACTGAGAGAAAACGCAAAGCATATAGAAAATGCATAAATTGTAAAAACCTATCATTTCCTATTCATTTAAGCACAAATCCGAACCAAAACACGCATCGAGACGCACTCTAAAGCATGCTAAATATGTGGTTATCAAACTCCCCCAAACTTAAGTCATTGCTCGTCCCGACAATGGAACGAACAATCAAAGAACATAAGCACATATGGGTATGCAAATCAAGATCATCGATGCCTCAAAACTCACTCAATAAAGCATTTTCAAACATGGGACTCCCAAGGTGCATCAAACAATCCACAACCACACAACACTCTCAACCAAGAAATCAATCACTCAAACACAATGAAACTCCAAACCTCCCAAAGTGTAAGTGTATCACTCTTTCTCTCAAGTGTATGGTAAACATGTTTACACTCATCGAACTCATGCATGCATTGCTCTTACCATAAGCTTGCCCTAAACCTCAAGATCTCCATCGCTTGGTTGTGCACTCAAACTAAGATCAATTAGGTCTTTTATTTAGGCTTGTAATGTGGGGACATTGGTTTAGGTAGGAATTTTTAGGCTAAGTGACTAAAAAAATCTCTCAAGTACTTTCACCTTCTCTTCTCCACTCCAAGTATGGATTTCTCCACCTTCTACCTTCACCATTTCACCTCTTTACACTCTTAAACACATAAGCTTGATTGAAGCTTCTCAAATATTCATGAATAACTCCTTTATGCTCTTATTCACAACTATCTTTATTCAAACTCTTTCTTTTCTTTTCAACTTCTTTCTCTTTTTTTTTTTTCCTTCTCATCATTTTTTCACTTCTTCTTTTTTTTTTTTTTTCCTTTTTCTATTTTTTTTTTTCTATGAGAGCTTGTAGGAGTATGTCATCACAAAACGACATCCTTAACCAACCTTCACCCCCTTTCATCCGGTTTAGCAACAAGGGCTTCAAAGGCTCAAGGGGGACCACAAAGTTAACATTTCATTTGGTTAGTGTTTAGGGAATAATGAGGCTAACAAGTGAGGGCCTAAAATCATTTCTAAGTTCTCGTAGCACATATAGCAACCTCGATCGAGATTGAAGGCAAGTTCTAGAAGATAACAATGCACTACATGGCAAACTCACAAGAAAGAAAAAGGAACGTTATTAATGCAACGTTTTGGCTCAAACCTCACAAGCTTTTGTTTAGAGTTCATGTGCCTAAGATCAATCATTCCTAGTTAATCATGCTATGCAACCACTTCATGCTCAAAACACACATGAAAGATTCCAAAAATATGGTATCATTTCCGCTCAAATCATCATCGACATCTCTCTTGAAAGCAAAGGAGCGATAACCACGATATGAAAACCAATACTTCAAGTGATTCATTCGAAAGAAGTTTTAAAAGTTTTGCAAAATTTGCAAGTAAGCATACATTTACACACATATGAACCACTTGAATCACACTCCAACTTATACACTCTCATCATATACCAAACTCACTCAAACGAATTCATCCTTTTCAAGCATCCAATTAAGCACAATCAACTTCATCAAGCATATACAAGCTTAAAAATCACAACTTTAAAACCGAAGAGAAAATAGTAGTTTAAAGACCTTATCCTACCCCCCTCCCCCAAACTTATTTTAGAAACAAAATCTAAAATGAGTTTGGAGGGAAGAATAATAAGGAATTTAAACTACACTCACAAAGGTCCAAGCTTGCGATGTATATCACATTCAATGTTGCTCATTCCGGTACATGCTCGATTAAGTTGAATCCTTTCCTTCGTCATGCTTAGCTTCTCTTTGTCACCCCCTAGCAACATTCAATCTCAATTCATACATTAGTAATCACATATCAAATCATAGCTCAAGGGGGTGAACGATAAGCTCATGTAAGGTGATGATTTGAGATACCGTCCTCCTCATGTTCCAGCCCTAATTTGACCACTTATTTACACAAAAAAAAAACAAACAACAAAATTACTAAAAACTATCCTATGTTGTAGAGGGTTGAAAGAGAAATCCATAGCAAAAAACGGAATGCAATTCGGAGTTCGTATGAGGGAGAACGAGGCGAAAGGGCGAGACATCGCATAGGGGAGAAGGGGGCTTGGCGGTCAAACCCGGGAGGAAAGGGTTGACCGCCGTGGGAATGCCTGGAAAAACCGCGCCGGCTGCAACCCACCGTGGGTCGCCGTTCTCGCTGACCTCGGATTTGGCCCGGGCCTTCCCGGGCCGGTCCGGGACGGGAGTCGGTCCTCCCCCCTACTCTCGAGTCTTACGAACACAATGCAATCGACGGAATTGAAATCCGACATGTTTTGCTATTTTTTTCGATTTTACCGCCGGACTGCACAAAAGTAGAACTTAGACCCTCAAAATTTTTCTAAGTGTTGGAAAACAAGAACTTGAAAATTCTCAAAATTTTTCTAAGGCATGAAATTGACAACTTGAAAAATCTTAAAAATTTTCTAAGGCATAAGAAAGCATCCAACACTTAAAAATTCCTTTCCATAACAAATTAACCACTCTCACTCTTATTCGACTAAAACGACTAAACTTAAAGAAAACGAGAAAATAAAGGATACGTGTTGGGGTGCCTCCCAACGAGCGCTTGTTTAACGTCGTTAGCTCGACGATACCTCAAATTTCGACTCATGGGACATCAAACGAGGTCCTCTCTTGACCTCCAAAACTTGTAAACCTCTCACGTGAAGGATCGGCAATCTTTTCTTGGAACTTCACACCTCCTAGGTTTTTGAAACCTCCTCCTCGATATGGGAATGCATCAACAAACATTGAATGAGGTAAGTCTTCAAGCTCAAGGCCCTCATCCTTGGTTGGAATTTTCAATCTATTCTCAAC
The DNA here is from genome assembly GCA_029379335.1 of Thymus mandschuricus. Taxonomy (NCBI): domain Eukaryota; kingdom Viridiplantae; phylum Streptophyta; class Magnoliopsida; order Lamiales; family Lamiaceae; genus Thymus; species Thymus mandschuricus. The sequence continues at coordinate 10,410,320 of CM057078.1, forward strand.
TTCCGGTTCATAGAATGTCATCTCTTCTTCATCAACACGGAAAGTGAGACTTCCATCACAAACATCCAATATAGCTCGACTTGTGGACAAGAAAGGCATACCAAGTATCAAAGGAAAGTTATGCTCCTCATCAATGTCAAGAATGAAGAAGTCCACCGGAAAGATGAACTTTCCAACCTTGATAAGCACATTGTCGATCTTTCCCCATGGAATTATGATAGAGCGATCCGCCATTCGAAATATAGTCATTGTGGGCATAAGGGTTCCAATCTTCAAACGTTCAAAGATAGGAAGAGGCATGACGTTCACTCTTAAACCCATGTCACACAAGACCTTCTCTAGCACTTGATCACCAATTTCACAAGGAATTGTGAAATCTCCAAGATCGCTTTCCTTTTTGGGAAATTTTCTTTGTAGTCTAGCACTACATCCCTTCGATAACTCAATGGTCATATCATCATCCATTTTAACCTTTCTCTTCTCTACATCCCCCAAGAACTTCTCATGATTTGACATAGTTCTCAACAACTCAACCAAAGAAGAATTGACATCCAACTTCTTGAACTCTTCCAACCTATCAATGCTCATCTCTACAAATTCTTCATGAGGAGTACTCTCTACAAGATCATCCCTCTTCTCACCCCCAAACTCATCATTCTCAATAGAAGTTTGGGGAAAAAGAGTAAGAGAGGTACCTTCATCCTTCATTGCATACGGCAAGGAGGGCTCTATCTTCTCTTGATGCTCATGAATAGGCATGGAAAGTGGAGACATCAATGGACCTTCATAATCCCAAGGTTGGAGTGGATGCTCTTCCATATTGCTCAAGAATAGGTCTTGCTTGTGTTGGGAATCCACTTGATTGGCCATTCGACTCACTTGTTCTTCGAGCATTTTGACGTGCTTTCCCATGACCAACACCCTATCCTCCAATGTAGACACTTGTTCACTCGTATGAGCTATTAAGGTGTCTTGTTGAGTGGTCATTTGGGTTTGGCTTTCGACCATTTGCATCATCAATTGCTCCATAGGACTCGGAGTCTTTTTGGGTTCTTCCACAAGTTGTTTGGAACCCGAGAGAGGTTGGTGGTTGATGTGAAGCATCTCTTCTTGGCTATGAATCTCTCCATTCTTTAACTTTTTAAAAGCTCGTGCTTCCATCAATGCATTTATATTCTTCTCATGCTCCTTCTTGAGGTTGGCATATTGGAGGACGAGTTCATCATATTCATCGTCCAACATGGAGGCAACTTTCTTGGAATGCACCCTTTCCATAAGCCATTGAAAAGAGTTAGAGACCATTTCTTCAAGAATCCTCATAGCTTCTTTCACATTACGATTAAGCAAACAACCTCCGGAGGTAGCATCCACGATAGTTCTTGTTTGTGAACTCAAACCACCATAGAAGAAGAAGATTTGTCGACTCTCATCTAGGCCATGTGGAGGGCATTTCCTTAAGAGCTCACGGAATCTCTCCCAAGCATCAAATATCGTCTCATCCTCATGTTGGGCAAATTGATAAATTTCCAAGATTAGCCGTTGTACCTTGGAAGGTGGAAAGTATCTCGAAAGAAAGGCTTTGCATAGGTCTTCCCATGTTTTGATTGACTTTCCATTGAGACCTTTGAACCACTCTCTAGCCCGATCATGAAGTGAAAATCCAAAGAGTCTCATCCGGATTGTGTCATTTGGCACTCCTTCGATCTTGAGGGTATCACAAATTTCAAGGAATGAGTATAGATGATCATTTGGGTCCTCGGTGACTTCTCCTCCAAATTGATTTGCTTGAACCAAACGAATCAAACCCGGTTTAAGCTCAAAGCTAGGTGCATCAACCGTGCCCCATTCTCTTCCTTGATAACTTTCCTTTGGAGGGTGGAATATCTCAATTATAGGAGTTAATTGAACCTCTTGAGTTCTCCTCCGTTGCTCATCCATTCTTGCTTCCATAACCTCCAATTGCTTCCTAAGAACTTCCACTTCCCGATTGATTTCCACATCTTGCTCTTTGGAAGTTCTTTCTCTCTTCTCATAATCCAAAACGAAAGATTCCACATGTTTAACCTTGGATCTTTTAGATGTGTACCTATCAAACACACCAACAAAGAGATAAAAAATAATCCAATAAAATGCTTGAATTAACAAGCAAGATACCATCCTAACTATAAAAATAAAAACAAGCTCAAATTAGCAACAAGAGACTCAACAAACTATTGATCATCAATCTATTCACTCCCCGGCAACGGCGCCAAAAATTGACTAGAGCTATTTCTAGCCTATCAATAATACAATAACCGAACTAGCTAGTAGTCCGGGTCGAACCACAAGGAGTGAATGTATCGATAGACAATCAAGTAGTTCACGTAGTCTCTATCATACTATCTAAGCACATAGTCATGAGTTTGGTGTTTTATAACTAGGCAAGTAATGAGTAAATGAAATAACAAGCAAAATATGAAGGCAAGCAATGTAAAGAACAAATAAAAGAGCAAGTAATAGAAATTCGATAAAAGCAAGCAAGGATTCAAATGATTTCCGGTGTGATTAAGCTAAGGACTAGGCAAGTGATGTATCAAACCATTTTAATTCCTTTGAGTGGCATTATTACATAAATCAAGCTATCTCATCCTCCCAAGACATGATAACTAGTGGATTGAATAACATGCTTACCATTCTAAACATATTACCAACTCCTAAAAGCACAATGCCTACTAATCTAACATCAATTCACATAATTCTTTCTAGGAGCAATGCAAATCAATACTAGATAGTATGAGCAACGATTCATGCCAAGTGCTATGAATGAAAGCTTCCTAGGCATTCCATCAAACACCTTATATGCACTCATGGTTGTCAATCATTCATGCAATTAAATCCAATCAAATCCAAGGGCAACTCAAAGGAAAGGTAGATCCACATCAAAAGCCATTAAATCCTAGCCTAATTCACACCATCCATCATTTGAAGCCTCAATGGATCTAGCCTAGCATGGATCTAAGCATCAAACCATCAACAACAAGTAAAAGCATAATGAAAATGACAAGAGAAGAAAATAGAGAAGAAATCTTCAACAATATCTTCAATCTCCAAGCATAATCTTCAACAATATTTGAAAAACTAAAGAAGAAAGAGGGAAAATAGCTAGGGTTCTAAGAGAAGTTGCTCAAGTGAAATACAAGTTAAATTTGATGCCAAATAAGGAAAATATCTAGCTACTTATAGTTTTCTCACACATTGGGGTCAAATTGCAAATACTAGAAACATAAGTTGAGAAGGTGGGGTAAAATCTTTAATTTCTGGAAAGTTAAATGAAGGGTTGACTATTTCATTTTCGGTTGACTCGTGTATTTTCCGCCCACATTTCACAGTTTGCGCGCTCTCACGATTTTGGCTCATTCTCTCTCGTCCGGCATCGGAAAATTAATCCGCAAAGTGCTACGGCTTCCTCTTTCGATCCTCTTCGACATAGGATAAGTCAAACTCGCACAGAAAAATGCCACAACACCTGAAATCAGCACGGAAACCGAGAGAAAACGCAAAGCATATAGAAAATGCATAAATTGTAAAAACCTATCATTTCCTATTCATTTAAGCACAAATCCGAACCAAAACACGCATCGAGACGCACTCTAAAGCATGCTAAATATGTGGTTATCAGCGAGCACTCCCGATAAAGTCAAAGCGAGTCAACCTGACTTCGCTAAAGCGGACGCTCTGACTAAAGCGATGCGAGCTCCTTTCAAATGCTTGAAAGCAACAGTTCAATTTCCCCCTCCAGTTCAAACTCAAGTTCAAATTCAGTCAAGTGAAGATCAAGGCATTAATTGCAGATCTCCACGTGGCACAAGAAGATTGGAGCATAGGAGTTGACCGCCAGCCCGACAAGCAGCCACTACAGTACTGGGCGCTCCAGTTACTGTTACGCTTGGCTCTTAGCTATTTCGGGAAAGAAGACAAGCGGGCGACTGAAAGCTGCAAGTTAAAAGCAAAGTACTGTCGAGTGTGGAGGGACAAAGCCACCAACCTTCAACGGCTTCTATCCACCTCCTACACTAAAAATAGTGGAGAGCAGAGAAGAGAAGAAGTAGAACACTTACGAAAATTTCCAACGCTCAAGCAAACAAGCACTCACAAATTTCCAGCATTCATTTTCTGAGTTCTTGCTATAGTGTTCTCCAAATTTCAGTAACACCGAAACTTGTTTCTCTGCAACCTTCACTCCTAGAATCTAAGCCCACTCATATATCCAAGCTTATAGAAGAACTCTACCCCTTTGCATTCACTGTAAAGAGTTCTTCACTTAGAGTGTTTCCAAACCAAACCAAAACCCTTGTTCTTGTCAAGAGTGTTAGAGTTTGTATTTTGTTTTAAGGTTATTGTAAGATCCAAGGTTCTGCCTTCATCGATAGCAGAAACCTCGATCGTAGAGTGTGGATCCAAGCTTACACTGTCCTCGATTGTGTAAAGCTCGATCCTAGCTAGGTCTTGTGGAGAACCCATAATCTCCTTGTTGTTGGATCCAAGCGAGTGAAGCTCGATCCTTGTCCAGGTTTTGAGGAACCCGCAATCCTCTAAGTTTCATAGTAAAGGAACGCAGTTCCCTCGTGGAACAAAGTGGACGTAGGTGTTTTACCACCGAACCACTCTAAATTCCTGGTGCGTATTTCCTCCCTTAAGCTTTTCATATTTACTGCTTTGATTATTCATTCTTGCATAAGCATTTAAACTAACCTAAATCAAAGTTTTAAATACTTAGGAAATAAATTTTTATCATCATATTTTATGCACTTAACAACACAGTACAAAACTTAGAAAAACTTACTATAATTGCCCAATATTTTTATTACTTCACTAAATGCACTTCCCAACACAGTACAAAATTTACAAATCTTACTAGAAACGGGCATAATTTTTATCAACATATTTTATACACTTAATAACACATTACGAAACTTAAAATAACTTACTGAAACCGTGCACAAAGAGAGAGAAAAGAGATGAAAAAGTAAAAAAAAAAAAAAGAGAGAGAAGAGTTAGTGGGAGAGAGAAGAGAGAGAGTGTCAAAAAAAAAAAAGAAAAAAAAGGAGAGATAGCAAGAGAGAGAGAGAGAGTTAATGTGGAGAGAAAAAAGTGAGTGGATGGGGTGTGTGTCATAAAAGTGAGTGGGTGGAATAGGGAAATGAAGGGTATTTTGGTGTACTTTCGAAAATAAGGGTCAAAATTGATTTTTCTTATTCACAAACCTATATTTGGTTTTCTTATCTCTTGAGGGTCAAAATAGTTTTTGCCTCTTAAAATTTTATGACAAAATTAGAATTTTAAAAAATTATTATCTTATTTTTCAATTTATCTTATTTTAACGAATAAAATTTTAATTAAATGTTATAAAAAATAATTAACATAGATTATTAAATCTTAGAAAATAATTATAGAATTATCACAAACTATAATACGTCAATGTTGTTTTAAAAAATATAAAATTAATAAAAATCAACATTTAATACATGGTTGGTATATTAAAATCGAAATAGATGATCTCAAGCGATTTAACTCCTCTTAAGTTAAATGGTATTATATACAGTATTCTAAAAAATGCCCTAGGCGGGCTGCCTAGGCGCTAGTCAGTGCAAGGCCGTCCCGACTTTGGGTTAGTCGGCCCTCTCTAGGTGGCCCAAAATCAAGCTGGGCGGCTGCCTAGACGTCCAAATCGGCTAGGCGCCAAGTTGGGCTAGGCAGGCTGCCTCTCTTCCTCTTCCTCTTATTCTTTAATTCTCGTCGCAATTCTTCTTCTCCTCCTCCTTCCCCTCCAATCATTCCTCTTATTCTCCTCTTCAATTTCATTATGTCGCTGCTGCTTGCGTCGTTTGTTCCCGCTGCCTAAGCCGACACCTTCGTCGACTGAGTGTACCACCACTGCTCTCTCTCTCTCTCTCTCGCCCTTTGTGGTAGAGTGTAGATTATGTTAATTTTATTTAAATGACAACTAATTTATGAAGTTTTAGCTATATTAGTTTGCAATTACATTATTGAAATTAGATAATATGTATTTTAGATAAGGAGGTTTATAATACTTCTTAGAGAATATTGTTAAAAAATAATAAAATAAATATAAAATCAAAATCCGTCTAGACTCCGCCGTAGCGTCTATAGCGTTTTTTAGAATATTGATTATATGCAACTAAAAAGATAGCTGTAACAGAAATAAATGCTGCGAGAAAGTTCTGATTTTGGAAAAAGAAAAATCGGTATAGAAATTTAAAAAAAGTAATTGGCTGGCGGGCATTTGCAATTGCATGTTTTAAGGTGATTGATTCTGGAGTTGCAAAAAGAACGAATGGGATTCTAAGACCGCGTGAGACCACCGACACCCCACATTCATACCCCACACGTCTTCAATAAAGCTTTATTGTCCTTTAAGATCTCCAAATATCTTTAATTTTTATTTCCATTAAAGCTATGTTGTTTGTGTACAGATTCATTCATGGAGTTATCACACATTTATGATTCTTATCAAAGTTTACTACTCCCTCCGTTTTTTTATAATTCGTTTTTAGCTCAAACACACGAATTAATAAAACTTAATGACTATTCTTTATTGTTCATTTTTTTCCTCGTAAATCGCTTTTATCATGTAAAAATAGATGAAATTATTTTGGAAGAATAGATAAACATTAAGGCTGTGTTTGGTAGCTGAGATATCCCATGATATCTCAGTTTATCTCATCTAATCTGGCGTTTGATAGCAATTATTGGGCTATCACTCCGGCCCGTGTTTAGCACGCGGCCCGCATATAAAACACTGTTCAACTATGTTAACACACACTTTTTTATCATGCCTCAACCCCGTGATAGTGTACTGTTCAACCCCGAATAATCATTAAAACCCATTTTACCCTTTTTATTCTTGCGAGAATGATTTTTATTTCTTGGAGCTATCACAAAGACTTCAGCCACCACCAACGGCAATACGACGGTGGCGCCGCCTGCGATGCCATCACACTCACCGCTGCCGAGGTCGTCAACGCCGTCGCCGATCACGTCCCCTTGATTCTCCCCTAGAAACCGCATCGTCTTAATTACTTGAATTTGGCCACAACCACCACCACCTTCCTCGAATTTCATTGATTATAATTTATTGATTCCAATTTTATTATCCCAATTTCTTGCTAGTTGCCACACCACCTTGCTTGAATTTCGTGATTACAACTTATTTATTCCATATTTTTTAAATATGTTTTTAGCTCTTTTGTTTATTAGTAATATAATTTTAATTTATGTAATATTATTAAATTTAATGCAAGATTTAAATAATAATAGAACTATCAAAATAAAAAGTCATAATATTTTTCAATACCCCTTTTCAAAACCCCCATGCACAAAATACCCCTTAACAAAAAAGCATGCACAAAATACCCCTTAACAAAAAAGCATGCACAAAATACCCCTTTATTTATTTTACAATTAATTTTTATTACAATATCGATTTTTCAATTTTTTTTTTTATTTCCACTAACTTCAATGTGATTGAAGTGACTAATGTGGCATATATGTTTTTCTCACTCAATGCGGATACAAATTATTGTACTGCATCTGAATTATTGTACAGTATTTGCCATCAATTTTGTTCAGTGATGAACAGTAAAAAAATGGTATCCTATGTAAAATTTTTCAATATATAGTTGCAAATCGAAGCTGAATTCACAATCGAAAAAATTTCTTTGTTTCGACTTCACCGGAAAAAAAAAGCTCTATTTTCGTGGACGAGCAAATACAAGGAAAAGGCAATCAAAATCCGATATTAAAAGGTATGTCACGATGCATTAGAAAGGAAACAGTGTTAAAAATTTTCCGGGCGTGATAACGCCGGAGAAAGTTTGCCGGAAAATTCATCACGCCGGCAGCACATAACGCCGGCGTGATGAATTTTCCGGCCAACTTTCTCCGGCGTTACCTTGGCCAAATTTTTTCTTTTTTTTTTGGTTACATGTGTGATACTATATGTTTTCATATCATCAATTTTTCGAGAGCTATGAATGAATGATATGATATACATATATATTTTTTAAAGTTTTTTATGTATATGAAGAGTGTTTTTTGATTTTTTTTGCAATGTATGTGCGTAAATCAAATAAAAATATAGCATAATGTGAAGCAAAAAAAATGAAAAATAATACCTCATTTCACGCCGGAGACATCACGCCGGAATGTACATACCGCCGGCGTGATGTCCTCGCCGGCGTTATGTAAATTCCGGCGATTTGTCTCCGGCGTGAATTTTTTTTTCATGTAGAATGAATTATTTTGTTTCATTTCGTATACTAAATTGTTTCATTTAATGATTTATTTGCAATGTACGAATTATTTACCGAGAATTATTGTTTTTTTAATGTATATTAAGAGTTCTTTTTATGTTTGTATGTGGTATGTGAGTAAATTAAACCAAACTATAGCATATTAGGAATAATTGAAATGAAATAAGAAAATATGTTGATTTCACGCCGGAGATATGTGGCCGGAATAACCATACCGCCGGTGGGTGAACACGCCGGCGTGATGGATTTTTCCGGCCAACTTTTCCGGCGTGATTTTTTCCAGTACCCTTATTTTAGTATTCTCTATTGATTTTGACATTACTTGTTCTCATACATTGATTTAATTTCTCCGTATGATTAATTCGAGTTCATTTTATATTGTAGATGGATGTAAAAATCAAAGCGTATTACGGAGGTGAATGGGATGGAAGAAGGTACAAGAATGGCAACGAGGTCGATTTTGTGTGGACCGAAAGTGATCTCACACTTTATGGGTTGAGAGTTATGGTAGCTCAGAATTGCTACCTAGTCGGTAGTGATTTCGATATGTACTATTTTACGATATCCGAGAGCACAGGACGTACGAGGAAATCGAAGTTGCAGTCGAAGGCGCAAGTGGTTGAGCTATGCACTAAACACCTCAGCCCAGAAGTGTACGTGATTATCAAAAACGGAGGGTCGTCTTCACATGTCGGTGGTTCGTCTTCACACAGCGGTGGTTCTTCTTCGTATATCCCACAATTCGACCCGTCGTACCAGCAACCGTCTTCGTTCGAATTCGGCAGCACATATGGCAACACGGATGATTTAAATTCACAGCTCGATGATATCGTACAGAACATCAATTCCGCACGTTGGGATGATGAACAGGTGTATCAAGTCCACAACCTCGGAGGCAGTTCGTCTCATCATGCCGCAAACGCTCGTGGCGATCAAATACCCGACCAGAATTATACATCAGGAAGGGGTGAGCAGGAGGATCCGAACGAAGATGATGTCTTGCGCGACGACGATGATGATGAGGATGAATATGAGCCGTCGCTTGACGTCTCCACCGAGGACAGCGATCAGTCGAACGCGTGGGGTGAAGGAAGGCAAATTCCTAGGGCCCTAATGGCCGAGTGGACCGCCTTGATAGCTGAAGAAGGCGGGTTCAACAGACTGTTGGCTATGATGTTTCCAGACCTGCACGGTAGGAGCCAACCGCCTCTGGATACTGATACGGAGCACATGAGGAATTGGTTAGTGCCGGTGGCCCCACTTCAGCCTCTGGAATCTGCGGCGTTCAACGAGGAGGACCGGCATATCGTCGATCTGCGGCGTGGTGCATATTTCAAAAGCAAGAAGGATCTGTATACCGCCGTCGGTTTGTGGCAGATGGAGAGCAATAAAAATTTCTACCCCAGGTGGTCGGATACGATTAGGCTGGTGTTCAGATGCACGTCGGACAAACGTTGCCTCTTCAACATTCGTGCCACAAACAAGGGCGATAATTGGGTCATTTCAGTGTTTGAACCCGAACACACATGCGGGCCCAATACTGGGACGGTCGAAAGAAAGAAGGTCCGATCTAAAGTCATCGCGGCGTACTTTGCGAAGAGGATCATACGCGACTCCGCGATAATGAAGCCTAGGATCATTGAGCATGAGCTGCTCACGTCGTTCGGCATTAAGGCGAGTTACGACGTCTGCTTGAGGGCGAGGAATCAGGCCGTGGAGATTATCTACGGGAAATACAAAGAGTCGTTCCAAGATCTGCCCGCCTACCTCCATGCTCTCGAGACATCCAACGCCGGCACAGTCACCGATCTCGACATAGACGAGGAGTCCCAATTTCGAGGGGTGTTCGTTGCCCTCGCTGCCTCTATAGCGGCGTTCAAATACGGGTATATAAGGCCGGTTATATCCGTCGACGCCACGCACTTGAAGGGCAAGAACAGCGGCGTCATGTTCGTAGCTGTGGCGAAGGATGCGAACGAGCAACTATTTCCCTTGGCATACGGCGTGGGGGTCAAAGAGAATCACTACTGTTGGACTTGGTTCATGAGGGGTCTGAGGAGGGCTTATGGGAACTTGACTGACATGCTGATTGTCTCTGATCAGCACGGTTTGATTGAGTATGCCGTAGCTCAAGTGTTTCCGGAGGCGCACCATGGGTTGTGTTACTACCACCTGAGTCAGCACATGACATACGGCATGGTTATCGGTGCCATGTTCCAACAAGCTGCGTACACGTACGATCAGAGAGAATTCCACAGCATCATTGCATCGATGCTTAACACCAACCCCGACGCGTACAATAAGGCTATGGGGAACGGACCCGCTAGGTGGGCTCGCAGCATGTGCCCCGTTCGCCGATTCAGTACCCTCACGTCGAACGCCGCAGAGTCTTTCAACAATTCCCTCCTTTGGGCACGTCGACTGCCTATAGTTGCTTGCCTCGATGCTGCGAAGCTCGTTATCGAGAAGTGGTTCGACGAGAGAAGACTCAAGTGTCGCAACGACACACATCCCGTCTGTGAAGAGGCGCGGCGAAAGATCGGAGTCCAGATAGAACATTCGCAAAGGTACAAGGTCAAACGGGTCAGCCACGACGTGCCGCATTTCAGAGTGCAGACACTAGATAACGTATACCACGTGGACTTGAAGACCATGTTGTGCGACTGCAACAGATGGCAATTCGATTGCATACCGTGTGCACACTCGATCGCAGCAATGACGTAAGTTATAATTTTTGAACTCAAGTATTAAATATTTCGTGTAAGGATTGACATTTATTTATTTCAACAGGGAAAATGGCCAGGCTGTAGATCAGTACATTTCACACTACTACAGGAGGGACAACTATGTCAAGATTTACAACCGGCAAATATTTCCAGTTCCCAAAAAGGAAGAGTGGACGGTGCCGAGTGCATGGGTTGGTGTACAAATTCTACCCAATCCGTACGTACGGCAACCAGGGAGACCACCGGAACGTAGACGGAGGGCGGCACACGAAAGGACAATCAGGCGTGCCCCTCGGAGATGTCGTCACTGCGGCGAACAACACCGTGCAAGACAACCCTGTGCTAACCAGCACGATTGATTAGCATCGAGAAGTGGATTGTTTAATTCAAAACTCGATTATCAAATGTTTATTCAATGTTTCTGTGCGTCGTTTTAGTCATTAAGTGATATTAACAGAATTATTTATCATAATAAAAAAAAAAAACACCATGATTGATCCATTCCGGAAGTTCACGCCGGAGTAATAACGCCGGAAAATCCATCACGCCGGCGTCATGTTTTACCGGCGGTATTGTAGCTCCGGCGTTAAGTCTCCGGCGTGAAATTTTTCATTTAATTCATTTTATATATATATTTTTTCATTTTTCGTTTATAATTAGAAATATAATGTACATGACTTAAACGATTATTCATTTCAGATTTAAAATTTTCACCACGATTGAACGAAATTCGAAACGCGCATTCGAATTGTAAAAATTAGCAAACATTAAAATCAACGTCAAATATTCTTTTTGCATACAAATATTTAAGTATCCGCATAACCAAATATTCTTGTTGCATACAACCTCTTATATTTGCAACAGTTATTATTTGCGGCCTCTATGGAGGGACTCCCGCTGATTAGATGCTCCACGTTCAAGCAAGCAACCACTCCACTGCATCTTGGATGCTGACTCGTAATCATGTTCTCATTTTTCCGAAAGACCGCTGTAAAGCCCATGTCTTCAGGTTTGGGTTCAGTGAACCCGTAGACGTTGTTCTCATAATAACCGCCGGCAAGTAACCAATAGGACATAAGAACAATCAACGGACCTAAATCCTTCTTCACAATGAGCTTTCCAGCCTTGTCCAAGTCCCAGTACACTGGATCCATCACATGAAGTTGCCTGTCCTTCAACCACACATGAATCGAAATAAACCGATCTCCTTGAACAACCCACGACAAAATAACCTAAACAGGGACGAACGAGACATAAATTAACATAGGAACAAAGAAGGTATGCAAAAAACCATAGTAATGAAAATAATTGTTGCGCGGAGTACCGTTTCTGCGTTCCACCAGTTCGTTGTTTCGAATGTCGGGTTTATGTTACGAGGCAGATTGCATAAGTATTCCGATGGATTCCAGTTTTCCACTATCCAATCGTGCTTTATCAGCGGTGTGTTCTTACTCCGCCTCAAAACATCCCCGTGCATAACGCGTTCATATGAAGCCTTCAGATCCACCTAAAAAAACGAGTAACACGTTCAATCAATTTAATTGAGATGCATAAGTAACACTTTAATATCTTTAATCAGATACTAGATACATGTTAAACGTAATATGCATCGAGATACAATTGAATATCGATTTCACGCCGGAGACATCACGGAGGAATCCTCATAACGCCGGCGTAATCAGTTCCCGGCGTGATCAATTTTTCCGGCGTGATTCTCCGGCGTGAAATTTGTCCCGACGATTTATAAACTACTTTGAATAACTTATTAAATTTCAGGCCATAATTCATATGATAAACACTCTAAGATGGGTTTGTACGAACATACCATTACGTGCGTGTTGAGTATCATGAGATGGCCATTCACGTATTGCGGAAAAACTCGCGTCCCTTCGTGGAGTTGTTTACGAAGAGTCATCAGGGCCAAATCCATTTGCTAGTACATGAATAAAAATTGATTAACCACACAGTACAATAGATCAAGCATATTTCAAAAAACACGTACCAGAGCGTCCCAAGGTACCCCGTCATTCACCATCTGCTTGAGGACTCCGATAGTAATTGATGCTATCTGATCAGGTACATGCTTGAACTCGAAGCCGTAGTATACTTTCTCGTACCAATAGTTGAATTTAGAGACCGTTTGTGACTTGGGCCATGCTGGTTCAGAAGTCGGTATATAATCAGACACAGCCTTCAGGACGACGTCCCCAAAACCTGATGACTAATTCACAAAAAGTTATCAGATTCCTACGCCACATAACAATAAATAAAAGCATTGGCGGATACAATACCTGACCACGTCCAATCCGCGAAGTCGATGAACGAGCTGGATCGCGAACAGTAACATTTGGCGCCGTAGAAGTAGTATAGTCGGCGCTAGAGATGTTTTCTGGAAGTGAAAATCGCCCCGGCTGAAAGTCTTGGTACGTGGAGTATTGCGTATACTGCGTGAAGGGGGGGATGTACGTCGACGACTGCAAAATAATGTTGAATACACATTTAACGTCAAATGTCGAAATAAACTCGTAATATTAAATACACGTGTTGTTCAAAATGAGGCACACGAACAACGAAGTTGGTCCCGGGAAAGAGTAATTGGTGTATGGGGGGGGGGGGGGGGGGGGGAATACACCAATAACCAACCGTTTTTGACTTTTTAAAATTCAGGTCGATCTGCAGGTCGATTGTCAAGGTCGACCTTATCAGAGGCAGTTTGATCTATCAAGCTCGTATGGTATCAAGCTTGATTTATCAAACTGTTGTTAATGCGGAAGTTGGTGGAGGTTGATTACTCTTTGAAAAATCTTAAGGTTGAATATGGATAGCAGGTTGATTCGTGTAATGCAGGTTGATGCTCGTCAGTTTGATAATGAAATGAAAGAGCGATAAATAAAGAGAGAGAGAAACACCGCGATGTAGCGTGGTTCGGAGAAACCCTCCTACGTCCACGTCAGGTCGACTCGACCTGAGAATCCCTTTTCTTTTGGATCCACCTCTCTCTTATTTATACTGACTGAGTATCAGTTCTAGCTACAATCTAACTTGAGAGTAACTAGACACGAGTTTTGGGTCGTGACCCTTACAACCTTCGTACTAGAACGTACAAACAACCTTACGCTGTTACAGAGCTTGACTAACTCTATAATGGCGAGAATAAAAACAATCTTTCTAACTTCGAACAAATCGGAGGAGAAGATGTTTAAACAATCGACAAGCAGCAGTGAACGCTTCGTCGTTGTGGTGTTTTTTTCGGAATCGGAAACCTCTCTTCTTCAAGTGTTTGGGAAACTAATCGGATTTCGAACACTTGAATGGATATGAGCTTTGAGAGAGATTTGGGCAGAGATATGGCGTTGATAGCTTGTGTTTCCCGTGCTTGAATCCGAAAATGGCTGAAGTATTTATAGGCAGTTTTGAAAAACTAGCCGTTGGAGTCGGGCTGACGTGGCACTAGCCGTTGGATGCTGACTCACTTCTAGCCGTTGGGAATATTCATCCTTGCTGGCACTCGACGTGGCAAGGATCAGGTCGTGACGCTCCATGAAGGCGGAACATCGACCTTGATTGATAATCCAGCTTTTGAAATCTTCTAAGGCAATGCCAGCTGGAAGCTTGATAGGGGAGGTCGATAGACAGGCTGATGATCCAGCTTGATCCAATTGAGGCAGGTCGATATATCGACCTTTCTCTTACAGGGTGGATCGAACTTGATACTAAACGATAAAGGGCATCGACCTGCACTAACAGGTAGCAGGTCGATCTATCGGCCTTGACCCTAAACAAGTGAAAATATGCCTAAGTGTGGTTTCGATAAACATCATCAAAATCAAACTGCAAGGGGTTCCCAACAAAATAAAAGTAATAGAATATAGAATAAGATAAAAAACAATAATATAGAACAAACTGCCGAAATCACGCCGGAGAAATATGGCCGGAGAGTACATCACGCCGGCAGTGAATAACGCCGGCGTGATATAAATTCCGGCCATATTTTTCCGGCGGGAAAAAAAACCATGCATACCCAATCCAGTTTTTAATCTAATGATACAAATGGAAACACAAAAAACAGTTTAAACCACAAAATTATTTCCCAACCGATTTTACCTGTCCCGTAAAAGCATCCCATGCGGCCTTGAGCGAAGACGAAGCCTCCGGTAACGACCCGAGCGTAGTGTAGGGCTCAGAGGGTCCACTGTCTGTGTACAGCGGGAGTGTCGTGTCCCGACGGTCACCGACTTTGGCCGTCACGTACTGTATCCCGGAGGTCCTAGAACCTCCTGCTCCGGTAGTCGCAGCACCTGACGGGCGTGCTGAAGAAGGCCGAGCCGATGAGACAATCGGAAGACGCCCACCACGAGCGGATCCACGGCCTCGACTTGGTTGGGAGACCGAACGTGGAATACTTGAAGACTTGCAGCTGAACAAGGCCTTCACCTCGTCGAACATAGTTTTCACCTTGTCCATGAAGCCTTTAAGCTTCCTGTCGATCTCGGCATTCTGCTCGGCTATCTCCTCCCTCATGATCGCCCTTACGTCATCGGGCGTCGCGTATTGGGGGACATCGTGACCCCTGCTGCCGCTCGAAGATGCCTCCCTCGGACGTTTTCCGGGATCGCGCCTGCTCCCAGATCCCCGGCCCGATGTGTGCTCGGCCTGGTCCTCACCCATGTATGCCCGGCTCTGGGTGCTCCTCCTCGGACGTCCTTCCGACGTATCAAGTATGTCGTCGGGGTCGTGCAACGGTCGCCGTGGGCGTGCCTCGGGTGGAAAATGAGCAGTTTCGGCGGTCACGTGGGCGGGCGTGTAGAAATGTACGTCCAAATAATTCGGGACCAGGGACGACCGAAAGTACCCGAGCTCATACTCCCACTGCGTCGGCTGGATGTTCCCGATCGGATAACCAGGATCGTCGACTACTTGGAAGAACTCATCGTGGCTCAATTTACCCCGCGGCCGAGCGCCGAATGTCCACCTCACACACCTCGGGTAGATGTCCTCGTCTACAAGTATCCCGACGTAGTCAGCCATACCTCCGATCACTTCGTATCCCCACACTATCAAGGCCCAGGCCGGCCCGTAAAAGTGGTAGGTAGGCTTGTCTTGGGCGTGCTCGACGTAGTACCTAAGGGTGAGGAAGCTGTATGCACCCCAAGGAAACCGGTTGAACTCTGCCGGATCATCTGCCAGATGCCACAACCAGGGGAACGGGGCGGATTTTATATCGTGCCCCAAAATGAACGAATTGGCAATCAACACATTTGCCAGTCCGAGCAGGGTATCATGATCCTTCTCAAAGTATTTGGGGTTCGTGTTGATGAAGCCCAACAAATCCCTCGCCAAACGCCTCCCTTTGCGCACAATCCTTTGGTGGAGTCGGGAGTTCTTCGGAACAAGATGGTCATTCGGATCCCATGAGCTTTCGCCAAAATGCAGCCCTGTCACTAGGGCAAAGTCCGAGGCAGTAAACTCGATGCAACCCCCTTTTAGGGCGAAAAACATGCCTCCATCAATACTAAGAGCTCGGCAGAGGATGCTGTGAACTGTTTGGCCATATGACTGCCCCGGGCGCCACTCCAAAAATCGCCCGAAAGGGCCTTCTGCCTTGAATCGTGCGACCAGTGATTCCCCCCCTGCCGCTAATAAAGCTGCCTCTACCTCCTCGAGTATATCAGTTCTGTGGTACAGGTTCACCGTGCACTTTTTGTTGAAATGATCCGGACGACGTAGACCGGTGGCATTCGCGACAAGAGCCTGATTCAAGAAAACATAAAACGTTTAATAATGAGAATCGACTCCAAATGCACATACGAAAACAAAAAAAAAAAAAATCTAAAGGAACAAAAAAATTGAATATTAGAATTCAAAAATTCTGGTGAAAATAACGCCGCAGAAACCCTGCCGGAAAATGGATCACGCCGGCGAACAATAACGCCGGCGTGATACATTTTCCAGCAGGGTTTCTCCGGCGTTATTTTCACCCTAATTTTTTGAATATTAATTACTACTATATTTTAAGTCCGAATATTTTTAAAAACGAATACTACAATTTTTTGAAAAAACTATTTTCAAACATATACATATATCATTGTATCAACATATATCAACATAAATATGAACAAATTTGCATAATAAAAATCAGATTACAACATAATTAAGAAAATAAAAATCATATAAACAAAAAAGGGCATATCACGCCGGATAAAGTAGCCGGAAAAAACATAACGCCGGCGAACAATAACGCCGGCGTTATGCTGGATTCCGGCCACTTTGTCCGGCGTTTTTTTCACACAAATTCATAAAAAAATAATTCATCTTATATTTTGAGTCCTATTATTTTTTTCGCACTAATACTCAATTTTTAAAAAAACCTATTCTCAAACATATACATATATAATTGTAACAACATAAATATGAACAAATTTGCATACAAAAAACATATTATAACATAATTAAGAAAAAAAAATATCATTTAAACATATTATTGAAAATCACGCCGGAGAACGTCGCCGGAAAACTAATAACGCCGGCGAACAATAACGCCAGCATTATGACGTATTCCGGCGACTTTCTCCGGCGTTTTTTCGAGCAAATATATATATATATATATATATATATATATATATATATATATATATATATATATATATTTTTCCCTACTCATTTATGTATACGTATATTTTTTTAAACATACCATTATATTTTTTTCCTAAACAATTTTTAAGATCATATATACTACATTATAAGATGCACAAAGATTGGAATTAGGGCATATATAACAACAAAAATTACAATTACACTTCATAATAATAGGGAAAACATACCATTTTTGTTAGTTAAGGAATTCGGTGTTCGAGGGGTGTTCGTCTCCGGCTTCGTCTCCGGTGTGAATGCTATTGTTTCCGGCCAAGCTCCGGTCTACAAACCCTTCAAATAACATATTACGAATTAATTAGCAAATAAATCACATAATTATTGAATAATTCGAATTTAAATTTGAATTCGAATTAGATTAGAAAAATTTCGAATTAAATTTGAATCTAACATATAATATAAACTTGTAAATTTAAAATACGGATACACTAAAATTCGTAAAAAAAAAAAAAGGAAATTTTGGCCAAGATCACGCCGGAGACATGTTGCCGGAAAATCCATCACGCCGACGTGGTATCACGCCGGCGTGATTAATTTTCCGGCAACATGTCTCCGGCGTGATCTTGTCCAGAAAATCCTATTTTTTTTTTTACGTAGAATAATGTACTTATTGAGTATTACCTAGTTGTTTTCGACCGTCGACGGGATTCGAAGACTTCTCCGGTGTCGGGACGGGTTGCCGGCGCGGTGGATGGTTGCCGAAAAAGAGAGAGAGATAGGAGAGACTTGAGAGAGATGGGAGAGAGACGGGAGAGATGCCGGAAAAAAAATTCCGGCCGGTGGGAGGTGGAGAGAGAGAGGGCCGAGAGAGAGAGAGAGCTGAGAGAGAGAGAGAGTTGGGCGTGTTGGTGTTGCTGCCGGCAACACCCTTATTAATAGGGGGGGTGGGGTATTTGGGTGAATTATTAAAGTTTTTTTTGTCTTCTTCTTGTTTATTTGGGAATCAAATCCCCATTCCCCATGGAGTCAAAAAAAACATCACAAACTCCCATAATTAATTTCCATTATTGATTTAAATTTATTTGAATAAGTGGGACCCACCTCAATTAAATAATAAAAGGGGTATTTTGTACATCATTTGTAAGAAAGGGGTATTTTGTACATTGTTGATTTGAAAAGGGGTATTATAATTTTCTACCCAAATAAAAATTAATTATATTCCCAAAATTTGAATTTATAATTAATAACATGTAACGTAAGCTGTAAAAAAAATTATTTATTTATTTATTATATTACAAGGTTATTTTCGTCATTTACAATTTTAATCTTATCTTCAATTTTGGCTACCAAACAACCAACCACAAAACATATAAAATTCTAATCTTACCTAATCTTATCACTCAACATAACTTTTATCTTATCATGCCTTATCTCATCCACCCTACCAAACGAGCCCTAATTGTGATAAATGAAGATAATGAAAACAAGAGAAAAAGTGAAGAATAGTTAGTTGTAAATTGAAAATTTTATATTGAAATATGAAAATGACTTATAAAAAAAACAAAGACAAAGAGCTAAAACGACTTATAAAAATAAAACGGAGGGAGTAATTCTTAATATAAACAGTACATATTCGGATATACCAGTAATTTTCAAATTAGATTCGATTAAATATACGTACAGCTCAATACAATTGACTTAAAAGAATAACTACTCCCTCCTTCCATTAAGTAAGCATTCATTACATTTTCACACGAATTAAGAAATGTAATTAATATTGCTTCGAAAATTAAAATTTATTTATAAGTGTTCAATTTTGCCCTTGTTTATTACTACCTCCATTTTATAAAAGTAGCTCATATTTCTTTTTTTTATCCGTCTCATTCATTAGTCTATTTTTTTTTGTTTTATAAATGAGAAATAATTTTTGGCTAAAATTAATTCTCTCTCCTCAAAGTTAATTATAACAACACACTCTTATTTTCCTTAATTCTTGTGCGAAATGAAAATATAACTACTTTTATGAGATGAAGACAGTACATGACAATATTTTTAAAATTAGAATTTTTAGAATTATTAAATAAGTTTATTCACTTATTTGTGTTAAAATACTACAAGGACTATATTTTGAAATGAGACGGAAGGAAGTAGTTATCCGAGCGTGTAACTAGAAGGCAGGGAGTTGATAGCTAAATTAAAGATTGCAATTTCAGAATTTCCATCGAGGCAGTATTTAAATTTCATACTATAAAAAGAAAGACTGGCCAAAACAAATTTAATACCAGAGCCATAATTGCTATACGAAATTATAGGTTGCGAGAACGAATTTTGGGAAAAGTAGTGGCTGATTGATTTAAAGACTTGTTATATTAGACATTAATATTTAGACATGGAAATATAATACTCTAAAGGACTTGTTATATTAGACATTCCATGAAAATATGACTCCTTCAATAGAACAGAATATCCGTTGTATGATTTTCGGATTTTAAATTATAGGGGGAAAAAAAGAAAGAAAAAATATATGTACCAGAGTTTGCTTTAGATTACTAAATAAAAAATCAAAATCATTTAGTTTTAGATTAATTTAAGTCTCATATTATGTGTTTGCCCTTCTACAATTCTTTTCTAATAAGGATCTCAATTCAAAAAATTTAGCGTTAAACGTAGTTCTAAAAATCTCTAGACGCAAACAGAGCATTTGTTATGACGGATTATGATTATTGAGTAATAAAGGAACATAAAATATAAAGTAAACATAAATTTACGTGGTTCACCAACAATGAACTGATTACGTCCACAGAGGAAAAAAAAAAAAAAAAAAAAAAAAAAAAAAAAAAAAAGAAGAAGAAGAACAAATCGTATTAGCATGAGCTTGGTTACAGATTACACAATCGCTCTCATCAAACTCTATATATTCAATTTTCGGGAGTGTATATTTTCTAAGTGAAACTTTAAAAGGTTATAGATGACATACAAGTATGACGTTGTTCAAACCTTTGGGATTGTGGTGAATAAAGTACAAGAACTAATCAGAGGTGAAATTCTAAGGCTAGACTCGGTGAATGATGTGTTTGGATTGGAAAGGAGTGATCTAAGTTGAAGAAAGGAAGCTACCGCCGACTCCTCTTATCGACAACAACTTCAAAGCCCAAAAGGAACACATACTAAGTGGCTTCAAGAAGGTGTTATGAACTCAAGTTTTTTTACAAAGGTTGTCAACCGTATAATATATATATATATATATATATATATATATATATATATATATATATATATATAGAGGATTGATATGCTGGGCGACACTAATCAGCGCCGAGAATAGGCGACTGGAACTGTCTTCCCTAATCTCTCGCCACTCAATTTTCTCTCTCATCTTTTGCATTTTTAATTATTTTTTATTCTCTCACCTATACATAATATATATAGCATTTTCACTCCATCTAAATTCTATTATTCAATTTATTCTCTATATAATTGAAACTCTCCCAATAAATAATTAAGTAGTAATTAATATTTAATTATCAAAATTAACAAGTCCTAAAGTGGAGGTTTATAGACCCTAGCTAATTGGGAATATATAAACCCTAGTTGGAAACGTATGAACCCTAATTGAAAATTTATAAATTCTAAAGAACAATTATAAATAAATTATATTGACTAGTACTACTGGATATCAATTGAAAAAGAATGTAAAATAAAAAGTATTTACTAATTGAGTAATTACGTGTGAGATAGAAAGAAAAGTTAAAAAAGAAAAATAGAAATGAAAGAAAGAAAGAAAAAAATGAAAAGAAAAGATTTTGATTACGTGGCTTTGTCGCTCACCATGTCGCTCAATTGAGTCGCGTAGCATATCAAATTCCTATATATATATATATATATATATATATATATATATATATATATATATATATATATAACTGACAAAAACAGAAAGTATTCAACAAAGTGCAAAAACGTGTATATGCAAAAACGTTCCAATTAAGTAAGGTTTCTTCTTTAATTTTTGGAAGGTTTTTAGCAATCGGGTTGCAACTAGAAAAAAATTTATAAGAAGAGGAATCGTTGTTGATGATCGGGAATTTTTTTGCATCTTGTGTCTTCACCTTTTGGAGGACATTGATCACCTATTGTGTCTGTGTAGCATTTCATATATATATATATATATATATATATATGATGTATTGCAAAAATCTTTTGGCTAAATTAAGGTTGAGATGGTAGAATGTAATATCCTTTGAAATCACTTCTCTAAACACTACAAGAAATCTCGCTAATTGCGACGGATTTAGCATGAAATAGAATTCTGTAGTTGAACGCAGACCGAATTAGCGACGTTAGACTTTCCGTTTCCAAAAAACTACAGAACTTTGCAATCTGTCATGGCTCAAGGGGTCAAGGGGGAAAACAAAAAAAGAAGATGATGAATATGGTGCAATCTTCAAAGGGATCAAGCCAACATTTAAAATATTTTGAAAGGAGTTAAGTTTAGTACTTGAAAGTGGATTCGACATTTCTTTTCATAGTTGTAGTTGTCCGTTTTGTTGTTCGATTCCTTACTCGCTATTTTATTTTATTTCTTTAACTTTTCAATAAATAAGAAAATAAGAAAAGCATTAAATATCGAGGCAGTCCTTCCTTCTTTAATACTCTCAACGCCCCCCTAATTAAAAAATATATATAGCGACCGAACTCGGTCAATCAAAACCCAGCCTATTTATTACACAAACATTCTTCATATCCAGTATTAACCCCCCTCTTTCATGCATTTTACACACACACACTCTCTCTCTCTAGATCTCTCTCACTAGCTCCCCTCACCTTTTAAATTTTGCATGTTCTCAACCTATCCCTAAGTTTAACACCTTAACTGCAGCTGATTCATCAATTCAGACATGGGGTCAACTTACTTGAAAGTCCTATTTTTGGTGTCAATTTTATCCTTTGCTAGTGCTAGTAACTCGTCCGAGTTCGATTACTTGAAGGTTCCGGCCTCGGAATTCGTAGGGTCCGTGAAGTCCACCATAGATATTATCCGGCAAGTGATGTCAATAGTCTCGCAGTTCTCTGGCGCGTTCGGCGATTTCCGGCTGGGTAACGCCGTCTCCGACTGCCTCGAATTGATGGATCTCTCGGTAGACCAGTTGAGCTGGACTCTCTCTGCATCACAGAATCCGAATGGTATGTTTCAGCAACCTCTAGCTTTTGCACCTTTTTCAAAAGTTTAAATTAAATTTGTGGTGCATGCCTTTAATTCTCGTGTGACCTTTTGATGAAATTAAACCAAGACAAAGAGTAGGGCTTTAATGTTTGATAGTGAGATGGATCTGCTTCTCGTGTACTATATCAATATATTTATTTAGTTTCTACAAGCATATGACTTCACATGCGGCACTAGTACATATATTTATATGATTTTGAAGTACTCATTCCGTTTCACTTATTTTGATCCCTTTATTATATAAATAAAATTACTAGGTTGCATTCTTTTTTTGATGAGAAAGAAAAGAGATATTTACCCTTTAAATGTTTCTTATTTCTCACTTTTTCCTCATATTTGGCATTTCCTCCCCTTCATTTGCTCTATAATGAAGAAAAAAATATTTCTCTAGTATCGTGTTATAAATATTTTCTTCAGTTTAAGGAGTAAAATTCTTCCTTATTGATAAAAGATGTCGAAGGGGTAACATTTAAAGAGTGATTTTTTCTTTTCACTCATTTTATTTCACATCAAAG
Source organism: Thymus mandschuricus (assembly GCA_029379335.1). Lineage (NCBI taxonomy): Eukaryota > Viridiplantae > Streptophyta > Magnoliopsida > Lamiales > Lamiaceae > Thymus > Thymus mandschuricus. Next base: position 10,433,688 of record CM057078.1, read on the forward strand.
ATAACACAACTTTATAATAAAAAGGAATTATGATCTTTAGGACTTAGGACGGAGGAATTAGTATTTTAATTTATACCTTTTAGTTATAAGATGTGCTCTCTTTGATGTGAAATAACTTATGCAAAATGACTTGTTTTTGCACATTTTATATTTTCTTCTTAGTCACTGTGTCCGAAACAATTTCTAACATTTCAAAGTTCTGAGATTAGATCTTATTATCCTCTCTTATTTATTTATTTATTTATTTATTTATTTATTTATTTATTTATTTATTTATTTATTATATGAGAAAAAGATGCGATCAATTAGATATAGTCTTATACCGCGCACAGCCAAAATTTGTATGATGATATTTACATAATTGGGCGACAGTGGGCCCCGAAGAAACGAAAGGATTAATTAAACTAATCTAGGCCAAGATACACAATTTACACGATAGTCTAGCACGATCTCCTTTTTTGTATTTTCTCGGCTATTGGGTTAACTTATTCGGAACTTTTCCTTTACGAAAGATATGAAAATGCACGTGCTCGAACAGTAAGCGGTTAATGTGTAAGATCGAAGGTCAAAATATATTTAGGTTTTTAATTGTAAAAATTTTAAGATCATGATTTGATACGCTAAAAATAAAAGTTAATAATTGAACACGTCAAACGTTTAAGTGATGTCTAATTTGCTAGTGTCAAGATCAGTTAGTTTTGTGCAATCAACCCAATACAAGAACAAGTAAATATTTCTAAAAATTTTGTCCGCAGGCAAAGACAACGGTACCGGAAACGTGAACGCCGATATGAAAACATGGTCTAGTGCAGCTCTGATCAATCAAGATACCTGCAAAGAAGGCTTTGATGGTACTAATGGCATTGTCAAAGATTTGGTCGCCGGCAGCCTAGACCAAGTCACCTCTTTACTCTTTAACATCCTTTCCAACATTAAACCTACACCCAACGCCCCTCCATCCGGCGGTGCTAAGGGTGGTGGCGGTCGTGGGGGAGGTAGGAAACTAATTTCTAGGGAACAATTTCCCGATTGGTTGAAACCCCACGACCGGAATCTCCTCCAAGGCACCAGCGGCGTTGCCGCAGATGCAGTGGTGGCAGCTGATGGCAGCGGGAGTTTTCGTAGCATTAAGGATGCTGTGGATGCAGCCCCGGAGTATATTAGCAAGAGATTTGTTATCTACATCAAGAAAGGCGTGTACAAGGAGTATGTGGAAATCAGTAAGAAGAAATGGAATATTATGATGATGGGAGATGGGGTGAATGCTACTGTTATTTCGGGTAACCGGAATTTCATCGACGGCTGGACCACTTACCGATCGGCTACATTTGGTAAGTTTTTCAGTACTCCTTCTATTTTGTTGATATGAATAATTAGCTTATCTTAATATCATTATTAATGAATCCTCTCCGCAAAAGTTTTACATTATAAATTAAAATAAAAGGATCGACTTAATTGTTTTTGGTTGGACTGTAACAGGCATATGCATGATTAATTCTACCAAATTGTCTAAGAAAATGTCGTCCAAAAATTAATTGTTGGAATAGACTTCATACGTAAATATTTGCTACATTTAATGCTAGGGCTTGATTTAATATTTTTTAGGTTGGAGTTAGACTATATAATCTATAATATAGTATCACTTTGGGCGGGCCCACGAAACAATTAAATGCTTTGCATACATATATCAATAGATATGATGTGTGTCCCCATTTACGTTGCACATGGTACAGGTCTCGTGGGATGTTGGTTCATCTATAAATTATTACATCCGTAATCGTACGTGATATATGCACTATCCGGGGAAAGTGGGAAAAAAAAGAAAAATACTCTTAACATTAATTATATTTCAATATACACTATCCATAAACTACTTTAACATCTACTCGTTATACATATTAAAATTTGTATTAATTAGTAAAGTCGTTGGTAGTAAAAGTATCATGATACTACTTCAACCATCATTTACTAACACCATTGCATTACTAAGATTTTCAATTTTGGGACATAAATCCTATAATCACTTTAACATTTTATCACTTTAAAACTTTACGTGTAAAATGGGTCCACAACCATTGCACTTTAACACTAACACTTTAATTTATTCAATATCATCAATATCAATATAGGTTAATTGGACTCTGACCACAATTTTAGTCCAATAAATTATGAATTCTGGAAGTAATATTTTAGAATTGATACCATACCTATTATGAATTTGCAAATAATGAACGAAAGACGTACATTAATTAATTGTTTATGTATCTATAATAGAACCGAGCCAGATCAAATTAATTAAGGGATTATTTTTAATCTTACATTCAGGCACGTCCTAATGTTTTAAAATTTTCCACGTTATATATTTGGATGAAATAGTGTAAAAAGTATAATCTGCATAAAAAATAAAATTGAAGAATTTAATAATAAAACCATTATGCAATTTAATATTTTATGCATGACTAAAATGCACCGTTTCATCACTATTCATTCTCAAAACTATCAATTTTGAAATAAAATCTAACCTAACCTTTTTTTTTTGTTCTCAAAATAAAAATGGCAGCTGTGAAAGGTCAGGGGTTCATAGCCAGGGACATAACGTTCGAGAACACGGCCGGGCCTGAAAAGCATCAAGCGGTCGCCTTCCGGTCCGACTCCGACCTGTCAGTACTCTACCGTTGCGCCTTTCACGGGTACCAAGACACTCTCTACGCCCACTCCCAACGCCAATTCTACCGCGAATGCCAAATCACAGGCACCGTCGACTTCATGTTCGGCGACGGAGCCGTCGTGTTCCAAAACTGCCAAATCCTTGCCCGCAAAGGCCTCCCCAACCAAAAGAACACGATCACCGCCCAAGGCCGAAAGGAGCCTGTCGAGAACACCGGCTTCTCGATCCAATTCTGTAACATCTCCGTTGAGCCCGACGTTTCAAACTTGACGCAAACGTATCTAGGAAGGCCGTGGAAACTGTATTCGCGCACGGTTATCATGCAATCGTACATCAGTGAGGCGATCAGGCCTGAGGGTTGGCTGGAGTGGAATGGTAATTTCGCGCTCAACACTTTGTATTACGGTGAGTATATGAACTATGGACCGGGTTCGGGAGTCGGGTCCCGGGTAAAATGGCCCGGGTTCCATCTGTTTAATTCTTCGGCCGAAGCGAATAGTTTCACAGTCTCTCAGTTGATTATTGGGAATTCGTGGTTGCCATCGACTGGTGTCAAGTATACTGCAGGTTTGGGAGTTTGAGAGCTCAAATCTTGCACTGAAAATTGCTGATTATAATTACTTAGTGTAAATGGTGGTGGATGAAGAGCTAGGTTTGGTGATTTGTTTTTGGAATGTGCTTTTCATTATATCCTACTTTTTATTTATTTATTTATTTATTGTTTTTGGAACTATATATTATCTCCTGATTGTGTATTGGGATGGAATATTGTGTATTTAATTAATGATGGTGTTGAATATGGGTTCTTATATAGGAAGTCATTTAGTTTGCTACTATTAGGACCTATTTTGATTATATTTTCTGCATATAAATCTAGAAAAAAGAACATAAAAAACACTAAAAAGAACGATTAATCACCGGAAATCAGCAGTGCATCTGGAAGCTCCCCGAGAGTCGGAAGGAACAGACCGCCGACGATTCCTGGTCCAAGGATCTCGAGCAACAGCTCACTCCCGGTGGAGAGAGAAAGAGAGACAGGGACCAAGGGAGCGAGAGGACGAAACCCTAGGCAAAGGTGGCTCCACCATCGGCGACACCTTCCCTGTGTGGAACGTCTTCCCTCCGTTGGATTAGCTCCTCCCAATCGTAAATCCTGCCGCCGCCTGTGATTCCGAATCGGCGGCAGTCGACATCGATTCAATTCCTCCTTATTCTCGTCGCTGCTACTCTTTCTTTCCTCTCTTTCGCGAGCTAGATGAACTCGGCGAGAAACTTGTCATCCCACACAAATCCCGGCGAACCTTGCCACCGGAACGAAAATCATCGCTGCAAACCTCCCATTGACGGCCTCGACGTGTCCGTAGTGGTGTGAGAGAAGGAGTTTTGGTGTGAGAGTTGTTAAGCGTTTTAAATTCAATTTAGGCAACGTAGTTATGACAATTCAAAATAACAACATCCATATATTATACCATTGTCGTTGGATATTTAACAACATATTTTCAAGAACGGTAACTAAAAACCATTATCTATGAACACATTTTTTTTCCTTATAGACAACGTTAGAAGAAATAACAACGGATTTTGCAGTAATAACAACGGTTTATCTAAAAACCGTTGTAGTTTAGGCGTTTTTAAATCCAATTTTTGTTGTAGTGATATAATTCATATGCAAGTTTCCTACATAAGGAGAAAGAAAAAAAGAAAAATGGTATGATATAATGAAGAAAGAAAGTATTATAGTTTGAGAAAAAAGAAGAATAAAGAGACGAGCAACTTATAATCGACATGAGATCCTCTATCCCAACTTTCATATACCAACCGTGTACTCGTTCGATGCTATTTCACCATTTAAAATAGGGTAGTAAAGTGTAAGCACGAGTCGTATCCACAGAGATTGATTTTCGAACTTATAGGAGTTACCTCTAATAGAGATTGTCACTAGTGTCTAGGTAAACAAATATTTGAATGTTGGGGTTTTGGTTTTAAACAAGAAAAAAATAAATAAATGAAATAACAAATAATAAATTCCAGTACGAAATACAGAATTAAACAATAGACGAAAATAACGAAACTAACAAATAAGAGAAAAGCGTTGATCCTAGGTTAGTAAAATCTAATCAAACCACTATAAGAAATTTAGTTATAGATAACAAGACATAGATAACGGTATTTTTTGAAAACCATTATGTATGAGCGCGTCTTTTTTTATAGATAACGGTTTTAAAGAAAAACTGTAATGTATGAAGAATCACTTTTAACAAAGATAACAATTTATACTATACTGTAATGTAAAATGCTCTGATTGTTAACGTTTTTTTACTGATCGCTATCTAAATATAGTGTTATTTATATTTTAATAACGCTTATAAATAATGTTATTATTTTTCATTATTAAAAGAATTAAAAAAAAAAAAATTAGAGATAATATACCTTTTTACCCATTTTGACTTTTTCAAAACAATTTTAGGTATGGAATATAGTTTACACAAAAAATACCCAATTTTAGGTTTGGTGGACAAAAGTGCCCTTGTTTTTCTAAGCTTGAAATATTTTTTACTGTCATTCGCGTTTCTCTCTTTCCTCCGTCTTCTTTATCCTTTCTCAATCCCTCTTTCACGACTATAGTAGCACCTCCGCCGCCTCCCCACGCCACCGCCAATTCCTCTAGTAGTTTATGGATCTCGTTCAATCGAGAGGTGTTCGGAGCAGAATCCCCAAATTCGTTCCTGTTGAATCGAGAGGTGTTCCTCTAGTCGATCCTCTCGTACAAGACGCTCCGCAGATCGCTCCTATTGAGTTATTCGTTCTTCGTGTGGATCCTGCTCCTCCTTCCTCGCCGCCACAGGCTTTCCGCCACCACCTCGCCGCCGTCTTCCCCCCGAGCTGCGTCGACCTCGGTTAGGCGACGGAAATTCGGGATCCGTAGGGATGAGGAGGACACGATGAGGTGTAGGGCTTTGCCGGAGGCGATTGAGATGGCGACGGAGGATAGCAGATGGTGCAGGTGGACGACGTCGTTGTTCATCAGAGTGAGTCAGAATGCGCTGTTCTGTAGGTCGTGGTTGCCGGTTTTCGGTGAATTGAGGTACGATTTGGTCGTTTTTTTTGGGCGTGTTGTGATTGTTGAGTGATGCTGATGGATTACTTTATTCTGGCTTTCTCTGTCTCCGCAAGTAATGGTTGAGGTCGTTTGCAGCTAAATTTTTATTTTTATTGCTGATTTTGCCGTGATCGTGAAATTAAGATCTAGTCAAGTTGATTTGGATGTTTTTGTGCTGTTCCAATATTGTGAATATAAGTATTGGATTGATGTTATGGAACTTCTGTAGTACTGGAATTGTGAGCTAAGAATTATGCAGTTTTAGTTTGTTGTATGTTTAATCACTACAACAAAAACAGCTTTTAGGGACAGCTGAAAATGTCACAATTGACAACTTATTGCAACATCTTACTTTTCTCCACGTTTATTTTTAATGTCGCTAGTCAAGGTGTAGCAATAGAATTAATTTGTTGTTGCGACACTTTCTAGTGTCATGATAGATTAAAAAATTTCAGATTTTAAAATATTACACGTCATCCACGAATGTGGAGAAAGGCTCATGGTAGTGATGATGTCATTTAATGTAATTTTAATTATTTACAAATTCTAATTTTATTTAAATAGAAGAATTCTTATTTTGCATTATGCATATAATTGACATCAAATTTATTGATGGCATAAACTCTGAAGAATAAAATAATTGAGTCACTATTCATAAATTTATAAATCATACATATTCATTCATGAAATGAAATTAAATCAAAAATCATTTCTCACATGAGCAGAGTACTACTATTTACACTATAAGATAAACTTCAACATCACCGTAACAGTTGAAAACTTTTGGCTCCTCCATCTGAAGACCAAAATGTGTTCCTAGTCGTTAGCGTAAGCACTCCATATTCGTACACGAGCTGAAGGGTCTCACACAGAACCGGGTAGCGGGATCAGAGGAGAAGCCGGCAAAATTACCCTATCATTTGAGTTCTTTTGCATGTTGAGGAGCTGTGGACTCTTACAAGGAGGACTCGGCTCCAAATATGCTATGGTATCTTCAGAGAAGCTTCCTATACATATTGTATCTCCTCTTCCATGCCACATCCCAAACTGGACATTGTTCATCTCCAACGTTCTCGACTCCTGCTCGACATGATAATCGCATCAAGAATTTTTCAAAAATGAGGATGATTCATAGTTAAGAAGATTTAGGAGATTGTGAATTTTCTTCTTTGTATCAATACATGAAAATAATATCAAACGTGAGGACAGACCTGACATAATGTGCAGCCCGGGCAAACTAGATGGTAAACAAAGTCATCAAACGATGAGTCGCCACCCTGGAGACAAGAAAATTTAGTCACATTAGCTATCAAGATTTGAAAACATATAACGAACAAGCAATGTTAAGATTTTACAGTTAAAATGCCAAAAGACAGAGACTTGCTAAACTAAGCAGTACGAACTAGCTCATAAATTCTGCTTATCTAGGAAATATTAATGATCAGAAATCACCTTTGCATGCAGAAATTTGTGCAGTTTGATGAACAAATAGACTTACTTATCCGAAAACATACACAAATGGTGGTATTGTCAAGGACCGAACAGTTTTAGAAGGGATTGCTCACTTTTATATTGAACTTCTTTATACGTTCCAACTGCGAGAGCGAAGAATATGGCCAAATATAGGAAGTAGCATCTTCTGGTTATTGTAAAGGCTAGCAGGTTGGAAAGGGCAATGATGAGAAGAATCAAGTAGATAGATCCCTGCAATTAACGTAAAACTAATACTCAGCAACAAGAGAGACGACTCAATATAAATACATCAAATGCGACGCTAAAAGAATCGACTGCAACAATGTTTACCAGAAAATTAAAACTTTGCTCAGTTGCATCCAAAGTAAACTCACTACTTAATTAATCCTACAAATAGTTATACAAGTTAATATTTCAGCAACTAAACCAACTCAAATCAAAATGCAAATTCAACAAAAGTTACTCTTTAGAGGAATTATAAATAAAAATAACTTCTTATGAGGAATACACAGTTAGTACCTTTTTTTGCCCAGCCATCGATACCAGTTTTTACTTCCCATCTTATCCAATTCAATATGCCCTCAAATGCAATTAGATTAAATGCAACGCAACCCTAAGAACCAACAAGACGTGGGAAAAAGTAATTGAGAATAGGAAAAGGATTGGGACTTTGAAAAATTGAGAAATTAAATTTCGTTGCAGTAAGAAGAAATAGAAAACTCGGAGATGAGGGATGTACGCACAAGAGAGATAGACGGATAGTGTGAGAGATGACCTGAGGTATGGCGACGACGAACAGGTTTCTTCGGAGACGAAGGACTCCAGATCTGATAATTAGGGATTTAGGGCTAAATTCTGAGAAAAAAACAAATAACCACAAGTTTTAAGATATCAACAATTTCTAAGGAAAAAAAAATGCTTCATACCAGATGATAGGGATAAATATCAGCCTCACTCGTATAATGATTAAAAGAGATTGATTCAACAAAGAGCAGATCCTGGATGCCGCGGAATCTGACAATTACTATGGTTTGGATTAGGACCCATGTGCAGAAGCTAGTGTTCGCAGAAGCAGCCTTGGCCTTAACATGCTCCTGTTAATACCCAGGGATCTGCAGGGGTGCATAATCCACTACTACAAAAAAGGTCTTCGACAACGGTTAATACCCGTTGTCTTTCTCAATTTCGTACTGTTGTCGTAGGCTGTGTTGTCGTAGATACGCGCTCATAGACAACGGTATGTTGAACTGTTGTTGTTATATATTACCACAACGGTGTTTCAACCGTTGTCGTAGACGTGTTGTTGTTGTGAATTACTACAACAGTAGTTCAACTGTTGTCGTATATGTGTATTTTAATGTTGTTGTTTTTATTAATTATTACACCTATTTTTATATATAAATAATTAAAACAACAAAATTAATATTAAAATTAAACCAGATTATATAAATTTCAAATATTATAAATAAGAATATCAAATTAATACAACTATCCATTACAAGGTCTCTAAGTTCTAGTCATGATCAATTAAAAAAAAAAAAATTAAAAAAAATCCTCAAAGGATTTCAAGTCTAAGAGATCCAATAGTAGCCAAAATTAACACTAATCTAAAAGTAACATGGACATCCGACCTTGAATTTCTTCTCTTAATTCCTATGCAAAATTCAGTGGCTGCAGCACGAATTACAATCTTTATTTTCTCACTGTATCCCGTTCTTTCAATAGCCTCCTTTACAAAATCCAAGCATTCTTTCAAGCTGCACGAGTAAAAACTTAAGAAAACAGATACATATCCACATTGTACAAAAGAGACCAGTGAGAAAACTTACCAGGATATATTGGGAGCAAATCCGCCATCTTCTCTAACATTGCATCCATGTGAACCATACTGTTCTGTAATCACAGCCTGAATAGAACAAGTAAAATAAAATTAGTCGCCAAATAATCGAACAAGGTAAAATGTATCCTTTGTTTGTTAAATAAAACATAGGGTAGTTTCATATAAGTTTGCCAAAATCTTGAACAATCAATATCCCAATGAGTAAAGGCTGTAAAGCCAATTCTAATACACCGAAACCTTCATCCTTAAGGTATCTAAATATCCTACTATTTAACAAGCATTTAAGAATGATCTTGGACATTCAAAAAGTAATCTAAAGCACAAATTACACATCCAATAAATAACCACAGCTGAGCAATATGATTCTATGGGTCCTACAATCATAATTTGAATCTACATTCTCATCAAGCTATAACACAGAATTCAAGAGGAGACTTCTCCATGAATTATCAATGCAACTATAGTATAGGCATAAATCTAGGCACTCTAGTTAAGATGGATTACCTACTGCAAAGAAGAAGCTGACAAGGGCTTATTAAGTTCAAATTTCCATTCCCGAAGCATCTGGTGCACTTGCTCTTCGAGCACCACCACATCAATTGTCAGACTCTCCTAATAGCTGATTGAAGATCGCTAAAGACTCCCAGCAGATCATCTACACGATATTGGCTCTGTCCTTGAAGAGTTTATGGGATGAGGACTTGCATGCCCCACTCTTTAAACACGTTAAAAGGTTGTAACTATGAACTACGAAGGATATTTTAGTTCTGTTTCAGAATGTTGGGTAAGTAGAGGACAAATGATATTAATTTCACTTCTGTCATATATGGTTCTGGACAGAGGAAACCATACTTAGCTCTTTCCTAACACACATATGGTTGTATTCAAGAATCAGTCGAAGATATTTTCAACTGCATTTCAGGAGTTGGGCTATAGTTTATCTAGAACTAATGAAAATAGTGAATTCATCTTCAAGTGCTCTTTAGTTTTGCCTTGGCTTCTCTATTTTTCTCTAAATAATATTCTGAAACTGGAACTATTGGTTCGTGGACTTATGAAATCTGAATTTAAGAGGTTTGAGTCCTTACCGCTGCAGCATGTTCTTCCTTTACCCTCACCAAGTGTTGCCGAGATTCTTCCTTGAATTCTTCAATTTTTTGCTCACACCTTTTCTCCACATCTTGGACAATTTTATCTGCCTGAAAGTTGATAGGATGATATTTAAACGATGCAGGAACTGGAATGCAGTAACTCATAATGGAAAAGTAACCGAAATGAACCTTTTCTTTCTCAAGATTAACAGTCTCCTGCTTCTCCACCTCATACTTCATTCGAATATCGTTAATGGCCTGATCAAATTCCAACAAATGGTCATCTTGATGGATCTAGAAAGTAACAAGGATATGCATAATCCTTAGAAGTTAAAATTGTGAAGGGGGGGAAAAAAAAAGCAGACCTGATCATTTCTTTGAGATATTTCCTTCAAATGCTTGGATAGTTCTGAGTGTTTGCTTTCTAGCATATGATCATATTCCTTTCTGGCCTCCTGAAGCTTACTTTCAGTATCAGCCAAGGAAGCCATAACCTGAAGCAGAAGACCAAATGTTACTAGACCATCCACCAGGCAGTTGTTCAAAATTGCAGTAAAACATACCTCTGCTTTTTTATCATCAATCTGTTTCTCTCTTGCTTTCAATTCCACAACAAGTTGGTCCTTTTCCTCTATTGCATTCTCAAGCACTTTCACTCTTTCCTCAAGGAAATGTACATTTTCTTCACTTTTTTCAACTTCTTTCTGCAAGAGATCACTTTCTTGCTGCTTCTTCAGGATCTCCGTTTTAAGTTCATCTATAAGACTTTTACTGCTGAGCTCTAACTCAGAAAATTTCAGCAATAAATCTTGCTGCATGACAAGAACAAAAAAAAAAAAAAAAAAAAGAAATCAACTTATACCACATTCCATTTCATAAGAGACCAAATTCAGTAGACGATCTTTTACCACTTTTTTCCTCTGATAATCTTGAATTTTCTGACGAGCTCCTGAGGTTGTCCTCCAAATTGAGTATCAGGGCTTGCATTTCACTCTGTTTAGAAGTAACTAAACCAGTTAGCCTACTCAAGAATCCAAATCAAGAAACAAATGTGGATATTATCAACTTAGGCTTGATTCATTTCTGGAAGCAGCATGCAGATTCCCAGTACACTTAACAATAACAACATAAACTCAAACGTTCAAAGGAATTTTTATTTCTGGACAAAATAAAAAAGCTAAACAGACTTAAATCGAGAGAGATAGAGAACTCACCTAGGCGACGAGAGAGTGAACCGATAGTTGCTGATTCGGGAGACTGGACCGACTGGTGGCAAAACAAGAAAAGATAAGCAGCAGGTCGAACAAGAAGGGAAGATTCTGAAACATGATAAAGAAACATGATAAAGAAACATGATAAAGAAACATGATAAGAAAATGAAAGAAACTATAACAATAAAATTTTCTATAGGTAGTATTCGAAATAATGAGGTTACTGGGCAATTTCTGAAACAAACATTTCACACTTAATCTTACAACAACACATCATCATGGGCTCTCTACATGCTATCAAGTTCACCATGAGATCTGCATCCTCAAACTCACTCTTTAAATCACTGCCCTCAATCAGAACGCGACCATTCCAATCGAAAAATTCATCTATAAACTTACCAGGGGAACTAGGGGAGTTTGGCAGCTGAAATTGACTCGATTTTCAACCACACAACACACTTAAAAAGAAATTTAAAAGCAAACACATCAAACCCGAACTAGCACATACTAGCATTCCCAAAATCGAAAGATTCATCCACCCAATAGCCACAAATCAGAAGCTTCGCTGCTTCCAATTAAAGAAAAGCAGCTCCCTCCCACTACAACTACCGAAACTAAAATCCGCCGGTTCCCAGAAACTTCCCCCAAACCCAAAAGTTCGAACAAGAGGGGAAGATTTTCCCAGAGCAAGAGGGTGAAAAATAAAACAAACCTGCTTTCAAAGGGTGTAGAGACGACGCCGAGTTAATGTCGTCGGCTCCGGGATGTCTCACACCTAGAATGAGCATGAAAAATCAAAAATTAGGGCTCCTACCGAGATGGAGATGGACGGAGAGGGAACGACAAAGAGAGAAACGGAGGGAGAGGGAGCGCGATAGAGAGAGAGACGAAGGGAAAGGGAGAGGCAGCGAGAGAGAGACGGAGGGAGAGGGAGAGAGAGGATCTTACCGGGAGAAGGCCAGAGACGACGACGAGAGGCCGGAACGACACCTGTTCTAATTAGGGCTCCAGTTGGGAAATTTCAATTATTCATACTTTTAACTCATCGAAAAATAAATTTATAAACTACGACAACACTAAACGATAACAATTTTATACACTGTTGTGAAATTTATATACAACAACACTATACAACAACAATTCATAAAACACTGTTGTCTATGAGCGTACTCCGGTCGCTCATAGACAACAGTTTTTAAAACGACAACACTTTTCAGGGATATAATAACAGGAAATACACGGAACTGTTGTCGTAGATGTGTTGTTTATGTGCGTTTTTGTAGTAGTGATCGGCGTGATCCTAGTCCTTCTAGAGTGAGGACCACAATATCAATGACAAGGGGAATTTGTCATTACAGAAATTCCTCTTTTATCCCTTCCATACAAGAAGCATCCACCTTTTCATCCTCCCCACGCCTATAAATACTAAGCGAATGCACAACAAGATCAATCATTCTCTACGAACAACACGCTCCTTAGTGTACTGTTCCATTCAATTCTATACTCTCTCTTACGAGCTCCTCCGGACTCAAGTAGTCAAGGCGTTCAAAGCTTTCTTCCGGGAAGCTTTAGTTTCCCTTCACCTCCATCCTCTTTTCTCGAAGCCGGGAAGAATCTCCATCTTATACCCCGTCCCAAGCCTAAGGTAAAACCCTTGTTTCCAAAAGGGAATGAGGCTCGACGGAGATCCGTTCTCCTTGTTTCCCTTCTCTTCTCCTGTTCCATTTCTTCATTATCTGCTTATATGAGTGCAAAACTCCATGAATCTCGCTAGTTTATGGCTAAATATGCCTTTTACGCCTCATTCATAGCTCTGCGTGCGTATGAAGCTCTTGCTCTTTACTGTTTTAATGCTTTATCCATAAATGCTCCTTGCAAAACATGATGAACAATACCCTAAATTGTTGTGGATCTCCAACCCGGATCTATCAACTGGCGCCGTCTGTGGGAAACATTTTTGAGTTGAGATGTCGATTTCCCCTGTTTTTATGCGAAATTCCAGCCCGTTATTGTAATGCTGTTTACCATTTCCCTTTTATTATGTCCTTATGTGGAGAATATGAGGAAATCTGATATTACATCGATTGGAAATGCCCTGTTTGTGATCTAAGCTAGCGGAAACTCAGATGGGTGTGCTGCTGTTTGGCATTTACTAAGCTCTCCTCGGTTACGAGCTATTGAGTGTGATATGATTTTAGGATTATGCCCTCTTTGAAATGGAAATTGCGATAAACATTTCGATTGAAAGGATACTTGTGTTTGAGAGGATGATTTTCTCTCCTTGAGTGTGAATTAAGCATTAATATCTGTAAGTGCCGTCAAAACCCATGGGTTCAAAGGGCTAATCCCCTGTTTCTCTTTGAAGTTTTGGTTGATTCTAATGATATGCGCATAAACTTGTCCTGTCATTTACTCTGCCGTGATGATCACCTAGAATGGTGGCTATCTAATCAAGGGAATGTGTATTGAATGCGAGATTTATATTATTCCTGAAAAATTTGAGTATGTATACCATGAATTTGTTTTAGCTACATTGCTTGTAATACATGAATCCAGTGACTAGAAATAATCTCAAGGCCACATCTCTTTCATGACATGAATTGTGATGGCTAATCTGTTGTTGTTTGTCAAAAACTTAAGGTTGTGAGGGATCCGGAGGAAAGGCGGGTCACAAACTGCAGCAATCTCAAAACACATTTGATTCACCTTGCCTACTTGGTGAGCATACAATTCTGTCTATTATCTGCTCAATATGAAATCCATCTATGAGTTGCAAAGGATTGGTGATTACAGAATAAGCATCACTGCTAAAACTAGTCGAATGCCCCTGAATCGCCATGGCTTCAAAACCCATGAAATAATAAAAACACTAAAAAATGGAGAGCCGAAAGATGCCGAGGTTACCCCATTCACTTTGATGAAGGGAGCCCGCATCTGAAAGCAGAACCTCCTCTCAGAAGCCCTGTCTAACAGGCAACTCTCTCATAAGCCCCGTATAACGGGCAGAACCTTCTCAAAAAGCCCTGTTTAACAGGCAATATCATCGTAATCCCCATATACTGGGCAGAACACTTTATAAGCCCTATTTAATAGGCAACCCTCTCACGAAGCCCTATCTAATAGGCAACTCCTGCGTAAGCCCCATGCAATGGGCAGAACTTTTCCTAAGCCCTACTCAGTAGGCAACATCCCCATAAGCTTCACATGATAGACAAAATTCCTTATAGGTCTCATTCAATGGGCGGGGCACCCCTAAGCCTTGCTCTAGAGGCGACATTTTTGAATCCCTGTTTTATAGACAATACCTTTATGAACCTCTAAGGAGCATGTTACTTTCATAAGCCCAATCCAATGAATAGCGTCTCTGTAAGCTTTACAAAATAGACCAAGTTCTCATAAGCTCGGTTCGATAAGTAATGCTCTCAGAAATCCCGCATAAGGGATATCACTCTCATAATCCTTGGCTAACAGGGAATGTCTTACAAGAAAGTCCTATAAAATAGGTGCTAATTATAAGAAAGGCCTATATGGCCGAGGAATATCGTATTAAGCTTAATAAAATAAGATGCCACACAAATTCAGATCCCTTCTAGAGGCCTCATAAAGAAAGCCTTAGGAAAACAAACAACCTAACAAAATAGGTTTCGTAAAGACAGATGTCACCGACCTTAGCTTCATTTCGGCAAAAGCCATCCTGGAAAAGCCTTATATTAAGTAAACCACATTTGGTAAAGTCACCTTAAATTGTTGGTGGTTATAAAAGGATCTGCTAAATTGGCAGTATATTACAACTAAATCTCACATGATCAGATGCCTCATGTTAAGAGGAGGAAACTGTGTCAAAACCCTTTATCATAATCAAATTCCTATCTTTAAATCGTTACTTACCTTCATCATATACTGGCAGGGGCCACCCCCTTTAAGAGTCTTATAACAAATAAGCTATACTCATTGAAGCCACCCTAAATAATGCTCAAACGCAGAAAGCTTGCTGATAACAAGTTACATATATTTCAAGTCTCTTTCAAAGAGCATCTGGAATTAATCCTTTACACGTCCTCAAATCTTTGCAGATTCTTATAAGAATGAATGCCGCATCAGATGCTGCTTCCAAGGAGGCTGGTCAAGCCACCGGGAATCCAGAAGATTCTGTAATTGGAAACAAAGGAACAGGCACTATGCTGACAGAGGCTAGTGTCAACATGGAGGCTCAGTTCTCTCCAGCTATGCTTCAGCAAATGAAAGCCCTTATCGAAGGGGTAGTAGAGGGGGCTGTTGAAAAAAGACTTCACACCTTAGGAACAAATCCTCAGAACACAGATCCCTTGGGCAAGGCCCAGGAAGGAGGGGGAAGTAAGAGCACTCCCGCAATGCATAAGCAGAAGCCTATGCATCAAGGCATAACTCAAGAGCTAGTCTCAAGGCTGCCTCCGATAGTGGCTGAAGAGGAAGAGGGATTTTCTACTGACTGGGAATCCCCAGTTGAGGAAGGTCCTGAAGAACTTGAAGGAAATCTCAATGAGAACACTGAAAATGCATGGGCCAAGAAGTACGCCCAACAGCAAGAGCAGATGAAACTCTTAGCAAAAGAAGTCAAAAAACTGAAGGAACAAAAGCAAGCTGTGGAAAGGGCCTCAAAAGAAATGGAGACAAGTGAAAAAGAATTCCGTAACCCAAAGGAAGGGAAAAATCCAAAACCTTCCTCAAACAATAGGAATGGAGGGGACAAATCAGAACTCTTTCCCCTATATATTGACGAGAACAGCCCCTTCTCAGTGGACATCCAAACTGGTCCTGTTCCAAGCAGTTTCAAAACAATCTCTTGCGAGTATCAAGGGAAAGGAGACCCCGAAGAGCACTTGATGAAGTTCGAAAGCTTATGTCTCCTTCATCAGTACTCAGAAGGGGTTAAGTACAGGGTATTCCTTACAACCCTGTCAGGAACTGCTCAACACTGGTTCAAGCAGTTGCCAAAGGCCTCCATACATTCCTTCATGGATCTGAAAGAGGTTTTTCTACAGCAATTTGTTAGTACTAAAAGGACTACTCGGAACTCCCTTGCATCTGACGACCATAAAGCAGGGTGCCAACGAAAGCCTGAGAGACTACATGACACGCTTCAACGAGGCCGTCCTGGAAATCCCAGGAGTAGAGCCAAAATTAAAGGTGCATGCCTGCGTAGACGGTCTGAAGCCAGGGCAGTTCTTTGCTTCCCTCGTCAAAAAAGGAAGCCACTTATTTTGAAGAATTACTGACGAGAGCCCAAAAGTACATCCATATGGAAGAAGCTCCGGGCAGCAAGAGGGCCGAGTTGGCCTCTCAAAAAGAAAAGAAACCGGAAGAAAGGAAAAGGCTGGCTCCTGATGCTAAGAAGGCTGACCAAAAGGAGCTGTCCTAGGGATCTTTCATCCTTTTGATCAAACAACCCGATGACTTATTCGAAATAGTCATGAGAAAGTCAGGAGTACAGATTCCTAAGGGGCACAGGCATCCCCCAAAGAACCCACCCTCAGATAAATCCTACAAATTTCATAATGACTATGGACATGTGACTAATGAATGTAGAAATCTGAAAACAGCCATTGAGAGGCTAATACAGGAGGGAGAGCTCATGGAGTATGTCAAAAAAGAAAGTGGCCAAAAAAAAAGCAAAAAATAGTGCAAGGTGAAGCGTCCATGCTGAAAGAGGAACTGGAATGCAAAAGAGCTATCAATATGATACGTGAGAGCTACCCTAAAGTAAGCAATTTCTCAGGCATGGGAGAATGAGTGTCCTCCCATGAGAAAGGACAGAATTTACCATACCTTTTTGCAGTGTTTATTCCCTAAAAATTCATAATATATGAACGAATCGAACTGAGTCCCTAATAGCGAAGGGGCATTTTTGAGGAAAGCATCATCAAAATGAGGTATAATTCCTCATACTCCTTATACCTCACTTGGGGGGGGGGGGGGGGGGGGGGGGGGGGGGGGGGAGTAGGGAGTATCCCCCCATAGGGAATATCCCCTCATAATAATATTTGTATTCCATTATCTTAAAATGCTTTTTCTATCCTTTTCTATGTCGACGTTTACACCACATCGCATATGAAGACAACAAGTAAAGACAAGACAAGAGGTTATATACCCATAAAAATCATACCAACAAAAGCAAAAAGCAGATTTTGAAGTCCACCTTAATCATCCGAAAACTCAGAATAAAAACTAGAAACGGAAAAAAGTCTGTTTCAAAGTATCAGTCAACATAAATGACAAAAAAAAAAAAAAAAAAAAAAAGATAAAGATTTTTTAGTCTTGAGCAGAAGCCTCAGTAGCATCAGAATTGAACAGATTAGCCACAAAATGGTCCCCAGCTTCTTGATTGGGATCAGTAACCACATCCTAAGTGGTATTGGAAGGAGCACCTTGAACAAGTTCTACAGGACCCTCGGAAGGAGGGACAATAGCATCAAGGGAGGGAGAAACCACAGGAGAATTATGAACGACAACCGACTCTTCATTGGTCTGCCCAGCATCGGAGGCAAAGATATGAGCCTCGCCTGTTTCCTCCATTTGAGCTTCCACAAAAGGAACAGAAGAAGCCTTCCCAGAACTCTTAAGGGAAGCAGCTTGATCAGCCAAGGTGTGCATATCGACGTCAGACTCCGTATCTGAAGAGTTGACGGAAAACGATTCGGAAGACGAAGCCTCAAAGGGAAGCTCACATGCAGGCGGAAGCAAATCGGGAGTATCTTTCTCCTGGAAAAATAAAGAAGAATATAATACAAAGATAACCTATAAAAATAAACAATCTAGAAAATTAATATTTTCAAAACACGACCAACAAAAGAGAAAAGAGAGAGGAGGTTCCAAGATCACAAAACTATACCTCTTCAAAAATTCTCTTCAATAATCTCTGGACTTCAGCATCTGGAAGGTAGGTTTGAATACGTGGAGAACTCCAGAGAGCCGAAGGCTCCAAATGATCATAGGGCCGATGGAGAATGCGAGCTGCCTTCTGAAACACTCGAAGATACCAGGGATTCTGGTCACTGATTCGGCGATTAAGAGCAACAGTCTCAGGGGCCTTGCTAAAAGCCTCCACGATCGGACCTAAGTTCACGGATGTAGCCCTTTCAGGAATGCCCAGCATCCCACAGCACTCAAATACAGACTTTGCGGCCCATTCGGAAAGAGGCTCAGTCATCCTAACCCAGAAGCCTGGGGAGTGGAGGTAAGCCTCAGGTAAATGATTAGCTAAGTAATCAAGAAAAGCCTGCCCATATGGAGTAAGAAGAAGCTGGGATCGACAACATCTCATGCCTCTGGTGAGACCCTGCTCCAACCCGCTTCTTAGGCCTTCGGCATGAGAGGAAGCCTTCACCTGGGCCAACTCTTGTTCGTGCTACCTCTTAAGCTGTTCTATTGCCGCGAAATGGGCATCATGCGCCCCTGCCAATTGCATGACGGAAGACCTTAAGGCTTCGTGAAAATCCTTCGCCTGTTGAGCATAAGAGGAAGAGCTAGCCCGGAGCTCAGAAATCTCCCTCTCTTGAGCCTGAAGATAGCTTTCCCTATCTTGATCCCTTTTCTTTAGCTCGGACAACTCCTCCTCCAGTTTCGTCTTCTGAGCTTGAAGGGTTTTGAAAATCTCATGCTGACGAGCCTCCTCTTGAAGACGGCTCACTTCAGCCTGAAGTTTCTTCTTTTCTTTCTCCATGTGAGAATAATGAGCATGTAAATCATCATAAGCTAAAGCACGAACGCCTAGCATAGATCTGCAGCTAGCAGCCTGAAAATAATATGAACAGTTAGTAAAAAATGCTATTAATATTTCCCTTATCCGAAAAAAAAAGGAGAAATTGAGTAAACCCAATAGTATACCTGTAGCTCGAAACTAGCAGCTCTCTTTAATAAGAGATCAGAAGGTTGAGCTTCTGCCAACCGCCAATCTTCCTCACGGGGAATGCTATCAAGGATCATAGCAGCTAAACCCCCATCTATGGAACCGACCATCCCAGGGAAAGAAACGCTGGCACCACTTCTCTGAACGGTGGAAGGGGGAACGTCCAAGCCTTTTCGACGAAGGGAGTGGATGAAGGCCAAAGAACCGGTAGAGGATGGCGAAAGACAAGACTGAGAAGTCTGAGCCTCCTTCTGAGGAAGATAGGGGTTCACGCTAGCAAATGTGGCCAAAGGACTCAAAGCCTGAATTTGAGAATCCCGCTCGCAAAGAGCATGGGATCTGGAAGCAGAGGGACCGAAGGTTGAAAGGACCAGGGCTCCTGAAGTAGAGCTGGGCATTGACGAGCCAGATTCATGCCTGCCTTTCTTAGCAAAAGGAGCGAAAGCGGGCGGCCCTTTCCTCTTATCAGAAGAGAGAGGAGGATCTTTCGGGACAATCCCCAGATCCTGGTCGGGGGAAGGGGAAGTCTCCATGCCGGTCAGGTCCTGACTTGGTGATGGAAAGGTAAAACCTTCCACAGAAGAAGGAATAATAGGGAAGGGAGAGGAGGAATCAAGGTTCTCTGCAGCCATCATTGACCCTGACTCAGTAATAACTCTGTTCTTCCCCTGCCGAGGAGTTTTCACCTTTGAACGAGAAGAAGAGGGAGAATCTACCCCTCTTGGGGGCTTAGACAAGCCTTTGGAACCTTCTGTAAGAGAAGAAAAGGCTTCACGCTCAGCTTTGGAAGCCTCTGTAACCAGGCCTGGAGCACCATTGTTCTGACCTGCTGCAGCAACTATCCATTGAAGTTTGATAAATGCCTTATTCTTCAAATTCTGTTTAGAGGCGTCCATCCCTACATGCATTGGGGAAATTAATATTGCTCATATGC
This sequence comes from Thymus mandschuricus, assembly GCA_029379335.1. Classification (NCBI taxonomy): domain Eukaryota; kingdom Viridiplantae; phylum Streptophyta; class Magnoliopsida; order Lamiales; family Lamiaceae; genus Thymus; species Thymus mandschuricus. Next base: position 10,453,890 of record CM057078.1, read on the forward strand.
CTAGCGAAAAATATATAAAAGGTTATCAAATAGCAATTACATCAAAGAAATTTTTTACCCATTGACGGAGACCAGGGAACGCTGGGTTTCAAACCAAAGAGGAAAATAGTACTTTCACTCTCTACAAGAGGCCTAAGCATAGTATGATCTGGAGGGTACTCACTCAAAAGTGTGGACATTATCTCTTCTTCCCAAGAAGATAACTTCTGAGGAAGGGATCGAGAAGTTTTCTCTCTACCAGGATTCCTATACAAATTAATATCAGGGATATTCCAGGAAGCACCAGGAGGAGGGCTAACTACCAAATAACATTTATGCCAATCTTTATCTATGGATTCATACTTGCCATATATTTCGGCGAACTTAACATTGGGAGAAAAATAAAGATGAGAATCCCTGTGTTTTAATTCATGGGTATGAAAGAAAAGGAACGCCGTATCTTTCACCCACTCTATGCTAGCAATTATGTGAAAAAAGGCGGGCTTACGAATGGAGGCTGGGTTTAGTTGATTCAGAGGCGCATTGTACAGGAAAGCAATGCGAGAAAAGAAGTGGGGCACTGGAAAACGCAACCCAGCCCCCAATTGAAAGAACCAGAAGGCTTTAAAGGGAGGTGCTAGCGACGAAGGTCGCTCATCCTTCTCAGGAATTCTCAAAGAATATCCCCCAAATTCCTTCGCTTTTCTCATAAACCCGTCTAAGGATGTCCTATCTAGAGTAGAGGATTCATATTTTTCCAGGGGAAGAAGTTGTTTCTTGGGTTTATTCCCGACGTCCCCCTTTTGTACCTCAGATCCAGAAGCGGATCTAGTGGACCGGCTATGACCCTGATGTCCGGAAGCACCTCGCCGAGAAGAGGAGGGTTTCATGGCATTCATCTAAATGGACGATAGCGGAAAGTCTAAGAGAAAGGCAAAAGGCAGAAAAATACCTATGTAGTAGAGAGGAAAAGCTCCGAGGAATTGAAAGGAAAGAGGAAGGGTTTCTTCTCTTCTGGCAGTTTGGCGAATATAAAGGAAAGTGAGTAGTTACTACTCATAAATTTTAGAAAAAGGGAGAGGAAAAGGCGCGCTTCTCCCAACACCCCGAGATTTAATTAATACCCTAAAACGGGAATTATCCCCTGTGCACGCGTTTAAAAAAAAAAAAAAAAAAAAAAAAAAGGGAGGAGAAAAAGAAGAAGCATCATCTTCTGTGATAATATAAAGAGAGTCATAATCCTTGCATTTTTCTGTTCTCGAAAGGCTAAATATCGCCTTTAACTCTTCCCCATTAACGCCTTGCCAGAAGCTAGTATAGCACACTTCTGGACTTGGGGGGGTGGGGGGGGAGGGGGATAAATATCAGCCTCACTCGTAATGTACTTCCCTGCCTTTATCTGGATTATTCCTCCTATAATGATTAAAAGAGATTGATTCAACAAAGAGCAGATCCTGGATGCCGAGGGATCTGACAATTACTATGGTTTGGATTAGGACCCATGTGCAGAAGCTAGTGTTCGCAGAAGCAGCCTTGGCCTTAACATGCTCCTGTTAATACCCAGGGATCTGCAGGGGTGCATAATCGGCGTGACCCTAGTCCTTCTAGAGTGAGGACCACAATATCAATGACAAGGGGAATTTGTCATTACAGAAATTCCTCTTTTATCCCTTCCATACAAGAAGCATCCACCTTTTCATCCTCCCCACGCCTATAAATACTAAGCGAATGCACAACAAGATCAATCATTCTCTACGAACAACACGCTCCTTAGTGTACTGTTCCATTCAATTCTATACTCTCTCTTACGAGCTCCTCCGGACTCAAGTAGTCAAGGCATTCAAAGCTTTCTTCCGGGAAGCTTTAGTTTCCCTTCACCTCCATCCTCTTTTCTCGACGCCGGGAAGAATCTCCATCTTATACCCCGTCCCAAGCCTAAGGTAAAACCCTTGTTTCCAAAAGGAAATGAGGCTCGATGGAGATCCGTTCTCCTTGTTTCCCTTCTCTTCTCCTGTTCCATTTCTTCATTATCTGCTTATATGAGTGCAAAACTCCATGAATCTCGCTAGTTTATGGCTAAATATGCCTTTTACGCCTCATTCATAGCTCTGCGTGCGTATGAAGCTCTTGCTCTTTACTGTTTTAATGCTTTATCCATAAATGCTCCTTGCAAAACATGATGAACAATACCCTAAATTGTTGTGGATCTCCAACCCGGATCTATCACCAGATGTGACGAACGCCGTAACAAAGACACGAAATAAATCAACTTCCGAAATAGAATCAAGCATGGAGAAAGAAAAAATCAATTCACCCCTGCGGCGGCGAAGAAAGATAGAGAGAGGGTGGAGAAAGACAACTAAGACAAACCTCGAAAGCAATGGAATCCCCGTCGACGGCCACGAGCAAGGAATCCCCAGCGACGGCCACCGATTTCTAGACAGAAATTACGAGGAAGAAAACGTCATTCACCTTCGCGACACAATAAGAGAGAAATAGGGAAAAGAGAAACAGGGGAAAGGGAAAAATAGAGAGACGTGTCCACGGCGACCGCGACGGTGGCTACGGCGAGCTGGTTCTCCTAGCGGCGGTGGCGTAGTAAAGTGAGAAGAGAGGGGTTTTCAATTAGGGCTCACGCCTGCTTGCAAGTGAGGTGAAATAAAAGTCTGAGAGGTGAAGAACTCCTGATTTGATTATCAAGCAAAATAAGAAAAATAATAAAGGATTTTTAATTTTTAACTTTTTTTCGGAAATGGAAAATTTGTATATTTGCCGCCTAATTTTTTATTTCAGCATTAGGACTTTGCCGCCTATATTTTATTTTGTGGGAGAGTTTTGGCTCCCTGTTATGATAATAATTTATTTATACATTTATTTTAACTATTTTATTATTATTATTCTATCTCCGGACACTAACTTGTGTCACAATTGACGCTCTATTGCCACATTCGTCCTTTTTTTTTTTTTTTTTTTTTTTTTTTTTGAAACAATTAACAGGAAATTTAAGGGCCGCACCACGGAGGACTCGAACTCGAGACCTTTCAGGTCCGAGATTTATTCTTTAACCCCCTACTGCTTAGCCAACACACACACACAAATTCGCTCCCAAAGAGGATCGAACCCGGGACCCTCACTAAAGAGAGGAACCCGGTGGCCAGGTGCGCTAAGTCACCTGGTTCATTCGTCCATTTGTGTCACAATAACATTAACAATCTCTATCTTAGAAACCAATTAACATTAAATATTTTATTGTAAAAATAGAGGTGTCGCAAAAGATATGCTTTCTAGACATTTTATTTACTATGTCGTTAAAGGTATGTAGCAATAGCTCATTTTTGTTGTAGTGAATCTATTGTGATGAAGAGTTTTAGTACTTAAATTAAAAAAACTAAATGATAGCGACTTAAAATTGGACTACTCTACACCTTCTTCTATGTTTGGTGTATATGTAGTTTCAACATATCTGAATTTGCTGTCTGGTTTGGTGAGTTCATGTATTGGTTTGTGTGCTTGATTTATAAGCAAGCTGAGTTAAGTTGATTGACAGTAGAAGATGATTTCTAGTCTGTATTATTTTTTTGTGTGTTTAAGTATTATTCTCTCTCTGCAAATTAATGAGGAATTTCATTGATGGAAGAGCAATGCATTTGTGAGATATCATGCATGTATCTTTATCTCAATGTATGTAATAGCAAACCACTTGTGAGGAAGTTGAATTTTGTTGGCATAGTTAGAACTTCTGCTTCTACATTTTATTAGTTCCGATGCAATACTACTGCTGAGTATGATTGGCATTCAGATTAGCCAGATGTTGTAAATTTTGTTCATGTTGAAATACACAATATTAACATCATATTTCTCTTCCCAATATAATTCATGGTGCTCGTGTTTCTCTGTAAGATATGTTCATGCTTTTCTCTATGTAGGGGTCTCAACTTCATCTTATTGTTGTTTAAGGAGGTTGCTTGATATTACTCTTTTCATATTTCCCAGAGTGCACGTACATTGCACGTACATCTGACTTTACTAGTAACTCATCATTGTTGATTATATTCGTACCGATAGTCGGTAAACAATACTAAAATAGCATAAATGTACTGTAGTTATCTTTGAAGAGCATAAGTTCATTGTTGCTGAGAACAGTCTCTCATCCTCCTTAGGTCCAGTATTCTCCAGGTAGGTAAACTTGAAATAATGTAGTTGTCTATGTAGATGTAGATGTAGTAGCACCAATTGATTGAGATTATTGACATTGGAGGTAAGTGTTGTATGAATGTATGTAGGTGGGCTTATATTCAAGGCTGGAGGAAGTAACATGCAGCATGTCACGTACCTATCATTTCTCCTTTTGGCTTACTCCAATTATCTCAGCCATGCCAATCACGTCGTCCCATGTGCCCACACCTCTGCATCCCCTGCTCTCTGCTCAAGCGATTGGCCAAGCGTCAGGTAACATGTAAACCACCCGTCAGCTTATATTTGAAGTGCAGAGTTAGTGAGTAAATTTCTTTTGTTGTACTCTCGAAGATGGTGAAGTATTACTCGATTTTTCATGTGCCTTTTGCCGTTTTATTTGTTCATGAATGAGAATCTTGTTGGGGTTACCGAAGGTAGGCCATATATTATGGACCACTTTGGATTGGATATAACTTTTGTCTCTATTCAATTATCAGTTTATTTTGTAAGATTACAAGTTAGCAGTGATAGGGGCTAATATTGGCTATACTCCCTAAATAACCCAAGTGAATGAGGAATACACTTTCCTTAACCTTAGATTAAGGTTCTTAAGAACCATTAGTATGGCAGATGTCATAATAGACGTGGGAGCCTCACCTCTATTGAAAGGAATAATAGATCCAAGACGGGATTAGCTTCAATAACACCCTTAATGGAGATAAGTATTACTTTTCTCTAATAATCGATAGAGGCTCTTCTATGTAAGTAGCACAGTATCAAGGGGATTTCGTGAGTACCAGACGATCAAGACAATCAAGAATCGTAAGCTCTGCAAGAAGCTGTGAGGCTCTAACTCTTTCCATAAGCTGCGCGGGATCTGCGGGCATCTGCAAAGATAGGAGGATCTGACCAGATCCCATGGATGTCTGGTAGGCCCGAGGTTCTGCTTAACATACGGTCCGCGTGACTCTATGTACTATAGAGTGAGGACCACTACATTCATGACGGAGGATACTTTACCTCCAAGGGAATTCCTTTTCTGTCCCTCCTTCACACGAATGCTCATTCTTCACCCTCAACATACCTATAAATACTAAACGAACTCATCTATCACAGGATTATTCACTCTCTTACGAACAAACACGCTCTCTAGTGTACTGTTCCATTCAATTCCATACTCTCTCTTTCGAGCTCCTCCGAGCTCAGGCAGGTCAAGGCAGGCTAAACCTTCTTACGGGAACCCGTAGTTCGCCTTCAAATCCCTCTTCTCTTCTCGACGCAGGGAAGAATCTCTTTCTCGCACTACCTTGAACTTAAGGTAAAACCCTCATCATTTAAAGGGGAATGAGGCTCAACGAAACCCCACATTCCTCGTTTCTTTTTTCCTCCTACCTTGTTTCTTCATTATCTACTCATATGAGTTTAAAGTTCCATGAATCTTGCTAGTTTATGGCTGAATACACCCTTTATCCATTGCCTATAGCTCGACTATTACATGTCATCACCACATGAATCATGCTCTATACGAAATGCTCATCTATGGCTCTGTGCACACATGAATATCTTACTCTTTACCGCTTTAACGCTTTATCCATGAATGCTCCTTGTGAATACAATGAATAATCTCTTAAATTGTTGTGGATCTCCAACCCGGATCTATCAACTGGCGCCGTCTGTGGGAACTTCTTGAGTTGAGATGTTGATTTCCCCTGTTTTTTATGCGAAATTCTAACTCGCTGTTGTAATGTTGCTTGCGATTTCTCTGTATTATGTCCTTATGTGGAGAATGTGAGGAAATCTGATGTTACATTAATTGGGAATGCCCTGCTTGTGGTCGAGCTAGCGGAAACTTAGATGGACATGCTGTTGTTTAACGTTTGTTAAGCTCTCCTCGGTTACGAGCTGTTGAGTGTGATATGATCTTAAGATTATGCTCCCTTTGAAACGGAAATTGTGATGAACACCTTGATTGAAAGGGAACTTGTATTTGAGAGGCTAATCTCCTCTCCTTAAATGTGAATTAAACACTGATATCTGTAAGCACTAACAAAACCCGTGGTTTCAAGGGGCCAATCCCCTGTTTATCTTTGAAGCTCTAGTTGATTCTGATGATATGCGCATAAACTTGCCTTTTCATTTGCCCTGTCGCGGTGATCACTTAGAATGATGGCTATCTAATCAAGGGAATGTGTATTGAATGCGAGATTTATGTTATTCCGGAAAATTTTAGTATGTATATCATGAACCTGTTTCAGCAATATTGCTTGTAATTCATGAATCCAGCGATTAGAAGCAATCTCAAGGCCTCATCTCTTTCATGACATGAATTGTGATGGCTAATCTGTTGTTGTTTTGTCAAAAACTTAAGGTTGTGAAGGATCCAGAGGAAAGACGGGTCACAAATTGCAGCAATTTCAAAATACATTCACCTCACCTTGTGTACTTGGTGAGCATACAATCCTGTCTGTTATATGCTCAATATGAAATCCATCTATAAGTTGCAAAGGACTGGTGATTACAAAATGAGCATCCCCACTAAAGCTAGTCGAATGCTCTTGAATTGCCATGACACCAAAACCCATGAAGTAATAAAAACATTAAAGAAAACGGAGAGCCGAAAGATGCTAAGGTTACCCCATTCATATTGATGAAGGGAGCCCGCATCTGGAGGCAGAACCTCCTCTCAGAAGCCCTGTTTAACAGGCAACCCCCTCGTAAGCCCCGAATAATGGGCAGAACCTCCTCCCAGAAGCCCTGTTTAACAGGCAACTCCCTCGTAAGCCCCGAATAACGGGCAGAACCTCCTCTCAGAAGCCCTGTTTAACAGGCAACTCCCTCGTAAGCCCCGAATAACGGGCAGAACCCTCAGAAGCCCTATACAGTAGGCAACATCATCGTAAGCCCCATATAATGGGCAGAACCCTGCACAAGCCCTACACAGTAGGCAACCTCATCATAAGTCCCATATAATGGGCAGAACCCTTCGTAAGCCCTATTTAATAGGCAACCCTCCTCAGAAAGCCCTGTTTAGCAGGCAATATCATCCTAAGCCCCATATAATGGGCAAAACACTTTATAAGCCCTACTTAGTAGGCAACCCTTTCACGAAGACCTATCTAATAGGCACCTCTTTCGTAAGCCCCATTACATGGGCAGAACCTTCTACAAAGCCCTATCCAATAGGCGACTCCTTCGCAAGCCCCTAGCAATGGGCAGAACTTTTCCCAAGCCTTACTCAGTAGGCAACATCCTCCTAAACTTCACACAATAGACAAAATTCCTTATAAGTCTCATTAAATGGGCAGTGCACCCCTAAGCCTTGCTCTAAAGGCGACATTTTTGTATATCGCTCCTACAAGTCTTACCCATTGCATTCCAGTGGGTAAAATCTCACCTAAATCCCGCTTTACAAGTGGTATTCTCAAAAAACTCCACTCAATAAACAATACCTTTATAAACCTCTAAGGAGGATATCGCTTTCATAAGCTTAACCTGATAGTCAGCGCTTCTGCAAGCTTTATAAAATGGGCCAAGTTCTTGCGGGCTCGGTTCGATAAGTAATGTTCTTAGGAATCCCGCATAAGGGATGCCATTCTCACAATCCTTGGTTAACAGGGAATATCTTAATAAGAAAGTCCTATAAAATGGGTGCTAGTGATAAAAAGGGGCCTATATGGCCGAAGCATATCATATTAAGCTCAATAAAATAAGATGCCACACAAATTCTTAATAACCTTCTCTTCTGATCAGGTCCCTCCCAGAGGCCTCACCAGGAAAGCCTTAGGAAGACAAACAACTTAGCATAATAGATTTCGTAAAGACAGATGTCGCTGACATCAACTCCCTGAAGGCGAAAGCCATCTTTGAGAAACCTTATACTAAGTAAACCACGCTTGTTAAAGCCGCTTCGAATGGTTAACGATTGCAACAGGAACTGCTAAATCAGCAGTGGGTCGTAACTAAATCTCATATGATCAGATGCCTCATGTCAAAGGGTGGAAACTATGCCAAAGTCCTTTATCATAATTAGACTTCTATCTTTAAGTCATTACTTACCTTCACCGTACATTGGCAGAAGCCACCCCCTTTAAGAGCCTTATAGCAAATAAGCCATACACGTTGAAGCCGTTGAAGCCACTATAAATAATGCTCAAATGCAGAAAGCTTGTTAATAGCTAGTTATATATACTTCAAGTCTCTCTCAAAGAGCATCTGGAATTAATCCTCTACACGTACTTAAACCTTTGCAGATTCCTATAAGGATGAATGTTACATCAGATGCCGTTTCCAAGGATGCCGGTCAAGCCACCGGGAATCCGGAAAATTCTGTGGTGGGACACAAAGGAACGGGCACTATGCTGACAGAGGCTAGTGTCAACATGGAAGCTCAGTTTTCTCCAGCTATGCTTCAGCAAATGAAACACCTTATCGAAGGAGCGGTAGAAGGGGCTGTTGAAAAAAGACTCCACGCTTTAGGAGCCAATCCTCAGAACACAAATCCCTTGGGCGAGACCCAGGAAGGGGGAGGAAGTAAGAGCACTCCCGCAATGCATAAGCAGAAGCCTATACACCAAGGCGTAACCCAAGAGCTAGTCTCAAGGCTGCCTCCGACAGTTGCCGAAGAGGAAGAGGGATTTTCTACTGATTGGGAATCCCCAGATGAGGAAGGTCCTGAAGAACTCAAGGGAAATCTCAATGAGAACACTGAAAATGCATGGGCCAAGAAATATGCCCAGCAGCAAGAGCATATGAAGCTCTTAACAAAAGAAGTAAAAAAACTGAAGGAACAAAATCAGGTCGTGGAAAGGGCCTCAAAAGAAGTGGAAACAAGCGAGAAAGAGTTCCGCAATCCGAGGGAAGGAAAGAATCCAAAACTTTCTTCAAACAATAAGAATGGAGGAGACAAATCAGAACTCTTTTCCTTATATATTGACGAGAACAGCCCATTCTCAATGGACATCCAAACAGATCCTGTCCCAAGCAGCTTCAAAACAATCTCTTGCGAGTATCAAGGGAAGGGAGACCCTGAAGAGCACTTAATGAAGTTTGAAAGCTTATGTCTCCTTCATCAGTACTCAGAAGGGGTTAAGTGTAGGGTATTCCTTACAACTCTGTCAGGAACTGCTCAACACTGGTTCAAGCAGTTGCCAAAGGCCTCCATACATTCCTTCATGGACCTGAAAGAGGTCTTTCTACAGCAATTCGTCAGTGCTAAAAGAACTACTCGGAACTCCTTGCATCTGATGACCATAAAACAGGGTGCCAACGAAAGTCTGAGAGACTACATGACACGCTTCAATGAAGCCGTCCTGGAAATCCCAGGAGTAGAGCCAAAATTAAAAGTGCATGCCTGTGTAGACGGCCTGAAGCCAGGACAGTTCTTTGCCTCCCTCATCAAAAAAGAGGCTACTTCTTTTGAAGAATTACTGACGAGAGTCCAAAAGTACATCCATATGGAGGAAGCTCTGAGCAGCAAGAGGGCTGAGTTGGCCTCTCAAAAAGAAAAGAAGCCGGAAGAAAGAAAAAGACCAGCTCCAGATACTAAGAAAACTGATAAGAATGAAAGGTTTCTAAGATCTTTCACCCCATTAATCAAGCAGCCGGTTGATCTGCTCGAAGTGGTCCTGAGGAAACCCGGGGTCCAGATCCCTGCCGGACATAGGCAGCCACCAAGGAATCCACCTTCTGAAAGATTCTGTAAGTTCCACAATGACTTTGGTCACATGACCAACGATTATAGGAACTTGAGAATTGCCATTGAAAAGTTAATCCAGGAAGGAGAACTCTTGGAATACGTTAAAAGGGAGACGGAGCAAAACAAGAAGCGCAAGGAAGCTCCTGAAAAAGCAACTGATGCTAGCCAAGGGTCAGAACCCAAAGGTGTTATTAAAATGATGGCAAAAATGCATATAAATACATGAACTTTGCTTGAAATCCATTTTTCACATGAACTTTCAATTTTTTCTGTAAATACACAAACTTTGATTTGTGTTCAATTTTTCCATACTTTACAATTTTCCCCAAATTAAAAGTGACGTGGCACGTGGCACCCAAAATTATACACATATACACACCGTCAACGTTGTATGTAAAATAAAATTTTAATTCAAAATATATATTATTATAGTAATTTTACAATTTATAAAAATTATAAATAAATAAATAAAAAATGTTTAAAATTCTAGAAACAACGCCAGAAAACACACACAGTCCCCGAAAGAGAACGGAAGTCACCGGGAATTGAGAGTAGAAGGTGAAAGATGGTGAGAAATTTTGGGGCTTTCTAAGAGAAATTGATAATTGGAAATTTCCGAAAACAAAGGAAAATTGGAGCCGGCGTCGGCAAGTCGCAGTGCCGGCGGCAGAGGAAGAAGATGGAAGGGGGGCTGTGTCGGTTTTCTGGCGTTGTTTCTAGAATTTTAAACATTTTTTTTTTATTTTTTTTAAAAAAAATAAATTATAAAATTACTATAATAATATATATTTTGAATTAAAATTTTATTTTGCATACGATGTTGACGGTGTGCATACGTGTATAATTTCGGGTGCCACGTAGATGCCACGTCACTTTTAATTTGGGGAAAATTGTAAAGTATGGAAAAATTGAACACAAGCCAAAGTTTGTGTATTTACAGAAAAAATTGAAAGTTCATGTGAAAAATGGATTTCAAGCAAAGTTCATGTATTTATATGCATTTTTGCCTAAAATGATATATGGAGGACCAACCATGGGAGACTCCAACAGAAGCAGGAAAGCATCTGCCAGGGAATTGCACATGCATGAAAGGCACGGGGTCTGGAAGGCTGAAGCAGGCCTACCTCCACCAGAAATCTCGTTCGGGCCAGAAGATAACCAGAAAGTAATTCATCCGCATGACGATGCATTGGTCATCACAGTGGAGATAGAAAGGTATCAGGTCCAAAGGGTCTTTGTAGACACAGGGGCCGCAGTCAATGTTATATTTGAAAGCTGTTTCAACCAAATGAGCCTCTAGAAGCCATTGAATGGGGTAGCTACGGCGCTGCACGGTTTCTCAGGAGACCCGGGTGACGTCGCTAGGATCAATTGATTAATGCTTACTCTGGGTGAAGGGCCTACACGAGTGTCAAAGCCAGTCACCTTCTTGGTGGTGCGACCACCATCTTCCTATAACATCATTCTAGGAAGAACTGCATTAAACCCGTTCCAAGCAGTAGTTTCCACTTACTATCTGATGATGAAATTCCCTGTGGGAAATCAGGTAGGACAAGTACAGGGAGATCAAGAGGTCTCGCGAAAATGCTATGTCCAATCGGTCCAAGCAGGAGAGGCCAAGAAAAGGCCGACGGCAGAACCCGCCACTGAAGGGGATGAGATGAAACTTGAGGAGAAAAGACTTAAAACCTCAACTCCAGCTGGAGAAGGTCAGAACCTTTCCACTTCAATGGAACACTTATTGATCACTAGCAACAATCCTCCTGAGGAACTGATGATATCTCAGGACCCGGTCAAACAACTGCTTCAACAGATAAATGAAACTAAAGGGCCTGAAGCTGAAGCCACAGGCAAGTGCCACGCTCCAATTGTGAAAGGGCAGTGGGAAGCGTTGATAACCCAAGCCCGGGCTAAAGTCAAAAGTGCAAAAGAAGAGCTAGACCAGGAAGATGCCGAGGAGACAACAGGCAAAGGAAAAGTTATCACCCTCGAAATATGCAGGGAAAATTGAGAATTACTCTCAAGAAGAAAGTATGATGGGCTGTCACCCCTTATTCGTCTTGAAAAACTCTTATTCCATGATTAACTGATGTATGAAACATTGGATCATACCTCTTTATCTTTAAAGTAGTTATATTTCGTATGTGTTTAGCCCTCAAATGATGTGTAATTCCTTCAGACCCTTACACCTCACTTGGGGGGGGAGGGGGGGGGGGGGGGGGGGGGGAGTAGGGGATACCCATATACCCATATCCCATTAGCTCAAAATGCTATATCCCATTAGCTTAAAATGCTATATCCCATTAGCTTAAAATGCTATCTCAAAATGTTGCCACTATCCTACTATTTTGTCCCATCACCCTAAAAATACTGGGAATATCTCTACCTCACCACCTTAGAATACCTCAGCAGGTAGAAACAGGGTAAAAAGTAAAGCCCCTATAAACACAAGAACAGGAGAAATAAAATTCTAAGCTGAATAAGAAATAACAGAAACATGTTATAAACAGGGCATTGAAGAAGCATCTGGCCCAAATCAAAAATAACAATTGTTTGTGCTCCAATAACACGGTGTCAGGGTCATAAAAAGCACCCTATCATGAACACTAAAAAGCAGATTGTTCAACAAAAATCTTATCCAAAGCAGCAAGATCAGGGAGAGGGACTCCGAGCGAAAGCTAGATCCTCAGAGCTAGACAAATGAGAAATTGAAGTTGCACCCTTGGGAACAGAAGAGATATCGGTTGAAGGCAAGATCCAATTATCTCTGGGATGGCCTAGGGGAACGTTAAAGATATCATCCGCCCCGGAGCTATCCTCCCCACTTGATAGGATACGCGCGGAAGGAGCGGTTCCTTGAGAAAAGGGGGGACCTGCAGTCTCCTTCCTCGCTAGTTCCTGAAAATATAAATAGAATCACTAAATAGATAACAGTAAACCCGTGATGAGCAGGCAAAGCTCTAGCAAAGAGAAAAGGAGGCACCTCATCAAAGGCTTTCTTCATAAGCTGCATAGCAATGGCATCAACGGAAAAGAGAAAGGGGGAGCCTCCCAAGTAGGAGAGCCCTCAAGGGCCTCAATAGGCTGGCGGAGCGTTTCAGCAGCTTTTCTCAATACGGGCATAAACCAAGGTTCCCCGGTTGGAATGAAGCAATTCCTCTTGAGGGCCTCAGGTTTTGTTTCGAACAAATGAATTATGGGCATCAGATTGATAGAGTTAGCCTGCTCAGGAACGCCCAGCTGGTTACAGCATTCGAAAACAACATCGCCAGCCAGCTGGTGAGAGGGTCTATCATTCTGGCCCAGAAATAAGGAGAATTGATAAACGCTTCGGGCAATTGCTTCACCAGAGAGTCTATGAAAGCTTGACCATAGGGGGACATCAAAAAGTTAGATCGGCAAACTTGAATCCCCCTGGAGACGCCTTCATCGGAACCCTGTTTCATTCCTTCTGCGAAAGAAGAAGCCCGAGAACGTTCCAACTCTTGTTCATGAGCAAGAGTTAGTCGTTCCGTTTGCGTAGCGAAGTCTGCTTTCATTTTCAACTCCCATTCTAAGGAAGCCTCTAGGGCTATATCTAATTCCCTCACCCGCCTCGATAATGACGCAAGGCGTAACTCAAGAGAAGAACTGCATTTCTCTTTAGCACGGAGACGGTCCTGGAGATCCCGAGCTTCAATTTGAGCACGGTCCCTACTCTGCTCAACCTCTGATAGAATCTCCAAGAACTGATAAAAAGCCAAAGCTTGAGCACCGAAAGAGGGTGTCGAAAACTGATTCACCTCTGTAAACGCAAAGGAATGAAGATCACCCGTTTTGTGAATAAAGAAGCATCAATGCTTACCTCAATCAAAGGGAAGAGAGGAAATAGGATTTTACCGTGGCCGACTAAGGGTGGTTCATGAAAGCAGAGTTCTGAACGAGGTTTCATTATTATGGTCTCCTGTAGATCTTCATGGTCCGATTCTGAAACCCTAGAGCCCGTAGGGGGTAACGTAGGGGCGTCGTTCGAAGAGGAAATAGGCTCAGGATTGAGGATTCTGGCCTCAACCATTCTCTGCTCTAATTTCGTCAGAATCTTACGTAGCACTTCCTCCGTGTCAGCATTCATGGCTGGGAGCAAATGCAAACGAAACTCAATCCTCTAAGAAATCTTAAGATTTTTATGGGAAAATGCTCATCATATTCACCCTCAAACTAGGTTCATAAAAGCAAGAATCGGTATTAACGATTCCTTCAAAAAAAAAAAAAAAAGGGAGAGAGAGACAAGGAAAGAAAGGCCCCTCATAGGCAAAACCTGTACAAACGCTGAAGAAAGACATATAAAGGCAATAAACACTCAATAAACTACCCTTTAGGCAAGGATGACGAAGTGATCGCTGGAAACGTTGAGCAGAAAAACGTGAATGCTCCTCCTTTTCCCAGATGTATGAGTGGGGAAGAAGAAGGCGAAGGAAGTTAAAAAGGCTAAGGGGGAGTATAGCGATGCCCCACTTGTTACTCCACGTCGGCCTATAAAAGAATAAGAAGCGTCTCTTTACTCCCCAAAAAAGTAACGCACCTTTTTCCCAACGAAATATATCCATTATAATATTCCTCTATTCGAAAGAACGCCTCAATAAGGGATAGCGAAAATAACTTCCCTACTCCTGCCAGAAGCCAACACATAAACGCTTCTGGACCTGGGGGGGGAGTAGCTGATAGGGGCTAATATTGGCTATACTCCCTAAATAACCCAAGTGAATGAGGAATACACTTTCCTTAACCTTAGATTACGGTTCTTAAGAACCATTAGTATGGCAAATGTCATAATAGAGGTGGGAGCCTCACCTCTATTGAAAGGAATAATAGATCCTAGACGGGATTAGCTTCAATAACACCCTTAATGGAGATAAGTATTACTTTTCTCTAATAATCGATAGAGGCTCTTCTATGTAAGTAGCACAGTATCAAGGGGATTTCGTGAGTACCAGAAGATCAAGACAATCAAGAATCGTATGCTCTGCAAGAAGCTGTGAGGCTCTAACTCTTTCCATAAGCTGCGCGGGATCTGCGGGTATTTGCAAAGATAGGAGGATCTGACCAGATCCCATGGATGTCTGGTAAAGGCTCGAGGTTCTGCTTAACATACGGTCCGCGTGACTCTATGTACTATAGAGTGAGGACCACTACATTCATGACGGAGGATACTTTACCTCCAAGGGAATTCCTTTTCTGTCCCTCCTTCACACGAATGCTCATTCTTCACCCTCAACATACCTATAAATACTAAACGAACTCATCTATCACAGGATTATTCACTCTCTTACGAACAAACACGCTCTCTAGCGTACTGTTCCATTCAATTCCGTACTCTCTCTTTCGAGCTCCTCCGAGCTCAGGCAGGTCAAGGCAGGCTAAACCTTCTTCCGGGAAGCCGTAGTTCGCCTTCACATCCCTCTACTCTTCTCGACGCAGGGAAGAATCTCTTTCTCGCACTACCTTGAACTTAAGGTAAAACCCTCATCATTTAAAGGGGAATAAGGCTCAACGAAACCCCGCATTCCTCATTTCTTTTTTCCTCCTACCTTGTTTCTTCATTATCTACTCATATGAGTTTAAAGTTCCATGAATCTTGCTAGTTTATGGCTGAATACACCCTTTATCCATTGCCTATAGCTCAACTATTACATGTCATCACCACATGAATCATGCTCTATACGAAATGCTCATCTATGGCTCTGTGAACACATGAATCTCTTACTCTTTACCGCTTTAACGCTTTATCCATGAATGCTCCTTGTGAATACAATGAATAATCTCTTAAATTGTTGTGGATCTCCAACCCGGATCTATCAAGCAGTGTTTGATTTTGTTAATATTCGTAGCTGGTTTTTTCGTTTATTCTTTCTGGTAATCTTTAGCTGTTTACTTCAATTTGTAGGTGATTGCAGTTAACGGGAAATTCTCGGGCCCTGTTCTCATTGTTTGAATACGGACTACTATTTCTGTCACTTTTGAAAGATTTATTTTCCAGAACCTTTACCTGATATTTAGTACATAGTACCAAATAACATAAATGTAATGCGTACTATAGTACAATTTGATATTTTTCGCTTACCACTTACCAGTAAACAGTACTAGATGATATAAATGTATTGCGTACTACAATTACAATTTGATTTTATTCGGTTACCACTTACCAGTACAAATTACTAAAAGAACCTAAATGTACTGTGTACTTGTACTTATGGAAATATACAAAAAAGGTAGAAAATTGAAAAAATTGAAAAAAAAAAATAATAAAAAAAAATGAAAAATTTTCTGGAAAAAACGAAAAAAATATAATAAATAAATAATTTAATAAATAAATAAATAAATAAAACAGAAAAATAAAAAATAAAAAAAGAAAAAGAAAAAGGAAGGAGGGAATGAAGGAACACGTGTAGGGAGAAGAGGAGGAGGGAGTGACCATGTGCTAAAAGTAAGGGTATTATTGTCCACCATACCAAAATATGAGTATGTTTATTGTAAACTATATTCATACCTAAAATTGTTTTTACAAAGTCAAAATGAGTATTTTCTTTTTTGCCTCAAAAAATTAAGTGTCTTAAATAAAAAATAAAAAGGTGTTCATCAAAGGAATTCTATTTCAACTACGCACAAATTTCTCGAACCAGCAAAACCCTCTCTCTCGGTATCTCCGACGAAACCCTCGACTATCTTCATCAAATCCGGCGAGAAATCCGACCTCTAATTCCGGCGTCTCAACCTTCTTCATTTCCGGCGTCTTAATCTGCTGGGATGGGTTAGAAGGCAATTCCCCCTTTTCCATTCTCGTCTGCGTCCTCTTTTCCTCTTCTCCGCTGCTGCTACGAACCAAGCCTTTCGGCTGCTGCTAAACCCTTTCCCTTACGCTTAGAGGTAATTCTACAACTAGTTTTTCTTTTTGTCTCTCAGAGGTTACAAACTAAACCCTTTCTCTTTCGCTCTTTTCCTTTGATTTACGAATCAAATCCTCCCCACTTTCTGTTTGAGGAGCATGTTTTCTCTTGGGCTATGCTTAATTTCGTTAAATTTTTACGATTTCTTTGTATGTATGTGTATATTAGACGCAATACCTTTTAATTCTGCAATCTTGTGGCATTGAGCTAAGCAACAGTTAGAGCATGGAATAACCTCCCCCTCTCTGTCTCTTTTTATCGATGCTTTAATTTGTTGTGTAATCTTCTCTAAAAATTTACAAATTTTTTTGTATGGGAGGGTGTAAGTGCAGCGTAGCTGCTCAATTCTGCCTTGTTCACTACTTTCTTAAGTGGCAGCTGGTAAGTTAATTTCAATTTCTACATAATGACTGAGTATGGATTCAAATATTTAGCTCATCACACAATCTTTTTCAATTATTTTTCTGCATAATGACTGTATATAGATATCACCCTGCATCCTCTCTTTCTCAACACTCGATCCTTCCTTTCCCTTTTATACTTTCTGCATAATGACTGTATGATCGAGCTAACGTGACACGGTGATCTCTCCTACAGTTTCGATCTCAAGCGGCAGCCGTTTTTCAGAAAAATGACAAAAACAAGTGCTCTTTTATTGCTGTTTTTGAGTGTATATACACATGTGTTTGTGTTTCTTTGCAAAACAAAATCCTTTTGTTTTTACCATGTATTTCTTTGTTATTTTTGTTTCGTTTTGTTTTCACGCAATATGTAGTAGTTTGATTTTAATGGTAGCAGTAATCTTCAAAATAAATTTAAAATAAATTTATTCATACAAATGTGACATTTCATTTGGGGATTAGTAATTATATATGCTGTAGTTTAGGCATCCAATTTATATGATCTGTCCTCTTTTAATATCCATATTTAAGCTAGATTATTAAGTTTTAGATTTTGTTGTATACTTCAGTCCAAATTGCTTTCAAAATTTCCATGAATGTGGTTATATTTCATTGAATTGTCTATAATATTTGATATGAATTTTTATATATATGCAGATAGAATAGACAAATGTTGATATCAAGAGCAATGGTGTACTTAAATGTGGACGTTGCAGTTGCTGGAGCTGGATTTGAACACACTGCAACTCCACAACTCGATGAACTGCTTGTCCAATATGCTAAACATGTGAATAGCATGTGTAAATTATAAACGAGCCATCGTTGTGATTAGTGCTTTGGTGTTTTTAGACTGCATTTGGTGTAGAAGGTGACAACAGCACATTAGAATCTACAGGAATAACTTGAGTGTTGGATATATTATCTTTCATGGCACACTCCTTGGTAGTGTTCTATCTTGCACGTATGGTATTAACTTCCTAAATCTCATTTTGTTTAAGGTTCTGGACCCAGACAACTCATCACAAACGATTTTATGATTCCTGGACTAGCTTGACAAACGGTGCTAAGATGAGTACAGGCACTTAAAAAAGAAGTTACCTTTCATTTGAACTGGATTCATGCATGTCTATTTAATGTTCAAATCTTGTAAGTTCAGATACTAGGCTGCTATTCTACTATCTTTAATTAACATACACAAATAACCAATCAATCTATTTAATTAATTCAATCAACTTAGATGAAATACTCAGTCATATAACCTAAAGTTTCCGCTTAGGACAACTTAGATAGTAGGCTATTCTCAACTTAATCACCGCTATGTATTATAAGAATTAAACTAGTTACCAAAAGCTCGGGTATTAAATATATGATTAATCTAGGTTCAACCACTATACCTAAATCAATTAACATGCAATCCAACGATTTATCTAAATTCCACTAGGATATATAAGATTAAATCGTATTATGTTTCAAAAATTCAATCATGCAATTAATCTTATTAAGGTAGAAATCACACAATTAAGCATACATAATTAGTGACCAATTAATCATGCATGAGAATAAGCACCATGAAACATAAATCTGAGTGGAAGGATAAAATAGATCTAAAAAGTATTCATGTAGATTCAATTAAATATACAAATCAACTAGGAAAATTAGGTAGACATAATAATTAAAACAATGGTAGAAGGAAGAGTAAACAAAATTAAAACCATAAGTAAAGGGAAGGGATTAAGAAAAACTCTTGAATCTTCGACAATCTTCAATCGTCTTCAAAGTACGTGAATGTAAACTAGTCTAAAAATATATGTGATAGGGACCAATAAAAGCCGTGCCACGTGGCACGTTTTCATAATGATTAGATTAGTGCTTCAGGAGTCTCAGATGCCATCTAGAGGCAGAAGCCATCTTCCGCACAGGAGCTACATGATACGGTGCAACACTGTCATCACACAGAAGCTGTCCCAATTCACTAGCATCTGATCGTATCCAGTGATCTGAGAAACATACCATCCGCGTGACTCTACGTACTCTAGAGTGAGGACCACTAAATTAATGACGGGGGGAATCTTGTCCCCCTAAAAATTCCTTTCTTGTCCTTCTTATGCATGCACACTTACCTTTTCGTCCTTTCCCTCATCTATAAATAACGAGTGATCTCACACTTTCAAGTACTATGTACATACTCTCCAACGCACTATTCCATTCACGCTCTGCTTAACACTCTTGCAAGTTAGAGCAATCGGAGTCCTTCTCCAAGGATTTTCTTCTCTCGTCATTTCCACCTTCAGCTTAGTCGGTAAAAAGGGCACCCCCAACAGCTCAAACCGTAGGTATAATTCTTGTTACCTAGAGGGGACGAAGCAGGAAGGCGCCTTGCGTTCTCTACTTTTTCCTCCTCTTTTTCCCCTTGCTTTTCTTCCCAAACGAGCTCTACGCTCCGTGGATTTACCTGATATTATGGTTAAAAACACCCGTTGCTTAATACTTGTCTTGATTTTTTCTTTTATGCCCAAAAGGAGATGCTCTGTGAAATATGAGTTGTTAAGGCTAATGAATCTCATGAATCTCTTACTTGCTGCCGTTTGTAATCCTTTATACGTGAATACGCCTTACAAACACGATGAATAATCACATAATTGTTGTGGATCTTCAACCCGGATCTATCAATATGAAAAATGAATCTAAAAGTGTATGTGTTGGGAATTGTTAAGGATTTATTTGTTAAGGGGGAACTTATTGGGACACTCTAATAAAACTTGTTATGAATTTTGATTAGATCCCAAAACCCTCTATGAAAATCCTATTCCCAAGCGACCCTATTTTGATTAGATAGGTATGTTAGGAAAGCTTGTTTCTTTTTAGTCGCTTTAGGATTAGACTGCAGGTTTTCAAGCGAAGCGAGAAGACCACTCGCTTGAGTGTGTATCGAAGCGAAGCGAGTCTACCCGGACGAAGCGAAGCGAGTGCTCCCAAGAAAGTCAAAGCGAGTCAACCTGACTACGCTAAAACGAGCATCCAGACTAAAGCGAAGCGAGCCCCTTTCAAAACGCTTGAAAGCGACAGTACAATTACCATCCTCGATTCAAACTTGAGTTTGAACTCATTCAAGTGCGAGATCCGCCGCATTAAATGAAGATCTCCATGCGGCAAGAGAGGATTGGACGATATAGTTGACTTGGTTGACTGACAGAGCCGCCGCTACAGTACTGGGCACTCCAGTTACTGTTACGCTTGGCTTTTAGCCAATTCGGGAAAGAAGACAAAGCAGCCATCTGAAAAGGCGCCAAGTACTGTCGAGTGTGGAGGGACAAAGCCACCAACCTTCAAATGGCTCCAGTCCATCCCTCACACTATAAATATTGGAGTGTAAAGAAGAGAACCCTTAGAACACTTACGAAATTTCCAGCGCTCAAACTGCAAGTACTCCTGAGTTTTTAGAAATCATGTGCTCGAGTCCTTGTCAAATTGTTCCCAAGTTTCAGCACCATCGAAACTTGTTCTTTGTAACCTTCACTCTCTTAGAATCTAAGCCACCATATAAATCCCAGCTTAGAAGAAGAACTCTACCCTTTGCATCTACTGTAAAGAGTTCTTTACTTAGAGTGTTTTCAAAACCAAACCAAAACCCTTGTTCTTGTCAAGAGTGTAAGAGTTTGTGTTTAGTCGAAAGGTTGTTGTAAGATCTAAGGTTTCACATTCATCGATAGTGAACACCTCGATCGTGTAGAGAGAGTCCAAGCTTGCACGTTCTTCGACTATGCGAAGCTCGATTCTTGTCTTAGGTTTTTATGGAGAACCCGTAATCTCCATGTGTTGTTGTGTTGGATCCAAGCTTGCGAAGCTCGATCCTTTGTTTGGTTTTTGAGGAACCCGTAATCCTCAAAGCTTTCTTGAGTGAAGAGAAGTTGTTCCCACGTGAAACAAAAATGGACGTAGGTGTTTTATCACCGAACCACTATAAACCCTGGTCTCGTATTTCCGTCCTTAAGCTGTTCTATATTTACTTCCTTTGTTTATTCATGTCTGCACAAGCATATAAACAAACCTAAAACGAAGCTTTTAAATACTTAGGAAAGAATAGCTCACTAAATTCCACATAATAGCAAGCGTGTCACTCTGTGATCAAGTGTCCGCTTAGGTCAAGAGTAAAGCTTTATTGTAGATCAAGCTTACAGTTTGGTCTTAAGTTTTCAAAGCGACCCCAGACTTGCTTACTCTGAGATAAGTTTGAAAAGAAGTTGAAAAACTTCTGTTACACGTATTCATCCCCCCCCCCCCCCCCCCCCAACGTGTAACCCTACTTATCATTTCCGGGACCAACAGTATGAACTAAACTAAGAATAAATGGAATTCATCATTTTTTTGGAGTATATATATGGTAGAATATTGTTGGGAATTGTTAAGGACAAACATGTTAAGGGGGAACCTATAAGGGAAATTTTTATTGTTTTGATTTGATCCCAAAACCCCCAAGTGTCCTATTCTCTAGCGACCCATTTTTTATGTAGATAATAGGTTAGAAATTTTTCTAAGCCTACTCTGTTAGGATGGCTCAATTTTGCTTAGGTTTTAGACTGCAGAAAATTCAAGTGAAGGCCACTCGCTTGAGTGTATTTTTCAAGTGAAGCGAATCTACCAAGCCGAAGTGAAGCGTGCCGAAGAATAGCGAAGCGAAGCGAGCGCTACAGTGGATTCAAAGCGAGTCTGCCAAAGCGAAGCGAAGCGAGCGCTACAGTGTAAAGCCAAAGCGAGTCAACGCATGTCAACATTTTCGAAAGCAATCACTAGGGAACTTTACCTCCCAAGCGACTCGCTACAGAAAGACCTTAAAGTGACTCAACTGAAAGCGGACGCTACATCTTCAAAGCAAAGCGAGCCACCACCTACCAGAAAGCGACAACACAATTCCCGCTCCGATTTTAAACTCCAGTCAACTATAGATCTTCGCATTTATTACGAGATCTCCACGTGTCGAACGCGGAGAGGAGCAGCGAAGTTTACTGCCAGGCCGACAAAGGCGCCGCTACAGTACTGGCTCGCTCCAGTTACTGTTAGGTTTGTAACTTAGCCATTTTCGGCAAAGTGCCAAATCTGCACGCCTGAAAAGCTGTCTGCCTGTGCAAGTACTATCGAGAGGAGGAGGGACAAGGCCACCTACCAAGCAACGGATCTCGGCCAACCCTCCGCCTATAAATAGTGAAGGATGAAGACGAAGAGAAGATAGAACACTACTTGAGCATTCGAGCGCCTACTGCAAACAAACACTCCCAGCTTTCTAAGCAATGTTCGAGTCTTTGTTTCCAAGTGTTCTCCGAGTTCCAGTCTCATCGGAACTCGTCTTCGCAACCTTCACATCTAGAATTCTAAGCCCATTCCATATCTCAGCTTAGTAGAAGAGCTCTGGCCTACTTTACACTTATTGTAAAGAGCTCTTCATAGTGTGTTCGTCGTAAACCAAAAACCCTAACCCTAAGTTCTGTTCGTTAGGTTTTTGTGTTCGTCGTTAGGTTGTTTCGATCCAAGGCCCTACTTTCATCGATTGTAGAAGCCTCGATCATAGAGTCTAGATCCAAGCTTGCACTTACCTCGTTTGTGTAAAGCTCGATCGAAGCTAGTCTGTAAGGAGAGCCCGCATTCTCCCTGTTGTCAGATAGAAGTGAGTGAAGCTTCTAGGCCAGTTAGGTTTTAGTAGTGAACCCGCAATCACTGCGTCTGTCGTCAGATCCAAGCGAGTGAAGCTCGATCTCGACCAGGCTTTTGAAGATCCCGTAATCTTCAAGTTCTTGAGTGAAGAGAACGAGTTGCCTAGTGCAACAAAGTGGACGTAGGAGCTTTATCTCCGAACCACTATAAATCTTGTGTCGTATCTCTCTAACCCTAAACTCTTTATTTCCTTGTTTGATTATTCACTGCATTTGCATCTAAACAAACATAACTTGGAATTTTAATTACTTAGGAAAGATTTAGCTCACCGAATTCCGCATCTAGAGTAAAGTCTCACTCTTGATCAAGCTCTAAGCTTAGGTCAAGAGAATCTTGATT
The DNA here is from genome assembly GCA_029379335.1 of Thymus mandschuricus. NCBI lineage: Eukaryota > Viridiplantae > Streptophyta > Magnoliopsida > Lamiales > Lamiaceae > Thymus > Thymus mandschuricus. Next base: position 10,477,109 of record CM057078.1, read on the forward strand.
ACTTTAGATCTAGCTCTCTGCTAGGTCTAAGTATTTCTTACGAGCACTTTACTTTATACTCTGAGTTAAGGAAAAGAAGTTGAAAAACTTCAACATACGTATTCACCCCCCCCCCCCTCTACGTATTTTTCCTATAACAAATCGGGACCAACAAGTGGTATCAGAGCAGCGGTTCTTTCGAGCCTCTGCTTTGCATATCCGAAGCGAGTCCCCACTCGCTTCACGTTGTCTCACTGAACCGGATCCTATTTTCCTAAGTGCATCAAAATCTCACCCTCGCATACTGCATCTACTACTGACGGTTTTCTATGTCTACATACAATGCATCTAGTCTTCCACAGTTTTCCATTGAAGGCTATGAAATCTGGAGCTTTCACGTTGAGAGCTTCCTATGCTCCATCCATGACCGGATGTGGGAGGTCATTGAAGGTGGGCCGATCGAAATCAGGAAAGCCGTCTTTGAGAATGTCCCAGCTGCCGAAGGTCGGGCTGCCTATGTTCGACAACGGTACGTGGAGAAGGACAAGGATAAATACACTCCAAATGACTTCAAAGTCGCCAACCTCGATAAGATCGCACGCCACACGATGCAGAGCACCGTGTCGGACGCCTATTTACCACGGATAAGAAAGTGCGTAACGGCGAAAGAAATGTGGGAAACCCTAGCTCTCATTTCTCAAGGAACGGACAAGATCAAAGAAAACAAACTTGCCGTACAAATGCAAGAGTTTGAAAGCTTGATAATGAAGCCCGGAGAGTCCATCGACACCTTCGAGCTGAGAGTTACCAACATCATTGCTACTCTCAACTCACTTGGGAAGGAACTCACAGACAAGGAGGTGAACCTGAAGATTCTTCGAGCTCTCACGAGGAAGTGGCAGAAAATGAAGGAGCTGTACCTAGCTACCAAGGATCTATCGAAGCTCACACCGGAGATTCTGTTCTCCGAACTCAAAGCTCATGAATTCGATCTAAATCGAATGAACCTCGATGATGAGGATGAAGCTCCCACGACGTCAAAGGGAGTAGCTTTCAAAGCTGCTGAAGGGCCAAGCGACCAGTCGCTAGCCAAGATGACAAGGGAAGAGCTGGAAGAGCGTGTTGCGTTCTTATCCAAAAACTTCAACAAGATGAACTCGCGTGTGGGCAAATACAAGAGATTCTACAAGCAGTATAAAGGGAGGAGCACTGATGCTCGAGAAGGAAAAGGGAAAAGAGAAGAGACGACAAAGCCGATCCCACGCGACATGATGGATGTGGAGTGCTATCATTGCCACAAGATGGGCCACTACAAATCTGACTGCCCAAAGCTAAGTGCCAAAGAACGTGAGGAACTGAAGGCCAAGAGAGATGCTCCCAGGCAAGCGCTCGTAGCGAGTGAAATGCCGGTCGCCTTAACTGAAGACCTGTCAAGCGACTCCCATGCATTTACAGATCCTAACTCAAGCGAGGGAGAGGATCTGGGACTCATGGCGCTCACCGATGAAGACACTGGGGAGGTATTCTTCTACACTTCAATCACTTCAATTACACTGACACACACTGATCATGAGGAAGTTCATTCCTCGACATGGAGTGAGTCACTTGACAAACACAAGAAATTGTCAAGCGACCACGAAGTGTTGAAACAAGCTTTGTCTCAAAGCGAGAAGGAGAACAGAAAGCTAGCCAATGAGCTTGACGAAGTCAAACTTAACTTAAGGGCTATGACTAGTAAGTTCGAGGATCTCTTTGCTAGACATCAAAGCTTTGAAGGAAGGTATGAAACCCAGTCCACTCTAGTTGCCAACTTGAACAAAGCTTCATATGCTAGGCAGGCACTAGAGAGCTCGCTTCTACCTTTTGGTAGAAAGGGAGGACTCGGATATGAGGGTGGACCTTCCAAGCTTACTCTCTTTGTTGGTGCTTCAAACACGACACCATCAGTCACTTTGGATGTGCCCACTGCCTCCAAAGCGACCACCAACAAGAATAAAGGCCAAATGGCTGAGAACCCCAAGAAGAAGCCAATGAAGATGTCTATATCTTCAAGGGCAGAATCTAAGGGCAAGCAAAGACCAACTGTCCCTAGCACTCACAATGCTAAATATTACCAATCCAAAGGTAAGGGGAAAACAATTGAAGCTTCTAAGTCTTAGACCAAGACACCAGAGACAAAGGATCTCCCTTTCAAGAAAAGAAGTAATGTCTATGTGTCACGTTATCCGGACTGGAGATGGTCCAACCGGACTAACGTTGAGGGGGAAGAATTCGAAGCACCAAGGAGGTCGCTTCAAGCTTCCAAGGTTTCTCAAGCGAGTCGGGGTCAAAACCCTACTTTGACCGCTTCGAGGAAACCAAGCGAGCCGCTTCGACAGACTGTAAACCCTAAGTCAGTCTCTAAGCCTGTAGCTAATCCGATGCGAGTCACTTCAGGATATAAGCAAAAGGGTAAGAGCATAGGTATGCCTCAAGCGAGCCGCTACCCCTCTTGCACACACTGCTGCACGTGTGAAGCTGCTTCAAGGCAGAACTCACAGTTTTCAAAGGTCGAGAAACCCAAGACACAAGCTACCTCTCAAAAGAGAATGAAGCAAGTGTGGGTACCTAAGGGAACTAACTGCAAGGACCCAAACTGATTTGGGTACCAAAATCTGTCTAAATGCAGGTGAGCGCCGTGGATCCCATGCCAAGTGAGGGTCAACAAATCTGGTACTTGGACAGTGGATGTTCAAGACACATGACCGGCATGAGAGCTCTACTTCATGACTACATAGAGAAGAAGGGTCCACACGTTACATTTGGTGATAACTCTCGAGGAAGCACCAAAGGATACGGCACACTGAAGATTGGAAAGCTCACAATAGAAGAAGTCTCCTATGTGGAAGGACTTAAGCACAACTTGCTATCCATTTCACAATTCTGTGATAAAGGATACAAGGTGCAATTTATTTCCAACAAGTGCATAGTAAAGAGCAAGCTCACGTCCCAGATTGTGCTCACTGGAATTAGACAAAGGAGTGTCTACATTGCACAATGGGACAACTGCAAAGAGGAGACATGCTTAGTCGCAAGGAGTGCTACAGAAATGGGATGGCTATGGCACCGACGCTTGAACCATCTCAACTTCAAAACCATAAATCGCTTAGCTCGAAAAGGTTTGGTGCAAGGCATACCAAATGAAGTCTTTGTAAAAGAACATCCATGCTCACCATGCCAACGAGGGAAGCAGACGAAGAAGCACTTCGCCAGTCTAGAAAAAGCTTCATCCAAGCGAGTGCTCGAGCTGCTTCATATGGATCTGTTTGGTCCAGTCACTCCAGTTAGTGTAAATGGAAGAAAGTACACTCTAGTTGTAGTCGACGACTACTCTCGCTACACTTGGGTTGTATTTCTCTTCAGCAAGAAGGAGACACTGGCCAAGCTACCACAACTGCTCAAGCGACTAGCTGTGGAGAAGAATCAAGCAATTGCCACCATCCGTTCCGACAAAGGCACAGAGTTCCTGAGCTCTACCATTGAAGCTTACTGCTCGGAGCATGGTATAGCACATCAGACTTCCTCAGCACGTACGCCTCAGCAGAATGGAGTTGCTGAAAGAAGGAATCAGATCATCAAAGAAGCCGTTCGCACCATGATTGCTGACTCGAAGCTTCCGATGAAATATTGGGCTGAAGCTGCCAATACAACATGCTACACGCAGAATCGGACGCTTCTCAGCAAACGGCACGACAAGACACCATATGAAATATGGACAGGGAGAATTCCTAACATATCTTATTTCCATATCTTTGGTTGTAGGGTCTTCATCCATGATAATGGGAAATCACAATTGAAAGCCTTTGAAAGCAAAGCTGATGAAGGAATATTCTTAGGATATTCTACATCAAGCAAAGCTTACAGGGTATTCAATTGTAAAACCCTAATTGTGGAGGAATCACCCCATGTCGTATTTGATGAATCTTCCTTGAGTCTTCCACAGGAACAGGTTCAATCAAAGGAAGGAAAGACAAGCGAGGAACCCATCAACTCACTAACTTGGGACATGCTTGAAGATGATGAAGAGATCAAGGACTCAAGCAAGCAGATTGTCCAAGGAAAAGTTGAAGCTGCCCCCAAGACTCCTGAAGCGAGTGCAAGCCAAGCACCCAATCCAGTCGCTTCAGATGGAGAAGCAAGCGACCAGGGAGAAGATGAAGACGAAGCTGGTGGATCCAAGCATGCGTGGCTCAAGGATCACTCACCAAGTCAAATTATTGGAGATCCATCCAAGGGTGTAGTGACCAGAAGTCAAGTGTTTTTAGAAAGCGCCATGTTCAGTTGCTTTCTCTCAAACATCGAGCCATCATGCATGGAGGAAGCCCTAGCTGATTCTAATTGGGTGATCGCCATGCAAGAAGAGCTGAACCAGTTCACCAGGAATGACGTATGGTACCTCGTGGATCGTCCCAAATTTCAGCATGTTATTGGCACCAAATGTGTGTTCAAGAACAAGACGGACGAGGACCACAACGTTCTGAGGAACAAGGCACGACTCGTCGCTAAGGGCTACTGCCAAGAGGAAGGAATCGATTTCGATGAGACCTTCGCTCCAGTGGCACGGCTTGAAGCGATCAGACTATTTCTAGCCTATGCAGTGGCCAATAAATTCAAAGTCTATCAGATGGATGTCAAAAGCGCGTTTCTCAATGGTGAATTGAAGGAAGAAGTATATGTGGAGCAGCCACCGGGTTTCGAGCAGGGAGATAAGGTGTATCGATTGAAGAAAGCCCTATATGGGTTGAAGCAAGCTCCCAGAGCTTGGTATGATACCCTATCTCAATTCCTAGTGGATAATGGATTCCACAAAGGAAAGATAGATCGAACCCTATTCACCATCAACCATGGAGAGGATATGCTGTGGGTTCAGATCTACGTGGACGACATCATATTTGCATCACCGAACCAGTCGCTTAGCGAGAAGTTTGGAGAGCTTATGAAGACCAAGTATGAAATGTCGATGATTGGCTTGATGAGCTGCTTTCTAGGTCTTCAAGTGACGCAGCAGGATGATGGAATCTTCATCAATCAAGCTAAGTACACTCCAGATATGCTTGCCAAGTTCGGTGTTCAGCATGCCAAAGCTGTGAAGAACCCTATGAACACCAACTGGATGATGGAGCCAGACCTAGATGGGAAGTCTGTGGATGCTACAGACTACCGAGCTTTGATCGGATCCCTTCTATATCTCACTGCAAGCAGGCCAGATATTGCTTTTGCAGTTAGAGTATGTGCTCGCTTCCAAAGCAATCCCAAGCACGACCATCTTGAAGCTGCCAAAAGAATTCTTCGATATTTGAAGGGCACTGTCAACATGGGGCTGTGGTATCCAACGGAGGACAATTAGGAGCTCACTGGATATTCAGATGCTGACTATGGGGGGTGCCGAATTGATAGGAAATCAACTTCGGGCACTTGTCAGTTCTTGGGAAGCAAGCTGATCTCATGGTTTTCAAAGAAGCAAACAAGTGTAGCTACTTCAACAACTGAAGCCGAATATATGGCCGCTGGAAGCTGCTGTTCTCAAAATTTATGGCTTCGTCAGTAGTTGAAGGACTACAGAGTTGAAGCGAATGAAATTCAAATATTCTGCGACAACAATAGTGCTATATGCATCTCGCAAAATCCAGTGCTTCACACCAGATGCAATCACGTGGAAATCCGACATCACTTCATTCGTGATCATGTCGAGAAGAAGGATATCAAGCTCGAGAAAATCCATACCGATCTCCAGCGAACAGATATCCTCACCAAGCCTCTAGCTGAGCCCCGTTTCAATCAGCTATGCATGGAATTAGGGTTGGTAGACCCTGGTGAAGAATGCTAGATCCAGGATGCACGAAGGAGTGGTCGCTTGTCCTTTAAGCGTCACTCGCTTCGGATATTCACCAACTCAAGCGAGCAACTTCAAAATTCCACCTGCTTGAAGAAGGAGAAATAAGGTGGAGAAAGGTGGAGTGTTGGAAGACGTTCCCTACCCGCTTACAGGAATTGTTAAGGCATTGGTTAAGGGGGAACTATTGTTTACTCTCGGAGCAAGCTACTTCCAAAGCGAGCAAGGAAAGCTGCTACCTAGCCTAGGATTCCTAGCGAGTGGGTATAAACACTCGCAAGTGCCGTTTCTAGTAACAGTTGTGGGGTCTTGTATCGGGCCTTCCCACGTAAAAACGGTGAAAGCTTAGGCAGGGCTGGCACCTAGACCTTGCGTCCTCTTCCCATCTTTCCGCCGAAGAGGAGCAAGTCTTCTCACTCCTTCATCTTGGATAAACATTCATTCCTTACTCACTCTTCATTGAGTTGAGCTGCCGAATGTCTATTCATTCCTCCCCCACTTTGAATTTTGCATCGCTTCAATTAGCCCTAGTCTGGGTCAAGCGAGTCGATTGCAAATTCATGCTGTAGCTTGTAGGAGGAAGCTTGAAGGGTTACCTTTTTCTTCAAAAGGTTGCAGGGCTAGTGACATGCTTCTGCGTAAAATACGAGATTGTCTTGTCAGAGCACTCTCATTGTCATCCTGTCCTATTCTGCTCTGAGATAAGGACTTGTACTCATCTCCCATTCATCGTGAATAAGTACACTTACATGAAGCTCCCCTCTGGGTTGTAGTAAGCTTGTGTACATTATTCATTCTCCCCCTCATTCACTCGATGGAGGACTCTCTAATTTGTAGAGGAAGATGAATGCCAAGAAGATGTAGTACTCAACAGTGGTGTCCAAATCCTCAAAATGAAGTCTTCAATAAGTGGTATCAATCTCCTACGAAGTGAGATTGACTGGTAAGTGTTTCAATTTTAAGTACACTAAGTGAGCTGAAGCGTGCTAGAAACCTTCACTTACTATGTGAAAAATATGAAATGAATCTGACACAAATACAAAGAGGAAAACATTCTTGTTTATCCTCGAAGTATGTAAGTCAGAAACATTTTAAATAATGTCAAAGAAATTTCATTTCTTATTCCAGTCGCTTCAGATGGCCAAGCGAGTGCTACGTCACTCCAAGCGAGCCATCGCAAGCGAGTGCAGAACAGTCACTCCAAGCGAGTACCTCTCAAGCGAGTAAAGGCCAAGCGGCCTAACTCGAAGCGAGCGGGTACGAAGCGAGTATGAGCTGTCTGCACTCGAGTGCGAATTTTACCTTTTACTTTATATTAAATGCAGGTTCACGTACAGCTGAAAATAACGGGCGCGTGCACTGCACTTTGAATTCGAAGCGGGAAAAGCCGGACGAGATCCAACCATCGAATCCAAACAGTCCCTGATTTATAGCTGTTGGATCCGACGCCGTGTAAAGAGACGAATCACAGCAGGCCACGTGGAGACGCCGAGTCAACTTGGCGGTTCACTTTTTACTGTGATGACGCCGGACACATTAATCACTTCGCCGTTGGCCGCCGTATACCAACAGGATCTTCGGCGATATTACTGTCTTGCCCCTGCCACGTCAGCCGAACCCTACCTCTATATAAGGACGACGTTGCAGAACTGCAAAACCTTTCACAACTCTCCATATTTGCCATTTTCGTGCAAGATCTGCAAATCTCTGCAACTCACGAGTCTCAACCCAGTTTTCGTTCTTAAATCTCCGATCAAATCTCTCAAATTTTCAACATGGGAAAGAAGCAGAAAGCCGAGACGATGGAGCAATTTCTCACTGAGGTCGACAAGCTCATCAACGTCGAGCCTCATCTCGACCCAACCGTCATTGAAGAGCATGGTTTCTTCCGTAAGGCCGTGACCACGACCGGCTTATGGAAGTTCGTGACGGTGGTGCCGACGAAGATTTTGGCCAAGGCGGTGGTCGAAATCCTTCTGAATCTGAGAGAAGGACATAATACATCCTCATTCACTGATCCACAAACAGGAGAACCAGTGATGGTGGACTTGAGCTTTCTCATCGATATATTCAACTTGCCAAAGGAAGGTGCAAACTCCTTGTTGGAGTTGGGGTTTTCAGCCGGAGTCGAGTATGCTCGATTTGCTGTCAAAGGAGCAGAGCCCAACTACAAGGAAGCCAGCATTCGATCAGATCTGAAGGCTCCCTTCAACCACGTCTGCGAGCTCTTTTCCAAGTGCGTCGCGTGCTACGTCGGGACTTTGGGCCAGCTTTCAGAAACAAAGCTCTTCGCCACCACAGTCATCATCGACAGCTGGCATGGTTGGTTTCTCAACCAGATCCACGAAGCCGCCGAGGACTTCAAGTTTGTCAAAGGAAGCACCAGTAAGATTCTCCGCAAGGGGAAGCTTAAGTTTTTCTCCAGACTATCCGTCGCACTGGAGGAACGTTATCCGAACAAGGTGTGGCAAGAATCAGACATCGCTGGCTACAAGAAGAACACGGTGTTCTATGACTTGTGGAGGTCGAACAAAACACCAATCGATTCGGGACTTCTTGTTGTTGAAGTGCCCGCAGCAGTACTAGTTGCCGAAAGGCAAGCTGAAGCGAGCCAATCAAAGCGAGCGTTTCACCCGGGAAGCAAGCTGCGCCGAAGCGAGGGAAGAAGAAGAAAATGAAGCGAGTCACTTCGCTGGTCAAATCAAGCGAGGCTGAGGAGCAGCCGCTTGAGGAGGCCGAAGTTAACCAACCCCAGCCTTCACCCATCAAAATTCAAACTCCCCCACTGCAATCACAGACACCCCCAATCCAAACTCAAACTTAACCAACAGAACCCCAAGCCTCATCATCAGCCCAACCAAAAACCCAGAAATCTCCCCTCTCTCCACATGAAGAAGAATCAACATCTTCTTTCCAGCTACCCCCTATCCCACTTCTCAGCACAGATCCATCTGCTTCATTCACCCTATTCCAACCATCTCAAACCCAACAACCAGCCACTGAACCCATTCAAATCTCAGAAACCTCCCAAACCTCATCCTCAACTCAATCCCCTTCCTCATCGGCAGCTAGAGCTGATACCGCCCAAACTACCGGCACTATTATTCCCCAATTCCAAATCTCCAAAGTCCTTGCAGAGGTGGAAGCTCTCGAAAGATACGTGAAAGATAGAGAGCAGGCTGCAGAGACTATCACCACTCGCTACTCCTCCGTGCCGATGTCCGACGAGTTCTTCACCAAGACCGTCGATTATCTCACCTACATCACCTACCACGACACTGAATATTACAAGGTCTTCAGACTCTTAAAAGCCTTTAAAGAGGAAGAACTTATTCAGATGGAGGGAAAACTGCTCGATTTCATTGGAGAGAACGACTTTCACGCGTTCCTTAATGGGACCAGCTTCTGGGACAAGTTGGATGCCAAAGTGAGGTGAACCTACCCAGACACTTCGATCCCTGAGCGTGTGCCGACCATCCACGAGCAGCGATTGATGAGAGATCATGCTGAGGAAGTGCAAGTGAAGGAAGTGGGGATCTCAAATCTGCAAAGTGAGATCTCCAAGAAGGATGAGGAGCTGAACAAGAAGGTAGTGGAGGTCAAGAATCTTCGTGAAGATTTTGACAGGAAGAAGGGAGAGTTGGAGAGAAGAGTGGAGGAACAAGGGAAGCTGCTGGAGGAGAAGGAGAAGGCGTTGGAGGAATAGGTGAAGCTGGTCGGAGACCAGGAGAAAACCATCATTGAACTCAAGCAGTCGCTTGAGGCTGAGAGGAACAGGCTAAAGGGCATGACTGCCAAGCTGGTAGCTCTGGAGAATGAGAAGACCATTCTTGTGGCAAATCACAGAGAAGAGATAGAGAAGATCTCTGGACATATTGAAAAGTTGAAGAGAGTGGCGGAGGATAAGGTTGGAGAAGTAATTAAAATGAACTGTCATATGGTCTTGAGCTGCAATTCAGATAGCTGCTCAAGCAAAAGAGATTGATTCGGTCAATCTAAAGAAGTCAGAACTGGCTAAACAAATTGATCAAGCTCAGGAAAAGGCCAGTGAGTTTGCGGTCAAAATTGCCGAAGCTGCTCAACTTCGTGTGACGCTTAATAATCAAGAGAGTGCTATCGCCACTGCATCTGTAGAACTCAAAGCATCTCAGGATTTCCTCAATCTCCAACTGCAGGAGGAGCACAAGGAAATCCGTGCAGAAATCGAAGCGGAGCTGGCCGCTCGCTTCAGAAATGTCGAGTCGCTTGAGAGGTTGATGGCCTCTGTCAAGGAGAGGGAGAAGCAGTGCGAATACCTGCTGGAAAAAATCTCGATCAAAACAGTGGAGATTGTGCTGTCGGAAGAACATATCCTCGCGACACGGACCGAGAAGATGCTCCACGCCGTTTTTGACAAGGTTGAGGAGCTACGAAAATCTGTCACTGGAAAGTTAATCACCTCAACCCCCGGCAGTGATGATGCCAAAAAGGGGGAAGGTATTGTGCAGAAAAGTGCTGAAATTCAGGAGTTACAAGGAGGAGTCGGAGGAAGTGGAGTGGAAAGGAGGATGGAGATTGAAGGAGGTAGTGGAGTTGGAGGAAGCGGAGTTGAGAAGGAGATGGAGGAAGAGATGGAGGATGAAGCTCGGGCCGAGCGAGCGAGGAAAATGGGCAAGGAAAAACTCACAGAAGAGCCCCGCAGGCCGGCTGAAGGAAAGCTGCTTGGCTCTTCCATTGCTACTCACCCTCCTGTTAATGTTTTGACCAGGGAGCAAAGGGAGCAGCAAATAGCAGTCGACGAAGCCCTCGCCCGCGATTTGGAGAAGCAGTTTGAACTGAGGGCTCTTGCCGAGTTCCATGTGCCCGCTTCAGCTCTGGCCGCTTCAACTCTGGCACTCACTTCAGCTACTGCAGGAGCCACTTCATCTACTGCAGGAGCCACTTCATCAACAGCTGGAGCCACTTCATCCAGCCAAGCTATCATCCCACCAAGTGCCTCAGCAGTCATTCCTCCAAGTGAAGCAGAGCAGAAGAAGAAAGAGATGCCTCCTCCACCACCACCAAAACAGACACTGAAGCGGACCACACCCGAAGCTAGAGAAGATGATCCCGAGGCCAAGCGTCAAAAGATCAAACAATCGGTCGCTTCACGTTCTACTCAGATGGAGAGGAGAAGGAAGAGAGGAGAAGAGAGAAAGGAGGAAAAAGAGAAGGAGAGAAGGATCAAGGTAAGTTTTATTGAAATCATTGAAGGTCGGATCGAGGAACACTTCAATGAAGTGAGACTTATCTAGTCCGCCCTCACTCGAAGAGCCTTCATTCCCTTCCTGCTAGAAGAGTCGGAAGCGTGTGTGTCTCAAGCTTGGATGGACGCTTGCTACGTTACCACAAAGGAGATGATTGATTCTGGTCGCTACCCGCGCAAGGAAGAGCAAGCATACATCCGCAGGCGACTGATTGAGATGCTTCCGAAGTGGAACTCTGAGCTGAGTGCAAAGTTCAACGCAATAATGAAGGAGATGTTAAGCAGATTAGAAGAGGAGTTGATTGTGCATAGGAATGAACATCCAGATGCCCGAGAAATCGAGCAGTTCATCCCCAGTGATCTACTTGAGCAGTGGCTGTATTACAAAGAAAAATTCATCAAAGCTTACTACTACTGGGAAGTAGTGCCCCATCAGGATGAGTGCTCGAGGATCAATGCGCTCAACAACTTCCTTTGTGCCTACGACGAGAAATTTAGGCGGAAGATCTTCACTCTTGCAGAGCTTGCTGAGCCTATGCCTCTAATCGTCAAAGTGCCTGCCTCGAAGGACTTCCCCATGCCCGTCCTGCCCGGCACAAGAGTTCCTAATCGAAGGATCATTGATAGAGAGGTGGACGAAGCTTTCAAGCTGGAGCATACCTGGAGGAGACCGAGCATTCACAATGTCGGTACGTTGGAAGTGAAGGTTCTCTCTGCTTACGTTGTTGAAGAGGAGACAGAGGAGAAGAAGAAGGAAGAGGATGTGATAGAGAAAGAGAAGGAAGACAAGGACGAGGCTGCAGGAAATCTTTGAATTTCAAGTCTCATATTTTGTTAACTGTTGTTCAATCTATCTCATTTAAATTTCTGTCAACTCTTGTCATTTACAAGCTTTGTGAATGATTTATCCTTATGCTACAAAACTCAAATAACTTAACCGAAAAAAAAAGGGGAAAGGAACTTAAAAGAAAATTTTCAAACGAACATGCAAAGGAAGCAGTCGCTTGAAGTTCTTTCCAAGGTTAGGCAGGCTAAGTCTCTTAGTCTAAAAAATCTTTGGGTTTTGGCATCATCAAAAAGGGGGAAATTGTTGGGAATTGTTAAGGACAAACATGTTAAGGGGGAACCTATAAGGGACATTTTTATTGTTTGATTTGATCCCAAAACCCCCAAGTGTCCTATTCTCAAGCGACCCATTTTTGATGTAGATAATAGGTTAGAAATTTTTCTAAGCCTACTCTGTTAGGATGGCTCAATTTTGCTTAGGTTTTAGACTGCAGAAAATTCAAGTGATGGCCACTCGCTTGAGTGTGTTTTTCAAGTGAAGCGAGTCTACCGAGCCGAAGTGAAGCGTGCCGAAGAATAGCGAAGCGAAGCGAGCGCTACAGTGGATTCAAAGCAAGTCTGCCAAAGCAAAGCGAAGCGAGCGCTACAGTGTAAAGCCAAAGCGAGTCAACGCGGGTCAACATTTTCCAAAGCAGTCACTAGGGAACTTTACCTCCCAAGCGACTCGCTACAGAAAGACCTTAAAGCGACTCAACTAAAAGCGGACGCTACATCTTAAAAGCAAAGCGAGCCACCACCTACCAGAAAGCGACAACACAATTCCCGCTCCGATTTTAAACTCCAGTCAACTAGAGATCTTCACATTTATTACGAGATCTCCACATGTCGAACGCGGAGAGGAGCAGCGGAGTTGACTGCCAGGCCAACAAAGGTGCCGCTACAGTACTGGCTCGCTCCAGTTACTGTTAGGTTTGTAACTTAGCCATTTTCGGCAAAGTGCCAAATCTGCACGCCTGAAAAGCTGTCCGCCTGTGCAAGTACTGTCGAGAGGAGGAGGGACAAGGCCACCTACCAAGCAACGGATCTCGGCCAACCCTCCGTCTATAAATAGTGAAGGATGAAGACGAAGAGAAGATAGAACACTACTTGAGCATTCGAGCGCCTACTGAAAACAAACACTCCCAGCTTTCTAAGCAATCTTCGAGTCTTTGTTTCCAAGTGTTCTCCGAGTTCCAGTCTCATCGGAACTCGTCTTCGAAACCTTCACACCTAGAATTCTATGCCCATTCCATATTTTAGCTTAGAAGAAGAGCTCTAGCCTACTTTACACTTATTGTAAAGAGCTCTTCATAGTGTGTTCGTCGTAAACCAAAAACCCTAACCCTAAGTTCTGTTCATTAGGTTTTTGTGTTCGTCGTTAGGTTGTTTCAATCCAAGGCCCTACTTTCATCGATTGTAGAAGCCTCGATCATAGAGTCTAGATCCAAGCTTGTACTTACCTCGTTTGTGTAATGCTCGATCGAAGCTAGGCTGTAAGGAGAGCCCCCAATCTCCCTGTCGTCGGATAGAAGTGAGTGAAGCTTCTAGTCCAGTTAGGTTTTAGTAGTGAACCCGCAATCACTGCGTCTGTCGTCAGATCCAAGCGAGTGATGCTCGATCTCGACCAGGCTTTTGAAGAGCCCATAATCATCAAGTTCTTGAGTGAAGAGAACGAGTTGCCTAGTGCAACAAAGTGGACGTAGGAGCTTTATCTCCGAACCACTATCAATCTTGTGTCGTATCTCTCTAACCCTAAACTCTTTATTTCCTTGTTTGATTATTCACTGCATTTGCATCTAAACAAACATAACTTGGAATTTTAATTACTTAGGAAAGATTTAGCTCACCGAATTCCGCATCTAGAGTAAAGTCTCACTCTTGATCAAGCTCTAAGCTTAGGTCAAGAGAATCGTGATTACTTTAGATCTAGCTCTCTACTAGGTCTAAGTATTTCTTACGAGCACTTTACTTTATACTCTGAGTTAAGGAAAAGAAGTTGAAAAACTTCAAAATACGTATTCACCCCTATTGGGAATTGTTAAGGACAAACATGTTAAGGGGGAACCTATAAGGGACACTTAATTGTTTTGATTTGATCCCAAAACCCCAAAGCGTTATGTTCCCAAGCGACCCATTTTGATGTAGATAATAGGTTAGAATTTTTCTAAGCCTACTCTGTTAGGATGGCTCCTTATTTTGCTTAGAAAATAGACTTCAAAATGTTCAAGTGAAGGCCACTCGCTTGAGTGTGTTCTCCGAAGCGAAGCAAGTCTAGCAAGCCGAAGTGAAGCGTGCCGAAGAACAGCGTAGCGAAGCGAGCGCTACAGTAGATTTAAAGTGAGTCTGCTGAAGCGAAGCGAAGCGAGCGCTACAGTGTAAAGTCAAAGCAAGTCAACTCTGGTCAGCATTTTCCAAAGCAGTCACTAGGGAACCTTACTTCCCAAACGACTCACTACAGAATGACAACGAAGCGACTCAACTTAAGCTAATGCTACAACTTCAAAGCAAAGCGAGCCACTACCTACCAGAAAGCGACAGCACAACTCCCGCTCCGATTTTGAACTCCAGTCAACTAGAGATCTTCGCATTAATTGCAAGATCTCCACGTGTCGAACGCGGAGAGGAGCAGCGGAGTTGACTGCCAGGCCGACTGGGCGCCGCAACAGTACTGGGTCGCTCCACTTACTGTTGAAATTGGATCTTAGCCATTTCTAGCAAAAATCCAAAACTGCGCGTCTGAAAAGCAGCCAGCCTGTGCAAGTACTGTCGGGAGGAGGAGGGACAAAGCCACCAACCAAGCAACGGATCTCGGCATCCCTCTGCCTATAAATAGTGAAGGATGAAGACGAAGAGAAGCAGAACACTTCCTGGGCATTCGAGCCTACTGCAAACAAACACTCCCAGCTTTCTAAGCAATCTTCGAGTCTTTGTTTCCAAGTGTTCTCCGAGTTCCAGTCTCATCGGAACCCGTCTTCACAACCTTCACACTTAGAGTCTAAGCCCATTCCATATCCAAGCTTAGAAGAAGAGCTCTAGCCATCTTTGCACTTACTGTAAAGAGCTCTTCATAGTGTGTCGTCATAAACCAAAAACCCTAAATCTGTTGTTAGGTTTTTGAGTTCGTCGTCGTTAGGTTGTTTCGATCCAAGGCCCTTCTTTCATCGATTGAAGAAGCCTCGATCATAGAGTTTAGATCCAAGATTGCACCTACATCGTTTATGTGAAGCTCGATCGAAGCTAGGCTGTAAGGAGAGCCCGCAATCTCCCTGTCTATTGTTTGGACTGAAGCGAGTGAAGCTTCCAGTCCAGTCTAGGTCTTTGTAGTGAACCCGGAATCACTGCATTTGTTGTCAGATCCAAGCGGGTGAAGCTCGATCTCGACTAGGCTTTTGAAGAGCCCGTAATCTTCAACTTCTTGAGTGAAGAGAACTGTTGCCGAGTGCAACAAGTGGACGTAGGAGCGTTATCTCCGAACCACTATAAATCTCCGTGTCGTATCTCTCTAACCCTAAACTCTTTACTTTGATTATTCATTGCATGTGCATCTAAACAAACAAAACTTGGATTTTTTAATTACTTAGGAACAAAATTAGCTCACCGAATTCCGCACTAGAGTAAAGTCTCACTCTTGATCAAGCTTGAAGCTTAGGTCAAGAGAATCTTGATTGCTTTAGATCTAGCTCTCGGCTAGGTCTTAGTATTTCTACGAGCACTTTACTTCATACTCCGAGTTAAGGAATTTGAAGTTGAAAAACTTCAAAATACGTATTCACACCCCCCCCCCCCTCTACGTATTTTTCCTATAACAAACCGGGACCAACAAGTGGTATCAGAGCAGCGGTTCTTTCGAGCCTCTGCTTTGCATATCCGAAGCGAGTCCCCACTCGCTTCACGTTGTCTCATTGAACCGGATCCTATTTCCTAAGTGCATCAAAACCTCACCCACGCATATTGCATTTACTGCTGATAGTTTTCTATGTCTACATATAGTGCATCAAGTCTTCCACAGTTCTCTATCGAAGGATATGAGACATGGAGTTTCCGAGTCGAGAGCTTCCTATGGTCCATCCACGACCGGATGTGGGAAGTTATAGAGGACGGACCAATCGAGATCAAGAAAGCCATATCTGTGAACGTCCCAGCTGCTGAAGGACGCGAAGCTCATGTCAGACAAGAGTACGTCAAGAAGGACAAAGATGAATACAATGCCAACGACTTCAAGATCGCCAACCTTGATAAAATCGCACGTCACACGATGCAGAGCACCGTATCGGATGCCTACCTTCCTAGGATCAGGAAGTGTGCGACGACGAAGGAAATGTGGGAAACCCTAGCCCTCATTTCACAAGGAACGGACAAGATCAAAGAGAACAAGCTCGCCGTACAAATGCGGGAGTTTGAAAGCTTGATAATGAAGCCAGGAGAGTCCATCGACGCCTTCGAGCTGAGAGTCACCAACATCATTGCAACTCTCAACTCACTTGGGAAGGACTCACAGATAAGGATGTCAACCTGAAGATTGTCCGAGCTCTCACTAGGAAGTGGCAGACAATGAAGGAGTTGTACCTAGCTACCAAAGATCTATCGAAGCTCACACCGGAGATTCTGTTCTCCGAACTCAAAGCTCATGAATTCGATCTGAATCGAATGAACCTCGACGAAGAGGATGAAGCTCCTACGACGTCAAAGGGTGTAGCTTTCAAAGCTGCAGAAGGGCCAATTGACCAGTCGCTAGCCAAGATGACGAGGGAAGAGTTGGAAGAACATGTTGCGTTCTTATCCAAGAACTTCAACAAAATGAACTCTCGAGTGGGCATGTACAAAAGATTCTACAAGCAATACAAAGGGAGGAGCACTAATGCTCGAGAAGGAAAAGGGAAGAGAGAAGAGACGACAAAGCCGATCTCAAGGGACATGATGGAAGTGGAGTGCTACCACTGCCACAAAATGGGCCACTACAAATCCGACTGTCTGAAGCTGAGTGCAAAAGAGCGAGAGGAACTGAGAGCAAAGAGGGATGCTCCGAGGCGAGCGCTCGTAGCGAGTGAAATGCCGGTCGCTTCAACTGAAGAAGTCTCAAGCGACTCGGATGCATTCACAGATCCCAACTCCAGTGAGGGAGAGGATCTTGGACTCATGGCGCTCACCGACGAGGAAACAGGAGAGGTATTCATCTATCCCTCACCTAGCTCAATTACACTCGCACACACTCACCATGAGGAAGCAAATTCCTCGACATTGAGTGAGTTGCTTGACAAGCATATCAAATTGTTAAGCGACCACGAAGTGTTGAAACAAGCTTTGTCTCAAAGTGAGAAGGAGAACCGAAAGCTAGCCACTGAGCTTGACCAAGTCAAACTTAACTTAAGGGCTATGACTAGTAAGTTCGAGGATCTCTTCGCGAGACATCAAAGCTTGGAAGGAAGGTATGAAACTCAGTCCGCTCTAGTTGCCAACTTGAACAAAGCTTCATATGCTAGGCAGGAACTAGAGAGCTCACTTCTAACTTTTGGTAGAAAGGGAGGACTCGTATATGAGGGTGGACCTTCCAAGCCGACTGTCTTTGTTGGTGCTTCTCACACGACACCATCAGTCACTTTGGAAATGCCCACTGCATCCAAAGCGACCACCAACAAGGATAAAGGCCAAATGGCTGAGAACCCTAAGAAGAAGCCAATGAAGATGTCTATATCTTCAAGGGCGGAAACTATGGGCAAGCAAAGACCAACTGTCCCTAGCACTTACAATGCTAAAGCTTACCAATCCAAAGGTAGAGGGAAACCAGTTGTAGCTTCTAAGTCTCAGGCCAAGAAACCAGAGACAAAGGATCTCCCTTTTAAGAAAAGGAGTAACGTCTATGTGTCACGTTATCCGGACTGGAGATGGTCTAACCGGACTAATGTTGAGGGGGGAGAATTCGAAGCACCAAAGAGGCCGCTTCGAACTCCCAAGGTTACTCAAGCGAGTCGGGGTCAAAACCCTAGTTGGACCGCTTTGAGAAAACCTAGCGAGCCGCTTCGAAAGACTGTAAACCCTACGTCAGTCTCTAAGCCTGTAGCTAATCCGAAGCGAGCCGCTTCAGAATACAAGCAAACAGGTAAGAGCATAGGTAAGCATCAAGCGAGCCGCTACCCCTCTTACACACACTGCTGCACGTGTGAAGCTGCTTTAAGGCAGAAGTCACAGTTTTCAAAGGTCGAGAAACCCAAAGCACAAGCTACCTTTCAAAAGAAAGTGAAGCAAGTATGGGTACGTACCTAAGGGAACTAACCTGCAAGGACCCAAACTGATTTGGGTACCAAAATCTGTCTAAATGCAGGTGAGCGTCGTGGATCCCATGCCAAGTGAGGGTCAACAAATCTGGTACTTGGACAGTGGATGTTCAAGACACATGACCGGCATGAGAGCTCTACTTCATGACTACATAGTGAAGAAGGGTCCACACGTTACTTTTGGTGATAACTCTCGAGGAAGCACCATAGGGTACGGCGCACTAAAAGTCGGAAAGCTCACGATTGAAGAAGTCTCCTACGTGGAAGGACTCAAGCACAACTTGCTATCCATTTCACAATTTTTGACAAGGGATACAAGGTGGAATTTATTTCCAATAAGTGCATTGTGAAGAACAAACTCACGTCCCAGATTGTGCTCACTGGAGTCAGACAAAGGAACGTCTATACAGCACAATGGGACAACTGCAAAGAGGAGACATGCTTAGTAGCAAGGAATGCTACAGAAATAGGATGGCTATGGCACAGACGCTTGAACAATCTCAACTTCAAAGCCATAAACCACTTAGCTCGAAAGGGTTTGGTGCAAGGCATACCAAATGAAGTCTTCATCAAAGACCATCCATGCTCACCATGCCAACGAGGGAAGCAGATGAAGAAGCACTTTGCCAGTCTCGAAGAAGCTTCATCAAAGCGAGTGCTCGAGCTGCTTCATATGGATCTGTTTGGTCCAGTCACTCCAGTTAGTGTGAATGGAAGGAAGTACACTCTAGTTGTAGTCGACGACTTCTCTCGCTACACTTGGGTTGTATTTCTCTTCAGCAAAAAGGAGACAGTGACCAAGCTACCACAACTGCTCAAGCGATTGGCTGTGGAGAAGAATCAAGCAATTGTGACCATTCGCTCCGACAAAGGCACAGAGTTCTTGAACTCTACCATTGAAGCTTACTGCACGGAGCATGGCATAACACATCAGACTTCCTCAGCACGCACACCTCAGCAGAATGGAGTTGCTGAAAGAAGAAATCAAATCATCAAAGAAGCCGTTCGAACCATGATTGCAGACTCGAAGCTTCCGATGAAGTATTGAGCTGAAGTTGCCAATACGGCATGCTACACGCAAAATCGAACGCTTCTCTGCAAGCGGCACGACAAAACACCATACGAAATACGGACATGGAGAATTCCTAACATATCTTATTCCATATTTTTGGTTTTAGGGTCTTCATCCATGACAATGGGAAGTCGCAGTTGAAAGCCTTTGAAAGCAAAGCTGATGAAGGAATATTCTTAGGATATTCTACATCAAGCAAAGCTTATAGGGTGTTCAACTGTAAAACCCTAATCATGGAGGAATCACCCCATGTCGTATTTGATGAGTCTTCTTTGAGTCTTCCACAGGAACAGGTTCAATCCAAGGAAAATAAGTCAAGCGAGGAACCCATCAATTCATTAACTTGGGACATGCTTGAGGATGATGAAGAAATCAAGGGCTCAAGCGAGCAGAATGTCCAAGGAAAAGTTGAAGCTGCCCCCAAGTTTCCTGAAGCAAGTGCAGGCCAAGCACCCAATCCAGTCACTACAGAAGGTGAAGCGAGCAACCAAGAAGAAGATGAAGATGAAGCTGGCGGATCCAAGCGTGCATGGCTCAAGAATCACTCACCAAGTCAAATCATTGGAGATCCATCCAAGGGTGTAGTGACCAAAAGTCAAGTGTTTGGAGAAAGTGCCATGTTCAGTTGTTTTCTCTCAATCATTGAGCCGTCATGCGTGGAGGAAGTCCTAGTCGATTCAAATTGGGTGATCGCCATGCAAGAAGAGCTAAATCAGTTCACCAGAAACGATGTATGGTACCTCGTGGATCGTCCCAAATTTCAGCATGTGATTGGCACCAAGTGGGTGTTCAAGAACAAGACGGACGAGGACCACAACGTTGTGAGGAACAAGGCGCGTCTCGTCGCTAAGGGCTACTGCCAAGAGGAAGGAATCGATTTTGATGAGACCTTCGCTCCAGTGGCACGGCTTGAAGCGATCAGACTATTTCTAGCCTATGCAGCGGCAAAGAAATTCAAAGTCTATCAGATGGATGTGAAGAGCGTGTTCCTCAACGGTGAATTGAAGGAAGAAGTCTATGTGGAGCAGCCACCGGGTTTCGAGCAAGGAGATAAGGTGTATCGATTGAACAAAGCCCTATATGGATTGAAGCAAGCTCCCAGAGCTTGGTATGATACCCTTTCTCAATTTCTAGTGGATAATGGATTCCACAAGGGAAAGATAGATCGAACCCTATTCACCATCAATCATGGAAATGACATGCTATGGGTTCAGATCTACGTGGACGACATCATATTTGGGTCACCAAACCAGTCGCTCAGAGAGAAGTTTGGAGAGCTCATGAAGACCAAATATGAGATGTCAATGATTGGCTTGATGAGCTGCTTTCTAGGTCTTCAAGTGAAGCAGCAGAATGATGGCATCTTCATCAATCAAGCTAAGTATACAAGAGATATGCTTGCTAAGTTCGGTGTTCAGCATGCCAAAGCTGTGAAGATTCCAATGAACATGAACTGGAAGATGGAGCCAGACATAGACGGGAAGTCTGTGGATGCTACAGACTACCGAGCCTTGATCGGATCCCTTCTATATCTCACTGCAAGTAGGCCGGATATAGCTTTTGCAGTTGGAGTCTGTGCTCGCTTCCAAAGCAATCCCAAGCACAACCATCTTGAAGCTGCCAAGAGAATTCTTCGATATTTGAAGGGCACTGTCAATATGGGGTTGTGGTATCCAACGGAGGATAATTTGGAGCTCACTGGATATTCAGATGCTGACTATGGAGGGTGCCGAATTGATAGGAAATCAACTTCGGGCACTTGTCAGTTCTTGGGAAGCAAGCTGATCTCATGGTTTTCGAAGAAGCAGACGAGTGTAGCTACTTCAACGACTGAAGCCGAATATATGGCCGCTGGAAGCTGCTGTTCTCAAATTCTATGGCTTCGTCAGCAGTTGAAGGACTACAATGTTGAAGCAAATGAAATTCCTATATTCTGCGACAACAACAGTGCGATCTGCATCTCTCAAAATCCAGTGCTTCACACCAGATGCAAGCACGTGGAAATCCGACATAAACTTCATTCGTGATCATGTCGTGAAGAAGGATATCAAGCTCGAGAAAATCCATACCGATCTCCAGCGAGCAGATATCCTCACCAAGCCTCTAGCTGAGTCTCGTTTCAATCAGCTATGCATGGAGTTAGGGTTGCTAGACCCTGGTGAAGAGTGCTAGATCCAGGATGCACGAAGGAGTGGTCGCTATTTTTTCGTAGCGTCACTTGCTTCGGATCTTCACCAACTCAAGCGAGTCACTTCAAAATTCCACTCGCTTGAAGAAGGAGAAATAAGGTGGAGTAAGGTGGAGTGTTGGAAGACGTTCCCTACCCGCTTACAGGAATTGTTAAGCCATTGGTTAAGGGGGAACTATTGTTTGCTCTCGGAGCAAGCTACTTCCAAAGCGAGCAAGGAAAGCTGCTACCTAGCCTAGGATTCCTAGCGAGTGGGTATAAACACTCGCAAGTGCCATTTGTAGTAACGGTTGTGGGGTCTTGTATCGGGCCTTCCCACGTAAAAATGGTGAAAGCTTAGGCAGGGCTGGCACCCAGACCTTGTGTCCTCTTCCCATCTTTCCGCCGAAGAGGAGCAAGTCTTCTCATCTCCTTCATCGTGGATAAATGTCCATTCTTTACTCACTCTTCATTGAGTTAAGCTGCCGGATGTCTATCCATTCCTCCCCCACTTTGAATTTTGCATCGCTTCAATTTGCTCTAGCTTGGGTCAAAGCAAATCGATTGCAAGTTCATTATGTAGCTTGTAGGAGGAAGCTTGAAGGTTTACCTTTTTCTACAGAAGGTTGCAGGGCTGGTGACATGCTTCTGCGTAAAATATGAGATTGTCTTGTCAGAGCATTCTCATGGTCATCCTGTCCATTTCTGCTCTGAGATAAGGACTTGTACTCATCCCCATTCGTCGTGAATATGTACACTTACGTGAAGCTCCCCTCTGGGTCGTAGTAAGCTTGTGTACTATATTCATTTTCTCCCCCATTCACTTCGATGGAGGACTCTCTAATTCGTAGAGGAAGATGAATGCCATGAAGATGAATGCCGAGAAGATGAAGTACTCTTTACAGGTGGTATCAACAAGCTTCAAAGCAATATCAACAAGTGGATTCATCAAGTGCTATCCAAATCCTCAAAAATGAAGTCTTCAATAAGTGGTATCAATCTCCTACGAAGTGAGATTGACTGGTAAGTGTTTCAATTTTAAGTACACTAAGTGAGCTGAAGCGTGCTAGAAACCTTCACTTACTATGTGGAAAATATGAAATGAATCTGACTCAAATACAAAGAGGAAAACACTCTTGTTTATCCTCGAAGTATGTAAGTCAGAAACATTTTAAATTAAGTAAAGAAATTTCATTTCTTATCCCAGTCGCTTCAGATGGCCAAGCGAGTGCTACGTCACTCCTAGCGAGCCACCGCAAGCGAGTGCAGAACAGTCACTCAAGCGAGTACCTCTCAAGCGAGTCAAGGCCTAGCGGTCCAACTCAAAGCGAGCGGGTACGAAGTGAGTATGAGCTGTCTGCACTCGAGTGCAATTTTACTTTCTGCCGTGCATTTAATACAGGTTCACATATTGGCAAAAATAACGGGCGCGTGGTTTACACTTTGAATTCGAAGCGGGAAAAGACGGAGAAGATCCAGCCGTCGAATCTTAACAGTCCCCAATCTGTAGCCGTTGGATTCACGCCGTATAAGACAAACGAATCACAGCAGGCCACGTGGAGACGACGTGCATGTTGGCGGTTCACTTTTATTGTGATGACGCCAGACACATCAGATCCATCACCGCACGTTCGTCGCCTACCTACAGGATCGTCGCCGATATTACTGTCCTGCCCTTTGCCACGTCAGCCAAACCCTACTTCTATATAAAGGTGGAGTTGCAGACTGGAAATTTTTCTCAACTCTCAATCTTTGCTATTCTAGTGCAAGATCTGAAACTCTCTGAAAATTCACGAGTCTCACCTCTGTTTTCTTCTTTAAATCTCCGATCAAATTTCTCATATTTTACCATGAGAAAGAAGCTAAACACCGAGACTATGGAGCAATTCCTCACCGAAGTTGACAAACACATCAACGTCGAGCCTCATCTCGACCCTGTTGTTGTAGAAGAGAATGGATTTTTCCGTAGAGCTGTGAACACGGCCGGTCTATGGAAGTTCGTGACGGCTGTACCAAAGAAAATCTTGGCAAAGGTGGGGGGAGAGCTTCTTCTGAATCTGAGGAAGTTTCACATCATCATTCACAGATCCACAAACCAGGAAGCCGGTGGAGGTGGATTTGAGAGAGCTCATCGGCGTGTTCGACTTGCCGAGGGAAGGAGGAAATTCCCTGTTAGATTTGGGCTTTTCGGCCGGAGTCGAATACGGTCGCTTTGCCATCGCCGGAGCTGAACCAAATTTCAAGGAGGCCGGTATCCATTCCAACTTGAAGGCCCCCTTCAACCATATTTGCGAGCTCTTTTCGAAGAGCATCGCGTGCTACGTCGGAACCTTGGATACGCTGTCTGAGACGAAACTGATCGCCACCACCATTATCGTCGACAGCCTCACCGGAACGAAATTCAACTGGCATGGTTGGTTTCTCAACCAAATCCATGAAGCCGCTGAAGATTTTGCGTTCGTGCCGGGAAGCGCCGATCAGATTCTCCGCAAGGGGAAGCTGAAATTCTTCTCCAGATTGTCTGTTGCACTGGAGGCACGCTACCCCAACAAAACATGGCTGGACTCCGACGTGGCTATCTACAAAAAGCAGTCTATTTTCTATGACAAGTGGAGGAAGACCAAGATTCCGATTGATCAGGGTACTTCTAGCTGTAGAAGTGCCCGTTGCAAGACCAGTTGTCGAAAGACAAGCTGAAGCGACCCAAGCAAAGCGAGCCGCTTCACCTGGGAAGCGTGCAGCGCCGAAGCGAGGGAAGAAGAAGATGAAGCGAGTCACTTCACTCATCCTTACAAGCGAGGCGGAGGAGAAGCCGCTTGAGGATGTTGAAGTAACTCAACCCCAACCTTCACCAATCAAAGCCCAAACTCCCCCACTACAAATCCAAACCCAAACAACCCAAATACCAGAACCACAAGCTTCATCAACCAACCAACCACTCACACAGACAACCCCCCTTTCTCCCCAGGAAGAAGAATCTGCATCTTCTTTCCAAATACCCAAAATGCCTCTACTACATATAGACCCAACCGAAGCCTACACCACATTCCAACCTATCCAAACCCAGCAAACCCAGCCAGCTACTGAACCTATCCAAATCCCTGAAGCCCCCGAAACCTCAACATCATCCCTATCCCCTTCGACATCGGCGGCCACAGCCGATACCGCCCAAACAGCCGGTGAACTCCCGATTATCTCACCATTCCTACCTCCTGCTGTCACTGCAGAAATGCAGGCTATCGATCGCTACGTCAAGGATCGAGAGCAAGCTGCAGAGACCATTGCCGTCCGCTACTCTAACGTTCAGTGGACCGACGTGTTCTACACCCAGACCGTCGACTTCCTGACGTGCATTACGTACCGCGGAACGGAGTACTATAAAATCTACAATCTCATGCAGGCCTTCAAGAAGGATGAGTTGATTAAGCTGGAGGCCAAGCTGCTTAATTTCATTGGCGTGGACGGCTTCCACAACTTTCTTGATGGGACCAGCTTCTGGGACAAGCTGGACGCTAAAATTAAACAACAATACCCAGATGCTGTGATTCCCAAGCGAGTGCCGACTCCTCACGAGCAGCAGCTGATCAATGCACATTCGGAGGAAATGGAAGCGAAGGAGGTGGAGATCTCAAATCTCCAAAGCGAGATCTCCAAGAAGGAGGAAGAGGTGAACCGGAGAGTACTGGAGGTCAAGATTCTTCGTGAAGACTTTGACAAGAAAAAGGGTGATCTGGAGGGAAAGGTGGAGGAGAAGGGAAGAGTGCTAGAAGAGAAGGAAAAGGCGCTGGAGGCGCAAGTGAAGCTGGTGGGAGACCAGACAATAACCATCACCGAACTCAAGGACTCGCTTGATGCAGAAAGGAGTCGCTTGAGGGAGGTTAATGCCAAGCTTATTGCAGTTGGCAAGGAAAAGAAGGAGTTGGAGAGGGAGGTGAAGAAGCTGAAGGAGGATGTGGAGAATAGGGAGGGAGATCTTGTGATGAAGGGAAGTGAGCTGCTCAGTACGAAGAAAGCCCTCGACACTCTCAAGAACGAAATGAGAGTTCTCAAGCTTGAGAGAGAGGAGGAGAAGGGAGAGCTTGAGAGCAGAAGGAGGAGTGCACAGGCACTTGATCTGAAAAATGCAGAATTGACCATCCTACTGCAAAAAGTCAAGAAACTGAAAGAATCTCTTACTGTCAGAATCACTGCAGACGCCGAATTTCACAACTCTCTCAATCGGAGAGAGAGGAGACTTGCCGTGATGAAGGCAGAACTCGAAGCTTCCAAGGAACACTTGGACTTCACACTTCAAGAAGAAACAAAGAAAATCACGAAGGCAGTCGAAGCGGAGCTAGACGCTCGCTTCAAAGCCGTCGAACCTCTTGAAAGATTAATGCTGTCTGTTGTTGAAAGGGAGAAGCAGTGCAAGTACCTGCTCGAAGAAATCAGTGCTAAAACAACAAAGTTAGTGCTATTTGAAGAGCATGTCTTTGCTACACGAGCTGAACAGATGCTTCACGCCCTGTTCAATAAATTTGAGGAACTTAGCCAATCTCTTGCTGGAAAGACAATCACCCCAACCCCCGGCAGTGATGATGCCAAAAAGGGGGAAGGACAAGTGAAGGAAGGTGGAGTTGGAGATGCCGGAGGGAGTGGAGTTGTGATGGAGTTGATCGAAGGAGGTGTTGGAAGTGCGGAGGAGGTGCTGGATGATGAAGCGAGGGCCTTACGTGCGAAGAAAGGAAAAGTAAAGCTCACTGAGGAGGAGCTAATGAAGAAGCCCCGCAGGCCAAACGAAGAGAAGGTGCTTGGCGCCTCAATCGCAAGACATCCTCCGGTTAAGATACTGACCAAGGAGGAAAGGCGGAAGCAAATGGAGGAGGATGAGGCCATGGCTAGGGAGTTGGAGCGCCAATTCGAATTGAAAAAGCTAACACTTGCAGGTGCTTCAGGTTCCAAACCGCCCGCTTCAACCGCCGCACCCGCTTCCACCGCGCCCGCTTCAGCCGCCGCACTCACTTCAACAAATGCAGGAGTCACTTCATCTGCAGCTGTTCCTCCTAGTGCCACTACAAAGACAGACATGCCGCCTCCCCCACCACCAAAGCAAGCACTGAAGCGAGCTGCACCAGATTCAAAAGATGACCCCGCGGCCAAGCGCCAAATGGTCAAACAAGCAGTTGCTTCAAGGGCTGAGAAGCAGGAGAGGAGAGGAGAGGAAGGAAAGGACGAAGTGGATAAGAAGAGGAGAATAGAGGCCAAGCGACTCCAAGTTATTGACGGTCGGATCGAGGAACACTTCAATGAAGTGAGACTCATTCAGTCTGCCATAGTTCGAAGTGCCTACATCCCATTTATGCCGGAAGAGTCCGAAGCATGCGAGGCCCAAGCCACGTTCGATGCATGCTACGTGACTGCAAAGGAGATGGTCGATTCTGGTCGATACCCCCGTAAGGAAGAACATGACTACATCCGCAAACGACTCAATGAGAAGCTTCCTAAGTGGAACAGCGAGTCGGGTGCGAGGTTCAAAGCAATCATGACGGGGCTATCGAGTAGGCGCGACGACTTAGACTAATACGAGCTCAACAAGCATAAATATTCATGAATTTCATATAGAAAGATTTAAACATTTAAAAATAAATAGCTTCACATTAAAGTTTATTCGGGCTATGACAGCCCTACCCACTTAAAAGAATTTTGTCCTTGAAATTTACCTTACTCGGCTCTAAGTGTGGATAGCTAGCTAAGATTTCTTCTTCACTTTCCCAAGTTGCTTCTTCGGGACCGTGTCTAGTCCACTGAATTTTTACTAAAGGTATTTCTCTACCTCTCAAAACATGCACTTTTCTATCTAGTATAACACTTGGCTCTTCTTCATAAGTGAGATCTTTATTAATTTGAAGATTCTCATGATGGACTATGTGACTAGGATCGTGCAAGTATTTTCGAAGCATGGAAACGTGAAACACGTTATGGACAGCTGATAGCTCGGGTGATAATGCTAAACGATAAGCCGCATCTCCTATATGTTCAAAATTTCAAAAGGCCCTATATATCTAGGTCTTAGTTTCCCTTTCTTTCCAAATCTCAAAACCCCTTTAATCGGTGCTATCTTTAAAAAAACTTTCTCACCCACCTCAAAGTAAAGTTCTCTCCTTCTTCGATCGGCATAAGACTTTTGCCGATATTGAGCAACCTTTATCCTCTCTTTTATCTTTTCAACCACTTCGATTGTTTCTTGAATGATTTCGGGACCTAAAATCTTTCTTTCTCCAACCTCGTCCCAGTATAGCGGGGATCTACACTTCCTCCCATACAATGCCTCGTATGGAGCCATATCTATGGTCGTCTGGAAACTGTTGTTGTAGGCAAATTCAATTAACGGTAAATGAGATTCCCAATTTCCTTCAATATCCATCACACAAGTTCTAAACATATCCTCTAAAATTTGGATAGTTCTTTCAGATTGTCCGTCAGTTTGAGGATGGTATGCAGTTGAGAATTTTAGTTTTGTTGCCACGTGTAAACTCTTCCAAAATTGAGATGTGTGTTTCACTAAAAAGTGTTTGCAATAGTACAAAATCCTATCGTAGCACTAGCAAGTAAAAACCCAATGTCGAATCTCAAGGAAAACTTTGCAGGGCAAATAACTGTGTAGCAATCCTAAACTAAGAAAGCAATTAAAGAATATTTTTGGGTTTTGGTTTTTAAATCCTAGGCAATAAAATAAATCAAAGCAAATAAATAATCTAATCTATAGAACAAGAAATAAATCTAAGGATTAAACTAAAAGAAAACAATTAAACTACCTAGGCAAGAATAAAAAAGAAAGCGATAAAGAAAGCAACGAAGAAAACGAATCTAGACATATTAATAAAATCTGGAAATTAAAGCAATTAATTCTAACTCTAAGAACTTGGAAAACGAGAGAATCGAAACTAGAGAAAAAACGAATCTAAACTATAAACTTGAATCGAACGAACGGAATTAAATAAACGAAAGTAAAGGAAGCAATTACGAAATTAAATCTCGAACTAAGGAACTCAAATAAAGCAATTAAACAAAAACAATAAATAACTTATGAACTTGAACGAAGAACAAAGAACTTGAATTAAACGAAGAAGTCTTGAATTAAACGGGCAAAACGAACAAGGAATCCGGATCCGAACAAAGGAAAGCTAATCTAAAGTGTTTGAATGCGAAAACTAAAGCTAAACGAAGGTAAAAGTGTTGAATAATTCGTGTACAAGGAGCCATATATATACTAGGTATAAAACCTAGACATAGAAGGAAACAAACAGCTGGCCGCCGGAGTTGGAAGTACGTCCAACTTGATCTGGACGTATGTCCAGAACTTGGTTATGCACAAACTTGCTTCAAACGCTGGACGTCCGTCCAGCTTGGACGTGGACACCTTGGACGGCCGTCCAGATGAGTTGGACGGCCGTCCAACTCCCGAACTGACATCTTCCGTCCGAACCTCGACTTTTTGCCCTTTCGATCCATTTCCGCTCCTTTTTCATCCATAAGCACCTACGAATACCAAAAACTCCGAACAACCAAATCATAGCCAAAGACACACAAAAAGACACGAAATCATAACAAAAATGGACTCGAAAACATGACGAAAATCCTAACATCTAAACACCAATCGATGTGAATCTTGGATCACGATCAGATATAATGTAAATGGGTACGCCTTGTAACCTAACGATTTCTTTGACATATAATCGTGCGAACTGATCCATTGAGTACATCATTTTCACCGGTAGGAAGTGAGCTGACTTAGTAAGTCTGTCCACAATAACCCAAACTGCATCACGTTCTCCAACAGTCTTTGGAAGTCTCACTACGAAGTCCATCGTAATGTGCTCCCACTTCCATTCTAGAATCTCCAAATGGATTTAGCAATCCTCCTGGTCTTTGATGCTCAGCTTTAACTTGCTGACATGTCATACACCTCCCAACATACTCAGCTATTGTTCGCTTCATCATTCTCCACCAAAATATTCTCTTAAGATCTTGATACATCTTTGTCCTACCCGGATGCGCAGTGTAGGTAGTACAATGTGCCTCGTCCAAAATTTCCCTTAATAAATCTTTATCTTTCGGCACACAGATTCTTCCTTCGAACATTAGCGTTCCATTATCTGCTACCCTGAACCTTATGGCATCCTCCTTTGTTCCAGAACTCTTCATCTTTTGCAAAAAGTTGTTGGTCTCTTGAGCTTTCTTAATTCGGTCTCGCAATGTAGGTTGAACCACCAATGCAGCCATCATGGTATTTTTGGCCTTTTGAGTCGTCACTTCAAGTCCCAACCTTTAAAATTCTCTTATCAAGGTTTCTTGTTGAGTCACCATCGAAGTCAGTTGTCCCTCACCTTTTCTACTAAGTGCATCGGCCAACACATTAGCCTTCCCTGGGTGGTACTATATCGAACAATCATAATCCTTCACGAGCTCTAGCCACCTTCTCTGCCTCATGTTTAGTTCTTTTTGAGTGAAGAAATATTTCAAGCTCTTATGATCAGTGAAAATCTCACATTTTGCTCCGTAAAAATAATGTCTCCAAATTTTCAGTGCGTGCACCACTGTTGCTAACTCCAAGTCGTGGGTTGGGTAGTTGTGCTCGTGGGTCTTCAATTGTCTCGATACGTAGGCAACGACTTTTCCCTTTTGCATCAAGACACAACCTAATCCTTGTTTGGATGCGTCTGTGTAGATAACATAGTTATCAGATCCATCAGGTATGGTCAAGACAAGTGCAGTTAATCTTCTTTTCAACTCTTGAAAACTGTGTTCACACTTTTCAGTCCATTTGAAGTCGATGCCCTTCCTGGTCAGCTGCGTCATAGGGCCTGAAATCTTTGAGAACCCCTCAATAAATCTTCTATACTTCGTACTTCACTAGCATTCTAGGTGTCTTCCAGTTACTTTCGACTTCAATCTTTGCTGGGTCCACTTCAATTCCCTTCGATGTTACCACATGCCCAAGAAAAACTACTCGATCAAGCCAAAACTCACATTTCTTAAATTTGGCATATAGTTTCTCTTTTCTTAGTGTATCCAACACAATTAGGAGATGCTCCTCGTGTTGTGTTCTATCTTCGGAATATATCAAAATATCATCGATGAACACTATGACAAACTTGTCTAAGTAAGGATGAAAGACGCGGTTCATCAAGTCCATAAATACGGCAGGGGCATTAGTTAAGCCAAATGGCATCACTAGAAATTCATAGTGGCCATACCACGTTCGAAAAGCCGTCTTTGGTATATCGCCTTCTCTTACCTTGAGTTAATGGTAACCGGATCTCATATCTATCTTCGAAAATACTCCAGCTCCCTTCAACTAATCAAACAAGTCTTCTATCCTTGGCAATGGATATTTGTTCTTAATAGTCAGTTGGTTTAGCTCACGGTAGTCAATGCACATCCTCATCGTCCTATCCTTCTTTTTCACAAATAACACTGGCGCTCCCCATGGTGACACGCTTGGTTGGATAAATCCTTGATCCATGAGCTCTTGAAGTTGCACCTTAATTTCTTCCAACTCTTTTGGTGCCATTCTGTAGGGTGCTTTTGAGAAGGGTGCTGCTCCAGGTACTAAATCAATAGTGAATTCCACTTGTCTATCCGGTGGTATACCTGGCAGGTTCTCGGGAAAAACATCTACATATTCTCGTACGATTGGCACGTCCTCAATGGTAAGCTCTTCATTTTCCTTGCCGGTGATACTCACTAAGTATCCTTGACCATCACCTTTCTTCAAGATCCTCATCGCTTTCATCATTGATATCACCAAAGGTGATTTTCCTAATCTTTCTCCACGAAAAGAAAATCCTTCTTCTCCCGATTTGAAAAAGTCAACTACTCTCTCACGACACTTGATTGTCGCGTAGTTATGACTTAACCAATCCATTCCTAGAATCACGTTAAAGTCCCGCATCTCGATTCAATATAGGTCAGCTTCTAGTTCTTTATTTCCAAAATCTAAAACGACCCTTCATGCAACCTTATTAGTTCTAATGCATTCTCCTGAAGGGATACTTATGTTCAAGGCTAAGTTCTCTATTTCACATTCAATGCTCTCCTTACGATAAAACTTAACAGAATTAAACGAGTACGAAGCTCCAGAGTCGAATAAAACAACGACATTTTTACCAAGAATTCGTAACATACCAGTCATTGTGTTGTTATCCTCCTCCACTTCCTTTTGTGCCAAAGAAAAGATGCGAGCTGTTGGGAACCCCTTGCAGTTTGATTTTGATGATGTTTTTCGAAACCACACTTAGGCATATTTTCACTTGTTTAGGGTCAAGGCCGATAGATCGACCTGCTACCTGTTAGTGCAGGTCGATGCTCTCTAAAGTTTAAATACAAGTTTGATCCACTCTGTAAGAGAAAGGTTGTTTATCGACCTGCCTCATTCGGATCGAGCTGGTATATCTAGCTGTCTATCGACCTTCCTTATCAAGCTTCCAACCTGCTTTGACTTAGAAGATTTCAAGAGCTGGATTTCTATATCAAGGTCGTTGATCCACCTTCATGGAGCAACACGACCTGATCCTTGCCACGTGGTATGCCAGCAAGGACGAAACTTCCGAACGGCTAGAAGTGAGTCACTCTCCAACGGCTAGTGCCACATCATCCTGACTCCAACGGCTAGTTTTCAAAAACTGCCTATATATACTTCAAGCCATTATTGGATTCAAGCACGGGAAACTCAAGCTATATATCAACGCAAATACTCTGCCAAAATGTCTCTCAAAATTCATATCCTTTCAAGTGTTCGAAATTCCATTAGTTTCCCAAACACTTGACGAATAGAGATTTTAGACTCCGATAAAACCCCAACGACGAAGCGTTCACTGCTGCTTGTCGTTGATTCAACAACTTCTTCTCCGACTCGTTCGAAGTTAGAAAGTTTGTTTTGTGGTTTTCACCATTATAGAGTTAGTCGAGCTCTGTAGTAAGTGAAAGGTTGTTTGTACGTTTCTGTACGAAAGGTTGTAAGGGTCACGACCCAAAACTCGTGTCTAGATATATTCAAGTTAGAGTGTATTTAGAACTGATACTCAGTCAGTATAAATAAGAGAGAAGTTGGATCCGAAGGTAAAGGGATTCTCAGGTCGAGTCGACCTGACGTGGACGTAGGAGGGTTTCTCCGAACCACGCTAAATTGCGGCCTCTCTCTCTCTCTCTCTCTCTCTCTCTCTCTCTCTCTCTCTCTCTTTATGTATCGCTCTTTCTTACTTTATCAATCTGACAAGCATCAACCTGCATTTCATGAAACAACCTGCACTTGCCTATCGACCTTAGATTTTTCAAAGAGTTAATCAACCTCCGCTTCCGCATAAGCACAATTTGATAAAATCAAGCTTGTTATCAAACGAGCTTAATAGATCAATCTGTCTCTGATAAGATCGACCTTGACAGTCGACCTCTTTATCGACCTGATTTTCAAAACGTCAAAAACGGTTGGTTATTGGTGTATTCCCCCCCCCCCCCCCCCCCCATACACCAATTACTCTTTTCCGGGACCAACAAGTGGTATCAGAGCAGTGGTTCTTTTGACCGCTGCTTTGCATACTAAAAGTTTTTATCAAACTTTTGGTCATTTTGAACCGATCCTTTTGAAAAATCTTTTCATTCATACATATCATATTATTTGCAATGGAGGCTTCTCTTCTCAGGGTTTGTGAAGATAACTCCATACAAGGCTATGAAGACTGGAGCTTCAGAATCAAGATGTGTCTCAAAGCACATCACGTCCTCATGTGGGAGATCATCGAAAATGGCCCCTCTCCCATTTATGCAGCGAAGATTATCGTTGAAGGAACGTCCCCCGGGGAGGCCACATACGAGAAGATCCTCAAAAATCCTCGCGATTACACTAACGAGGAAAGGAAGGAGGCCAGTCTCGATGACTATGCAAAGGGACTCATCTCAAGCACTGTAAAGGGCGTCTATCTTGCCAAGATTCGAAATCTTGAGACTGCCAAAGAAATGTGGGACACCCTCCGGTCCATCAGCCTGGGTTCAGAAGAGATGAAGGAGAACAAGCTGTCCATGGCGTGCAGAAAGTTCAATGACTTCAAGATGATTTCGGGTGAAACCATAGAAGCAATGAAGATTCGCTTCACTGAAATAATTCTCGAGATCGCTGCGATCAACCCTCACAAATATACGCAGCGCGAGAAAAATCTTAAAGTGATGCGTGCTCTACCCGCAAACTGGCACGTATACACCACCATGCATCCAGCCCGTTCCGACTTCAACTCTCTCACCACTGAAGATCTTTTCGACATTCTTGTCGGAAATTAATATGAGATGATCCGCATCCACGGGTCAGCACAGCCTTCCACCAGCAAGAAGGCCGATGAAAAGAATGACAAGGAGGTAGCCTTCAAGGCTGAGTCAGCCTCTGCTGCTACCCCAAGCTCGATTGACGAATCCATCGTCAAAAAGTTCGAGAAGATGACTCTCGACTATGCTCTCGCTGCTAGGAGAAATGAGAAGCTCCTAGGAAAAGTTGTCAAATACAAGAAATTCTACCGTGACAACAAGCGAAATTTCTTAAACCGCAACCACGACCGCCCTGACAAAAAAAGAGAAGGTAAACCCTCAACCTTCAATTCTTCTAACACACCCGAGGGTGGCTGTTTTGGTTGTGGTAGGCCGGGTCACTACAAGACCGATTGCCCCGATCTGACAAAGGCCGAGAGAGATGAGCTCCGTGCAAAGCGCGATAAGAAGCTTAAGGATCAACGAGCTACCATGATCACCGAAGAAACAAAGGAAGCTCACCTCTCAGACAGCTCGTCAAGTGATGACGAGGGTTACATCGCTTTCGATGAAAGTGATGATGAAGAATGTTTTGTTGGAGAACAGCAACAAACCATGGGATCGTCAAAGGTAGATCCTCAACCCATTTCACTTTCTTTTTCTGACGATGAATGTGCAGAAGAAGGTGAAGAACTATCCGAGGCTGTGTCTTGGGAAGAAATCAAGAAACAGCTCGATGATTATGCCGATCTCGTGGATACACTCAAAGAGGTCGTTGAAGATAATGCTGAGCTGATGAACAAGAATGAAAAATACAAGCTAGCATTAGAAGAAAAATTCACTCCCTATGATGAGGAAAAGGAAAGGGAGATCCAAGCCCTAAAGTCAAAAATTGAAGAATTGACTTTCCGAGTTAAGGAGTTCGACACCAGGGAGCTCGAGAAGGACGAGTCCCTCAAAATCAAAGATGCCGAAATTCACAGCCTTACATCAAAGTTGGCTGACTTGGTTATTCGACACGAACTCCTCGTGGAAAAAGAAGGAAAGCTTAAACTCACCTTGAGCCAGTTGAAGAAAAGCGGAAAGAAATTGGAAGAGGTCCAATCCATGCAACGCAATCCGCGTGATCACTCTGGTATTGGATTTAGTGGAAAATCCAAGGAAAGCAAGGATAAAGACTGCGAGATCAAGTTCGTAAAGGCGCAGTCAAAATCAAAGAATATTCGGAAAGCTCATCAAGCTCTCCCAGATAAGATGGTTAAGCTGAAGAATCCAGTTCGACAGCCCCAAGCCATCCTTTTAAAGCAACACAAGAAGGAATAGCCTGTTCCTCAAAAGAAAGTTCGTCGACCTGCCCCCACTCATGAAATGCAGGCTGTTCATCAAGGGTGTTACGAAGGCCAGTACTATCAAAGGCCGTATCTCCCTCAGTTCTTCTACCCTGCTCATTAAGGATGTTACTGCCACTATCCACAACATTCAAACTTTCAAGACTGGCAGTATCAACCTGGTTTTCATGAAGAGCATTATAATCAGCATCGCCGCCCTCGCTCAAAGAAATCCAAGGCTCCCAAGCCCAAGACCAACACTGCCTCGTCCTCAGCCTCGGATAGAAGCAGACCGGTGAAACAAATCTGGGTCCTAAAGGCCGTTCCCACAACCGATGTAGCACCCAATCTCAAATGGGTTGCTAAGTTTGATTAATTGCAGGTCAGGAAGGCTCAAAGAAGGAGCCAAGCAGCTCGTGGAGCTGTATGGATCATTGATAGTGGATGCTCCAAGCACATGACGTGTGACAAAACGCTTCTTTCAAATTATCAAGAACGAGACGGGCCACTTGTAACCTTTGGAGGAAATTCTAAGGGTCACACACGAGGCCAGGGCGATCTAAAAGTTGGAAAAACAACTATTTCTAATGTCTCGTATGTTGAAGGTCTTAATCATAACTTATTTTCTGTGTCGCAATTCTGCTCGAATGGTAAACTAGTAGAATTCACCGCTAACAAATGTCTCGTGAGAAATGAGGAAGGAGAAATACTTCTTACCGGAATTTTGCAGGATAGACTCTACATAGTTCAATGGACTGATGGGATAGAGACCTGCCTGATCACAAAGGCTGATACCGAGACAAGCTGGTTATGGCAAAAGAGGCTGAGTCATTTGAACTTCAAGGCCATCAACAAGCTCGCACGCAACAAACTGGTGAACGACCTGCCAGATCAAGTCTTCGATCGTGATCACATTTGTAAAGCCTGTCAAGCTGGAAAGCAAATACGATCATCCTTTCCAAGTGTGACAGCACAAGCTTCAAATCGAATTCTTGAGCTTCTCCATCTCGACCTCTTTGGTCCAGTCACTCCCTTGAGTATAAACGGTAAAAAATACGCTCTCGTTATTATAGATGATTATTCTAGATTTAAGTGGGTTATTTTAATGTACAAAAAGAAGGAGACTTTGGAGAAGCTACCCGCGTTGCTGAGCAAACTGTGCAATCAAAAGGAGAAATCCATCATCTCCATTCGATCCGATCGAGGCACCGAATTTATCAATGCGATGATCGAAGAATATTGCACAAAGAGTGGAATTCATCATCAAACCTCAGCAGCTCGTACACCTCAACAAAACGGTGTAGTGGAGCGCCGTAACAGGTCGCTGAAGGAAGCAGCTAGTACCATGCTGGATGAAACCAACCTTCCAAAGAAGTTTTGGGCAGAGGCCGTTAATACATCCTGCTATACCCAAAACAGGTCGATCATCACTACCCGACATGGAAAGACTCCTTATGAGCTGTGGAACAACAAGCTCCCCAGGTTAAAGTATTTTAAATCTTTTGGATGCTTGTGTTACATTCATAACAATGGGAAATCTCAATTAAAAACTTTTGATAGCAAGGCCGATCCAGGAGTATTTTTAGGATACTCGGAGGTTAGCAAAGCTTATAGAGTTTTTAATAAGAAAACCCTAGTTGTGGAGGTAACACCTCATGTTGTGTTTGATGAATCTACTTGTTTGTACAGAGAAATAAGTACAGGTCCAGATCACTCCGTTACTAACAGGTCGTTCAACTCCCCCATCAACGACCTGCTAGTGTGGACTCCAACTGATCTAGAGGAAGATGATCAATCTGATTCGAAGGTCACACAGCAAGGGGGAAATGATGCAAGTGATGTTCCCACATCGAGCTGTAATACATCAGCCGGAATTAACCAGGCTGATCCCCCATTCTCAGTTCCCCAGACTGATGCTGTTAACGACCTTACAACTCAAATCGAGCAGCTCGATGATTCTATGGAGCAGCTCCATATCCAGTCCGATCAGCAGCATGATCAACAGCCCGAGCAACAGCACCTGTTCACTGATCAACCTTCAACTCACCCAGAGTTTGACGAACCTATTAATGAGCCCGATCCAATTATTTCAAACGAAGAAAGATCTCGACGTAGACGTTGGATCGATAATCATCAAAAAGAGCTCATTATTGGGAACCCAAACCAAAGAGTACGAACAAGAAGAACGATTGGTGAAAGTGCGCTACTAAGCTGCTATCTCTCTCGTATAGAACCCAAAGATGCCATTGAAGCTCTTCGTGATGCTGACTGGATTCAAGCCATGCAAGAAGAACTCAATGAATTCAAAAGAAATGAAGTATGGTCTCTAGTTGATCGTCCTTATCATCAGGGTGCCATTGGAGTTAAATGGGTGTACAAAAACAAGAGACACGAATCTGGAGAAGTTGTCAGAAATAAAGCCCGATTGGTAGCAAAGGGTTATTGTCAACAAGAAGGAATCGATTATGATGAGACGTTTGCCCCCGTCGCAAGATTAGAAGCTATAAGGCTGTTTCTAGCTTATGCCGCTCATCAACGGTTCAAAGTCTACCAGATGGATGTAAGAGCGCGTTCCTCAATGGCGTTCTCGAAGAAGAAGTCTATGTGGAACAGCCTCCAGGATTCGAAGAGGGTGATTCGAGCAAAGTTTATAAACTACACAAGGCCGTCTACGGACTTAAGCAAGCTCCTCGAGCTTGGTATGAGACGCTATCATCCATTCTCATCGAATCTGGATTCAAGCGTGGTTCAGTCGACAAAACGCTATTCACTATCAAAGTGAATGAACATATCATTTTAGTACAAATTTATGTTGATGACATTATTTTTGGATCTAAATCTCCCATTTTATGCGAAAATTTTGGTAACCTCATGACAGACAAATATAAAATGTCTATGATGGGGGAAATGAATTTCTTTCTAGGGTTGCAGGTCAAGCAGTCCGATGAAAGAATCTTCATTAGCCAAACAAAGTTCGCATACGAGCTGGTCGATAAGTTTGGTGTCAAAGACAGCAAGCCCGTCAAAATACCGATGCTCTCTGGTGGGAAGATCGACCCGGATCCAGAAGGAAAACCTGCCAACATAACACAGTACATGGGTATTATTGGTTCATTACTTTATCTAACTGCGAGTCGACCTGATATCACTATTGCAGTAGGAGTGTGTTGGGAATTGTTAAGAACAACATGTTAAGGGGGAACCTATTAGGGACACTTCATTGTTTTGACTTGATCCCAAAACCCCAAAGCGTTCTATTCCCAAGCGACCCATTTTGATGTAGTTAATAAGTTAGAATTTTTCTAAGCCTACTCTGTTAGGATGGCTCTTTAATTTGCTTAGATTTTAGGCTTCAAATTTTCAAGTGAAGGCCACTCGCTTGAGTGTGTTTTTCGAAGCGAAGCAAGTCTAGCAAGCCGAAGTGAAGCGTGCCGAAGAATAGTGTAGCGAAGCGATCGCTACAGTAGATTCAAAGCGAGTCTGCCAAAGCGAAGCAAAGCGAGCGCTACAGTTCAAAGTCAAAGCGAAGCGAAGCGAGCGCTACAGTTCAAAGCCAAAGCGAAGCGAAGCAAGCGCTACAGTGAAAAGTCAAAGCTAGTCAACTCTAGTCATCACTTTCCAAAGCAGTCACTAGGGAACTTTATCTCCCGAAACGGCTCACAAAAGATTGACTACGAAGTGACTCAACTAAACCAGACGCTACAACTTCAAAGCGAAGCGAGCCACTACCTACCAGAAAGCGACAGCGCGACTCCCGCCCATATTTTGAACTCCAGTCAACAGGAGATCGTAGCATTAATTATAAGATCTCCACGTGTCTAAAGCGGAGTGGAGCGGAAGAGTTGACTGCCAGGCCGACAACGGCGCCGCAACAGTACTGGCTCGCTCCAGTTACTGTTAACCTTGTAAGTTAGCCAATTTTGGCAAAATGCCAAAACTGGACGTCTGAAAAAGGTGCCAGCCTGCGCAAGTACTGTCGAGAGGAGGAGGGACAAGGCGACCAACCAAGCAACGGATCTCGGCCATCTCTCCGCCTATAAATAGTGAAGGATGAAGACGAAGAGAAGTAGAACACTACTTGAGCATTCGAGCCTACTGCAAACAAACACTCTCAAGCCTTCGAGCATATCTTCGAGTCTTTGTTTTAAGTGTTCTCCGAGTTTCCAGTTCATCGGAATTCGTCTTCACAACCTTCGCACTTAGAGTCTAAGCCCATTCCATATCCAAGCTTAGAAGAAGAGCTCTAGCCATCTTTGCACTTACTATAAAGAGCTCTTCATAGTGTGTTAGTCAACCAAAAACCCTAAATCTGTCTGTTAGGTTTTTGAGTCGTCGTTAGGTTGTTTTCGATCCAAGGCCCTTCTTTCATCGATTGGAGAAGCCTCGATCATAGAGTCTAGATCCAAGCTTGCACTTACATCGTTCGTGTAATGCTCGATCGAAGCTAGGCTGTAAGGAGAGCCCGTAATCTCCCTGTCTGTCCGACTGAAGCGAGTGAAGCTTCCAGTCTAGTTAGGTTTTTGGTGTGAACCCGGAATCACCCAGCGTCTGTCAGATCCAAGCGAGTGAAGCTCGATCTTGACCAGGCTTTTGAAGAGCCTGAAATCTTCAAGTTCTTGAGTGAAAAGAACGGTTGCCGTCGTGCAACAAAGTGGACGTAGGAGCATTATCTCCGAACCACTATAATTCTCTGTGTCGTATCTCTCTAACCCTAAACTCTTACTTATTTGATTATCCATTGCATATTGCATCTAAACAAACCTAATCTGGAAATTTTAAATACTTAGGAAACATTTTTAGCTCACCAAATTCCGCATATACGAGTAAAGACTCCCTCTTGATCAAGTGCTCACTTCGGTCAAGCAGGCACGCTATGTACTGTAGATCTAGCTTCAGCTAGGTCTTAAGTTTCAAGCGAGCTCTTTACTTGTTACTCTGAGTTAAGGGATTTGAAGTTGAAAAACTTCAAAATACGTATTCACCCCCCCTATACGTATTTTCCTATTAACAAACCTGGACCAACAAGTGGTATCAGAGCAGCGGTTCTTTCGAGCCTCTGCTTTGCATACCTGAAGCGAGCCACCACTCGCTTCACGTTGTCTCACTGAACCGGATCCTACTTTCCTAAGTGCATCAAAACCTCACCCACGCATATTGCATTTACTGCTGATAGTTTGCTATGTCTACATACAGTGCATCAAATCTTCCACAGTTCTCGATCGAAGGATACGAGATATGGAGTTTCCAAGTCGAGAGCTTCCTATGCTCAATTCACGACCGGATGTGGGAAGTCATAGAGGACGGACCAATCGAAATCAAGAAAGCCATATCTGTGAACCTCCCAGCTGCAGAAGGACGCGAAGCTCATGTTCGACAAACATACGTAGAAAAGGACAAAGATGAGTACACTCCGAATGACTTCAAAGTCGCCAACCTCGACAAGATTGCACGCCACACAATGCAGAGCACCGTGTCAGACACTTATCTACCAAGGATAAGGAAGTGCGCGACTGCAAAAGAAATGTGGGAAACCCTAGCCCTCATTTCTCAAGGCACAGACAAAATCAAAGAAAACAAGCTCGCCGTACAAATGCGGGAGTTTGAAAGCCTGATAATGAAGCCAGAAGAATCCATCGACGCATTCGAGCTGAGAGTTACAAACATCATTGCAACTCTCAACTCACTTGGGAAGGAACTCACAGATAAGGAAGTCAACCTGAAGTTTGTCCGAGCTCTCACAAGGAAGTGGCAGACAATGAAGGAGCTGTACCTGGCTACCAAGGATCTATCTAAGCTCACACCGGAGATTCTATTTTCCGAACTCAAAGCTCATGAATTCGATCTGAATCGAATGAACCTCGACGAAGAGGATGAAGCTCCCACAACGTCAAAGGGTGTAGCTTTCAAAGCCGTCGAAGGGCCAAGCGAGCAGTCACTAGCCAAGATGACGAGGGAAGAGTTGGAAGAACACATTGCGTTCCTGTCCAAGAATTTCAACAAAATGAACTCTCGAGTGGGCAAATACAAAAGATTCTACAAGCAGTACAAAGGGAGGAGCACTGATGCTCGAGAAGGAAAAGGAAAGAGAGAAGAGACGACCAAGACGATCCCGCGTGACATGATGGAAGTGGAGTGTTACCACTGCCACAAGATGGGCCACTACAAATCCGATTGCCCAAAGCTAAGTGCCAAAGAGCGCGAAGAATTGAAGGCCAAGAGAGATGCTCCAAGGCGAGCGCTCGTAGCGAGTGAAGTGCCGGTCGCTACAACTGAAGATCCACCAAGCGACTCAGATCCAAACTCCAGTGATGGTGAGGATCTTGGATTTATAGCGCTCACCGACGAAGAAACAGGAGAGGTATTCTTCTATCCTTCAATCACTTCAATTACACTAGCACACACTGTCAATGAGGAAGAACAATCCTCTTCATGGAGTGAGTTGTTTGACAAGCACCAGAAACTGTCAAGCGACCACGAAGTGGTAAAACAAGCTCTGTCTCAAAGCGAGAAGGAGAACCGAAAGCTAGCCCGTGAGCTTGACGAAGTCAAACTTAATTTAAGGGCTATGACTAGTAAGTTCGAGGATCTCTTCGCTAGACATCAAAGCTTGGAGGGAAGGTATGAAACCCAGTCCGCTCTAGTTGCCAACTTGAACAAAGCATCATATGCTAGGCAGGCACTAGAGGGGTAGCTTCTACCTTTTGGTAGGAAAGCTGGCCTTGGATATGAGTGTGGACCTCCCAAGCCGACTGTCTTTGTTGGTGCATCTCACACTACACCATCAGTCACTTTGGAATTGCCCACTGCATCAAAAGCGACCACTAACAAAGATAAAGGCGAAATGGTTGAGAACCCTAAAAGGAAGCCTATGAAGATGTCTATATCCTTAAGGGCAGATCCTAAGGGCAAGCAAAGTTCAACAGTCTTTAGCACTCAACTTGCTAAGTCTTACCAATCCAAGGGTAAAGGGAGAACTGTTGAAGCTTCTAAGTCTCAAGCCAAGACACGAGAGACAAAGGATCTACCTCCTAAAAAGAGGAGTAATGTCTATGTGTCACGTTATCCGGACTGGAGATGGTCCAACCGGACTAACGTTGAAGGGGAAGATTTTGAAGCTTCCACTGGGTCGCTTCAGATTCCCAAGGTTTCTCAAGCGGGTCAGGGTCAAAACCCTAGTTGGACCGCTTCGAGAAAACCAAGCGAGCCGCTTCGACAGACTAGAAACCCTAAGTCAGTCTCTAAACCCAGAGCTAATGCGAAGCGAGTCGCTTCAGGATATAAGCAAAATGGGAAGAGCATAGGTAGGTCTAAAGCGAGCCGCTACCCCTCTTGCACACACTGTTGCACGTGTGAAACTGCTTTAAGGCAGAAGTCACGGTTTTCTAAGGTCGAGAAACCCAAAGCACAAACTTCCTTTCAAAAGAAAGTGAAGCAAGTGTGGGTACCTAAGGGAACTAACCTGCAAGGACCCAAACTGATTTGGCTACCAAAATCTGTCTAATTGCAGGAGAGCGCCGTGGATCCCATGCCGAGTGAGGGTCAACTAGTATGGTACTTGGACAGTGGATGTTCAAGACACATGACCGGCATGAAAGCTCTACTTCACAACTATATAGAGAAGAAGGGTCCACACGTAACCTTTGGTGACAACTCTCGAGGAAGCACCAGGGGATATGGCGCACTGAAAGTTGGAAAGCTCACAATTGAAGAAGTCTCCTATGTGGAAGGACTCAAGCACAACCTGTTATCCATTTCACAATTTTGTGATAAGGGGTACAGGGTGGAGTTCATCTCCAACAAGTGCATTGTGAAGAACAAACTCACGTCCCAGATTGTGCTCACTGGAATCAGGCAAAGAAACGTCTACATAGCACAATGGGACAGCTGCAAAGAGGAAACTTGCCTAGTAGCAAGAAGTGCTACAGAAATTGGATGGCTATGGCACAGACGCTTGAATCATCTCAACTTCAAAGCCATCAATCGCTTAGCTCGGAAGGGTTTGGTGCAAGGCATACCGAATGAAGTCTTCATCAAAGATCATCCATGCTCACCATGCCAACGAGGGAAGCAGACGAAGAAGCACTTCGCCAGTCTTGAAGAAGCTTCATCAAAGCGAGTGCTCGAACTGCTTCACATGGATCTGTTTGGTCCAGTTACTCCAGTTAGCGTAAATGGAAGGAAGTACACTCTAGTTGTAGTTGACGACTTCTCTCGCTACACTTGGGTTGTATTCCTCTTCAGCAAGAAGGAGACACTGACCAAA
This sequence comes from Thymus mandschuricus, assembly GCA_029379335.1. Classification (NCBI taxonomy): domain Eukaryota; kingdom Viridiplantae; phylum Streptophyta; class Magnoliopsida; order Lamiales; family Lamiaceae; genus Thymus; species Thymus mandschuricus. The sequence goes on from CM057078.1 coordinate 10,520,384, forward strand.
CTGCCACAACTACTCAAGCGATTGGCTGTGGAAAAGAATCAAGCTATTGTGACCATCCGCTCCGACAAAGGCACAGAGTTCTTGAACTCTACAGCTGAAGCGTACTGCACGGAGCATGGCATAGCACATCAAACTTCTTCAGCACGAACACCTCAGCAGAATGGAGTTGCTGAAAGAAGAAATCGAATCATCAAAGAAGCCGTTCGAACAATGATTGCAGACTCGAAGCTTCCGATGAAGTATTGGGCTGAAGCTGCCAACACGGCGTGCTACACACAGAATCAGACGCTTCTCAACAAACGGCACGACAAAACTCCATATGAAATATGGACAGGGAGAATTCCTAACATATCTTATTTCCATATTTTTGGCTGTAGGGTCTTCATTCACAACAATGGGAAGTCACAGTTGAAAGCTTTTGAAAGCAAAGCTGATGAAGGAGTATTCTTAGGATACTCCACGTCTAGCAAAGCCTACAGAGTGTTCAACTGTAAAACCCTAATTGTGGAGGAATCACCCCATGTCGTATTTGATGAATCTTCTTTAAGTCTTCCACAGGAACAGGCTCAAGCGAATGAAAAGGATCAAAGCAAGGAACCCTCAAATCAACTCACATGGGACGTGCTCGATGAAGATGATGAGATCAAGGACTCAAGCGAGCAGAATCCCAAAGGAAAAGTCGAAGCTGCCTCCAAGATTCCTGAAGCTAGTGCAGGCCAAGCACCCAATCCAGTCGTTTCAGATAATGAAGCGAGCGGCAAAGAAGAAGATGAAGATGAAGCTGGCGGATCCAAGCGAGCATGGCTCAAAGATCACTCACCAAGTCAAATCACTGGAGATCCATCCAAGGGTGTAGTGACCAGAAGTCAAGTGTTTGGAGAAAGTGCCATGTTCAGTTGCTTTCTCTCAAACATTGAGCCATCAAGCGTGGAGGAAGCCCTAGCCGACTCTAACTGGGTAATCGCCATGCAAGAGGAGCTGAATCAATTCACCAGGAACGACGTATGGTACCTCGTGGATCGTCCCAAATTCCAGCACGTAATTGGCACCAAATGGGTGTTCAAGAACAAGACGGACGAGGACCACAACGTTGTGAGGAACAAGGCGCGACTCGTTGCCAAAGGCTACTGCCAAGAGGAAGGAATCGACTTTGACGAAACCTTCGCTCCAGTGGCACGGCTTGAAGCTATCAGATTGTTTCTAGCCTATGCAGCAGCCAAGAAGTTCAAGGTCTATCAAATGGATGTGAAGAGCGCATTCCTCAACGGTGAACTCAAGGAAGAAGTGTATGTGCAGCAGCCACCGGGTTTCGAGCAGGGAGATAAAGTGTATCGATTAAAGAAAGCCCTGTATGGGTTGAAGCAAGCTCCCAGAGCTTGGTATGATACACTATCTCAATTCCTAGTGGAGAATGGCTTCCACAAAGGGAAGATAGATCGAACTCTATTCAGCATCAATCATGGAGATGATATGCTATGGGTTCAGATCTACGTGGACGACATCATATTTGGATCACCAAATCAGTCACTTAGCGAGAAGTTTGGAGAGCTGATGAAGACCAAATATGAAATGTCGATGATTGGCTTGATGAGCTGCTTTCTAGGTCTTCAAGTGAAGCAGCAGGATAATGGAATTTTCATTAATCAAGCTAAGTACACTAGAGATATGCTTGCCAAGTTTGGTGTTCAACATGCTAAAGCGGTGAAGATCTCTATGAATACCAACTGGAAGATGGAGCCAGACGAAGGAGGAAAATCTGTAGATCCTACAGATTATCGTGCCCTAATTGGGTCTCTACTCTATCTCACTGCAAGCAGGCCAGATATTGCCTTTGCAGTCGGAGTCTGCGCTCGCTTCCAAAGCAACCCCAAACACAGCCATCTTGAAGCTGCCAAAAGAATTCTTCGATATTTGAAGGGCACTATCAATATGGGGCTGTGGTATCCAGCGGAGGACAATTTGGAGCTCACTGGATATTCAGATGCTGACTATGGAGGGTGCAGAGTTGATAGGAAATCAACATCAGGCACGTGTCAGTTCTTCGGAAGCAAGCTGATCTCGTGGTTCTCAAAGAAGCAAACAAGCGTAGCTACTTCAACAACTGAAGCTGAATACATGGCCGCAGGAAGCTGCTGTTCTCAAATCCTATGGCTTCGTCAACAGTTGAAGGACTACAAAGTTGAAGCGAATGAAATTCCGATCTTCTGCGACAACAACAGTGCCATATGTATCTCGCAGAATCCAGTGCTTCACACCAGATGCAAGCACGTGGAATTTCGACATCATTTCATTCGTGATCATGTCGAGAAGAAGGATATCAAGCTCGAGAAAATCCATACCGATCTCCAGCGAGCAGATATTCTCACCAAGCCTCTAGCTGAGTCTCGTTTCAATCAGCTATGCATGGAATTAGGGTTATTAGACCCTGGTGAAGAATGCTAGTTCCAAGATGCACGAAGGAGTGATCGCTTGTTCACTTGTGCGTCACTCGCTTCGGATCTTCACCAACTCAAGCGAGCCACTTCAAAATCTCACTCGCTTGAAGAAAATGAAGTTAGGTGGAGAAAGGTGGAGTATTGGAAGAAGTTCCCTACCAACTTATTGGAATTGTTAAGTATGTGGTTAAGGGGGAACTAATGCTTACTCTCGGAGCAAGCTACTTCCAAAGCAAGCAAAGTTTGCTGCTATCTCGAATTCTGCGTCGCTTCAATTTGCCCTAGCTTGGGTCAAAGCGAGTCGACTGCAGATTCATTCTCTAGATTGTAGGAAGGCTTGAAGGTTTACCTTTTTATACAAAAGTTTGCAGGGCTGGTGACATGCTTCTGCGTAAAATACGAGATTGTCTTGTCAGAGCATTCTCATTGTCATCCTGTCCATTTCTGCTCTGAGATAAGGACTTGTACTCATCCCCCATTCGTCGTGAATAAGTACACTTACGTGATGCTCCCTTCGGGTTGTAGTAAGCTTGTGTACTATATTCATTTTCTCCCCCATTCACTTCGATGGAGGACGCTCTAATTCGTAGAGGAAGATGAATGCCATGAAGACCAAGTCCAACTAGAAAAGACTATCAAGTGGAATTAAAAATGAAGTCTTCAACAAGTGGTATCAATCTCCTACGAAGTGAGATTGACTGGTAAGCATTTCAATTTTAAGTACACTAAGTGAGCCGAAGCGTGCTAGAAACCTTCACTCACTATGTGGAAAATATGAAATGAATCTGACACAAATACAAAGAGGAAAACACTTTGTTTATCCTCAAAGTATGTAAGTCAGAAACATTTTAAAATTTAGCAAAGAAATTCAATTTCTTATTCCAGTCGCTTCAGATGGCCAAGCGAGTGCTACGTCGCTCAAAGCTAGCCATTGCAAGCGAGTGCAGAACAGTCACTCAAGTGAGTGCCTCTCAAGCGAGTCAAGGTCTAACGGCCCAACTCGAAGCGAGCGGGCACGAAGCGAGTATGAGTTGTCTGCACTCGAGTGCCTATTTCACTTTCTGCCAAGCATTTAATGCAGGTTCACGTACGGCGAAAATATCGGGCGCGTGGTTCTCACTTTGAATTCGAAGCGGGAAAAGGCGGAGAAGATCCAGCCGTCGAATCTCAACAGCCCCCAATCTGCAGCCGTTGGATTAGCGCCGTATAAGACAACCCAATCACAGCAGGCCACGTGGAGACGCCGAGCAAGTGGCGGTTCACTTTTACTGTGATGACGCCGGACACATCAGATCCATCACCGCACGTCCGCCGTCTACCTACAGGACTTTCGGCAATATTACCGCCCTACCCTTGCCACTTCATCCAAGACATAACTCTATAAATATGAGACGATGCAGAACTGCAGAACCTTTCACAGCTCTCAAAAATTTCCATTCTCTTGCTTAGATCTGCAACTTCTGCAACTCACGAGTCTCAACCCTTACTTTTCATCGTTAAAACTCTTCTCAAAATCCTTCAAATTTCACCATGGGCAAGAAGCAGAAGACAAAGACGATGGAGGAGTTTCTTGCGGAGGTCGACAAGCACATTAATGTCGAGCCTCATCTCGATCCAGCCATTATCGAGAAAAATGGTTTTCTCCGTAGAGCCGTGACCACGGCCGGTCTATGGAAATTTGTGACGGCAGTTCCGTCGAAAATACTGGCAAAAGCGGTGGGTGAGCTTTTGCTGAACTTGAGGAAGGAGCAGAATACATCCTCATTCACTGATCCACAGACCAGGAAGCCGGTGGAGGTGGATATAAGTGAACTCATCAGCGCGTTCGATTTGCCGAGAGTAGGAGGAGACTCTCTGCTCGATTTGGGTCTTTCGGCCAGAGTTCAGTACGGTCGATTTGCAGATGCCAAAGCAGATCCGAATTACAAGGAGGCCAGTATCCGTTCATGTCTGAAGGCCCCCTTCAGTCATATCTGCGAACTCTTCTTGAAGAGTGTCGCATGCTACATCGGAACCCTGGATACCCTCTCCGAGACGAAGCTGATCGCCACTGCAGTCATCGTCGACAGCCTCACCGGAACAAGCTTCAATTGGCATGGCTGGTTCCTCAAACAAATTCACGAAGCCGCTGATGACTTTGCTTTCGTGAAGGGAAGCGCCGATCAGATTCTCCGCAAGTGGAAACTGAAGTTCTTCTCGAGACTCTCCTTTGCTTTGGAGAAGAAGTTTCCGGGGAAAGCATGGCCGGAACTGACATCACCATCTACAACAAACAGTCCATCTACTACGACAAGTGGAGGAAATCAAAAACGTTGATGGATTTTGGACTTCTGGAAGTTGAAGTGCCCGTCGCAAGACCGGTTGCCGAAAGGCAAGCCGAAGTGAGACAAGCGAGGCAGGTCGCTTTACCCGGGAAGCGAGCCGCGCCGAAGCGAGGCAAGAAGATGAAGCGAGTCACTTCGCTTGTCCAAGAAAGCGAGGCGGTGGAGAAGCCGCTTGAGGACATTGAAGTGACTCAACCCCAGCCTTCACCAATCAAAGCCAAATCACCCCCACTCCAAATCCAAACCCACACCACCCAAATACCAGAACCTCAATCTTCATCAACCCAACAACCACTTACACAGATAACGCACCTCTCTCCCCACGAAGAAGAATCTGCATCTTCTTTGCATATACCCAAAATCCCTCTACTCCAAGTCGACCCAGTCGAAGCCTACACTACTTTTCAACCATTCCAAACCCAGCAAACACAACCACCACCAACTGAAGCCGTCCAAATATCCGAAACCCAAGAAACCTCATCCCAATCCCCCACGACATCGGCAGCTATAGCCGATACCGCCCAAACTGTTGGTGAACTCCCCATTATTCAACAGTTCATATCTCCTGCCCTCACCATTCAAAAACAGGCTCTCGAACGCTATGTCAAGGAGAGAGAGCAAGCCGCAGAAACAATCAACCTCCGCTACTCTAATGTTCCATGGACAGACGTATTCTACACCAATGTCGTCGATTTCCTGACGTACATCACCTATCGTGGAACGGAGTACTATAAGATCTTCAGACTCCTCAAAGCATTCACAGAGGAAGAACTGATCCAGATGGAAGCCAAACTTCTCAACTTCATTGGCGAAAACGGCTTCCATGCCTTTCTTGATGGGACCAGCTTCTGGGAGAAGCTGGATGCAAAGGTGAAAGAAGCCTATCCACTCGCTATAGTTCCGAAGCGAGTGCCCTCATCCCATGAAAGGAAACTGATCAGGGAGTTTAAGGAGGAGATAGAATTGAAGGATGCAGAGATCGCTAGCCTTCATAGCGAAATAACAAAGATGAGTGAGGAGATGGAGAAAAAGGCGGGGGAGGTCATCAGTCTTAGAGAAGACTTTGACAGGAAAAAGAAGGTTTTGGAGGGAAAGGTGGAGGAAAAGGAGAGGCTGCTGGAGGAGAAAGAGAAGGCGCTGGAGGCGCTGGAGGCGCAAGTGAAGTTGGTGGGAGGTCAATCAGCAACAATTACCGAACTCAAGGGCTCGCTTGACGCGGAAAGGAGCCGCTTGAGGGAGGTTAATGCCAATTTGATCACTCTTGGCAAAGAAAAGAAGGAGCTGGAGAAGAAGTTGAAAAAGTTGAAGGAGGCGTATGAGAAGAGTGAAGAGGAGTTGATAAGGAAAGGAAGTGAGCTGCTGAGCACTAAAAAGACTCTCGATTCACTCAGGAATGAAATGAGGCAACTGAAGCAAGAGAGTGAGACTGATAAGAAGGAGCTGGAGAGTCGGAGGAGAAGTGCGCAGGCTATTGACCTACAGAACGCTGAATTGACTCTACTACTGGAAAAGGTCAAGGAGCTGGGTGAAGCGTACACGGAAAAGATTGCTGCAAGTGCCGAATTCCATCTCTCTCTGAACCAGAGAGAGAGGAGCCTTGAGACGATGCAAGCTGAACTTCAAGCGGCTCAGGAATTCTGGTACTTCAACTTGCAAGAGGAGAAGGCGGATATAAGGAGGGAAGTTGAAGCGGAGCTGGAGGCTCGCTTCAGGGAGGTGGAACCTTTGGAGAGGATGATGGCTTCTGTTGTTGAGAGGGAGAAGCAATGCGAGTAATTGCTGGAGGAAATCTCCATTAAAACAGCTGAACTGGTGGCTCCAACCGTGGGAAAAGCCGAGAAGATGTTGGAGGCCATCCTCAACACAGTCAATTCCCTCCAACAATCCATCTCTGGAAAAACACTCATCCTAACCCCTGGCAGTGATGATGCCAAAAAGGGGGAAGGACAGATGAAGCTAGGAGGAGTCGGAGGTTCGGGGAAAGCAGAATTGGTATGGAGAGAATGCTGGAGGGAGGCAGTGGTGCCGGTGATAAGGAGGATGTAGTAGATGAAGCGAGGGCTCTGGGCAAGACAAAGCTCACGGAGGAGGAGTTAATGAAAAAGCTCGAAGAGCCTAGAAGGCCGCTTCAAGAAAAAGTGCTGAGTGCTTCAATTGCACGGCATCCTCCGGTGACCGTGTTAACAAAGGAGGAAAGGCGGAAGCAGGTGGAGAAGGATGCTGCCATGGCGTGAGAGATGGAGCGCGGTTTTAAACTAACAAAACAATCTGTTGCTGCAGGTGCTTCATCTATTTCCCAAGCGGCCGCTTCTCCCAAAGTGCCCGCTTCAGCCGCCGCGCCAGCTTCGACAGCCGCACTCACTTCGACTACTGCTGCACTCACTTCATCAGCAGTCGTCCCCTCAAGTGCTGCTATAAAGAGAGACATGCCACCTCCCCCTCTACCAAAACTTCCTTTGAAGCGAACTGCTCCGGAGACAAAAGGAGATGACCCCGCGGCCAAGCGCCAAAAGGTCAAGCAAGTAGTTGCTTCTAGGGCAGAGAAGGAGGAAAGAAAGAGGAAAGGAAGAGAAGAAGGGAGAATCGAAGGCGAGAGGTAGAGGAGGATAAATGCCAGGCGACTCCAAGTAATTGACGCACGGATCGAGGAACACTTCAGTGAATTGTTACTCATCCAGTCCTCTTTAGTGCGCAGTGCCTTCATTCCTCTCATGCCAGACGAGTCCGAAGCATGCGAAGCACAAGACATATCTGATGCATGTGACGTGACGACAAAGGAAATGGTTGAGTCGGGACGCTACCCTCGCACAGATGAACAAGACTATATTCGCAAACGACTCAATGAGAAGCGTCCATCGTGGAACAGCGAGTCGGGAGCGAAATTCAAGAAGGTCATGACTCAACTGTCAAAGAGATCAGAAGAGGAGTTGGCCAAGCGGAGGGATGAGCACCTGGACGGAAGGGAAATCGAGGACTTTATTCCGGGAGATCTGCGCGAACAGTGGCTATATTATTACTGGGAGGTAGTGCCGCTGCAGGATCAATGTTCTCGGATAAGTGCCCTCAACAACTTTCTCGCCACCTATGACGACAGACTGCGACGAAAAATCTTTACCATGGCTGAACAAGCTCAACCCAAGCCAATTGTCGTCAAGGTACCAACAGTGAAGGACTTCCCCATGCCTTATCATCCAGGCACGGGCATTCCTAACAGAGGAGTCACTGATGAGGAGGTGGATGAAGCTTTCAAGCTGGAGAGTGCATGGAGAAGGCCGAGCATTCACACTTTAAACACTATGGAATCAAGAGTTCTATCAGCCTATGCTCTTGATATTACTGATGATGGAGAGAAGAAGGAAGAGGAGAAGGAGGAGAAGGATGAAGCTGCAGGAAATCATTGAATTTCAAGCTTCATATTTTGTGAACTGATGTTCATTTATCTTATTTTAATTTCTGTCTCTTCTGTGTCATTTACTCGCTTTGTGAATGACTTTACATTTTTGCTAGAAACTCAAATAATTTAACCGAAAAAAAGGGGAAGGAACTTAAAAGAAAATTACAAACGAAGCTGCAAAGGAAGCAGTCGCTTGAAGTTCCCTTCACGGTTAGATAGACTAGATTTATTTTTATCTAAGACTTATGGGTTTTGGCATCATCAAAAAGGGGGAAATTGTTGGGAATTGTTAAGAACAACATGTTAAGGGGGAACCTATTAGGGACACTTCATTGTTTTGACTTGATCCCAAAACCCCAAAGCGTTCTGTTCCCAAGCGACCCATTTTGATGTAGTTAATAAGTTAGAATTTTTCTAAGCCTACTCTGTTAGGATGGCTCTTTAATTTGCTTAGATTTTAGGCTTCAAATTTTCAAGTGAAGGCCACTCGCTTGAGTGTGTTTTTCGAAGCGAAGCAAGTCTAGCAAGCCGAAGTGAAGCGTGCCGAAGAATAGTGTAGCGAAGCGATCGCTACAGTAGATTCAAAGCGAGTCTGCCAAAGCGAAGCAAAGCGAGTGCTACAGTTCAAAGTCAAAGCGAAGCGAAGCGAGCGCTACAGTTCAAAGCCAAAGCGAAGCGAAGCAAGAACTACAGTGAAAAGTCAAAGCTAGTCAACTCTAGTCATCACTTTCCAAAGCAGTCACTAGGGAACTTTATCTCCCGAAACGGCTCACTACAGATTGACTACGAAGTGACTCAACTAAAGCAGACGCTACAACTTCAAAGCGAAGCGAGCCACTACCTACCAGAAAGCGACAGCGCGACTCCCGCCCATATTTTGAACTCCAGTCAACAGGAGATCGTAGCATTAATTACAAGATCTCCACGTGTCTAAAGCGGAGTGGAGCGGAAGAGTTGACTGCCAGGCCGACAAAGGCGCCGCAACAGTACTGGCTCGCTCCAGTTACTGTTAACCTTGTAAGTTAGCCAATTTTGGCAAAATGCCAAAACTGGACGTCTGAAAAAGGTGCCAGCCTGCGCAAGTACTGTCGAGAGGAGGAGGGACAAGGCCACCAACCAAGCAACGGATCTCGGCCATCTCTCCGCCTATAAATAGTGAAGGATGAAGACGAAGAGAAGTAGAACACTACTTGAGCATTCGAGCCTACTGCAAACAAACACTCTCAAGCCTTCGAGCAAATCTTCGAGTCTTTGTTTTAAGTGTTCTCCGAGTTTCCAGTTCATCGGAACTCGTCTTCACAACCTTCACACTTAGAGTCTAAGCCCATTCCATATCCAAGCTTAGAAGAAGAGCTCTAGCCATCTTTGCACTTACTGTAAAGAGCTCTTCATAGTGTGTTAGTCAACCAAAAACCCTAAATCTGTCTGTTAGGTTTTTGAGTCGTCGTTAGGTTGTTTTCGATCCAAGGCCCTTCTTTCATCGATTGGAGAAGCCTCGATCATAGAGTCTAGATCCAAGCTTGCACTTACATCGTTCGTGTAAAGCTCGATCGAAGCTAGGCTGTAAGGAGAGCCCGTAATCTCCCTGTCTGTCCGACTGAAGCGAGTGAAGCTTCCAGTCTAGTTAGGTTTTTGGTGTGAACCCGGAATCACCCAGCGTCTGTCAGATCCAAGCGAGTGAAGCTCGATCTTGACCAGGCTTTTGAAGAGCCCGAAATCTTCAAGTTCTTGAGTGAAAAGAACGGTTGTCGTCGTGCAACAAAGTGGACGTAGGAGCATTATCTCCGAACCACTATAATTCTCTGTGTCGTATCTCTCTAACCCTAAACTCTTACTTATTTGATTATCCATTGCATATTGCATCTAAACAAACCTAATCTGGAAATTTTAAATACTTAGGAAAGATTTTTAGCTCACCAAATTCCGCATATACGAGTAAAGACTCCCTCTTGATCAAGTGCCCACTTCGGTCAAGCAGGCACGCTACGTACTGTAGATCTAGCTTCAGCTAGGTCATAAGTTTCAAGCGAGCTCTTTACTTGTTACTCTGAGTTAAGGGATTTGAAGTTGAAAAACTTCAAAATACGTATTCACCCCCCCCCCCCCTCTACGTATTTTCCTATTAACAAACCGGGATCAACAGAGTGTGTGCTCGATATCAAGCTAATCCGAAGGAATCTCACTTGGAAGCGGCAAAGAAAATTCTTCGATACATCAAAGGAACCGTAAACTTAGGTCTTTGGTATCCTTGTGATGATAATTTGCAGCTTACAGGTTATTCAGATTCTGATCATGCAGGGTGCAAGCTCGATAGGAAATCTACCTCGGGTACTTGCCAATTTCTCGGAAACAAGCTGATATCATGGTTTTCAAAGAAACAAACTTCAGTAGCCATCTCCACCACAGAGGCCGAGTATATGGCCGCAGGGAGTTGTTGCGCACAAATCTTGTGGCTCAAACAACAACTCAAAGATTATGAAGTTGAAGTCAGTGAAGTGCCCATTTTCTGCGACAGTTCGAGTGTTATCGCCATTACTCAAAATCCAGTTCTACATACAAGATGCAAACACGTGGATATTCGACATCACTTTATTCGGGATAACGTGGAAAAGAAGAACGTGGTTATTGAGAAGATACACACTGATATTCAACGAGCTGATATCCTAACCAAACCACTAGCCGAAGAAAGATTCAAAATGTTGTGTGGAAAGTTAGGCTTATTAAATGTTGAGTCAACAGGCCGTTCATGAGTCAACAGGCCGTCACTCTTACACAGGCCGTTTCTAGTCAACAGGTCGTCATCTATTCAACAGGCCGATAGTCAACCGACAGATCGTTCCCTATCAACAGGCCGTCGACTAATCAACAGATCGACCTGTGTTCCTCAATCACTTAACCAAGTGATCCATCATTTGAGGGGGAACAAAGGCCGATATCTACCACCAGGTCGATATCACAAGTCCAGGCCGTTCTCATTTCATCAGGCCGCTATCAACCTGAATGCAACCCTCATTAATGAAGGAGGAATCAAAGGGGTAGTATCACCCTTTGTCTTTCATTTGACTTCTTTAATACGCATTAAATTCTCTCTATTATTGATATTTATTTCTCAATGTGTTACATTGTTTAAGGCTCTGTTGTGTTGCAGAAATTAAGGAAAAAGGGAATAATCATTACTATCTTTTGCAACCTATCTAGTCAAGTGTCAAATATTGACACATTGACTGAGGTCGCATTTAATTCCCTGCAACCCTTTCTGAAAAAGTGCAAGGATACGCACGTTTCTATTTAATTCACGTGCGGATGTGAATCGTTTCACATTCCACGCGCTTTCATCGTGCGGACGAGAATTAAAGGGAAAACTTTAACCCTTTCAAATTCGAATGATCCCAACCATTCAATATGTCCATATATATCATGGAGTTTTCATTCGAAACGTTACTTGCTCTTTCTGCAAAAACCTAATTTCTTCATTCCCTGTTAAAAACATCAGCCGCTGTGTTCTCTTCACTATTTTCTCTCTTCTCCGTCAAGTTTTTACACATCTACTCTTTATAATGGCAGGAAAATCATCTTCCGGCCCTCAGGAAATGGAATGGGATGCGATCGCTGCCTATTTGAACTCCCGCATCAAATATGAGCCGTACATGGTTCGTGAGGCCTTCGGGTTTCGCGATCTGGAGTCGATGTACGCCCTGGTGGAAACCTGTCTTCCGTTCCACCGGATTATCTCTGCCCGACCGCCGAAGCTTCTTACAAAGGTCGTGAGTGCGTTCTTTTATAACTGGAACAAGGGCGACTCCGTTTCCACCCATACTATATCTCTCGGAAGTCAGAAATCCGTCCACCGCATCAACGTCCTCGACGCCGTGAAGGTCGCCTTCAGCATTGGGGAGGGTGGGCCGCTGGAACTTTCCGAGATTTCTCGCGATCAACTGCAGGAGGTTTCTGACCGCGTCCTCATGGAGCCAAGGCCATATTTGGCGAGTACGTTCAAGAGGAACGAGCTCCGTCCTAAGTACAGGCTGCTTATGGACTTTGTGCAGAGGTGTTTTCTAGGGCACCTCGGGAATCACGACCAGGTCACGCTGTTGAAGTTCCAAATAATGACGGCCGTGATTCTCAACCTGCCCATCAGCTGGGCCAAGCTGGTGGTCACCCTGCTATGGGAAGAGGCCAAGCAGATCGATTGCACCATGGATGGAGAGGCTGTGGTGGGAGTGCGTCTCCACAGTGAAAAGAGGCCGCTTCGTCTTGGGACGAAGGCGACCTGCATCATAACCTCCTTCTTCAAAAATCGGAGGTGGACAGACGAGCCGGCCTTCCCCCACATCTTCATTCCTAAAGATCTCCATCAGATGGAGATGGCATTGGGAGTCGCGCTGCAAATCTTTTACGGGTCGCTAGACCACATAAGGCCGTACCTTATTCGGACTGGTGAGTCCAAGGTTGGATGGAGGGTGCCGCCTCGCCCTGTGCAGAAGAAGAAGCGAAAGGCCGACGACGAGCCGTTGCCCTCTCGCCCTGCCAAGAAGACTCCCCCTGCGAAGAAGACTCCCCCTCAAAAGAAGCCATCTGCTTGTTCAGAACCGGTCAGGCCGTTGCACCGTGTTCTTCCAATGGAGGTCGAGGAACCAGTTACTGGCAGGCAGCCTTCGCCCTCCCCATCGCCCTCACCCACCCTCGCCGGAATGGACTCCTTCGCCAGTCCGTACCGCAATCGAGCCGACCGCCTCGCACCATCGACCTGCATCCCCCCACCCGCAGGACGATGTCGTTCGCGCTGGTTCGATGGAGATCGAGGATCTCACAGAGGACGATCCCCAACCTTCCCCCTTCAGGCATGTCGCCATGGAGGAAGACGTCGTCCTGCCCCTCCAGCCGATCACCGAGCAGCCCGTGTCTGCTGCTCACTCTATGGTGGCTTCTTTGAAGGCCGAAGCCAGGCTGAGGGTGATCGATCTGATGCCGGGGATTGAGCAACTCCCCAAGTCCCTGAATCTAGCAGCTCGCCTCCAGTTCTATCTGGCTTGTAAGTCGAGCTACTACTATGTGTTTGAGGCTTTACTGCAGGTAGCCTCCCTCGACGAGCTGGAGCTATAGGCCGAATTCAACTTCTTCAGTGTAGAGGATGCAGCCGCCAACTTCCAATCCCTCGTGCTGCGGCGCATGAAGGTTGAAGCCAAAATTCTGGGCATCGACCTTCGCCCCCTCTACACCAACTCTCGCACCCTCTACAACTCCGCCGCCATTCTCGGAGATGAGTTTGATGCCATTCAAACTCCGGAGCAATCGCCACCCAGGAATGAAGGTGGTGATCAAGCTCTTATTGCTACTGCTCCGTCTCCCGACGCATCAAAGTTCGATGTTGAGACCGAGCTCAATTCTCTTTGTGCCAAGCTCGAGTCTCTCAACCTCAGCATCCTGGAGCAGATCAAGCAGGCCGTAGCAGAGGCCCGGGTCGAAATTTTGAAGGAAGCCAAGACCCAGGCCGATGAAGCTGCCAGGGAGCAGGTCACGAAGTTTGCCGTGGAGCATCTGAAGGATTACACGGACAAGCTTCTGCCGGACCAGCTCGAGTCTCTCTACATGGCGTCCCGGGATCTGATCGGGGAAGTGATGGAGGACGTGGCCAAGGTCGATCAGCGAGTGACCGACCTGACTTCTTCTATCGCCAATTCGGCATCGGCCTCCAACACTCAAATCAATGGCATCCTCGACACCCTCACCAGCCTGCTCAACGGGCACCAGCAATTGAGGGATGCCGTTTCCAAGCTGCAGGAGGAGGACGCTTCCTTTCTTTCACTCATCAACTCCCTTTCTGATGATGTCGAAAAGGGGGAAGAAGCAAAGGCCGCCGCCAAGAAGAAGAGGACCACCAAAACCAAATCCCCTCAACCTTCTTTGGCTCATCCCCCTCCTCCTCCACCTCCGCCGCCATGGAAGCCCGCTTCCGAGGCCGCCGCTACCAAAGCTCGATTGGCTTCCGAGGTCGAGCTCATTACTGCCATGCATCTTGCCGGAGCTACTCCGGAGCAGGCCGTGAACCCAAGCGAGCAGAGGCATTTCATTGCAGAGCGCCGGGCTGCCGAAGCAAGAAAAAAGGCTGAAGAGGACTGGATCAGCCAGTCTGCCTCCGAGCTCATTTTGGAAGCTGGACTCCAGCAGCAGGCCGTGGAGTGGCTCGACGAGAGCCAGAACGCCCTGTTGAGGGAGCTCAACAGCTGTTTCATCCTCCTCTTCTACTGGATCCATGACCCCTCCCTCCCTGAAGATGCCGATGCTGCCTATGCGGCCTACATGATGAAGTTTCCTCACCAACAGTTTGTTGGTGAACTGCGTAGGAAGGCTGCAGAGGCCGGTGCGATCTTGCGGGCTCCTGCCAAGCAATACTTCACGCCCTTGTTGATCGGTGATTCGGCCTTCTTGGACTATTCGCGAATCGACCGGTACATCGCACTGACGGCTATCGGCATGAACGTCAACGTCTCAAATTCCGATCCCGCCTATTGCCGAATCAGGGATGGAATTTATGCGAGTATGAAGGCTAAATCGAGGGAGCAGATCCAAGAGGAAAGAGTGGCAGCCCATGCCCAGCAGAAGAAGTAGTAGAATAGATGATTTTGTGTAAGTTTTTGATATTCATTTATGCTCAAAGCTTGTTTTGTAAAATCTCTATGTAATTTCACTATCGAGCTGAATGAAGCAAAAATCATCTATTCGACCTGACGACAATATCTCTTTGTCCAGGCAAACTGCCTTTACTAATTTATTTTCATTATGTCTCATTAACTGCCTTTCTTATAATTCCGAATCAACCTTCATGGTTAATCTATCTTTCATCATTTTATATACTTAGAAATTATTTGTAAAGTGTATGGTTTCGACATCATCAAAAAGGGGGAAATTGATGGGAACCCCTTGCAGTTTGATTTTGATGATGTTTTTCGAAACCACACTTAGGCTTATTTTCACTTGTTTAGGGTCAAGGCCGATAGATCGACCTGCTACCTATTAGTGCAGGTCGATGCTCTCTAAAGTTTAAATACAAGTTTGATCCACTCTGTAAGAGAAAGGTTGTTTATCGACCTGCCTCATTCGGATCGAGCTGGTATATCTAGCTGTCTATCGACCTTCCTTATCAAGCTTCTAGCCTGCTTTGACTTAGAAGATTTCAAGAGCTGGATTTCTATATCAAGGTCGTTGATCCACCTTCATGAAGCAACACGACCTGATCCTTGCCACGTGGTATGCCAGCAAGGACGAAACTTCCCAACGGCTAGAAGTGAGTCACTCTCCAACGGCTAGTGCCACATCATCCTGACTCCAACGGCTAGTTTTCAAAAACTGCCTATATATACTTCAAGCTATTATCGGATTCAAGCACGGGAAACTCAAGCTATCAACGCAAATACTCTGCCAAAATCTATCTCAAAATTCGTATCCTTTCAAGTGTTCGAAATTCCATTAGTTTCCCGAACACTTGACGAATAGAGATTTTAGACTCCGATAAAACCCCAACGACGAAGCGTTCACTGCTGCTTGTCATTGATTCAACAACTTCTTCTCCGACTCGTTCGAAGTTAGAAAGTTTGTTTTGTGGTTTTCACCATTATAGAGTTAGTCGAGCTCTGTAGTAAGTGAAAGGTTGTTTGTACGTTTCTGTACGAAAGGTTGTAAGGGTCACGACCCAAAACTCGTGTCTAGATATATTCAAGTTAGAGTGTATTTAGAACTGATACTCAGTCAGTATAAATAAGAGAGAAGTTGGATCCGAAGGTAAAGGGATTCTCAGGTCGAGTCGACCTGACGTGGACGTAGGAGGGTTTCTCCAAACCACGCTAAATTGCGGTGTCTCTCTCTCTCTCTCTCTTTATTTATCGTTCTTTCTTACTTTATCAATCTGACAAGCATCAACCTGCATTTCATGAAACAACCTGCACTTGCCTATCGACCTTAGATTTTTCAAAGAGTTAATCAACCTCCGCTTCCGCATAAGCACAGTTTGATAAATCAAGCTTGTTATCAAACGAGCTTGATAGATCAATCTGTCTCTGATAAGATCGACCTTGACAGTCGACCTCTTTATCGACCTGATTTTCAAAACGTCAAAAACGGTTGGTTATTGGTGTATTCCCCCCCCCCCCCCCCATACACCAATTACTCTTTTCCGGGACCAACACGAGCGTTTCCTTTCTTCTCCTGCTGTTTGCCACCCTTCTTATCATGTCCAAGGTCCTTTCGTACAAAAGATGTTTTATTATTTGCTTTGGGACAGTGAAAAACATCATGTCCTGGCTCACGACAGTAGTAACAGACTCCCTTGCCAAACATGCATTTTCCATAATGGTGTTTACCACAATTCACATTGTGGTTTTGCCCCTAGTGCAACATTGTTAACAACAAATTTCGACCTTTTGTCAAATTGCTTACTGGTTTCGGCATCGGATTATTCATCCCCAAAGTCATCTCCACTTCTTCGGCTCGTTTGACAAGCTCACTGAAATCATCAATGACATGTGAAGCCATAATCCCCTTGATGTCGGTCATCAACCCCCTCTTGAATCTAGCAATTGCCTTGGCCTCAGTGTCGACCAAGTGAGGCGCAAATTGAGACAAATCATTAAACTTTCTCTCATACTCTTCAATGGTCGTACTTCCTTGTTTGAGTTCAAAGAACTCAGTCTCCTTTTGCTCGTGAAAAGAGATCGGAAAATACTTGTCCATGACAATTCCTTTGAATACTTTCCAGCTTAAGAGATTGCGATCTTCTTCCCCTAGCATGCGGTAGAAACCTTTCCACCATTTTCGAGTGTCGTCTTTCAATTGAAAAATTGCACATGCGACTTTCTTCTTATCAGTGCAGCCAATGTGCGTGAAAATTCGCTCCATCTCCTCAAACCCCTCAACCACTAAAGGTCCATCACGTCCAGTGAATCTGGGAGCATTGTATTGACGAAATCGTTCAACTCATTGATCCAGCGTCCTCGAAATTGGGTTGGTTTGTGCAGTACTTTGGGCTTGAGATTGCTGCTGAATAAAACCATGGATGACATTCAAGAACTGACCCATAATATCTACCCCGTTAGCTTGAGGAATTTGATGGTTATCATCCTTATTCTGAGTTGGATTTCCAATTTGATCTTGGTTGGCACTTGAGTCGTCACTTTCAGAAGAACAAGCACGTGAACGAGTAATAGGCATGATTCTGGATCCAAGACAACTTAGAGTTATTAGTGTGACCTAATAGGCATTTGGGAAAACCTGAGATTCTCACAAGATTTATTAGGTTTTATACTAAAGTTTAACACTTAAAGTCATATGCTTTCTAAGTTCCACTTCATTTGAGGACTGAATCATGTTTTATATTCCCCATAAATAGTAAAGTTCCAAAATTTAAATCATCATTGCAATATTTGTCAACTTAACATTATAACTTAAATGCTTGCAAGAAATTTCAACAAAATTTTTCAGAATATAAAAGTAATAATCATCCCCACATATATACATTTACTTACCTTTAATCGGAGTGCGTAGTGGTCGAATGACAATAATGCACCGACTTATAAACTCTATATGCATTTTTTTTTCACGATGTCTACAGGAAAGTAGACCCGCTCTGACACCATGCTGTAACACCCTAATCTAATTAAAGTGTTAAAACTTATATTTAATTATTTTATGCGGAAAATATGAGTTTTTTTTTTTTTTCTTTTCCAAAAGAATAAACTTCGGACATTAAAATAGAGAAAAAACTTCTATGAAAATATGACAATACTATAGATGTCATTCTAGGTTGATATCTTAGCGATAATACATGTGATAACAACGACTTACAAAATATAAGCATAATAAACTAGAACTTATGAGTCTTTATTCTAGAGAGTACTTTAAATGAAGATGGATGCAAAATATGAGTCCTAATATAATAAGACTCGTCATTCGACCTCCTCCGCAGCTCGGAACCTAGTAACCTGAAATTGTTAAATGTGGGATGAGTATACGATGTATACTCAGTGTGGGAAATATGCATTTATTGACCAAGTTAATAAAATAAACACATAAGGCCAACTTTATTCTCAACATTATTTGTCGCACGGTGGCATACCAAGGACTGTGAAGTCCTGGACCCATTCAACGGCCCCCTGGCGGCATTAATTTGTTGTGCACAACTTAAGTGAGAGCACCTTAAGGACACATTTCAAATATTAGTACTGCTACTCACAATTTATCATTCACTTCATGAACATTCACATAAGGCCATCATAATATTAAAATGGACAATAAATATCAACTGCATGATTTTAAGTAAATCACCACACCTTAACCTTTACTTAATATGAAGTCGAGCAATCAAAATACTTCACGTCTTAATCGCGTCGCGCCTAAACACGTTAAATAAAAATAAACAATCTATAAAATCTAGACCACCTTAAATAATATTCGTTCTTGATTAATGTTTATTATAAAAGCTCTTAAGGAATACTTTACTTGATTATTCCAAAAATTAATATGCCATAACTTAAGAACTACAAGTTCATAAGCTCATGCAGTAGTCTCAAAATTTCTTCTCTTCTCTTAATTAATTAAATAATATGGCCTCACCCCTTTTCTAATCCAACAACTGTGGAGTAAGTCTCAATTTCTTACATAGAACAAGAAGAAAAAAAAATGAACTATGAAAGAATTGCATAACTCTTCCAACTTACGTCAATATCAACATCGCCCCCTCTCTCTCTCCCTCCTCTCTCTCTCTGCAACACCCCCAAATTTCATCACTGCCCATTCACTCCCTGCTTCCATCTCTCTATAATCTCATCGCTCTTTCCCCCTCCAATTTAACGGAAAATTTCAATTTAAAGAATCCTAATTAAAAGTTAAAGAAAAATCCCAAAAATCATCTTCTCCTACTGTACTTCAATAGCTTCCAAATTTTTTTACAAATAAGAGGATAATCTATGATTATTGAGTTATGTATAATTTTATCTATATTTTGAATTCATGCTTTAAGCGATAGTTTAGAGCTTCTTACCGATTTTACTGAGGAATTTGACTACCGAAACTTTGAAACCGAATTGCTGCAGTGACTTGACTCCTCTCCTTCTTCCTCTCGTATTTTTCTTCTCTCTAAACTTTTTGGGTGAGGTAAAAATTTGGATGAAAGTGAGGTAAGGAAATGAGGCGGCATGATTTTTATCCTTTCCTTTTCTTCTCTTACTGTAGAAGTCTTTGGGGGCTAAGTGATTTATTATTATTATTATTATTATTATTATTATTATTATTATTATTATTATTATTATTATTATTATTATTATTATTATTATTATATCTCTTTTATTCAATTCTTTATTTTATTCTTATAAGAGTATTCCTATTCCATCATGTAGGAACAACAATGCAGAACTAAGGCATTTTTAATCTTACTAAGTTTTAGTTAGATTTAGGCTAATAGTAGTATTCATTTAACCGATTTATTTAGATTCACTAATCATTTATTAGCTCCAAGTTCTTCTAAGTATAAGGCAATAAACTTATTTACAATCTTGACTTTTAGACTAGAGGCGCGATGACTTAGACTAATACGAGCTCAACAAGCATAAATATTCATGAATTTCATATAGAAAGATTTAAACATTTAAAAATAAATAGCTTCACATTAAAGGTAATTCGGGCTGTGACACACAGCAACAAAGGTCTTTTTTTGGGATCATTCTTTACATACACTGAGAGATAGTTTTGAGAGAATTCATAATGTAGCTTTGAGAGTTTGAGGAAGAAACAAGCCCTACGGGCGAACCATTTTTATTTTTTGTTAATGTTATTTCTGTTTAGTTTAATTATGTCTTTCTTTTACATTTATGTTATTTACTTTTCAAGCATGCTAGAGTAGTCGTCTAAACCCAACTTGGCAAGATGTCGTAATAGTGATGCAACTTAATACTCGTGAGGTCAGATGTTGGGCTTAATAATGCATGTATGTGTTCCCGAATTTGCTAGGTTCTGTTCTACAATTCGTGTTGGTCTTGGTCGGGTAAGAGGACGATATCAAATCTAGTCGAGCATAATTACAAATAATACATGGGTAAAACTTGTAGGATGGCTCCTCACGCCATATAGTATGAACTAGCAAAGGAGTGTAGTCGTAGGCCGACGTTAGGCCTGCTTCCGTGGCTATTCGAGTCCGCCACAAATCGGTAATGCTGCTTGGGCAAGATGCATGACAACTGGTCCTTGCATGTGGATTGTCTAAGTTAGGGAGACTTATGTTTCTAAATTGTAAGGGTGGATTGGGCACACATTGGCGGAGCATGTGACGTGTGACAGTAAGGGGTCCTGCCTAGTGACTTGCCTATAACCGTTGACATGTGCATGTGTGAATATACTAAGACTGATGAACGAGTGAAGTTATGTTATAATTAAGGGTACTTGCCCAAGATGGGTTTTCCTTTTATTATTGTTTGTTGGGAATTGTTAGGGATTTATATGTTAAGGGGAACTTAACGGGACACTTTAATAAAATGTATTATGTGTTTTGATTAGATCCCAAAACCCCCTATGTAAATCCTATTCCCAAGCGACCCTATTTTGATTAGATAGGATAAAATTTTTCAAGCTTATTATGTTTGGAAAGCTTGTTTAGTTTTAGTCACTTTAGGTTAGACTGCAGGTTTTCAAGCGAAGCAAGAAGACCACTCGCTTGAGTGTGTATCAAAGCGAAGCGAGTCTACCCGGATGAAGCGAAGCGAGCGCTTGAAGCATCTAGATTCTAAAACCTTCATCATAATCATATTGGAAATCACTTGGATCCATGCCTTTTACTATTGTTTATTCTTCACATTTACATTTTACTAGTCTTGTTTACTTTGCATTGTCAAGTTTACAATTTACTTTACTCTTTGCCTAGTTTAGAAAAAACCAAATCATGAATGTGTGCTTAGATAGTATGATGGAGGCAACATAAACTACTTGATTTTCTATTGCCATATTCACTCCTTGTGGTTCGACCCGGACTACTAGCTAGTTTAGTTATTGTATTATTGATAGGTTAGAAATAGCCGAGTCAGCGCTCCCGATAAAGTCAAAGCGAGTCAACTCGACTACGCTAAAGTGTACGCTCAGACTAAAGCGAAGCGAGCCACTTCCAAATACTTGAAAGCGATAGTTCATCTTCCAGCCCCAATTCAAATTCGGAGTTCAAACTTAAGTCAAGTGAAGATCAAGGCATTAATTGCATATCTCCACGTGGCACAAGAAGAATGGAGCATAGGAGTTGACCGACAAGCAGCCGCTACAGTACTGGACGCTCTAGTTACTATTATGCTTGGCTTTTAGCCATTTTCGGAAAAAAGACAAGCAGGCGACTGAAAAGCTGCAGGTCAAAAGCAAAGTACTGTCTAGTGTGGAGGGACAAAGCCACCAACCTTCAACGGCCCCAGTCCAACTCCCACACTATAAATAGTGGAGTGCAGAGAAGAGAAGACTTAGAACACTTACGATATTTTTCGGCGCTCAAAGCAAACAAGCACTCTCAAAATTCCAGCATTCTTTCTGAGTTCTTGTTTATAGTCCAAGTTTCAACTACGCCGAAACTTGAATCTCTGCAACCTTCACTCTTAGAATCTAAGCCCACTCATATATCCAAGCTTAGAGAAGAACTCTACCCATTTGCATTCACTGTAAAGAGTTCTCCACTTAGAGTGTTTTTCAAACCAAACCCAAAACCCCTGTTCTTGTCAAGTGTGTTAGAGTTTGTGTTGTGTAGAAAAGTTGATGTAAGATCTAAGGTTCTACTTTCATCGATAGTAGAAACCTCAATCGTAGAGTGTAGATCCAAGCTTACACCTTCCTCGATTGTGTAAAGCTCGATCTTAGCTAGGTTTTGTGGAGAACCCGTAATCTCCACGTGTTTGTTGTTTCGGATCCTATCGAGTGAAGCTCGATCTAGACCTGGTTTTTGAGGAGCCCGTAATCCTCAATGTTTCTTAAGTAAAAAGGAATTGTAGCGAGCAACAAAGTAGACATAGGTATTTTAACACCGAACCACTATAATCCCCAGTGTCGTATTTTTGTCTTTAAGCTTTCAATACTTTACTTTCTTTATTTATCATATTGCACAAGCATATAATCAAACTAAAAATGAAGATTTAAATACTTAGGAAAGATATAGCTCACCAAAATTCTGCATTCGCAAGCGAGTCACACTGTGATCGAGCTTACGCTTAGGTCAAGAGTTAAGCTTTACACTGTAGATCAAGCTTGCAGCTAGGTCTTAAGTACTAAAGCGATCCAAGTCTTGCAACTCAAAGATAAATTGAAAAGAATTTGAAAAACTTCTATTACACATATTAACCCCCCCTCTACGTGTAATCCTCTTATCATATCTGTTGGTCTCGGTTTGTTAATAGGAAAATACGTAGAGGGGGGGGGGGGGGGGGAGGGGTGAATACGTATTTTGAAGTTTTTCAACTTCAAATCCCTTAACTCAGAGTAACAAGTAAAGAGCTCGCTTGAAACTTAAGACCTAGCTGAAGCTAGATCTACAGTACATAGCGTGCCTGCTTGACTGAAGTGAGCACTTGATCAAGAGGGAGTCTTTACTCGTATATGCGGAATTTGGTGAGCTAAAAATCTTTCCTAAGTATTTAAAATTTCCAGATTAGGTTTGTTTAGATGCAATGTGCAATGGATAATCAAACAAGTAAGAGTTTAGGGTTAGAGAGATACGACACAGAGAATTATAGTGGTTCGGAGATAACGCTCCTACGTCCACTTTGTTGCACGACGACAACCGTTCTTTTCACTCAAGAACTTGAAGATTTCGGGCTCTTCAAAAGCCTGGTCAAGATCGAGCTTCACTCGCTTGGATCTGACAGACGCTGGGTGATTCCGGGTTCACACCAAAAACCTAACTAGACTGGAAGCTTCACTCGCTTTAGTCGGACAGACAGGGAGATTATGGGCTCTCCTTACAGCCTAGCTTCGATCGAGCTTTACACGAACGATGCAAGTGCAAGCTTGGATCTAGACTCTATGATCGAGGCTTCTCCAATCGATGAAAGAAGGGCCTTGGATCGAAAACAACCTAACGACGACTCAAAAACCTAACAGACAGATTTAGGGTTTTTGGTTGACGAACACACTATGAAGAGCTCTTTACAGTAAGTGCAAAGATGGCTAGAGCTCTTCTTCTAAGCTTGGATATGGAATGGGCTTAGACTCTAAGTGTGAAGGTTGTGAAGACGAGTTCCGATGAACTGCAAACTCGGAGAACACTTGGAAACAAAGACTTGAAGATTTGCTCGAAGGCTTGGGAGTGTTTGTTTGCAGTAGGCTCGAATGCTCAAGTAGTGTTCTGCTTCTCTTCGTCTTCATCCTTCACTATTTATAGGCGGAGAGATGGCCGAGATCCGTTGCTTGGTTGGTGGCCTTGTCCCTCCTCCTCTCGACAGTACTTGCGCAGGCTGGCACCTTTTTAGAAGTCCAGTTTTGGCATTTTGCCAAAATTTGCTAACTTACAAGGTTAACAGTAACTGGAGCGAGCCAGTACTGTTGCGGCGCCTTTGTCGGCCTGGCAGTCAACTCTTCCGCTCCACTCCGCTTTCGACACGTGGAGATCTTGTAATTAATGCTACGATCTCCTGTTGACTGGAGTTCAAAATATGGGTGGGAGTCGCGCTGTCGCTTTCTGGTAGGTAGTGGCTCGCTTCGCTTTGAAGTTGTAGCGTCTGCTTTAGTTGAGTCACTTCGTAGTCAATCTGTAGTGAGCCGCTTCGGGAGATAAAGTTCCCTAGTGACTGCTTGAGTTGACTAGCTTTGACTTTACACTGTAGCGCTCGCTTCGCTTCGCTTTGGCTTTGAACTGTAGCGCTCGCTTCGCTTCGCTTTGGCTTTGAACTGTAGCGCTCGCTTCGCTTCGGCTTGCTAGACTTGCTTCGCTTCGAAAAACACACTCCAGCGAGTGGTCTTCACTTGAAAATTTGAAGCCTAAAATCAAAGCAAATTAAAGAGCCATCCTAACAGAGTAGGCTTAGAAAAATTCTAACTTATTAACTACATCAAAATGGGTCGCTTGGGAACAGAACGCTTTGGGGTTTTGGGATCAAATCAAAACACTAAGATATCCCTTATAGGTTCCCCCTTAACATATTCGTTCTTAACAATTCCCAACAATTTCCCCCTTTTTGATGATGCCAAAACCCATCAGACTTAGATAAAAATAAATCTAGTCTATTTAACCGTGAAGGGAACTTCAAGCGACTGCTTCCTTTGCAGCTTCGTTTGTAATTTTCTTTTAAGTTCCGTCCCCCTTTTTTTTCGGTTAAATTATTTGAGTTTGTAGCAAAAATGTAAAGTCATTCACAAAGCAAGTAAATGACGCATTTTGACAGAAATTGAAATAGGATAAATGAACAAGCAGTTCACAAAAAGAATTATTAAGAAGCTTGAAACTCAACGGTTTCCTGCAGCCCCTTCTTTGTCATCCTCCTTCTTCTCCTTCACCTCCATTTCCTTCTCTTCTTCCTCTGCCTCCAAGTCCCTCGCAATCATCTCTTCTGGGATAGCGTAAGCACTGAAGACCTTCGCTTCTAATGAGCCAATAGTGTGAATACTTGGCCTCCTCCAAGTCTCCTTAAGTTGGAAGGCTTCATCCACTTCATCATCGATGATACTACGATCTGGGACGCATGTACCGGGTAGGAAGGGCATGGGGAATTCCTTCTTGGCTGGTACCTTGATGATCAGTGGCATGGGTTCTGCAAGCTGTGCGAGTGAGAGAACCTTCCGCCTGAACTTCTCATCATAGGCACTGAGAAAGTTGTTGAGCGCATTGATCTGTGAGCATTCAGTCTGCAGTGGCACTACCTCCCAATAGTAGTAGGCCTTGATGAACTTTTCCTTGTAGTGTAGCCACCGCTCAAGTAACTCGTTAGGCACGAACTGCTCAATTTCACGGGCATCAAGATGCTCGTTTCTGCGCACGGTCAGCTACTCTTCCGATCGGCTGGCCAGCTGTGCCATGACTGTATTGAATTTCTTTCCCGACTCGCCACTCCAGATAGGAAGCTTCTCATTGAGTCGCTTGCGGATGTAGTTCTGTTCTTCCTTGAGGCGGGTAGCGGCCAGATTCAATCATTTCTTTTGCCGTTGTCAGGCATGTGTCGATTATGGCTTGAGCAAGACATGCTTCAGACTCCTCTGGCATGAGTGGAACAAAGGCGCTACGAACTAGAGCGGACTGGATGAGTCTCACTTCATTGAAGTGTTCCTCGATCCGGCCGTCTATCACTTGGAGACGCTTGGCCTTTATTCTTCTCTCCTTCTCAGCTTCATTCCTTCCTTCCTCTCCTCTTTTTCTTCTCCTTTCCTCCTTCTCCGCCCTTGTAGCGACTGCTTCTTTGACCTTTTGGCGCTTAGCCTCGGGGTCATCTCTCTTCGAATCTGGGGCAGCTCGCTTCAATGGCTGCTTCGGTGGTGGGGGTGGTGGCATGTCTTTCTTCGTAGCAACGCTTGAGGGGACAACTGCAGATGAGGTGAGTGTGGCAGTAGTCGAAGTGAGTGCGGCTGACGAAGCTGGCGCGGCGGCTGAAGCGGGCGCTTTGGGAGAAGCGGCCGCTTGGGAACTAGATGAAGCACCTGCAGCAACAGATTGTTTTGTTAGTTTAAAACCGCGCTCCATCTCCCACGCCATTGCAGCATCCTTCTCCACCTGCTTCCGCCTTTCCTCCTTTGTTAGCACAGTCACCGGAGGATGCCGTGCAATTGAAGCACTCAGCACTTTTTCCTGAAGTGGCCTGCTGGGCTCTTCGAGCTTTTTCAACAACTCCTCCTTCGTGAGTTTAATTTTGCCCTTTGCTTCGCCCAGAGCCCTCGCTTCATCTACTACATCTTCCTTATCACCGGCACCACTGCCTCCCTCCAGCATTCTCTCAACTCCAATTCTGCTTCCCCCCGAACCTCCGACTCCTCCTAGTTCCATCTGTCCTTCCCCCTTTTTGGCATCATCACTGCCAGGGGTTAGGATGAGTGATTTTCCAAAGATGGAATTATGAAGAGAGTTGACTGTGTTGAGGATGGCCTCCAACATTTTCTCTGCTTTTCCCACAGTGGGAGCCATCAATTCGGCTGTTTTGATGGAGATTTCCTCCAACAAATATTCACATTGTTTCTCGCTCTCAACAATGGAAGTCATCATCCTCTCCAACGGTTCTACTTCTCTGAAGCGAGCCTCCAGCTCCGCTTCAACTTCCCTCCTTATATCCGCCTTCTCCTCTTGCAAGTTGAAGTACCAGAATTCCTGAGCCGCTTGAAGTTCAGCTTGCATTGTTTCAAGGCTCCTCTCTCTCTGGTTTAGAGAGAGATGGAATTCGGCACTTGCAGCAATCTTTTCCGTGTACGCTTCACCCAGCTCCTTGACCTTTTCCAGTAGAAGAGTCAATTCAGCGTTTTGTAGGTCAATAGCCTGCGCACTTCTCCTCCGACTCTCCAGTTCCTTTTTATCGAGCTCACTTTCTTGCTTGAGCAGCTTCATTTCATTCCTGAGTGAGTCGAGGGTCTTTTTAGTGCTCAGCAGCTCGCTTCATGTCCTTATCAACTCCTCTTCTCTCTTCTCATACGCCTCCTTCAACTCTTTCTCCAGCTCCTTCTTTTCTTTGCCAAGAGAGACAAGTTTGGCATTCACCTCCCTCAAGCGGCTCCTTTCCGCGTCAAGCGAGCCCTTGAGTTCGGTAATTGTTGCTGATTGATCTCCCACCAGCTTCACTTGCGCCTCCAGCGCCTTCTCTTTCTCCTCCAGCAACCTCTCCTTTTCCTCCACCTTTCCCTCCAAAACCTTCTTTTTCCTGTCAAAGTCTTCTCTAAGACTGATGACCTCCCCCGCCTTTTTCTCCATTTCCTCACTCTTCTTTGTTATCTCGCTATGAATGCTAGCGATCTCCGCATCCTTCAGTTCCACCTCCTCCTTATGCTCCCTGATCAGCTTCCTTTCATGGGATGAGGGCACTCGCTTCGGAACTATAGCGAGTGGATAGGCTTCTTTCACCTTTGCATCCAGCTTCTCCCAGAAGCTGGTCCCATCAAGAAAGGCATGGAAGCCGTTTTCGCCAATGAAGTTGAGAAGTTTGGCTTCCATCTGGATCAGTTCTTCCTCTGTGAATGCTTTGAGGAGCCTGAAGATCTTATAGTACTCCGTTCCACGATAGGTGATCTACGTCAGGAAATCGACGACATTTGTGTAGAACACGTCTGTCCATGGAACATTAGAGTAGCGGAGGTTGATTGTTTCTGCGGCTTGCTCTCTCTCCTTGACATAGCGTTCGAGAGCCTGTTTTTGTATGGTGAGGGCAGGGGGTATGAACTGAGGAATGATGGGGAGTTCACCGACAGTTTGGGCGGTATCGGCTGTAGCTGCCGATGTCGTGGGGGATTGGGATGAGGTTTCTTGGGTTTCGGATATTTGGATGGCTTCAGTGTGTGGTGGTTGTGTTTGCAGAGATTGGAATGGTTGAAAAGTGGTGTAGGCTTCGACTGGGTCGACTTGGAGTAGAGGGATTTTGGGTATATGCAAAGAAGATGCAGATTCTTCTTCATGGGGAGAGAGGGGTGTTATCTGTGTAAGTGGTTGTTGGGTTGATGAAGATTGAGGTTCTGGTATTTGGGTGGTGTGGGTTTGGATTTGGAGTGGGGGTGATTTGGCTTTGATTGGTGAAGGCTGGGGTTGAGTCACTTCAATGTCCTCAAGCGGCTTCTCCACCGCCTCGCTTTCTTGGACAAGCGAAGTGACTCGCTTCATCTTCTTGCCTCGCTTCGGCGCGGCTCGCTTCCCGGGTGAAGCGACCTGCCTCGCTTGGCTCACTTCGGCTTGCCTTTCGGCAACCGGTCTTGCGACGGGCACTTCAACTTCTAGAAGTCCCAAATCCATCAACGTTTTTGATTTCCTCCACTTGTCGTAGTAGATGGACTGTTTGTTGTAGATGGTGATGTCAGTTTCCGGCCATGCTTTCCCCGGAAACTTCTTCTCCGAAGCAAAGGAGAGTCTCGAGAAGAACTTCAGTTTCCCCTTGCGGAGAATCTGATCGGCGCTTCCCTTCACGAAAGCAAAGTCATCAGCGGCTTCGTGAATTTGTTTGAGGAACCAGCCATGCCAATTGAAGCTTGTTCCGGTGAGGCTGTCGACGATGACTGCAGTGGCGATCAGCTTCGTCTCGGAGAGGGTATCCAGGGTTCCGATGTAGCAAGCGACACTCTTCGAGAAGAGTTCGCAGATATGATTGAATGGGGCCTTCAGACTTGAGCGGATACTGGCCTCCTTGTAATTCGGATCTGCTTTGGCGTCTGCAAATCGACCGTACTGAACTCCGGCCGAAAGACCCAAATCGAGCAGAGAGTCTCCTCCTACTCTCGGCAAATTGAACGCGCCGATGAGTTCACTCATATCCACCTCCATCGGCTTACTGGTCTGTGGATCAGTGAATGAGGATGTATTCTGCTCCTTCCTCAAGTTCAGCAAAAGCTCACCCACCGCTTTTGCCAGTATTTTCGACAGAACTGCCGTCACAAATTTCCATAGACCGGCCGTGGTCACGGCTCTACGGAGAAAACCATTTTTCTCGATAATGGCTGGATCGAGATGAGGCTCGACATTAATGTGCTTGTCGACCTCCGCGAGAAACTCCTCCATCGTCTCTGTCTTCTGCTTCTTGCCCATGGTGAAATTTGAAGGATTTTGAGAAGAGTTTTAATGATGAAAAGTAAGGGTTGAGACTCGTGAGTTGCAGAAGTTGCAGATCTAAGCACGAGAATGGAAATTTTTGAGAGCTGTGAAAGGTTCTGCAGTTATGCATCGTCTCATATTTATAGAGTTATGTCTTGGTTGACGTGGCAAGGGTAGGGCGGTAATATTGCCGAAAGTCCTGTAGGTAGACGGCGGACGTGCGGTGATGGATCTGATGTGTCCGGCGTCATCACAGTAAAAGTGAACCGCCACTTGCTCGGCGTCTCCACTTGGCCTGCTGTGATTGGGTTGTCTTATACGACGCTAATCCAACGGCTGCAGATTGCGGGCTGTTGAGATTCGACGGCTGGATCTTCTCCGCCTTTTACCGCTTCGAATTCAAAGTGAGAACCACGCGCCCGATATTTTCGCCGTACGTGAACCTGCATTAAATGCTTGGCAGAAAGTGAAATAGGCACTCGAGTGCAGACAGCTCATACTCGCTTCGTGCCCGCTCGCTTCGAGTTGGGCCGCTAGACCTTGACTCGCTTGAGAGGCACTCGCTTGAGTGACTGTTCCGCACTCGCTTGCGATGGCTAGCTTTGAGTGACGTAGCACTCGCTTGGCCATCTGAAGCGACTGGAATAAGAAATTGAATTTCTTTGCTAAATTTTAAAATGTTTCTGACTTACATACTTTGATGATAAACAAGAGTGTTTTCCTCTTTGTATTTGTGTCAGATTCATTTCATATTTTCCACATAATGAGTGAAGGTTTCTAGCACGCTTCGGCTCACTTAGTGTACTTAAAATTGAAATGCTTACCAGTCAATCTCTTTTCGTAGGAGATTGATACCACTTGTTGGAGACTCCATTTTGTTGTTGAAATGGATAGCACTTGATGAGTCCACTTACTGATAATGCTTTGATGCTTGTTGATACCACCTGTAGAGAACTTCATCTTCTTGGCACTCATCTTCCTCTACGAATTAGAGAGTCCGCCATCGAAGTGAATGAGGGAGAAAATGAATATAGTACACAAGCTTACTACAACCCGAAGGGAGCATCACGTAAGTGTACTTATTCACGACGAATGGGGGATGAGTACAAGTCCTTATCTCAGAGCAGAAATGGACAGGATGACAATGAGAATGCTCTGACAAGACAATCTCGTATTTTACGCAGAATCATGTCACCAGCCCTGCAACCTTTTGTATAAAAGGGTAAACCTTCAAGCTTTCCTACAATCTAGAGAAAGAATCTGCAGTCGACTCGCTTTGACCCAAGCTAGGGCAAATTGAAGCGATGCAGAATTCGAGATAGCAACATTCTTTGCTCGCTTTGGAAGTAGCTTGCTCTGAGAGTAAGCATTAGTTCCCCCTTAACCACATACTTAACAATTCCAATAAGTTGGTAAGGAACTTCTTCCAAAACTCCACCTTTCTCCACCTTGCTTCATTTTCTTCAAGCGAGTAGGAGATTGAAGTGACTCGCTTGAGTTGGTGAAGATCCAAAGCGAGTGGCACTTGAAAACAAGTGGGCACTCCTTTGCGCATCCATGACCTAGCATTCTTCACCAGGGTCTAATAACCCTAATTCCATGCATAGCTGATTGAAACGAGACTCAGCTAGAGGCTTAGTGAGGATATCTGCTCGCTGAAGATCAGTGTGAATTTTCTCGAGCTTGATATCCTTCTTCTCTACATGATCACGAATGAAATGATGTCGAATTTCCACGTGCTTGCATCTGGTGTGAAGCACTGGATTCTGCGAGATACATATGGCACTGTTGTTGTCGCAGAAGATCGGAATTTCATTCGCTTCAACTTTATAGTCCTTCAACTGTTGACGAAGCCATAGGATTTGAGAACAGCAACTTCCTGCGGCCATGTATTCAGCTTTAGTTGTTGAAGTAGCTACGCTTGTTTGCTTCTTTGAGAACCACGAGATCAGCTTGCTTCCTAAGAACTGACACGTGCCTGACGTTGATTTCCTATCAACTCTGCACCCTCCATAGTCAGCATCTGAATATCCAGTGAGCTCCAAATTGTCCTCCGCTGGATACCACAGCCCCATATTGATAGTGCCCTTCAAATATCGAAGAATTCTTTTGGCAGCTTCAAGATGGCTGTGTTTGGGGTTGCTTTGGATGCGAGCGCAGACTCCGACTGCAAAGGCAATATCTGGCCTGCTTGCAGTGAGATAGAGTAGAGACCCAATTAGGGCACGATAATCTGTAGGATCTACAGATTTTCCTCCTTCATCTGGCTCCATCTTCCAGTTGGTATTCATAGGGATCTTCACCGCTTTAGCATGTTGAACACCAAACTTGGCAAGCATATCTCTAGTGTACTTAACTTGATTGATGAAAATTCCATTATCCTGCTGCTTCACTTGAAGACCTAGAAAGCAGCTCATCAAGCCAATCATCGACATTTCATATTTGGTCTTCATCAGCTCTCCAAACTTCTCGCTAAGTGACTGATTTGGTGATCCAAATATGATGTCGTCCACGTAGATCTGAACCCATAGCATATCATCTCCATGATTGATGGTGAATAGAGTTCGATCTATCTTCCCTTTGTGGAAGCCATTCTCCACTAGGAATTGAGATAGTGTATCATACCAAGCTCTGGGAGCTTGCTTCAACCCATACAGGGCTTTCTTTAATCGATACACTTTATCTTCCTGCTCGAAACCCGGTGGCTGCTCCACATACACTTATTCCTTGAGTTCACCGTTGAGGAATGCGCTCTTCACATCCATTTGATAGACCTTGAACTTCTTGGCTGCTGCATAGGCTAGAAACAATCTGATAGCTTCAAGCCGTGCCACTGGAGCGAAGGTTTCGTCAAAGTCGATTCCTTCCTCTTGGCAGTAGCCTTTGGCAACGAGTCGCGCCTTGTTCCTCACAACGTTGTGGTCCTCGTCCGTCTTGTTCTTGAACACCCATTTGGTGCCAATTACGTGCTGGAATTTGGGACGATCCACGAGGTACCATACATCGTTCCTGGTGAATTGATTCAGCTCCTCTTGCATGGCGATTACTCAGTTAGAGTCAGCTAGGGCTTCCTCCACGCTTGATGGCTCAATGTTTGAGAGAAAGCAACTGAACATGGCACTTTCTCCAAACACTTGACTTCTGGTCACTACACCCTTGGATGGATCTCCAATGATTTGACTTGGTGAGTGATCTTTGAGCCATGCTCGCTTGGATCCGCCAGCTTCATCTTCATCTTCTTCTTTGCCGCTCGCTTCATTATCTGAAGCGACTGGATTGGGTGCTTGGCCTGCACTAGCTTCAGGAATCTTGGGGGCAGCTTCGACTTTTCCTTTGGGATTCTGCTCGCTTGAGTCCTTAATCTCATCATCTTCATCGAGCACGTCCCATGTGAGTTGATTTGAGGGTTCCTTGCTTTGATCCTTTTCATTCGCTTGAGCCTGTTCCTGTGGAAGACTTAAAGAAGATTCATCAAATACGACATGGGGTGATTCCTCCACAATTAGGGTTTTACAGTTGAACACTCTGTAGGCTTTGCTAGACGTGGAGTATCCTAAGAATACTCCTTCATCAGCTTTGCTTTCAAAAGCTTTCAACTGTGACTTCCCATTGTTGTGAATGAAGACCCTACAGCCAAAAATATGGAAATAAGATATGTTAGGAATTCTCCCTGTCCATATTTCATATGGAGTTTTGTCATGCCGTTTGTTGAGAAGCGTCCGATTCTGTGTGTAGCACACCGTGTTGGCAGCTTCAGCCCAGTACTTCATCGGAAGCTTCGAGTCTGCAATCATGGTGCGAACGGCTTCTTTGATGATTCGATTTCTTCTTTCAGCAACTCCATTCTGCTGAGGTGTTCGTGCTGAAGAAGTTTGATGTGCTATGCCATGCTCCGTGCAGTATGCTTCAATTGTAGAGTTCAAGAACTTTGTGCCTTTGTCGGAGCGGATGGTCACAATAGCTTGATTCTTTTACACGGCCAATCGCTTGAGTAGTTGTGGCAGTTTGGTCAGTGTCTCCTTCTTGCTGAAGAGGAATACAACCCAAGTGTAGCGAGAGAAGTCGACAACTACAACTAGAGTGTACTTCCTTCCATTTACGCTAACTGGAGTAACTGGACCAAACAGATCCATGTGAAGCAGCTCGAGCACTCGCTTTGATGAAGCTTCTTCAAGACTGGCGAAGTGCTTCTTTGTCTGCTTCCCTCGTTGGCATGGTGAGCATGGATGGTCTTTGATGAAGACTTCAGTCGGTATGCCTTGCACCAAACCCTTTCGAGCTAAGCGATTGATGGCTTTGAAGTTGAGATGGTTCAAGCGTCTGTGCCATAGCCATCCAATTTCTGTAGCACTCCTTGCAACTAGGCAAGTTTCCTCTTTGCAGCTGTCCCATTGTGCTATGTAGACGTTTCTTTGCCTGATTCCAGTGAGCACAATCTGGGAAGTGAGTTTGCTCTTCACAATGCACTTGTTGGAGATGAACTCCACCCTGTACCCCTTATCACAAAATTGTGAAATGGACAACAGGTTGTGCTTGAGTCCTTCCACATAGGAGACTTCTTCAATTGTGAGCTTTCCAACTTTCAGTGCGCCGTATCCTTTGGTGCTTTCTCGAGAGTTGTCACCAAAGGTTACGTGTGGACCCTTCTTCTCTATATAGTTGTGAAGTAGAGCTTTCATGCCGGTCATGTGTCTTGAACATCCACTGTCCAAGTACCATACTAGTTGACCCTCACTCGGCATGGGATCCACGGCGCTCACCTGCAATTAGACAGATTTTGGTACCTAAATCAGTTTGGATCCTTGCAGGTTAGTTCCCTTAGGTACCTACACTTGCTTCACTTTCTTTTGAAAGGAAGTTTGTGCTTTGGGTTTCTCGACCTTAGAAAACCGTGACTTCTGCCTTAAAGCAGTTTCACACGTGCAACAGTGTGTGCAAGAGGGGTAGCGGCTCGCTTTAGACCTACCTTTGCTCTTCCCATTTTGCTTATATCCTGAAGCGACTCGCTTCGGATTAGCTCTGGGTTTAGAGACTGACTTAGGGTTTCTAGTCTGTCGAAGCGACTCGCTTGGTTTCCTCGAAGCGGTCCAGCTAGGGTTTTGACCCTGACTCGCTTGAGAAACCTTGGGAATCTGAAGCGACCCAGTGGAAGCTTCAAAATCTTCCCCCTCAACGTTAGTCCGGTTGGACCATCTCCAGTCCGGATAACGTGACACATAGACATTACTCCTCTTTTTAAGAGGTAGATCCTTTGTCTCTCGTGTCTTGGCTTGAGACTTAGAAGCTTCAACAGTTCTCCCTTTACCCTTGGATTGGTAAGACTTAGCATGTTGAGTGCTAGGGACTGTTGAACTTTGCTTGCCCTTAGGATCTGCCCTTAAAGATATAGACATCTTCATAGGCTTCCTTTTAGGGTTCTCAGCCATTTCGCCTTTATCTTTGTTAGTGGTCGCTTTGGATGCAGTGGGCAATTCCAAAGTGACTGATGGTGTAGTGTGAAATGCACCAACAAAGACAGTCGGCTTGGGAGGTCCACCCTCATATCCAAGGCCAGCTTTCCTACCAAAAGGCGAGTAGCGAGCCCTCTAGTGCCTGTCTAGCATATGATGCTTTGTTCAAGTTGGCAACTAGAGCGGACTGGGTTTCATACCTTCCCTCCAAGCTTTGATGTCTAGCGAAGAGATCCTCGAACTTACTAGTCATAGCCCTTAAATTAAGTTTGACTTCGTCAAGCTCACAGACTAGCTTTCGGTTCTCCTTCTCACTTTGAGACAGAGCTTGTTTTACCACTTCGTGGTCGCTTGACAGTTTCCGGTACTTGTCAAACAACTCACTCCATGACGAGGATTGTTCTTCCTCATTGACAGTGTGTGCTAGTGTAATTGAAGTGATTGAAGGATAGAAGAATACCTCTCCTGTTTCTTCGTCGGTGAGCGCCATAAATCCAAGATCCTCACCATCACTGGAGTTTGGATCTGTGAATGCATCTGAGTCGCTTGGTGGATCTTCAGTTGTAGCGACCGGCACTTCACTCGCTACGAGCGCTCACCTTGGAGCATCTCTCTTGGCCTTCAATTCTTCGCGCTCTTTGGCACTTAGCTTTGGGCAATCGGATTTGTAGTGGCCCATCTTGTGGCAGTGGTAACACTCCACTTCCATCATGTCGAACGGGATCGTCTTGGTCGTCTCTTCTCTCTTTCCTTTTCCTTCTCGAGCATCAGTGCTCCTCCCTTTGTACTGCTTGTAGAATCGTTTGTATTTGCCCACTCGAGAGTTCATTTTGTTGAAATTCTTGGACAAGAACGCAATGTGTTCTTCCAACTCTTCCCTCGTCATCTTTGCTAGCGACTGCTCGCTTGGCCCTTCGGCAGCTTTGAATGCTACTCCTTTTGACGTCGTGGGAGCTTCATCCTCTTCGTCGAGGTTCATTCAATTCAGATCGAATTCATGAGCTTTGAGTTAGGAAAATAGAATCTCCGGTGTGAGCTTAGATAGATCCTTGGTAGCTAGGTACAGCTCCTTCATTGTCTGCCACTTCCTTGTAAGAGCTCGGACAATCTTCAGGTTGACTTCCTTATCTGTGAGTTCCTTCCCAAGCGAGTTGAGAGTTGCAGTGATGTTGGTAACTCTCAGCTCGAATGCGTCGATGGATTCTCCTGGCTTCATTATCAGGCTTTCAAACTCCCGCATTTGTACGACGAGCTTGTTTTCTTTGATTTTGTCTGTGCCTTGAGAAATGAGGGCTAGGGTTTCCCACATTTCTTTTGCAGTCGCGCACTTCCTTATCCTTGGTAGATAAGCGTCCGACACGGTGCTCTGCATCGTGTGGCGTGCGATCTTGTCGAGGTTGGCGACTTTGAAGTCATTTGGAGTATACTCATCCTTATCCTTCTCCACGTATTGTTGACGAACGTGGGCTGGACGACCTTCAGCGGCTGGAACATCCACAGATATGGCTTTCTTGATCTCGATTGGTCCGTCCTCAATGACCTCCCACATTCGGTCGTGGATGGAACACAAGAAGCTCTCGACTCGAAAGCTCCAGATCTCATAGCCTTCAATGGAAAACTGTGGAAGACTAGAAGCACTGTATGTAGACATGGCAAACAGTCAGTAGTATATGCAGTATGCGTGGGTGAGGCTTTGATGCACTTAGGAAAATAGGATCCGGTTCAGTGAGACAACGTGAAGCGAGTGGTGGCTCGCTTCAGGTATGCAAAGCAGAGGCTCGAAAGAAC
Organism: Thymus mandschuricus; assembly: GCA_029379335.1. Taxonomy (NCBI): domain Eukaryota; kingdom Viridiplantae; phylum Streptophyta; class Magnoliopsida; order Lamiales; family Lamiaceae; genus Thymus; species Thymus mandschuricus. The sequence goes on from CM057078.1 coordinate 10,556,485, forward strand.
CGCCGCTCTGATACCACTTGTTGGTCCCGGTTTGTTAATAGGAAAATACGTAGGAGGGGGGGGGGGGGGGGGGGTGAATATGTATTTTGAAGTTTTTCAACTTCAAATCCCTTAACTCAGAGTAACAAGTAAAGAGCTCGCTTGAAACTTAAGACCTAGCTGAAGCTAGATCTACAGTACATAGCGTGCCTGCTTGACCGAAATGAGCACTTGATCAAGAGGGAGTCTTTACTCGTATATGCGGAATTTGGTGAGCTAAAAATCTTTCCTAAGTATTTAAAATTTCCAGATTAGGTTTGTTTAGATGCAATGTGCAATGGATAATCAAACAAGTAAGAGTTTAGGGTTAGAGAGATACGACACAGAGAATTATAGTGGTTCGGAGATAACGCTCCTACGTCCACTTTGTTGCACGACGGCAACCGTTCTTTTCACTCAAGAACTTGAAGATTTCGGGCTCTTCAAAAACCTGGTCAAGATCGAGCTTCACTCGCTTGGATCTGACAGACGCTGGGTGATTCCGGGTTCACACCAAAAACCTAACTAGACTGGAAGCTTCACTCGCTTCAGTCGGACAGACAGGGAGATTACGGGCTCTCCTTACTGCCTAGCTTCGATCGAGCTTTACACGAACGATGTAAGTGCAAGCTTGGATCTAGACTCTATGATCGAGGCTTCTCCAATCGATGAAAGAAGGGCCTTGGATCGAAAACAACCTAACGACGACTCAAAAACCTAACAGACAGATTTAGGGTTTTTGGTTGACGAACACACTATGAAGAGCTCTTTACAGTAAGTGCAAAGATGGCTAGAGCTCTTCTTCTAAGCTTGGATATGGAATGGGCTTAGACTCTAAGTGTGAAGGTTGTGAAGACGAGTTCCGATGAACTGGAAACTCGGAGAACACTTGGAAACAAAGACTCGAAGATTTGCTCGAAGGCTTGGGAGTGTTTCTTTGCAGTAGGCTCGAATGCTCAAGTAGTGTTCTGTTTCTCTTCGTCTTCATCCTTCACTATTTATAGGCGGAGAGATGGCCGAGATCCGTTGCTTGGTTGGTGGCCTTGTCCCTCCTCCTCTCGACAGTACTTGCGCAGGCTGGCACCTTTTCAGACGTCCAGTTTGGCATTTTGCCAAAATTGGCTAACTTACAAGGTTAACAGTAACTGGAGCGAGCCAGTACTGTTGCGGCGCCTTTGTCGGCCTGGCAGTCAACTCTTCCGCTCCACTCCGCTTTCGACACGTGGAGATCTTGTAATTAATGCTACGATCTCCTGTTGACTGGAGTTCAAAATATGGGCGGGAGTCGCGCTGTCGCTTTCTGGTAGGTAGTGGCTCGCTTCGCTTTGAAGTTGTAGCGTCTGCTTTAGTTGAGTCACTTCGTAGTCAATCTGTAGTGAGCCGCTTCGGGAGATAAAGTTCCCTAGTGACTGCTTGAGTTGACTAGCTTTGACTTTACACTGTAGCGCTCGCTTCGCTTCGCTTTGGCTTTGAACTGTAGCGCTCGCTTCGCTTCGCTTTGGCTTTGAACTGTAGCGCTAGCTTCGCTTCGCTTTGGCTTTGAACTGTAGCGCTCGCTTCGCTTCGGCTTGCTAGACTTGCTTCGCTTCGAAAAACACACTCAAGCGAGTGGTCTTCACTTGAAAATTTGAAGCCTAAAATCTAAGCAAATTAAAGAGCCATCCTAACAGAGTAGGCTTAGAAAAATTCTAACTTATTAACTACATCAAAATGGGTCGCTTGGGAACAGAACGCTTTGGGGTTTTGGGATCAAATCAAAACACTAAGATATCCCTTATAGGTTCCCCCTTAACATATTCGTTCTTAACAATTCCCAACAATATCTGGGACCAACAAGTGGTATCAGAGCAGGTGTTGTTTCGAGTTACTGCTTTGCATACTAGAAGCGAGTCCCCTCACTTCACGTTGTCTCACTGAACCGATCCATTTTCCTAAGTGCATTAAAATCTCACTCACGCATACTGTATTGCTACTAATATCTCAACATGTCTAGTCACAGTGCATCCAACCTACCGCAATTCTCAATCGAAGGATACGAGACATGGAGTTTCCGAGTCTCAAGCTCCCCAGCTCCATTCACGACAGAATGTGGGAAGTGGTGACAAAAGGGCCAATCGCGATAATGAAGGTCAACACTGTCAACATCCCAGCTGCTGATGGAAAGGAAGCTACCGTCCGCCATGACTACGTCAAGAAGACAAAAGATGACTACACCGCCAACGATTCAAAGTGGCGAATTTGGACAGAGTTACTCGGCACATCATGCAGAGCACTGTGTCGGACACTTACCTATCCAGAATAAGGAAGTGCACCACCACCATGGAAATTGTTTCACTAAAAAGTGTTCGCAATAGAACGAAATCCTATCGTAGCACTAGCAAGTAAAACCTAAGTATCGAATCTCAAGGAAAACTCAACAGGGCAATTAATTATGTAGTAAATCCTAATCTAGCCTAACTCTAGGAAAGCAAGTAAATAAGATTTTTGGGTTTTTTGGTTTTAAATCCTAGGCAAATAAAATAAATCAAAGAAATAAATAAAAGCAAATAAATAACTAATCTAAGAACAAGCAAACAAATCTAAGAATTAAACTAAAGTAAAACGATTAATCTACCTAGGCAAGAATCGAAAAGAAAGCAATAAAAGAAGCAACGAAGAAAGCATAAATTACCTTAGACATGATGAATAAAATCTGGAAATTTAAAGGAAAATAAATCTAACTTTGAAAGCTTTAAAAACGAGAGAATTGAAACTTGAGAAAAACGAATCTAAACTAGAACTTGAAAATCGAACGAACGAAATTAAACTAAGAAAATTAAACTAAGCAATTAAGAAATCGAATCTAAAACGAATGTAAGCAAATAAAACAAATAAACGAAAGCAATAAAAGAACTTACGAAATTGAACGAAGAACGAAGAACTCGAAATAAAGGAAAAGTCTTTAATTAAATTGCAACGAACGAAGAATTCGGATCCGAACAATAAAAGCTAATCTAGAGTATTTTAAGGCTTAAAACTAAAGCTAAATAATAGTAAAAGTGTTGTAGAATTCGTGCACAAGAGATAGTATTTATAATAGGTATGAAAACCTAAATATATAAGAAAACTACAGCTGGCCGAAACGTTGGACGCTCGTCCAATGTAGCACTCACTCCTCACTTCAATTCTTCTCTGGACGCTCGTCCAGTGTAGACGCGCGCTCGTCCAGCGTACTCTGGACGGCCGTCCACTGCCTTGGACGGTCGTCCAACTCCATGCACGCCCCGTGCTCGATTCTTCCTCAATATTTTGCCTTTTTCAACCTGTTTCTGTCCATTCCTTCCACCTAATGATCCTATACGAACCAAACTCCAAACAACCGAATCAGAGCAAAAGACAAACGAAATGACACAAAAACATGACGAAAACGGACTCGAAAACACTACGAAAATCCTAACATCTAAACACCAATCAAAATCTCCCACACTTAGACCTTTGCTTGTCCTCAAGCAATATAAACACACAACTTAGACTCAATCAAAACAATTCAAATCATAGAGCATTTAATCATCGGAATCGACAAACTCAAACGAGGTCACTTTAATCCCCAGTTACAATCAACCAATCATCAACAAACTATGTGGCTTATAAACCAATCCAAGCATGAGGAAAAGCAATGATACACACATCTCACAAATATCTAGATCACCACAACTTAGATGTCTAGCCTACTTCCCCTTTTTATTCAACACATAAACAACTTTTTTTTTTTTTTCAACGAGTGAACATTTTTGGCACATAATTCACTAGGTTTAATCATCGATGGGTCACATCGAGCCTCCTAGTGCGGTTTCCCGTACCCATTGTCAAGAGGGGTAGAGTACCTAAGAACACATTATTCTAATATACACGAGTATCATCTAGGACATAGTTCATGAAATGTGATCATTCGAGGGTCTCTCGAAGCCTTTTCATGTGGTTTCCCATGCTCATTACTCTAGTATTTTCATACGTTAGAAGTAAGAGGAGCAGAATCCTATCAACTCTTTTATTAAAAAATAAACACAACTTCTTCTTCTTCTTCTTCTTCTTCTTCTTTTTTTTTTTTTTTTTTTTTTTTTTTTTTTTTTTTTTTTTTTTAAGGGGAAAGTAAACTAGCAATCCAAAATTGCAACAATCTAGATTTATCACTCAACCAAAAATCATAAATCATTTTCCTCAAAACTCAAATCAATTCATGCCCCACAATTCACCGAATCATAATTAATCACAACTCAAGATTAAACCAACCTAATTTATGCTCAAATCAATTCCAACAACTAAAGACTCCATCATCAAATTATTCAAATCAATCCCAAGTCCCATGCATATACACCCAATTTCAAACAAATTTCTAAGTGGGGAAATCATCATGACTCGATCACAAACTAGACTCGATCAAAACAAACAAGACTCGATCAAACCAAGCAAAATACGAAACAAAAACAAATACATCATGGCAAAGTTTCAAAGACCACCTCCCCACACTTAAAATCAAGCAATGACCTCATTGCGAGAAAATAAAAAGGAAAGGGATAGAAGGAACTTATCGCAAGATGTCGACCAACACACATGAAATCCCGAGAGACTCCAAGTAGTACCTACAAAACAAACACAAAACAAAATACCAAAGCGTAAAATTGCAAAAAAATAAAGAGAAAGAAATAAAAGACTCAAAACAAAAATTAAAAAAAAAAAAAAAAAACACAGAATGCTATGGGTTGAAGAAACCTTGGAACCGTGGATCTTGCCAACGAGGATAATAAGGAGACCAAAAACGAGGGTTGTTCGGGTCTAGTGGAGCAGAGGTAGAGCCAACCGAGAAGTCGGTAATACGAGTCAAATGACTCACAATGTGGGACACCCGAGATCCCAACCCCGACACTTGGGTCGACAAATCATCAAACCGATTAAACACATTCTGTTGGAATTGTGTAAAATCGGTCTTAAAGTTGGCCCAATAAGGTGGAACCTCGGCCTCCATAGCCTGACGAGCCCGGACTCGATCTCCTCCGAGTGTAGTAATGGACTAGACGCTCAGACGTGTTGTTGCTTCTCCTCATCTCCACTCTCTTCTTCTTCCTCATTGTGCTCCTCATCGCCTTCTTGCTCCTCATCGTCGCCTCCGGCTTCATATTCCTCCTCTTCATCCCCCGACTCTTGACTTGGAAGACCACGTTGGCGACGAGATGCATGATAGGCTATAACAAAGCCTCTCTCCCGAACCGGAACGAACTCGGTCGCCCCTCGCATGAGATGAGCATTAAGAAGCTCATTGAGGGTGTTTTCCTCACTTGGGGTTAAACCGGTGCTGTGAGAAATATCGACTCTCAAGTGTCGTGCCAAACCTGTAGCAACATAGCTCAAAGTAGGGTGTGCTCCCTTCTTGTTTTGCACGTTAGAAAGTTGAGAACAAATAAACGGAGCCATACACACCCTAATATTGTTAGTAGCACAATGGAGCAAATAAATCTTTAAAGCATTGACTTTACTATGTTCCTTCTTTCCACTAATCATACCAGACAAAAAGAGGTGAAGAATCAATAAAGCATGATCTTTGATAAAAGCACTCGGCACCCCAGAAGTTTTATAGTTCGTAACACCCGTTAAAGCAAACCAAGCATCAGAAACATTGAAATCAGCAGGCACGAACTCAGATAAACCATCACCCATATGAAATCCAAAAGCCTCATGCATAACTCGCCTAGAAATCTCCCACAACTCTCCCCTAAAAGTGGCATACATGCAAAGCTCATTCTCTTCGTTACGTTCTAAACAAAAACTAGAACACATCTCTATGCATAGACTCTCATGACCATCCCAAGCATGTGCAATTAAACGCATAAGGCCTAAACAATTAATATATCCCCTATGTGTCTCCCAAATAGGCAATCGACGAAGGAAATCCATATTATAGTGCCTAGGAAGGCGAATATCTAAGCCACGTAAACGTATATAAATGTTCGTGGTTTCATACCTCTCCGTCGGGAATGGGACACGCATACGACGCCCGTACTCGGCTTCGGAATCGGTGGATGGGTGGTAGCCGGGATGGCAATGCAACGGAATGCGTCCATCGGTGAGAGGTCGGGCTTCTCCATGTTCCCCACGAACCATGGTAGTGAGATGGGTGGAATGGGGGTGAGACGGGATGGAATGGCGTTGAAAATGGGCCGGAACGGACTGAGAACGAAATGGGTCGCAGCCTGCATTGGACGCTCGTCCACTATACCTTGGATGCTCGTCCAAGGTAAATCTGGGCGACTTGCGTGCTTCGACGGCGGACTACGGCGGCGGTGAAAGGGGAGTGACAGAGGCGCGGCTGTGCGGCTGTCGACGAACTCGGTGGCTGTGCGGTGGTTGAAGTCGGCGGCGGCGGCAGCGACTGGTGGCGGCGGCGGCGGCGGCGTCGAATTCCGGTGGTAGCAGTGGCGGCGGCGGCGGCGGCGTCAGATTCCGGTGGTAGCAGCGGCGGCGGCACTTACAACGGCGGCGGCTGGTGTTTCTTTGCTGCACTTTGAGAGAGAGAAGCGTGAGAAAGAAAGGAAAGAGAGAAGGGGGTTAAGTATAAACCTAGGAGAATTCAAGTTGGAATCGAATTGGGACCCGTCTCGCGTTGGACGGTCGTCCAACGTAAGTTGGACGCTCGTCCAGCGCGGCAGTCGCTGAAAAATTTGGAGGACTTAATTACGTTGGACGCCCGTCCAACGCAGCCCTCGCTGAAACCTTGACAAACTCAAAATACGTTGGACGCTCGTCCAACGTGCGTTGGACGCCCGTCCAACGCGGCCCTCGTAAAATTTTGCACCAAGTCGATTCTTTTGCTCCCTCTCGAGGCTGTCCGTGCCATTGTAGTCCTTATAACAAATCCCTGCACAAACATTAAAGAAAAACGAACGAAAAACAACAAAAATAAAATAAAAAGAAAATAAACCCTACTCTACTAAAAATAAAATAGATAAAGTGGGTTGCCTCCCACCAAGCGCTCGTTTAACGTCATTAGCTTAACGTACCAAATACTCAAGAGGAAAATGGGGGGTCGGAGATGAGAATCGTCTCCACCGTGTGAGGTAATGTCGTCCCTTCGATATACGGCTTCAATCGTTGCCCGTTGACCGAGAAAATGTATCCCGAATCCCCGTTCTTGATTTCCACCGCTCCATGAGGAAAAAACTTGCACCACCGTGTATGGACGTCCCCACCTAGACTTAAGCTTACCCGGAAATAGACGAAGACGAGAGTGAAAGAGAAGTACCTTCATTCCGGGTTTGAACTCCTTGTAGGCTATTCGTCTATCATGTAGACGTTTCACCTTGTCCTTGTAGATCTTGGCATTGTCGTAGGCTTCGTTCCTTAGCTCGTCAAGCTCGTCCATTTGCAAAATTCTCCGTTCGTGTGCATCGTCGAGGTCGAAGTTGATGCGCTTGAGGGCCCAATATGCCTTGAACTCAATCTCAACGGGCAAATGGCACGACTTAACATAGACGAGCCTATAGGGACTCATCCCAAGCACGCCTTTGTAAGCCATACGATATGCCCAAAGAGCGTCGTTCAACTTGTCGGCCCAATCCTTCCTTGATGGTTTCACCGTCTTCTCGAGGATCCCTTTGATTTGCCGATTGCTCGTCTTCGCTTGTCCCGAGGTTTGTGGATGATAAGGAGTCGCCACCTTGTGAGTGATGGCGTTCTTCTTCATGAGCTTGGCGAACAATTTGTTGCAAAAATGTTTTCCCCCATCACTAATGATCACACGAGGGAAACCAAACCTACACAAAATATTTTCCTGCACAAACTTCAAGACAACGTGAGAGTCACATGTCTTCGTGGGTATAGCTTCTACCCACTTAGACACGTAATCGACGGCAAGCAAAATATATTCGAATCCATGAGATTTGGGAAAAGGACCAATAAAATCAATTCCCCACACATCAAATACCTCGACCACCAAAATAGGATTTAAAGACATCTCATTGCGTCGACTAATTGAACCGACGCGTTGACAACGATCACAAGAGAGATAAAAGGCTTGGGCATCCTTAAAAAGAGTGGGCCAATATAGCCCACTTTGAAGTACCTTATGCGCAGTCTTTTGCCCACCAAAATGGCCTCCACTCGGTTCCTCGTGACAATGTCGCAACACCTCGGCTTGCTCGTGATCGGGAACGCACCTTCGAATCACCTCGTCCTTCCCAAGCTTGAATAAGTGAGGATCCTCCCAATAGTATTGCCTACACAAACGAAGAAACCTTTTCTCCTCTTGAGCATTAAGGACGGGTTTAGTGTCCTTATCGGCCAAGTAATTAGCAATATCGGCAAACCAAGGAGTAGCATCCACTTCATTAACATTCTGAAAGGGGAAAGAATCACAAATATCATCAAGAGAAGCATAAGGGGGAGGTGAATCAAGTCGAGAGAGATGGTTGGCCACAAGATTATCACTACCTTTCCTATCACTAATCTCAATATCAAATTCTTGCAATAATAAGACCCCACCCATCTAATCAACCTAGGTTTTGCTTGGGCTTTAGTCAAAAGATGTTTAAGAGCACCATGATCACTATAAATAATCACCTTAGACCCTATGATGTAAGGTCTAAATTTATCTAAGGCAAAAACAACAGCAAGCATCTCTTGTTCGGTGGTGGTGTAATTCACTTGAGCAGGATTAAGAGTTAAACTAGCATAGTAAATCACACGAAGCATCTTATCGACTCTTTGACCCAAAACAGCCCCTACGGCATTATTCGAAGCATCACACATAATTTCAAAAGGCAATGACCAATCGGGACCAACTACAACGGGAGCAGAGATGAGTTTTTCTTTCAAAGTGAGAAAAGCATGCATACAAGAATCATCAAAGTGGAAAGGCACATCTTGAGCAAGTAAATGACAAAGAGGTTGGCTAATTTTAGAAAAATCCTTAATAAATCGTCTATAAAAGCCCGCATGACCAAGGAAACCCCTAATACCTTTGACATCACTAGGTGGTGGCAATTTTTCAATCGCCTCCACTTTCGCTTTGTTGACCTCTATACCCTTACTCGAGACTACATGGCCTAAAACAATACCACTTTTAACCATAAAATGACTCTTTTTCCAACTCAAAGTAAGATTACTCTCAATGCATCTCTTAAGAACTCTCTCTATTTTCATCAAGCAATCATGAAAAGACGACCCAAAAACAGAAAAATCATCCATAAAAATCTCTACAAAGTCACCAATAAATTCCGAGAAAATAGACATCATACATCTTTGGAACGTACCCGGAGCATTGCAGAGACCAAGTGGCATCCTCCTATAAGCATAGGTCCCAAAGGGGCTCGTGAAGGCCGTCTTTGCTTGATCCTCCGGAGCTATCGTAATTTGATAGTACCCTGACAAACCATCAAGAAAACAATAAAATTCCTGCCCGGCTAATTATCAAGCATTTGATCAATAAAAGGGAGAGGAAAATGGTCTTTTTTAGTGGAAGCATTGAGCTTCCTATAATCGATGCACATCCTCCAATCGGTAATCGGGCGCGAGGCGACCAACTCATCCTTCTCATTCTTTGACACCGTAATTCCTCCCTTCTTTGGAACGATGTGCACCGGGCTAACCCACTCACTATCGGCGATGGCATAGATAATACCCTCCGCCAATAGCTTGTAGATTTCCTTGCGCACGACTTCCATGAGCATCGAGTTGAGCCTCCGTTGTCCATCTCGTTTGGGGCGAGCGCCTTCTTCCAGATTGATGCGATGCATGCACGTGGCCGAGCTAATCCCTCGAATATCCGCCAAGCTCCATCCAAAAGCGAGCTTGTTCTCCTTGAGTATGCCCACCAATGCTCCTTCCTCTGCAAGAGACAAAGAAGAAGAGATAATTACGGGTTTTTGATTGCCTACCTCTAAAAACACATATTTCAAATGCGAAGGAAGCTCTTTCAACTCCAACGGATCCGGAATCTTCGAGCCGGGCTCGGGGTCTTGGGGGGAAACGGGAGTTTGATCCCGATGTCTCTCTCCATTTGTTCCCATTCCATTTGATCTCCGGATCCCCAACACACTTCCTCGGTGTCAAAATCCTGCACAAAAGAGCACTCGGCCAAGGCATCAACCTTATCGATGAAAGAACAATTATCAATTAAATTTACCGATGACATAGGTCGACTCTTATGCACAAAAAACGAGACATCCTCTCCTAAAACCGACATCCTAATCACACCACTCTTCACATCAATCAATGTATTAGTAGTAGCCATGAAAGGACGACCTAACAAAATCAACGGGCACAATCAAACCCCCCACACGAACAAGAATATCCTCAATAATACCCCTAGGGTACCTAATAGACCTATCCGCCAATTGAAGGCTCATGCGAGTGGGTTTAAGCTCTCCTAACTCTAATTGCTTAAACATAGAATAAGGCATAAGATTAATACCGGCACCTAAATCTAGCATACCACATGCTTCCTTACCATTACCTAAAGAGATAGTGATAACGAAAGAACCTGGATCTCGCTGCTTAGGTGGAAGAGGGTGTTGCATAATGGATGTCGCCACCTCCGACACCGCAATCGTCTCCATCTCATCGAACGGCTTCTTCTTTGATGTCAACTCCTTCACGAACCTCACGAACGGTGGCACGTTGCGAATCACATCGAGAAGAGGCAAGTTCACGTCCACCTTTGAAAGAAGCTTGTAAAGATCCATGAATTGTTGATCGCGCTTCTTAGGACTCCTTGCGTGATCCATGAAGCTTGTAAGGATTGGGCGTCTTGTGGAGAGGATGGGAATCTTTCTCAGCTTCCTCGGACTCCTTGCATGATTCCTCGGCGTTGGACGGTCGTCCAATGTTGGCTGGACGCTCGTCCAAGGTGGGCTTCGCATTTGGCTCCACTTCAGCATTGGACGGTCTTCCAACGTGCGTTGGACGCTCGTCTAGCACGGGCTTCGCTTGTGAAATTGCTGGCGCTCGTCCAGGGGCTGGCGTGACGGTGGGTGGCCGTCCAACGTTGGACGGTCGTCCAGAGACGTTGGACGCCCGTCCAGCGTGCTGTGCTGCATGATTTTGAGTCGATCCCCAATGCGAATTCGGGCTCCACCTATGACTCGAACGGCCTTGAGGCAACATTGTAACTCCATTATCTACGTGCCTCCCGCTCCGCAACACCGAAACTGTTTGGGCTTGATGGGGTCGAAAAGGAGGAACATATGGAGGATATGGGGCTTGCACCTCGTTAGCTTGTTGTGGTTGAATCCCTTGACTCAGAATCCGCCCCGGTTGTTGCATCAAGTGCATGGATCCAGAAATTTGGCCAATGGCCGTCTCGAGCCTCTTTATGTTAGCATCTTGAGCCTCTCGAGCCAATTTAGCCTCATGGAGGAATGTGGAGAGGCTCTCATCGACGGGAGGCTTTTGTGGAGGTCCTTGAGGACGAGAATTTGGGTATGGTGGTGGTGGTGTAGGAGTAGGTTGAGGGGGGTAGTATGGAGGTGGTGGATAATATGGATTGGGGGGATATTGTGGCGGTGGATAATATGGTGGTGGTGGATGAGAGTAATAGGGATTTGGTGGAGGATCAGGGCTATTATATGGTGGAGGGCGCCTACTAGGATAGGTAGGAGGATTACCTTGCCCTTGTGTCGGCCTTGGATTTTGGAAATGTCCATTGTATCCCCCTTGGTATCCTTGAGGTGGAGGCACTTGAGGCGGGTATCCTTGAGCGGCGTACACCTCGGCTTCTCCTTCGGATGGAAACTCCCCCATGTTGTGGCACACCTCCTTGATGTGTCCAAGCTCTCCACAAATCTCGCATTGGTCCGGCTTCCTCTCTTCCTCCTTCGGGGCCGGTGCACTTTGCTTCATCTTTAAGTTCTCGAGATCCCTATACATGTCGGCAGTTTGCTTCTTCAAGTCATGGCTCATCGAGATTGCACTCGCCTCCACTTTCCTCGGCCTAGCTGATTTTTGATGAGAACTCGCAGCGAGCGTCTCGAAAATGGTCCTCATCTCGTCAGCTGTCTTGTCCGCTATGTTGCCTCCGGCCGAACTATCCACCATGAACTGACAAGTTTGGTTGAGGGCGTCGTAGAAATATTGCCAAAGCAACTCCGATGCCATTTGATGATGGGGGCATTGTTGAAGTATCTCTTGGAACCTCTCCCATGCTTCGTGAAACGGCTCATCGTTATCTTGGGAAAAATTCATAATCTTCGACCGCACCTCTTGAGTCTTGTGGTTCGGGTAGTACTAGAGCATGAACTTCTCACACACCGCATTACATGTGGTGAGAGAGTTGGCCGGGAGCGCCAAATACCACGACTTTGCTCGATCCTTGAGGGTGTACGGGAAGCACTTCATCTTCTAGTTGTCCTCTATGAGTCCCGAGAGTGGAAAAGATTGCACCACCGTGCAATACTCTCGAATGAACGTCAATGCATCCTCGTTGGGCAGCCCGTGGTAGGACGGGAGCAACGCCATGTGGTGAGGTTTAAGATCATGATTCCTGACTGCTTCCGTCAGGACAATCTCCAAAGTGGTGGCCGTGAATGTGGGGCGAGCAAAATCGCCCATGACTCTAGCTGCCATGGCTTCGGGCTCTGCAAATAACAAGACCAAAGAAAAGTCTTGGGAATCAATCTCCTCCTTCTCGTTAGCGGCTAAAATCGCTTTCCTTTGATGGATGTTGTCGAAGTAGGGCGCTAAATTCCTTTGAAGACTTCGGCGACCATGCATAAACAACACTCAACAAAAGGGTTAAACGCACCGAGTGGGAGAAACAAGAAATCGAAATAAACACAAATTAAAATAAAACAAATAAAAATACTACACAATTAAATCGCATAAAGTTTTCCCCGGCAACGGCGCCAAAATTTTGTTTCACTAAAAAGTGTTCGCAATAGAATGAAATCCTATCGTAGCACTAGCAAGTAAAACCTAAGTATCGAATCTCAAGGAAAACTCAACAGGGCAATTAATTATGTAGTAAATCCTAATCTAGCCTAACTCTAGGAAAGCAAGTAAATAAGATTTTTGGGTTTTTTGGTTTTAAATCCTAGGCAAATAAAATAAATCAAAGCAATAAATAAAAGCAAATAAATAACTAATCTAAGAACAAGCAAATAAATCTAAGAATTAAACTAAAGTAAAACTATTAATCTACCTAGGCAAGAATCGAAAAGAAACCAATAAAAGAAGCAACGAAGAAAGCATAAACTACCTTAGACATGATGAATAAAATCTGGAAATTTAAAGGAAAATAAATCTAACTTTGAAAGCTCTAAAAACGAGAGAATTGAAACTTGAGAAAAACGAATCTAAACTAGAACTTGAAAATCGAACGAACGAAATTAAACTAAGGAAATTAAACTAAGCAATTACGAAATCGAATCTAAAACGAATGCAAGCAATTAAAACAAATAAATGAAAGCAAGAAAAGAACTTACGAAATTGAACGAAGAACGAAGAACTCGAAATAAAGGATAAGTCTTGAATTAAATTGCAACGAACGAAGAATTCGGATCCGAACAATAAAAGCTAATCTAGAGTATTTTAATGCTGAAAACTAAAGCTAAATAATAGTAAAAGTGTTGTAGAATTCGTGCACAAGAGATAGTATTTATAATAGGTATGAAAACCTAATTATATAAGGAAACTACAGCTGGCCGGAACGTTGGACGGTCGTCCAATGTACGTTGGACGCTCGTCCAACGTAGCACTCGCTCTTCACTTCAATTCTTCTCTGGACGCTCATCCAGTGTAGACGCGCGCTCATCCAACGTACTCTGGATGGCCGTCCACTGCGTTGGACGGTCGTCCAACTCCATGCACGCCCCGTGCTCGATTCTTCCTCAATTTTTTGCCTTTTCGACCTGTTTCCGTCCATTCCTTCCACCTAATGATCCTATACGAACCAAACTCCAAACAATCGAATCATAGCAAAAGACAAACAAAATGACACGAAAACATAACGAAAACGGATTCGAAAACACTACGAAAATCCTAACATCTAAACACCAATCAGAAATGTGGGAGACTCTTGCCCTAATCTCACAAGGGATGGAGAAAATCAAGGATTACAAGCTAGCTGTGCTCATGGGAGAATTCAAAATCCTAACCATGAAGCTAAGCGAGAGCATAGATGCATTCGAGCTTCGAGTCACTAACATCATTTCGACGCTTGCTTCACTGGGAAAGGAGCTAATAGACCAAGAGGTCAATCTCAAGATCGTAAGAGCCCTTACCAGAAACTGGCGAACTATGAAGAAACTCTATCTCGCAATGAAGGACCTATCAAAATTCTCACCGGAGATCCTATTCTCCGAACTCAAAGTTTCACGAATTCGATCTCAATCGAATGTCACTTTATGATGAAGATGAAGCTCCCTCAACAGGCAAAGGTGTTGCCTTCAAAGCTGCCAAAACTTCAAGCGAGTCACCAATTGCAAAGATGACTCATGAAGAACTTGAAGAGCATTATGTGTCCCTATCACGAAACTTCAACAAGATGAATTTAAGAGTAGGAAAGTACAAGAGGTTCTACAAGTAATACAAATGGAAAAGCACTAGAGCTCGAGATAACAAAGGAAAGCGTGAGGAATCGACAAAGCTGATTGCAAGGGATGTAATGGATGTGGAGTGCTATCACTGCCACAAAATGGGCCACTACAAGTCCGAGTGCCCTAAGTTAAGTACAAAAGAAAAAGAGGAAATGAAAGCGAGGAGGGACGCTCCACGTCGGGCGCTGGTAGCAAGCGAGTCGCCTTCCACTCCAAGTGAGGATCCTGCAAGCGAATCAAATGCATTCACCGATCCAAACTCAAGTGAAGAGGAGGATCTGGGTCTTATGGTGCTCACGGACGAGGACACAGGAGAGGTATTCTACTATCCCTCACTCACTTCTATTACACGCACACACAAGCACGATGAGGAAGTGCATTCCTCTACATGGAGTGAATTACTTAATGAACACCATAAATTGTTAAGTAAACACGAAGTGTTGCAACAAGCATTGTCTAAAAGCGAAAGCAAGAACCGAAAGCTAGCCACTGAACTTGACCCAGTCAAACTTAATTTAAGGGCTATGCATGTATGTTCGAGGACCTTTTCGCTAGACATAAAAGCTTGGAGGATAGGTAGGAAACCCAATCCATTCTAGTGGCCAATTTAAACAAAGCCTAATTTGCTAGGCAGGCACTAGAAAGCTCGCTTCTGCCTTTTGGTAGAAAAGCAGGGCTTGGATATGAGGGTGGACCTATCAAGCCTACTGTCCTTGTTGGTGCATCTAACGCGACACCATTAGTCTCTGTGGAAGTGCCGACTGTCTTCAAAGCGACCACTAGCAAAGACAAAGGCAAAGTTGAGATCCCGAAGAAAGGACCCATGAAGATGTCTATATCTTTGAGGGAAGTTTCTATGAGAAAGCCAATGACGATAGTCCCTAGCACTAAAAATGCTAAAGCTTACCATTCAAAGGGTAAAGGGAAACTGTTGAGGCTTCAAATTCTCAACTCAAGGCACCAAGGACAAAGGATGTTCCCTTGACAAAGCGAACTAATGTCCATGTGTCAAGTGAGTCCGATTGGAGATGGTCCAAGCGTACTTACGTTGAGGGGGAAGCAACTGAAATTTCCAAGGGGAAGTTTCAAACCTCAAAGGTTTCCCAAGCGAGTCATGGTCAAAAGCCCAAGTTGACTTTGCAAAAGAAACCAAACGAGAAGCTTTCCAAGACTAAAAATCCAAGGTCAGTCTCCAAGCCCACGACCAATCCAAAGCGAGACTCTTTCGGATATAGGCAAAAGGGTAAGTGCGTGGGTCGGTCTCAAGCGAGTACTTCTCAAACCTTCCCTCCGTGCACACACTACTGCACATGTGCAGTTGCGTTTAAGCAAAATTCACGTTTTAGAGAGGTCAAGGAACCCAAAACACAGGCTAACACTCAAAGGAGAGTAAAGCAAGTATGGGTACCGAAGAAAGCTAACCTGCAAGGACCCAAACTGATTTGGGTACCAAAACTGTCATAATTGCAGGTGAACGCCGTGGATCCCATGCCCAATGAAGGTCAAGCTATATGGTACTTGGACAGTGGATGTTCAAGGCACATGACGGGCATGAAGTCTCTACTACAAGACTACACAGAGAAGAAGGGTCCACAAGTAACTTTTGGTGATAACTCTTGAGGAACCACCAAAGGCTACGGCGTGTTGAAAATAGGGAAGCTAAGCATTGAGAATGTTTCTATGTTGAAGGACTCAAACACAACTTGCTATCCATCTCACAATTTTGTGATAAAGGATACAATGTGGAGTTCATCTCCAACAAGTGTGTTGTGAAGAACAAGCTTACCTCACAAGTTGCGCTAACTGGAGAAAGAAGAAGAAATGTGTATAGCACAATGGGAGAGCTGCAAAGAAGACACATGCTTGGTCGCTAGAAGTGCAACGGAGATAGGATGGCTTTGGCATCGACGCTTGAGTCATCTCAATTTCAAAACGATCAATCGCATAGCTCGCAAGGGCCTGGTGAAGGGCATACCAAATGAGGTCTTCGCCAAAGATCACACATGCTCACCACGCCAACGAGGGAAGCAAACAAAGAAGCACTTCGCAAGCCTTGAAGAAATATCATCCAAGTGAGTATTGGAGCTTCTGCACATGGATCTGTTTGGACCAGTCACTCCCGTGAGCGTCAATGGAAGGAAGTACACTCAAGTTGTAGTCGATGATTACTCTCGCTATACTTGGGTTGTATTCCTATTAAGCAAGAAAGAGACTCTGTCCAAACCCCCCAACTGCTCAAGCGACTCGCTGTGGAGAAGAACCAAGCAATAGCAACCATTCGCTCTGACAAAGCTCGAAGTTTCTCAACTCTACCATCGAAGCATACTGCACAGAGCATGGGATTGCGCATCAAACGTCTACAGCTCGTACAACCCAGCAAAACAGAGTTGCTGAGAGAAGAAATCGAATCATCAAAGAAGTTGTTCGTACAATGATAGCAGATTCGAAGCTACCAATGAAGTACTGGGCTGAAGCGGCCAACACCGCTTGCTACACCCAGAACCGGACGCTTCTCAATAAACGCTTCGACAAGATACTATATGAAATATGGACAGGGAGAATTTCTAACATTACTTATTTTCATATATTTGGTTGTCGGGTCTTCATTCACAACAATGGGAAGACACGGTTGAAAGCTTTCAAAGGCAAAACGGATGAAGGAATATTCTTAGGATATTCTACATCTAGCAAAGCCTACAGAGTGTTCAACTGCAAAACCCTAATTGTGGAAGAATTACCCCATGTCGTATTTGATGAATCTACTTTAAGTCTCTCTCAGGAACAGGTTGAAAAGGATCAAGCGAATGAAAAGAATTCAAGCGAGGAGCCTGTCAGTTCACTGACATGGGACACGCTTGAAGATGATTCAATTAATCAAGATGCTCAAGAAGATGAAGCTGCCCCAAAGACCAAGGAAGAGGAAGCTGGCCAAGTACCCATCCAGGTCAGTTCAGAGGATGAAGAAAGCAACCAGCTTGAAGAAGATGCCGAAGCCAGAGGATCCAAGCGAGCATGGCTCAAAGATCACTCTCAATGCCTAATTCTCGGAGATCCTTCCAAAGGAGTGGTGACTAGGAGTCAAGTGTTGGGATAAAGTGCCATGTTCAGTTGCTTTCTTTCCAACATCGAGCCATCAAGCATGGAGGAAGCTCTAGCAAATTCAAATTGGGTTATCGCCATGCAAGAGGTGCTCAACCAATTCACCAGGAACGACGTGTGGTATCTTGTTGATCGTCCCAAATCTCAAAATGTTATTGGCACCAAGTGGGTGTTCAAAAAAGACGGACGAGGATCACAACGTCGTGAGGAACAAAGCGAGACTCGTCGCTAAGGGCTACTGCCAAGAGGAAGGAATCGATTTCGATGAGACCTTTTCTCCAGTGGCTAGGCTCAAATCGATTAGACTTTTTCTTGCCTATGCAGCGGCCAAGAAGTTCAAAGTCTACCAGATGGATGTGAAGAGCGCGTTCCTCAACGGAGAGCTCAAAGAAGAAGTCTATGTGGAGCAGCCACCTGGATTTGAGCAGGGAAGCAAGGTGTATCGCTTGAAGAAAGCTCTCTATGGATTGAAGCAAGCCCTTAGAGCTTGGTACGATACACTTTCCCAGTTTCTTGTGGACAATGGATTCCGCAAGGGAAAGATAGATCGAACTCTCTTCACTATCAATGATGGTGAAGACATGCTGTGGGTTCAAATCTACGTAGATGACATCATATTTGGTTCACCAAACCAGTCGCTTAGCGAGAAGTTTGGAGAGCTTATGAAGACCAAGTATGAGATGTCAATGATTGGGTTGATGAGTTGCTTCCTAGGTCTTCAAGTGAAGCAGCAAGATGATGGAATTTTCATCAACCAAGCAAAGTATACTCGAGATATGCTTGCCAAGTTCGGTGTTCAACTTGCCAAAGATGTGAAGATTCCAATGAACACCAGTTGGAAGATGGAGCCAAATCTTGAAGGGAAATCTGTGGATACTACAGATTATCGAGTCTTGATTGGATCCTTTCTCTATCTCACAGCAATCAGGCCAGATATTGTGTTTGCAGTTGGTGTATGCGCTCGCTTCCAAAGTAATCCCAAGCCTAGCCATTATGAAGCTACCAAGCGAATCCTTCGCTATCTCAATGGCACTGTCAATATGGGTTTATGGTATCCTGCAGAGGATAATTTGGAACTTACAGGATATTCTGATGCTGATTATGAAGGATGCCGAGTTGATAGGAAATCAACATCTGGCACGTGTCAGTTCTTGGGAAGCAAGCTTGTCTCGTGGTTCTCGAAAAAGTAGACAAGCGTAGCAACTTCAACGACTGAAGTTAAGTACATGGCCGCCGGAAGCTGTTGTTCTCAAATATTATGGCTTTGTCAGTAGTTGAAGGACTACAAAGTTGAAGCAAAGGAGATTCCAATATTCTGTTACAATAATAGTGCAATTTGCATCTCACAGAATCCAGTGCTTCACACCAGGTGCAAGCATGTGGAAATTCGACATCATTTCATTCGTGATCATGTCGAGAAGAAGGATATCAAGCTTGAGAAAATTCATACCGATCTCCAGCGAGCAGATATCCTTACCAAGCCTCTAGCTGAAACTTGTTTCAACTAGCTATGCATGAAATTAGGGTTATTAGACCCCGGTGAAGAGTGCTAGTTCGAGGTTGCACAAAGCAAGGGAGAACCCTCGCTTTGGATCTTCACCAAGTCAAGCGAGTCACTTTGTCTACACTCGCTTGAAGAAGATATAAGGTGGAGTTAGGTGGAGTGATGGAAGACGTTCCCTACCAACTAACAGGATTGTTAAGTCTATGGTTAAGGGGGAACTATTGATTACTCTAGGAATGATCTACTTCCAAAGCGAGCAAGGAAAGCTGCTGCCTAGTTTAAAATTCCCGCAAGTGGGTATAAATGCTTGCAAGTACCTTTACTAGTAAAGGTTGTAAGGCTGGTGACATG
This sequence comes from Thymus mandschuricus, assembly GCA_029379335.1. Classification (NCBI taxonomy): domain Eukaryota; kingdom Viridiplantae; phylum Streptophyta; class Magnoliopsida; order Lamiales; family Lamiaceae; genus Thymus; species Thymus mandschuricus. The sequence goes on from CM057078.1 coordinate 10,576,018, forward strand.
CCTCTCTACGTAAAAACCGTGAATGCCTTATCAGAGCTTCACATTGTCATTCTGCCTTTTTCCCACGTCTGTGAAAAGGTCTTGTAACCCATCTCCCATTCCTCATGAATAGCAATCAAAACGAGTTTCCCTTCGTGTTGAAAAAGCTAGAGTGTCTTATTCATTTTTCCCCACCATTCTTTCGATGGAGGACTCTCTAATCGTAGAGGAAGATGGAAGAGATGAATGCCATGAAGACACATACACAAAGTCTACAATGAGGTATCAGTCTCATACGAAGCGAGACTGACTGGTAAGTGTTTCAATTTTTTTAAAGTACACTGAGCAAAGCGAAGCGTGCTAGAAATCTTCGCTCGCTATGTGGAAAATACAAATGAATCTGACACAAATGCTAAGAGGAAAACACTATTGTTTATCCTCAAAGTATGTTAGTCAGAAACATTTTAAATCAAGTAAGTAAATTTAAGTTCATAGCTTATTCGCTTTAAAATGGTCAAGCGAGTGCCACGTCACTCGAACTCACCATCGCAAGCGAGTGTGCTCCAGTTACGACAAGCGAGTGCTTCGCAAGCGAGTAACATAGCCAAGTGGCTACAATCGCTAAGCGAGCAAGTACAAGCGAGGCGTATGAGCTGGGCACACTCGAGTGTCTACTAACTTTGCATTAAATGCGTACAATAATAGGGTTCAAGAAACCGGGAAATTGAAGCGCCAAAATGCAAGCGATCCAGCCGTTGAATTGGAACAGTCTTCAAATCTGAGCCGTTGGATCATGGGCGAGAAAGCGAGCGAATCGTAGTGTGCCACGCACCATGCTTAATCACCTATGTGGTTCACATTTACGATGGTGATGCCGCTTTTAACTGCGACACGTTAACCACGTCGCCACTCGCTTGCAACCACGTTGGTTTTTCACCATCTCTTTCCGCCACGTCAGCACCAAACCTAAAGCTATAAAAGGGCGACTGTATCAACTGCAAAAGTTCATCACCCTCAAACTTTGCCATTTTCGTGAAATTTTCTGCAATCTCTTTGCCAAATCACCAGTTTTCAAACCCTTATATTCTCATTAAAACTTTCAATCTCTCTCAATATGGGTAAGAAAGAATTCAACCAAACCATGGAGCAGTTCCTTGCCGATGCCGATAACAACATCAATGTCGAGCCCCATCTCGACGAATCAATTATAGAGCCTACCGGATTTTTCCGAAGGGCGGTGGCTTCCGCCGGATTGTTGAAGCTTGGTGGCCAAGCCATCGAGAATCCTCACAAAGACCATTGCTGAGTTCTTATTGAACTTGAAGGAGAACTAGTACAAATCCAGCATCATTGATCCCAGCACGGGGAAGGCTACGTTTTTGAGCCTCATCAAGATCGCCAAGGTGTTCGAACTCCCGGAGGAAGGAGAGGAGTTGTTGCTGAACATTGGCCTCACAATGGAGGAGGAATATTCTCGGTTTGCTGCCAATCACACTGCTGTATGGAGCAAGCGCAACAAAAACATGAGAACAGACCTGGAAAAGCCATACAACTATATCTGTGAGTTGTTCACCAAGTCCGTGGCATGCCACATCGATGGATTAGGGCAAATCACCGACAACAAACTGTTCGCCGTGACGGTGATTGTTGACAGCTTGTCCGGCTCCAAATTCAACTAGAGCAAGTGGTTTATTCAAAACATCCAGGAGGCTGCCAAGGACTTTGAATACGAGAAGGGGAGCTCTACCAGCATCGTGAGGAGGGGGAAGCTTCGCCTATTCAGGAAGCTTTCCTATGCATTGGAAGAACTGTTTCCCAACCGAAACTGGGCTGGGACTCTTCCCTACAAGAAATTGAGCGTCTTCAATGACCTGATCAAGCCAGGGAAGTCATTAATCGATCGGGGTATATTGAACAAGGATGTGCGCTCCACCGTGGCCATTCCTACAGAGAAGAAGGGAAAGGGAAAGAAGCGAGCCGCTTCATCGAAGAAGAAGAAAGTGGCCCCTGCTAAAAGGACCAAGCGAGTCTCCTCACTTGAGGAGGAGAATGAGGGAGAAGACTCTCCCTCTGGGACATCGATGGGAGTGTCCATGCTTCACTCTACACCCAATGAGGAAGAATCCCAAGCACAAAAAGGAGACGAAGTAAACAAACCACAATCCCAACCTATCCAGCCCGAACAAATCACCCAACCCCAGCTTCCGAACCCCGATTCCTACCCCAGCCCACTCACCCCAAAAATGCCTAAGGAATATTCGTGCACAGACAAGTTGTCTTTGAAGACGAGGAGTCTGTAAGCACTCACATATTACCCAATCTTCCACTACTCAATCCCAATCCAATCGAAGCCTACCAAATCTACGATCCTTCACCCTCTCAAGCCACATCCCAGAGTCCCCCACCAACACAATCAACACCAACCTCACCACTCAAACAACCATTCAACCACCACCCATATCACCCATTCAAAAAGCTCTTCAACTATACGGCGAGGACTGGAAGCAGTCCGCCTTAAAAGTAAAGAAAAGGTACCCGAGAGTGCCAATGAGCGAAGCCTTCCTGAACCAAGCTGCCGATTTCCTTATGACATCGCGTACCGTGGTACGGAGTACTACAAAATTTTAAACCTGAGGAAAGCCTTCTCATAAGAATCGATAGCGGAGAAGGAAGCTGCCCAACTCCAGTTCATCGGAGTTGATGGGTTTAAGTAGCTAATCAATAAGCCCAAGTATTTGGCAGTGCTCAACGATGTGGTGAAGCGTGCCTACCCAGATGCTTAGCTGCCGGAGAGGAAGCTCTCGGAGCACGAACAACAGATTGTTGAGAAACATGAGGAGGAACTTTATAAGAAAAACCAGGAAATCCTCAATCTTCAAAGCGCAATCATGAAGAAGATTGAGGAAATTTTCCAACAAAAAGAGGAAGTGGAAAGCCAGAAGAGGAATCTGGCTGAGACGAAAGAAGAGCATTCTGGTAAGCTCGAGGAAGAGATGAAGAAGGTGGAAGATACCAAGCTTTCGCTTGAGGAGGAGAGGAAGAGGTTGAAAGCATTCACTTCCAAGATGGTTGCTTTGGAAGGTGAATTGAAGAAGAAAGAAGAGAAGGTAGCCTCACTTGTGCGCAGTCACAAGGAGGAAATGAAGAGAATCAAAGCTGCTAATGAAAAAGCAGTGGAGATGAAGGCCAGTGAGATCAAGTCACTGCAAAAGGATCTCACTCACTCCAAACTAGGCAAGACTGCTGCGGAGAATGACAAAGCAATCCTCCAGGAAAAGTTCGATGAGAAGATGAGCGAGCTGGAGAGCCGTATAAGGGAAGTGACGGCATTCACACTAAAGCGTATCGAACTTGACCTCACTATTGCTGAAATGAATGATAGAGTTGGCAGACTGACCAAGCGTGTCATGTCCTTTGCCACAGCTCAAGCTGCCCTCAACGCCCGTGAAGCCGAGATTGAAGTAGCCCAAAATTTTTCTGACCTTGTGGTGCAGGAGAAAATGAAGGTGCTTCGTGGAGAGGTTGAGGCTGAACTCGCTGCTCGCTTCGCCAAGGTGGAAGCGAGGGAGAAGAATGTTGAGACGATCGAGGATCTGATGGAGGAAGTTGCGCAAAGGGAGAGTGCACTCATCGAGCGAGAGAATCAATGTTCTTATCTGCTGGAGGAGGTCTCCGAAAAGACGACGGAGCTCGAGCTTGCGAAAGAGGAGCTGTTCGCAGAGCGAGCCGATGGAACTCTAAAGGCCATCATCTCAGAGTTCACCAGCTTGCGTCGTGCTCTCAATGATAAGAATGTTATTCCCACACCTATTGGCACTGTAGTTGATGATGCCAAAAAGGGGGAAGAGAAGAAGGAGGAGAAGGCGAGCCAAACAAATAAAGGCAAAGTTGTTGTCGTTTATCAAGAGAAGCCCAGAAAGGATGTCCAGCCGAAGCTGCTCGCTGCATCAACGTCGGCCGCTACTGCCCACAAAGTGAGAGCTTCCGCTTCCGTCACCGCAAATCTGGAACTTGATGCGACTTTGGCATCCACTCTGGAGATGATGCAGTCGTACGCAATGATGGAGGACGGAGTCATGGAGATCCCTCAAATCAATCCACTCCAATCCGTGCCACCAGAAGCTGCCATTCCCACTGCTCAAGCCGCCCCTGCTGATCAAGTCAAAGCACTCCCGGCACCTTCAGCCGCAAAAACCAAAGCGACGCCGCCCAAAGCTGCACAAGCAAAGACTTCATCAAAGCGGCCCGCTCCAGCTCGTGAAGAAGCGGATCCCGCGGCCAAGCGCCAGAAAATTAAGAAGAGTCTAGCAGCCAAAGCGTCCCGCTTGGTGGAAAAGAAGAAGGAGGAAGAAGATATGCTCAAGGAAGCACAGAGGAAATAAGCCCTCAAACAAGCAAGGATTGAAAAAGTGAAGGAGAAGATTATCCAAATGCTCAACGAGAACATGTTCAAGCGATCCTCATGCGAAGCGGATACATCCCTTTCACTCCAGACGAATCTGAGGTGTGCTACCTTGAAGCGGATATTGAAGCGTGCAGGAAGACCATTAGAGCTATGGAGAAACCAAAGAGATACACCAAGGAAGAACAGGACTTCATTAGAATGCTTGTCAATGGGAAAGCGCTGATCTTCAATTCTAAACAGAGCGTGAAGTTCAAAAGCATGTTGATGGAATTGATCGAGAGGTCTTTTGATGAAATTGAAGCGAGGAAATCCAATCATCGTGATGCGTGCTTCATTGAGGATTTCATTTCTGAAGGCCTGAAGGAGAATTGGAAAGTGTACCGCGAGAAATTTATCAAGGCCTACTACTTTTGGAAAGTAGTTCCAGCCAGGATTCTATTTCAAAGCTCGACGCGCTGAACAATTTCATGGTGATATACTGTGACCAGCTTTGGAGGATGATCCTTATTGAAGCAGAGCTCGTGAAGCCTAAATGGATTATCAAGATCCCGGAGCGGATGCTTTTTCCCAAGCCCAGAGTGCCCGGATCTAAAATCCTCAACCGCAGGATTATCGACGACGAAATTGATGAAGCTTTGGAAATGGAGCATCAACACAAAGAGAGCGAAGAAACTACTAAGACCATGAAGCCTAGAATTCTATCTGCCTATATCATGGATGAGTCTTGATTTCTCTCTTTGTTTGTGCTTGACCTATCTATCAAATTTACTTTTCAGTCAAGGGTTGTGTTCATTTACTCATAGTTTTATTTGCTTTATGTGTTTTTCATCCTTATGCTACAAAGCCTACACGGAAACCATAAGAGCTTAAAAAAAATGGATAAGACAGAGAAGGATTCAGTCGCTTGAAAAGTTCTTACAGTGGTTAAGTGATGGGTTTTGGCATCATCAAAAGGGGGAAATTGTTGTGAATTGTTAAGGATTCATATGTGATTGGTGTCTAGTTGTTAGGTTTTTAGTCGTCTTTTCGTGTCTGTTTTCCTTTAGTTTTTGTGTGTTTTCTTTGTTTGTGGCTATGATTTGGTTGCTTTGGAGTTTTTGGTATTGTAGGATAAAAAGGGCGGAAACGAGAAGAAAACGTGAAGAAAGGTTGTTGAGCAATCATTGACCTCAAGTTCTAACCTATCATGATTTTATTGAAGATTAATTTTGGATGTAATGAAAGCATTATATTGAAGAGGGGTTCAATAGGAGCACGTAGGCGAAAACGGGGGTCAATTCGGAGTTCGGACGAGGAAGATACGGCCGAAACAAGAAAGATGCGCAATCATCCAGATTCAGGATCTGGACGTACTTCCATAACTTTGGACGCCCGTCCAACCCCGGTGGCTAGCAATTTGTTTCCTTGTATATCTAGGTTTTTATACATAGTATATATATGACTCCTTGTGGACGAATTATACAACCTTTTACCTTAGTTTTAGCTCTAGTTTCGCATTCAAATACTCTAGTTTAGATTTCCTTTGTTCGATCCGGATCGTTGTTCGTTTTTAATTCAAGACTACTTCTTTTAATTCGTGTTCTTCGTTCTTCGTTTAAATTCGTAAGTTCTTTATTGCTTTCTTTTGCTTGATTAATTGCTTCTTAGATTCTTAGATTTAATTCTTAATTGCTTCGTTTAATTTCATTGGTTTAATTTCGTTAGTTTTTAGTTTAGATTCGTTTTTCTTAGTTTTCGATTCCTTCGTTTTTCAAGTTCTCATAGTTAGATTTATTCGCTTAATTTTCTGATTTAATTGTTATGTCTAGATTCATTTTCTTCGTTGCTTTCGTTATTGCTTTCTTTTCAATTCCATGCCTAGGTAGTTTAATTGCTTTCGCTTAATTTCTCTCGTTTAATTAGTTTAGATTATTTATTTGCTTTCTAGATTAGTTTATTTACTTGCATTGATTTACTTTCTTGCCTAGGATTTAAAAACCAAAAACCCAACAATTCTTTTTACTTGCTTTCTTAGATTTAGGCTATATTAAGTTGTTTTGCTACACGATTATTTGCCCTGTTATGTTTTCTTTGAGATTCGACATTGGGTTTTTACTTACTAAGTGCTAGGATAGATTTCGTTCTATTGCGAACACTTTTTAGTGAAACAAATTTTTGGCGCCGTTGCCGGGGAAAACTTTAGGCTATTTAATTGTGTAGTATTTTATTTATTTTATTTGTTTTTCATTTGATTTCTTTCTCCTTCCACTCGGTACGTTTAATCCTTTTGTTGAGTGTTGTTTATGCATGGTCGCCGAAGTCTTCAAAGGAAATTAGCGCCGCACATCGACAACATCAATCAAAGGAAAGCAATTCTAGCCGCGAGGGAGGAAGAGGAGATCGATTCCCAAGACATATCCTTAGTCTTGTTATTTGTAGAGCCCGAAGTAATGGCAGCCAGAGTTATGGGCGATTTTGCTCGCCCCACATTCACAGCCACCACTTCGGCGATTGTCCTGACAGAAGCGGTCAGGAATCATGAGCTTAAACCTCACCACATGGCGTTGCTCCCATCCTACCACGGGCTGCCCAACGAGGATGCATTGACTTTCATTCGAGAGTATTGCACGGTGGTGCAAACTTTCCCACTCTCGGGACTCATGGAGGACAACTTGAAGATGAAGTGCTTCCCGTACACTCTCAAGGATCGAGCAAAGTCATGGTATTTGGCGCTTCCGGCCAACTCTCTCACAACATGGAATGCCGTTTGCAAGAGATTCATGCTCGAGTACTATCCGAACCGCAAGACTCAAGAGGTGCGGTCGAAGATCATGAACTTTTCCCAAGATAACGATGAGCCGTTTCACGAAGCATGGGAGAGGTTCCAAGAGCTACTTCAACAATGCCCTCATCATCAAATGGCATCGGAGTTGCTCTGGCAATATTTCTACGACGCACTCAATCAAACTTGTCAGTTCATGGTGGATATCTCGGCCGGAGGCAAGACAGCTGATGAGATGAAGACTATATTCGAGACGCTCGCTGGGAGTTCTCAACAAAAATCAGCAAGGCCAAGGAAAGTGGAGGCAAGTGTGATCTCGATGAGCCCCGATATGAAGAAACAAATTGCCGACATATATAGGGATCTCGAGAATTTAAAATGAAGCAGAGTGCACCGGCCCGGAAGGAGGAAGAGAGGAAGCCGGACCAATGCAAAATTTTGGTAGAGTTGGGACACATCAAGGAGGTTTGCCACAACATGGGAGCATTCACTTATGAAGGAGGAGCCGATGTCTATGCTGCCCAAGGTTACATGTCACAAGGACCACCACCTCAAGGGCAAGGTACGAACCCGAATTTTCAATATCGTCGCCCCCCTCCATATAACAATCCCTACCCTCCTCAGAATTCATACTACTCCCCTCCTCCACCATATTATCCACCTCCACAATATCCTCCCAATCCATATTATCCACCACCTCCATACTACCCACCTCAACCTACTCATACACCACCACCACCACACCCTAATTCTCGTCCCCAAGGACCTCCTCAAAAGCCTCCCGTCGATGAGAGCCTTTCCACATTCCTCCATGAAGCAAAATTGGCCCGAGAAGCCCAAGATGCTACTATTAAGAGGCTCGAGACGGCCATTGGTCAAATTTATGGTTCCATGCACTTGATGCAACAACCGGGGCGGATTCCGAGCCAAGGGATTCAACCACAATAAGCTAACGAGGTGCAAGTCCCGTATCCCCTATACGTTCCTCCTTTTCCACCTCATTAAGCCCATGCAGTCTCGGTGTTGCGTAGCAGAAGACAGGTGGACAATGGAGCTACGATGCCGCCTCAAGGCCGTTCAAGTGATAGGGGGTGCCCGAATCCACATTGGAGCTCGACGCAAAAATGGGCAGGTCACAGAGTTGGATGTGCGTCCAAGCCAGTTGGATGTCCGTCCAACACTAGACGAGTGAAACATTCAACAAAACCGGAAGTTGGACGTACGTCCAACATAGTTTGATGGCCGTCCAACCCCGACGAGCCGCGCACGGAGTTTGAGGAAGCCGAGAAGGAGGCCCAACCTCTTCACAAGACGCCCAACCCATATGTTCCGCCTATTCGTAGTAATGTGAAGAAGGAGAAAAAGGATCTCGAGCCTATCAACTCGTTTCCTAAAAGAGGGGATCCTGGAGGTTTCGACTTGAGTATTATTTTGGATAGCGGAGAGACAGTCTCGGGATTGATGGGTTTAGGAGCTGCGGTGAATTTAATGCCGTACTCAATTTTTGAGAAGATGAACTGAAGAATCCTTCAAGCCACCGACATTCGCATTGAGCTAGCGGATGGCACCGTGAGTAGTCCATTGGGAGATGTGGAAGATGTCACTATCCTCGTTGGTGGGATTCGAGTCGTTATCGATTTTGTTGTGCTTCATGAAGGCAAGGGAGCTAAGAGTGCAACCGGACATCTACTCTTGTTAAGACGACCATTTATGGCCACTACTCGAGCTCGGATTGATGTAGGTGTCGGCACATTGAGCATGGTCAGTGAAGGAGGTTCAGTAACATTTTCGGTATTTGGAAATTCACCTTCTATTCCTACTTCCTCTCTTCATTCATGCTCTTTTGTTAAGCTTGCTAACCCTCGTGTTGAGGAAAATATTTGTGAGACTTTTAACAGGGTAGCAGCTCTTGAAGAATTCATTGAAGATGAAGAATCCATTGAAGATGACGAATTCTTTAGTTGTGTAGATGAGGAAGAGGACATCATCGACCAATTTCTACGGAATTTGGAGGAGATTGAAGAAGTAGTAGAGGAAAACTCGAAACATGCATCGAATGAGGAAGTTGTCATGGACTCTTTTCTTTCTAACCTCACCAATTGTGAAACATCTTTTCTTGCAGAGTTTACTTCGAAGATGTTTGAGGGAGAGTTCGAACTAAGTGTGGGGGAGTCGAGAGTTGATGATGACCAAGTTTTTCGAGATTGTTCGAAAAAGAAGTGTGGGTATGTCGCAAAGAGCACCAACACGCCGCTTGGTGGGAGGTAACCCACGTAAAAAAAAATTAGAGTAGGCTTTATTTTTATTATTTTAGTTGTTTTTCGTTTGTTTTCTTTTGAATTTCGTGCAGGGAATAGTTTACAAGGAGGGTATGAAGAAGAGAGAGATCGAGCCGGGCCCGAACGATCCCCGTTTTTGGGCCCCGAACGATCCCCGTTGGCAAGATCCACGGTTCCGAGGTCCATACAACCCATAGCTTTGTTTTGTGTCTTTCTATTTTTGTTTTGAGTCTTTTATTTCTTGGTTTTGTGTGCTTTTACGCTTTGGTAGTTTGTTTTGGTGTTTGTTTTGTAGGTACTACTTGGAGTCTTTCGAGATTTTGAGTTATTGGTCGTCATCTTGCGATAAGTTCCTTCTTTCCTTCTCCTTTATATTTTCTTGCAATGGGGACATTGCTTGATTTTAAGTGTGGGGGAGGGTCTTTGAAACTTTTGGCATGATTTGTTTGTTTTTGTTTGCTTGATCGAGTCTTGTATGTGATCAAGTTTTGTTATTCCCCACTTAGGAATTTGGTTGAATTCGAGTTTATAAGCATGTGACATAGGATTGATTTGAGTGATTTGATGATGGAGTATTTACTTGTTGGAATTGATAGCATGAGTTAGGTTGGTTTAGTCTTGAGTTGTGATTGATTATGATTTGATGAATTGTGGGGCATGATTGATTTGAGTTGTGAGAAATTGATTAATGATTTTGGATTTTGAGTGATAAATCTAGATTATTGCAATTTGGATTGCTAGTTTACTTTCCCCTTATATATGTAAAAAAAAAGAGTTGTGCTTTTATGTGAATAAAAGAGTTGATAGGATTCTGCTCCTCTTACTTGTAACGTATATAAATACTAGAGTAATGAGCATGAGAAACCACATGAAAAGGCTTCGAGAGACCCTCGAATGATTACATTTCATGAATTATGTCCTAAATGATACTCGTGTATGTGAGAATAAAGTGTTCGTAGGTACTCTACTCCTCTTGACAATGAGTACGGGAAACTGCACTAGGATGCTCGATGAGACCCATCGATGATTAAACCTAGTTAATTATGTACCAACTCGTTCACATGTAAAAATAAAATAAAATAAAAAGAGAGAAAAAAAAAGTTATATTTGTGTTTGAGTTGAATAAAAGGGGAAGTAGGCAAGATGTCTAAGTTGTGGCGATTTTAGGTATCTGTGAGATGAGTGTATCGTTGCTTTTCCTCATACTTGGATTCATTTATAAGCCACATAGTTCATCAATGATAGATTGTTCGTAACTTGGGATTAAGGTGACTTTGTTCGTTACTTGTCGATTCTGGTGATTAAATGTTCTATGATTTGAATTGTTTGAATTGAGTCTAAGTTGTATGATTATATTGCTTGAGGACAAGCAAAGTTGTAAGTGTGGGGGATTTTGATTGGTGTCTAGTTGTTAGGTTTTTAGTCGTCTTTTCGTGTTCATTTTCCTTTAGTTTTTGTGTGTTTTCTTTGTTTGTGGCTATGATTTGGTTGCTGTGGAGTTTTTGGTATTGTAGGATAAAAAGGGCGGAAACGAGAGGAAAACGTTAAGAAAGGTTGTTGAGCAATCATTGACCTCAAGTTCTAACCTATCATAATTTTATCGAAGATTCATTTTGGATGTAATGAAAGCATTATATCGAAGAAGGGTTCGATAGGAGCACGTAGGCGAAAACGGGGGACAATTTGGAGTTCGGATGAGGAAGATACGGCCGAAACAAGAAAGATGCGCAATCGTCCAGATTCAGGATCTGGACGTACGTCCAGAACTTTGGACGCCCGTCCAACCCCGGCGGCCAGCAATTTGTTTCCTTGTATATCTAGGTTTTTATACCTAGTATATATATGACTCCTTGTGGACAAATTATACAACCTTTTACCTTAGTTTTAACTGTAGTTTCGCATTCAAAGACTCTAGTTTAGATTTCCTTTGTTCGATCCGGATCGTTGTTCGATTTTAATTCAAGACTACTTCTTTTATTTCGTGCTCTTCGTTCTTCATTTAAATTCGTAAGTTCTTTATTGCTTTCTTTTGCTTGATGAATTGCTTCTTAGATTCTTAGATTTAATTCTTAATTGCTTCGTTTAATTTAATTTGTTTAATTTCGTTAGTTCTTAGTTTAGATTCGTATTTCTTAGTTTTCGATTCCTTCGTTTTTCAAGTTCTCATAGTTAGATTTATTCGCTTAATTTTCAGATTTAATTATTATGTCTAGATTCGTTTTCTTCGTTGCTTTCCTTATTGCTTTCTTTTCAATTCCATGCCTAGGTAGTTTAATTGCTTTCGCTTAATTTCTCTAGTTTAATTAGTTTAGATTATTTATTTGCTTTCTAGATTAGTTTATTTACTTGCTTTGATTTATTTGCTTTGGTTTACTTTCTTGCCTAGGATTTAAAAACCAAAAACCCAACAATTCTCTTTACTTGCTTTCTTAGATTTAGGCTAGATTAGGTTGTTTTGCTACACGATTATTTGCCCTGTTAAGTTTTCCTTGAGAATCGACATTGGGTTTTTACTTACTAAGTGCTAGGATAGATTTCGTTCTATTGCGAACACTTTTTATTGAAACAATATGTTAAGGGGGAACTTAACGGGACACTTTAATAAAATGTATTATGTGTTTTGATTAGATTCTAAATCCCCCTATCTAAATCCTATTCCCAAGCGAACCTATTTTGATGAGATAGGATAGAATTTTTCAAGCTTATTATGTTAGGAAAACTTGTTTTAGTTTTAGTCGCTTTAGGTTAGACTACAGGTTTTCAAGCGAAGCGAGAAGACCGACAAGCAGCCGCTACAGTACTGGACGCTCCAGTTACTGTAACGCTTGGCTTTTAGCCATTTTCGGAAAGAAGATAAACAGGCGACTGAAAAGCTGTAGGTCAATAGCAAAGTACTGTCGAGTGTGGAGGGACAAAGCCACCAACCTTCAACGGCTCCAGTCCAACTCCCACACTATAAATAGTGGAGTGCAGAGAAGAGAAGACTTAGATCACTTACGATATTTTTCGGCGCTCAAAGCAAACAAGCACTCTCAAAATTCCAGCATTCTTTCAGAGTTCTTGTTTAATTTATAGTGTTCTCCAAGTTTCAACTTCACCGAAACTTGAATCTCTACAACCTTCACTCATAGAATCTAAGCCCACTCATATATCCAAGCTTAGAAAAGAACTCTACCCCTTTGTATTCACTGTAAAGAGTTCTTCACTTAGAGTGTTTTCCAAACCAAACTCAAAACCCTTGTTCTTGTCAAGTGTGTTAGAGTTTGTGTTGTGTAGAAAGGTTGCTGTAAGATCTAAGGTTCTAATTTCATCGATAGTAGGAACCTCGATCGTAGAGTATAGATCCAAACTTACACCTTCCTCGACTGTGTAAAGCTCGATCTTAGCTACGTTTTGTGGAGAACCAGTAATCTCCTCGTGTTTGTTGTTTCGGATCCAAGCGAGTGAAGCTCGATCCAGACCTGGTTTTTGAGGAACCCGTAATCCTCAAAGTTTCTTAAGTGAAAAGGAATTGTTGCAGCGAGCAACAAAGTGGCCGTAGGTGTTTTACCACCGAACCACTATAATCCCAGGTGTCGTATTTCTATCTTTAAGCTTTCAATACTTTACTTGCTTTATTTATCATATTGCACAAGCATATAAACAAACTCAAAATGAAGTTTTAAATACTTAGGAAAGATATAGCTCACCAAAATTCCGCATTCGCAAGCGAGTCACTCTGTGATCAAGCTTACGCTTAGGTCAAGAGTTAAGCTTTACACTGTAGATCAAGCTTGCAGCTAGGTCTTAATGACTAAAGCGACCTGAGTCTTGCAACTCTGAGATAAATTGAAAAGAAGTTGAAAAACTTCTATTACACGTATTAACCCCCCCCCCCCCCCCCCTCTACGTGTAATCCTCTTATCATATCCGGGACCAACATTGTTTACAAGTCTTATTAATTGCGTTGTCTTTACATTCCTTTGTTCTTTTACATTCTGTCTTGGGCAACGCCCACCAAAAACGTGACAATTTGACTTGAAAAGATTATTAGCCAACTCCTCATGGGATCGACGCTGTGCTTACCACTACTATAGAGTCTTGGGCATAGGCTTATATAATTATTGATTGCGGCTAAACGACGATCGCATCAAAGATTCAAGATTTCGTTCAAGATTCAACAATTCACATCCCGACGTATAATCCACCAACTGATCAATTCTCGGGAGTGGATAATGATCCTTGGGGGCATACTTTGTTCAGGTCCATGAAATCAATACACATTCACCAAGTACCCGTGGTTCCTTTGGCTACCATTACAGTATTTGACAGCCATTCCGGGAATTGTACCTCCCTTATACGCTTGGCTTCCAGTAATTTTACGACTTCTTCTCTAATGATCTTGTCCTTTTCAGGACCAAATTGCCTCAACTTTTGCTCTTGTTTTATCGTAGAATCCACATTTAAACAATGCATGGCTACTGCAGTGTCTACCCCCACCAGGTCAGATGATCCGAAGGCGAAGACATCCGCATTCTTTTGCAAGCATTGCACCAGCTTTTGTGATAAATCTTCGGGCATCTGAGTGCCAATTCTAGTGGTAAAACCGTTTTTACCCGGGATTAACTCCACTGCTATTAGTTGTTCGGCCGGGATCATCATCAGGTTTTGTCCTTCTTTAGAGGTATCGACAGAGCTTTTTCTCTTCACGTTCTGCTTCGAGTCTAGGATCAATGGGTTCTGGTACGGCCCATTTTTTAGTTTTCCCAACTTTGACCGATTGGATGTAGCATCTTCGCGAAGTCATCTGACTTCCCGACACCTGGCCTATTCGATTTCCCACAGGGAATTTCATCATTAGGTGATAAGTAGTTACTATTACCCGAAAGGAGTTTAGAGCTGCTCTCCCCAAAATAACATTATAGGATGATTTTTGGCGTACCACCAAAAAAGTAATTAGCTTTGATGCTCTTACAGATCCTTCGCCCAATGTTAGCATTAGGTCAATAGACCCCAGTGACATAACAGAGCTTCCAGAGAAACCGTGGAGGGCTGTTTTGACGCCTTCCAGAGGCTTCTGCAAATTCGTCTGATTGAAACAATCTTCATAAATCACATTGACTGATGCACCAGTATCTACGAATACCCTTTGGATCTAATATCTTTCTAGTTCCACCGTGTTAACAAGAGCTTCATCATGCGGGTGGATTATGGCTTTGTTATCTTTATATCCGAAGGATATTTCTAGGATGACCAGGCTTCCTTCTTATCTCTCGGATGTGTGCATTTCCCTGACAGATGCATTTAGGCTTCTGCTAGAATTTTCCGCAACAGGGCTTCTGTGTATCATTTGGATCACCCCTCTGGGCCCCGCATCTTCTTCAACATTTGAGACTTTGTCATCCATCTCTCTGCGTCTCTTGTTTTGTCCCGACTCCCTTCGGACATATTCCAAGAGCTCTTCTTCTAGTATTAGCTTTTCAGTGGCTATCTTCAAGTTTCTACAATTGTTGGTAGTATGACCATAATCATTGTGGAACTTGCAGAACTTATCAGAAGGAGGGTTCCTTGGCGGATGTCTATGCCCCATTGGGGTCCTGCACTCCGGGCTTTTTCATGACTACAGCAGGTTGTCTGTTAAGAGGAGTAAAAGATCGAAGGAATCGTTGGTTCCTATCAGCTCTCTTGGCATCCTAAGCGGGCCTTTTCTATTCTTCAAATTTCTTTTCCTGTTTGAAAGCAATTTCGGCCCTTTTGGTGTTCATGGCCTCTTCCATGTGAATGTACTTTTGCAACCTTGTCAATAATTCCTGGAAGAAGTTCGCCTCTTTTTTGATTAGCGATGCAAAGAATTGTCCTGGCCTTAGGCCCTCCACACAGGAATGTAGCTTCAGTTTTGGCTCCACTCCCGGTATTTCCAACACAGCTTCATTGAAGCGGGTCATGCAACATAGCTTCATTGAAGCGGGTCATGTAGTCCCTCAAACTTTCATTAGGACCTTGTTTGATTGTTGTCAGATGCAGAGAGTTTTTAGTCGTCCTTTTCGCACTGACGAATTGTTGTAGAAATACCTCTCTCAGATCCTGGAAAGAGTGAATTGAGAATTTTGGCAGCTATTTGAACCAGTGCTGGGCTGGTCCAGAAAGGGTGGTGAGAAATACTCTACACTTAACACCTTCGGAGTACTGGTGTAACATGCATAAGCTTTCAAATTTCATCAGGTGCTCTTCAAGATCACCTTTTCCCTAGTATTCGCAGGAAATTATTTTGAAGTTCTTCGGGATGGGATCTGTTTGAATATCCGCAGAGAAAGGACTGTTCTCATCAATATAAGTATGGGAGAGCTCAGATCTGCGTCATTTGTCTTTCTGGGTTATGGAGCGCTCTTCCTTCTCCTCATCATTAGGGATCTGGCTTTCGCCTATATGTGCTTTTGCTCCTTCAGAAGCTTCCTCTGGCATTGGTTGACTCTTTTTTAGCTTTTCCAGCTCCTTTGTCAGAAGCTTCATTTGCTCTTGTTGCTGAGCAAGTTGTTTAACCAAGGCATCTGTGTCACCCTTTTTTGGATTATCTTCTAACTCTTCTGGATCTTCTCCCTCCGCCGACTCCCAATCAGTGATGAAACCCTCTTCTTGCACGGGTGTCATTAGGGGTAATTTGGTGGCCAATTCTTCAGTCACGCTTGAGTTTTTGAGAGCATGCTTCTGCTTATGTGTCCCAGGGGTGCTTTTACTACCCCCTCCGTGGACGTCGTTTTGGGCATCTGCTCCTTTAGGATTCATCCCGAGGGCGATGAGTTTTTTATCCACAACTCCATCAATTACGCCTTCTATGAGGGCTTTCATTTGCAACAACATTGTGGGAGAGAAAATAGCTTCAGCATTGACGCTGGCTTTTGTTAATAAAGTGTTTCTCCTTTCATGCCCAGGCGAAGGAGTCTCCGTATTTCCAGGAATTTGTGAACCTTCCTTTTGGACGGCATCTGAGCTTGTAGCCATTTTTGGATGGTTCTGCAGATTTTCAAGAGTTCAGAACATCAGTTTCAGGTGCCTATTAGATAGGGCTTAATAAATGTTGCCTATTAAATAGGGTTTGATGAGTGTCGCCTATCAGATAGGGTATAGAATGTTTGCCTATTATATAGGGCTTATTGAGTGTTTGCCTATTATATAGGGCATTGTTGAATGTTGTCTATTATATAGGGCTTATAGAAGGTTGCCTATTATATAGGGCTTTAGCAAGCATTTTAGTTTGTTTGCAGAGAATTGATGCCTTTTAATGTGGGGCCCCCTTATCAAGGTAAGGGGGGTTACCTCGTCATTTTTGGCACTTTGTTTATGGTTTTGTCTCATGTAGTTTTCAGTTCATGATAGCACAGGGACCTATGATTTTATCATAGTATTTCCTCTGTTCTCATCAATCCCTCATAACCAATGGACCTATTTATGATTAACGACTTTGGCGGAACTCTAGACTCACCAGTTGTCGATAAAGGGGTTGTTGATCACACTATTTCTACCACACAAAAATAGGTATAGTATAAGAAAGTACGAGTATCGTATCCACAGGGATTGACAAGTCGAAACCACACACAATACCTTTACTCTAGAACTAAACTGACGTCTAAGCAATTAGGAATTTGGAATTGTGGTATTTATAAGCTAGGAAAATAAATAAAAGAGTCAATTTAAATAAACACGAAAATAAACAATTAATAGAGCAAATAACAATTAAGGAAATAACTCAGCAAGGTAAAGTCAAATAAATCAAATAAGGAAAAGTGTTGATTCTAGGGAAGCCTACCTAATCAAAAACATGTAAGTAATTAATGCATACAATTAACCAATTTAATCCAATCTAAATGTGATACATGAAAATAACCTAACACTCCGATTAAGGCAATGCAAGTCGTCACCTAATAAGATCCTAATATCCTCTCGGACGCATAGATATCAAATTAAGTGCAAAATAGAACAAGTATCAATGATATAATCAACTAGGTTCAACTATGACACCCAAATCAATTATATATGAACATATGATAATTCAACCTCAACTAAGACAATCAAACTATCATACCATGTATTCAAGAGATCTATTATGCAATTATCCAATCAAGGCATAAACATATAACTATGCATACATAATTAGTGATCAAGTAATCATGCATGAGAATAAGCACCATGAAACATGCATCTAGATTGGAAGGTTAATTGTAAACAAAAACACTTACATAAATTCAATTAGGCATTCAATCCCTAAAATCAACTAAGGAATTTAGATAGACATAATTAAAGCAAACATAACCACAAATAATTGAAAGAACATAATTAAAGAGTAAGAGTAAGAAAAACTTAAACACAAACGAAGAACTTCGAATCTTGAATCTTGCATAAACTTGAATAATCTCCAATGTTGAATACAAAAAAAACTCTAAAGTAAAAAATATAAAAGTGCTAAGAAGTATGAAAGATGTTAGGGTTTACAATGCTAGGCTAGGAATATATAGGAGAAATTTACATAAGGAATTATTAACCAAAAAGGAATCTAATTAAATATGGTATGAAATCTAGGCTGGAACCCCCCTCTCGACACACTGCCTCTTGATAGACCTCTCGATCGAGAGAGGTATCGAGAGGTGTAGAAAATGCTATCGATCGAGAACTGCTCCAGAAGGTATCCTCTCGATATCCCTCTCGATCGAGAGAGGTATCGAGAGGTCTTCATTCGACTTCAAAACTTGCATGTCGAACTCCGATCTTCACGCCTTGTCTCGTCTCGGGGTTTGATCATCAAAAGTTGCCTAAAAACACAGAAAAACACCCACAAGCATAATATTGCCCAACATAATGAAAACCATATAAACTATAGACAATACTACACAATCGAGACTCATAAACAACTCTTTTTGATTATAAAATTAAGGTAAATTTCACATTATATCAAATCCCCCAAACTTAAACATTGTTCGTCCCGAACAATACCAAAACATAAACAATAGACTCTAGCATTGTGAACTATATAGGCCTCAAAACATTTTCAAAAACAAACTCATGGTCATGATCAAAACTATGCACACAACCTTAGCATCATTAACACAATCTTCTCAACAAATTTAAAACATGTCAATCCATCAAAGAACACTCTCCAACATGTGAGATATATGTATGTAAGTGAACACTCAACTCTCTCAAAGAAAAGATGTATGAAATAATGCACATCATAGGATTCACTCAACATCAATGTAATGCAACATGTTTACCATAGGCTTGCCCCTAATCTCAACATCTACACCTAATGTAATATTCACAAACTAGGATAAAAAAGGTCTTTATAAAGCTTGTAATGTAGGGACATTGGTTAAGGTAGGGAATATATAGGCTAAGTGACTCAAATACTCCAAATTATCAACCTCTTTTTAACTCCAAACAAAGTATGGATTTTTATCTCCATCTTCTACCATCCAACACCTCTACAAAACTCAAAATATCATAGATGCAAAGTATATAACACAAGCTAACTATCCCCTTATGATTTTATTCTTATTCTCTCTCTCTTTATTTTTTTTTTCTTTACTAGAGCTCAACTAATGAATGTTCTTTCTAATGATGAACAAGGGCTCTATATTTTTTTCTTTTCCTTTTTTTTAATAAGCTTATAGGGATAGCTAACTATATTTAATCAAGCATCTAATTAAAAATCCTTTTCTTTTTCTCCTTCTACACCACAACAATTATTTTCTCTTCAACTCCTCCCACATCACCAACTAAATCCACTAAAGATACCTTTATCCATCCAAACCTCCTATCATCCGGTTTTACAAAGAATGGGCTAATAAAGGTTCAAAAGGGGTAAACGAAGATTATGATCAAGGTTTAGTGTATGGGAATCATGTGGCTATAGAAAGATGGCCTAAGATCATATCCTAGTTCATAAATATACTAAGGTCTTGATGGAGAAATAGGGCAAGTTCTAGAAACAATGAAGCATACATGATCACTCAATCAAAGAATAGGCATAAATATGCACAAATAGCTCAAATCTCACGGGTTCAAACTAACTAGTTCCCGACATCATAACATGCTTCAAACTCATCAAATAAATCGCGTCGCTTCGCCAAGGTTCCATGCATAATAAAGATCATGAATTTTTCTCCAAAAATCAACAAAAATTTCTATCATCGGCCAAATTCACAATACTATCATCACATGCTTACTTGACTCGATTTAACCTAAGACTCTAAAAATAAAAGACTACTAAAACATACCCCAAAATAATACTAAACAAATAAAAGACTCTTAAAAACAAGAAAACAAATAAACTTGGGTTAACTTAGACACTCTTTCCCTCCCCCAAACATATTTCAAAGCATAGCAAAGAAATAAGTTTAAAGAAAAGAAGTAGGCTAAGTTAACTCAAAAGCACTCAAGGAAAGGGAGGAGGGGGTGGGTCATTGGGCCTTTCATACATCATCCTCCGGTATTGCTCTTGGTACGCCCGTTCATCTTCTCTACGCTTCCTCTCAGCTTCACGGGCTGCTCTCTCTTCTTCAGAGAAAGTGGTGAAGGAATTTCGAAGGCCTCCAACCTCGTCCCTCAACGACCCCAACTCTTGACGAACCTCTCCCACTTGCTCACGAACAAACTCCCGATATAGCAAGTGGTAGTTGTCGAAAAGTTGCGAGTTCTCCTCTTGGTAAACTCGCATCGGCTCATGAAAATCCGGGGCGGCCATTTGGAACGCGGGCTGTGGACCTCCAACTCCATCGCCTTCTTCATCATTGCCTTCTTGATGTTGCTCCTCTTGATCAAATCCTTGCTCGTATTGCTCGGCTTCTTCTTCATCATCTCCTTCCTCATCATCATCTCCTCCTTCTTGTGGCCTTGGACCTCCTTCGGGCCACATGAGTTGCTTGTGTTGAGGAGAATTCATCCTCCCATTTCCCCGTTGTAGCTTCTCATTCCCAATCACCTCGGTTAAGTAGTTGTTTGGCAATGGGAACAGAAAAACTCCACTCAACCCATGGAGCTTCAAGAACCACCCGGATGTGTCGAAAGAGATCATCCTTGCAAACTCCAAAGTCCTCCTATCCACAAAGATGGATGTAGACACCGGCTGCTCCCGAATTTGCACGTTGAAGTGTCTAGCAATCGGGGTGACGAATGCTCCAATCCCGATCTTTTGTCCTCCGAACAATTAGGCTTGATTCTCCATGTGTTCTACAAGGTAAAGGGCTGCATCTTGGGATTGTCCTCGATAAGATGTCCAAATGAGATGTGCATCGGTGGCAAGGAAGGTGCCGGAGTCATGGCGGGAATGAATAGAACAAGATCAACCGGTGGAAATAGCGAAACGTGGGATTGCGAATCGAAGTGGCCTTTGCAATCGCCGGGTTGTAGGACTTCTTCCTCTCCTCTTCGTAATCCACAAATTGACTCCACAAATGTTGAAGATTAGGGTGGTTGTTACCCAAGTACTCCCCATTCTTATCTCCTCTGATAATGTCATCAAGTTGATCCATGGTGAGCTCCCTTGGTTGGCCTCCCAGTTGGAAACGAATGATGTGGGGCACTTGATTGACTCGCTCCACCACCAAAGTCGAGAGAAACTCCACCGTCAAGATGTGATACGTCAAGGGTTGCCTTGAAATATGTTGGTGAAGCCTCCTCGTTGTATCATTTGGGTGATCTCATCGGCTATTCCCATGGCCTCTATCGTCTCGGGTGGAGGAAACGACAATGCTTGTGCTTGAGTTGCACAAGATGGGACCATCTCCTCTTCGCCTCCGCCGTGGTGAGCTTTAGCTTGAACGCCTTGGGCTCCAGATTTGCAGGCAACGACCTTGCCGGCGGCATTCGGTTCTCCGGGATAGTCTTGTCGTTCTTCCACGTATCCTTAGCCTTCTCCTTCCCCTTGCCCTTGCTTGAAGAAGTCGAAGCAACACTCTTTCCCTTGTCTCTTGCCATTTTAGTACCTAAAAAATTTCACAAATTAATACAAGAGGTGCAAGAATATAGCAACAAAATTCATCTTCCCCCAAACTTCAACCAAATTCAATACTCCCCCATTATCAATTCAATGTTTTTGCCTCACAATCCGCACATTCATCACACTAAATCTCCCAACAATATTTTACCTCATGGCACAATATCAATCCAATGCATATAAATCAAAGAATTTCCTCAAATTCATAGACAAATTCAAAGACCCATTCAAAAATCAACATGCATTCATCTTTTCAATCCTCAATGAATCCAATTCATTCAAATAATACAAAGCAATTCATAGATTCAATCCAAAATTCTCAATCTAATACCCAATCTATTAATCCACGAATTTAACCAACAAAAACAAATTTCAGTCGGTCAAAACATGCGTATTCATGTAGAGAATCAAGAATTAATAAGAGAGGGGCGAGAAATCGAGTACCTTGAGATGAATCGAAGAGAGAAAATTGAAAAGTGCTCTTGTGTTCTTGAGAGAATTTGTGTTTGTGTGTGAATGGTATGTGAATTGTGTGTATTTGGTATATAAATAGAGTGAATAAACCTGGTCAAAGTTGGTATAGGGCTCGTCAACGACCCTCTTGATACCCCTCTCGATCGAGAGAGGTGTCGAGAGATGCCTACTGGACTCCGTGATTTGACCTCTCGACAGGCCTCTCGATCGAGAGAGGTGTCGAGAGGTTTTGCACTGCACATACTGTCCTCCCCTCTCGATCGAAAACACGGGGGTCTCGATCGAGAGGCATCACGTGACAAACCTGGGCACAATATTTAAGAATCTCTCGATACCCCTCTCGATCGAGAGAGGTGTCGAGAGACCCCTACTGGACAACAAAGTTTCACCTCTCGACAAGCCTCTCGATCGAGAGAGGTGTCGAGAGGTCCTGCCCGAATTTTGTTTTCTACACAACACTTAGAATTTGTTAGTACATTAAGGGGTTCGACTCTAAAATACGAAAATTTAACTACGACTCTAAAAATAAAAATAACGAACTAATGAAAACGGGATACGAGTATTGGGTTACCTCCCAACAAGTGCTACGTTTAACGTCTTTAGCCAGACGATACCTCCTTTCAAGCTTGGGTCATCAAGATAAGTGGCCGCTTTCTTGGGGTATAGAGGCAACGGCTTGAAGTAGTGCTTGAGTCGATGTCCATTCACCACGAATTTTTCACCATCATTCTTCAACACTTCGAATGCACCATTCTTCAAGTCCTTGTAAATAACGAATGGTCCCGACCACTTGCTTTGCAATTTTCCTGGACAAGTCGAGAATTAAAAACAAGGACATCATCACCAATTTCAAACTTACGCTTTTTGATGCTCAAGTCGTGAAATCTTGCGGCTCATTCTTTGTAAATCCTCGAATTCTCGAATGCCTCGTTCCTCCATTCATCAAGCTCCAACAAATCGTCGCACCTTTGACCCATGGCTTCCTTGAACTCGAAATTGATTCTTCTCGTTGCCCAATAAGCTTTGTGCTCCAACTCCATTGGTAAGTGGCAAGATTTGCCAAATAGCAATTGATATGGAGACCTTCAAATTGGCGTCTTTAAAGCCGTCCTATAAGCCCAAAGTGCGTCGTCCAAGTACTTCGCCCACTCCTTGTTGGTGACGGTCATCTCCAAAATTTGCTTAATCTCTCGATTAGTGTTGGGAATTGTTAAGGACTAAAATGTTAAGGGGGAACTACATGGGACATTTGTTAAATAAAGTCACTTGTTTTGATTAGATCCCAAAACCCCAAGCGTCCTTTTCCCAAGCGACCCATTTTGATGTAGTTAATAGGTTAGAATTTTTCTAAGCCTACACTGTTAGGATGGCTCTTTTATTTTGCTTAGATTAGGCTTCAAAAGTTCAAGTGAAGGCCACTCGCTTGAGTGTGTTTTCCAAAGCGAAGCAAGTCAAGCAAGTTGAAGTGAAGCGTGCCGAAGAATAGCGAAGCGAAGCGATCGCTACAGTAGATTCTAAGTGAGTCTGCCAAAGTGAAGCGAAGCGAGCGCTACAGTTCAAAGCAAGCGAAGCGAGTCTACCGAAGCGAAGCGAAGCGAAGCGAAGCGAATGCTGTAAAGCGAAGCGAAGCGAACGCTGCAAAGCGAAGCGAAGCAAGCGCTAAAGCAAAACGAAGCAAACGCTGCAAAGCGAAGCAAAGCGAAGCAAAGCGACCCGCTATAATATGATCCTAAAGCGACTCACTTCGGAGCGGCCGCTACAACTTCAAAGCGAAGCGAGCCACTACCTACCAGAAAGCGACAGCACAAATTCCCGCTCCGAATTTGAATTTCAGTCAACTAGAGATCTTTGCATTAATTGCGAGATCTCCACGTGTCGAACGAGGAGAGGAGCAGAGGAGTTGACTGCCAGGCCGACAAAGGCGCCGCTACAGTACTGGGTCGCTCCAGTTACTGTTAAACTTGGAAGTTAGCCAATTTTGGCAAAATGCCAAAACTGCGCGTCTGCAAAAGCTACTGCCTGCGCAAGTACTGTCGAGAGGAGGAGGGACAAGACCACCAACCAAGCAACGGATCTTAGCCAACCCTCCGCCTATAAATAGTGAAGGATGAAGACGTGAAGAGGTAGAACACTACTTGCGCATTCGAGCCTACTGCAAACAAACACTCCCAAGCCTTCGAGCAAATCTTCGAGTCTTTGTTTCAAGTGTTCTCCGAGTTTCCAGTCCATCGGAACTCGTCTTCACAACCTTCACACTTAGATTCTAAGCCAACTTCAAATATCCAAGCTTAGAAGAAGAACTCTACCCATCTTTGCATCTACTGTAAAGAGTTCTTCATTAGTGTGTTCGTCAACCAAAAACCCTAAACTGTTGTCTGTTAGGTTTTTGAGTCGTCGTTAGGTTGTTCAGATCCAAGGCCCTTCTTTCATCGATTGAAGAAGCCTCGATCGTAGAGTTGAGATCCAAGCTTACACTTACATCGTTTGTGTAAAGCTCGATCGAAGCTAGGCTGTAAGGAGAGCCCGTAATCTCCCTGTCTGTGTTTGACTGAAGCGAGTGAAGCTTCCAGTCTCTGTTAGGTTTGTGTAGTGAACCCGCAATCACTACGTCAGTCGTTTGATCTAGGCAAGTGAAGCCCGATCCCGACCAGGTTTTTGAAGGACCCGTAACCTTCAAGTTCTTGAGTGAAAAGAACAGTTGCCGTCGTGCAACAAAGTGGACGTAGGAGCGTTATCTCCGAACCACTATAAATCTCTGTGTCGTATCTCTCTTACCTTAATCTTTTTACAGTATTCGATTATCCATTGCACGTGCATATAAACAAACTTAACTTGGATTTTCAATTACCTAGGAAAGATTTTAGCTCACCAAATTCCGCATAAAGAGTAAAGTCTCACTCTTGATCAAGCTCTAAGCTTAGGACAAGAGATTCGTGATTGCTTTCGATCTAGCCCTCGGTTAGGTCTTTGCATTTCCAAAGAGCACTTTACTTTATACTCTGAGTTAAGGAATTGAAGTTGAAAAACATCAAAATACGTATTCACCCCCCCCCCCCCCCTCTACGTATTTTTCCTATAGCAAACCGGGACCAACAAGTGGTATCAGAGCAGCGGTTCTTTCGAGCCTCTGCTTTGCATATCCGAAGTGAGTCCCCACTCACTTCACGTTGTCTCACTGAACCGGATCCTATTTCCTAAGTGCATCAAAACCTCACCCACGCATATTGCATTTACTGCTGATAGTTTGCTATGTCTACATACAGTGCATCAAATCTTCCACAGTTCTCGATCGAAGGATACGAGATATGGAGTTTCCGAGTCGAGAGCTTCCTATGCTCAATCCACGACCGGATGTGGGAAGTCATTGAAGACGGACCAATCGAAATTAAGAAAGCCATATCTGTGGAGGTTCCAGCCGCTGAAGGACGTCCAGCCCACGTTCGACAACAGTACGTGGAGAAGGATAAAGATGAGTATACTCCAAATGACTTCAAAGTTGCCAACCTCGACAAGATTGCACGCCACACGATGCAGAGCACCGTGTCAGACGCATACCTTCCAAGGATTAGGAAGTGCGCAACAGCAAAGGAAATGTGGGAAACTCTAGCCCTCATTTCTCAAGGTACAGACAAAATCAAGGAAAACAAGCTCGCCGTTCAGATGCGGGAGTTTGAAAATTTGGTGATGAAGTCAGGAGAATCCATCGACGCCTTCGAGCTGAGAGTTACCAACATTACTGCAACTCTCAACTCGCTTGGGAAGGAACTCACAGACAAGGAAGTAAATCTGAAAATAGTCCGTGCTCTCACAAGGAAGTGGCAGACTATGAAGGAACTATATCTAGCTACCAAGGATCTAACGAAACTCACGCCAGAAGTGCTTTTCTCCGAGCTCAAAGCTCACGAGTTTGATCTGAATCGAATGAGCCTCGACGACGAGGATGAAGCGCCCACTACGTCAAAAGGAGTAGCATTCAAAGCTGCCGAAGGGCCAAGCGAGCAGTCGCTTGCCAAAATGACAAGGGAAGAGTTGGAAGAACACATTGCGTTCTTATCAAAGAACTTCAACAAGATGAACTCTCGAGTGGGCAAGTATAAAAGATTCTACAAGCAGTACAAAGGGAGGAGCACTGATGCTCGAGAAGGAAAAGGAAAGAGAGAAGAGACGACCAAGCCGATCCCGCGCGACATGATGGAAGTGGAGTGTTACCACTGCCACAAGATGGGCCACTACAAATCCGATTGCCCAAAGCTAAGTGCCAAAGAGCGCGAAGAATTGAAGGCCAAGAGGGATGCCCCAAGACGAGCGCTCGTAGCGAGTGAAATGCCGATCGCTTCAACTGAAGATCTCTCAAGCGACTCAGATGCATTCACAGATCCCAACTCAAGCGAGGGAGAGGATCTGGGACTCATGGCGCTCACCGATGAAGAAACTGGGGAGGTATTCTTCTATCCTTCAATCACTTCAATTACACTAGCACACACTGTCAATGAGGAAGAGCAATCCTCTACATGGAGTGAGTTGTTTGACAAACACCAGAAATTGTCAAGCGACCACGAAGTGGTAAAACAAGCTCTGTCTCGAAGCGAGAAGGAGAACCGAAAGCTAGCCACTGAGCTTGACCAAGTCAAACTTAATCTAAGGGCTATGACTAGTAAGTTCGAGGATCTCTTCGCTAGACATCAAAGCTTGGAGGGAAGGTATGAAACCCAATCCACTCTAGTTGCCAACTTAAATAAAGCATCATATGCTAGACAGGCACTAGAGAGTTCTCTCCTACCTTTTGGTAGAAAGGGAGGACTTGGATATGAGGGTGGACCTCCCAAGCCGACTGTCTTTGTTGGTGCATCACACACTTTACCATCAGTCACCTTGGAATTGCCCACTGCATCCAAAGCGACCACCAACAAGGACAAAGGCAAAATGGCTGAGAACCCTAAGAAGAAGCCTATGAAGATGTCTATATCTTTAAGGGCAGACCCTAAGGGCAAGCAAAGCTCAACAGTCCCTAGCACTCAACATGCTAAGTCTTACCAATCCAAGGGTAAAGGAAGAACTGTTGAAGCTTCTAAGTCTCAAGCCAAGACACGAGAGACAAAGGATCTACCTCCTAAAAGGAGGAGTAATGTCTATGTGTCACGTTATCCGGACTGGAGATGGTCCAACCGGACTAACGTTGAGGGGGAAAAACTTGAAGCAACCAAGAGGCCGCTTCAAACTTCCAAGGTTACTCAAGCGAGTCGGGGTCAAAACCCTAGTTGGACCGCTTCGAGGAAACCAAGCGAGCCGCTTCAACAGACTAGAAAACCTAAGTCAGTCTCAAAACCCAAAGCTAATCCGAAGCGAGTCGCTTCAGGATATAAGCAAAATGGGAAGAGCGTAGGTAGGTCTGAAGCGAGCCGCTACCCCTCTTGCACACACTGTTGCACGTGTGAAGCTGCCTATGGGCAGTACACCAAGTTTTCGAAGGTCGAGAAGCCCAAGACACAAGCTTCATCTCAAAAGAGAGTGAAGCAAGTGTGGGTACCTAAGGGAACTAACCTGCAAGGACCCAAACTGATTTGGGTACCAAAATCTGTCTAATTGCAGGTGAGCGCCGTGGATCCCATGCCAAGTGAGGGTCAACCAGTTTGGTACTTGGACAGTGGATGTTCAAGACACATGACCGGCATGAAAGCTCTACTTCACAACTACATAGAGAAGAAGGGTCCACACGTAACCTTTGGTGACAACTCTCGAGGAAGCACCAGGGGATACGGCGCACTGAAAGTCGGAAAGCTCAAAATTGAAGAGGTTTCCTACGTGGAAGGACTCAAGCACAACCTGTTATCTATTTCACAGTTTTGTGATAAAGGGTACAGGGTGGAGTTCATCTCCAACAAGTGCATTGTGAAGAGCAAACTCACATCCCAGATTGTGCTCACTGGAGTTAGACAAAGGAATGTCTACATAGCACAATGGGACAGCTGCAAGGAGGAAACTTGTCTAGTTGCAAGAAGTGCTACAGAAATTGGATGGCTATGGCACAGACGCTTGAACCACCTCAATTTCAAAGCTATCAATCGCTTAGCTCGAAAAGGTTTGGTGCAAGGCATACCGAATGAAGTCTTCATCAAAGACCATCCATGCTCACCATGCCAACGAGGGAAGCAGACGAAGAAGCACTTCGCCAGTCTCGAAGAAGCCTCATCAAAGCGAGTGCTCGAGCTGCTTCACATGGATCTGTTTGGTCCAGTTACTCCAGTTAGTGTAAATGGAAGAAAGTACACTCTAGTTATAGTCGACGATTTCTCTCGCTACACTTGGGTTGTATTTCTATTCAGCAAGAAGGAGACACTGACCAAACTGCCACAACTACTCAAGCGATTGGTGGTGGAAAAGAATCAAGCTATCGTGACCATTCGCTCCGACAAAGGCACAGAGTTCCTGAACTCTACAATTGAAGCATACTGCACGGAGCATGGCATAGCACATCAAACCTCTTCAGCACGCACTCCTCAGCAGAATGGAGTTGCTGAAAGAAGGAATCGAATCATCAAAGAAGCCGTTCGCACCATGATTGCTGACTCGAAGCTTCCGATGAAGTATTGGGCTGAAGCTGCCAACACGGCATGCTACACACAGAATCGGACGCTTCTCAACAAACGGCACGACAAAACACCATATGAAATATGGACAGGGAGAATTCCAAACATATCTTATTTCCATATCTTTGGTTGTAGGGTCTTCATTCACAACAATGGGAAGTCACAGTTGAAAGCCTTTGAAAGCAAAGCTGATGAAGGAGTATTCTTAGGATACTCTACATCTAGCAAAGCCTACAGAGTATTCAACTGTAAAACCCTAGTTGTGGAGGAATCACCCCATGTCGTATTTGATGAATCTTTTTTAAGTCTTCCACAGGAACAGGCTCAAGCGAATGAAAAGGATCAAAGCAAGGAACTCTCAAATCAACTCTCTTGGGACGTGCTTGATGAAGATGATGAGATCAAGGACTCAAGCGAGCAGGATCCCAAAGGAGAAGTCGAAGCTGCCCCCAAGATTCCTGAAGCTAGTGCTGGCCAAGCACCCAATCCTGTCGCTTCGGACGGTGAAGCGAGCGACAAGGAAGCGGATGAAGATGAAGCTGGCGGATCAAAGCGAGCATGGCTCAAGGATCACTCACCTAGCCAAATCATTGGAGATCCATCCAAGGGTGTAGTGACCAGAAGTCAAGTGTTTGGAGAAAGTGCCATGTTCAGTTGCTTTCTCTCAAACATTGAGCCATCAAGCGTGGAGGAAGCCCTAGCCGATTCTAACTGGGTGATCGCCATGCAAGAAGAACTGAATCAGTTCACCAGGAACGACGTATGGTACCTCGTGGATCGTCCCAAGTTTCAGCATGTTATTGGCACCAAGTGGGTGTTCAAAAACAAGACGGACGAGGACCACAACGTAGTGAGGAACAAGGCGCGACTAGTTGCCAAAGGCTACTGCCAAGAGGAAGGAATCGACTTTGACGAGACCTTCGCTCCAGTGGCACGTCTTGAAGTGATCCGTTTATTTCTAGCCTATGCAGCGGCCAAGAAATTCAAAGTGTACCAAATGGATGTGAAGAGCGCATTCCTCAACGGTGAACTCAAGGAAGAAGTGTATGTGGAGCAGCCACCGGGTTTCGAGCAGGGAGATAAAGTGTATCGCTTGAAGAAAGCCCTGTATGGGTTGAAGCAAGCTCCCAGAGCTTGGTATGATACATTATCTCAATTCCTAGTGGAAAATGGATTCCAAAAGGGAAAGATAGATCGGACTCTCTTCACCATCAATCATGGAGATGATATGCTATGGGTCCAGATCTACGTAGACGACATCATATTTGGGTCACCAAACCAGTCGCTTAGCGAGAAGTTTGGAGAGCTAATGAAGACGAAGTATGAGATGTCGATGATTGGCTTGATGAGCTGCCTTCTAGGTCTTCAAGTGAAGCAGCAGGATAATGGAATTTTCATCAACCAGGCCAAGTACACTCGAGATATGCTTGCCAAGTTTGGTGTTCAACATGCTAAAGCTGTGAAGATTCCTATGAATACCAACTGGAAGATGGAGCCAGACGAAGGAGGAAAGTCTGTAGATCCTACAGATTATCGTGCCCTAATTGGGTCACTTCTCTATCTCACTGCAAGCAGGCCAGATATTGCTTTTGCAGTCGGAGTCTGCGCTCGCTTCCAAAGTAACCCCAAGCACAGCCATCTTGAAGTTGCCAAGAGAATTCTTCGATATTTAAAGGGCACTGTCAACATGGGGCTGTGGTATCCAGCGGAGGACAATTTGGAGCTCACTGGATATTCCGATGCTGACTATGGAGGTTGCTGAGTTGATAGGAAATCAACGTCGGGCACATGTCAGTTCTTGGGGAGCAAGCTAATCTCGTGGTTCTCAAAGAAGCAAACAAGTGTAGCCACTTCAACAACTGAAGCTGAATATATGGCCGCAGGAAGCTGCTGTTCTCAAATCCTATGGCTTCGTCAACAGTTGAAGGACTACAAAGTTGAAGCGAATGAAATTCCGATCTTCTGCGACAACAACAGTGCCATATGTATCTCGCAGAATCCAGTGCTTCACACCAGGTGCAAGCATGTGGAAATTCGACATCACTTCATTCGTGATCATGTCGAGAAGAAGGATATCAAGCTCGAGAAAATTCATACCGATCTCCAGCGAGCAGATATTCTCACCAAGCCTCTAGCTGAGTCTCGTTTCAACCAGCTATGCATGGAATTAGGGTTATTAGACCCTGGTGAAGAATGCTAGTTCCAGGATGCACGAAGGAGTGTTCGCTTGTTCTCATGAGCGTCACTCGCTTCGGATCTTCACCAACTCAAGCGAGCCACTTCAAAACTCTCTCGCTTGAAGAAAATGAAGTTAGGTGGAGAAAGGTGGAGTATTGGAAGAAGTTCCCTACCAACTTATTGGAATTGTTAAGTATATGGTTAAGGGGGAACTAATGCTTCTCTCGGAGCAAGCTACTTCCAAAGCAAGCAAGATTGCAGCAATCTTGAATTCTGCATCGCTTCAATTTGCCCTAGCTTGGGTCAAAGCGAGCCGACTGCAGATTCATTCTTTAGAATGTAGGAAAGCTTGAAGGTTTACCTTTTTATACAAAAGGTTGCAGGGCTGGTGACATGCTTCTGCGTAAAATACGAGATTGTCTTGTCAGAGCATTCTCATTGTCATCCTGTCCATTTCTGCTCTGAGATAAGGACTTGTACTCATCCCCCATTCGTCGTGAATAAGTACACTTACGTGATGCTCCCTTCGGGTTGTAGTAAGCTTGTGTACTTTATTCATTTTCTCCCCCATTCACTTCGATGGAGGACTCTCTAATTCGTAGAGGAAGATGAATGCCATGAAGATGAATGCCATGAAGATCTAACTCAACGTGTAGCATTCAACTTGTGGTAACTAATTCAAGTGAAGTCTTAAATTTGTGGTATCAATCTCCTACGAAGTGAGATTGACTGGTAAGTGTTTCAATTTTAAGTACACTAAGTGAGCCGAAGCGTGCTAGAAACCTTCACTCACTACGTGGAAAATATGAAATGAATCTGACACAAATACAAAGAGGAAAACACTCTTGTTTATCCTCGAAGTATGTAAGTCAGAAACATTTTAAATTAAGCAAAGAAATTCAATTTCTTATTCCAGTCGCTTCAGATGGCCAAGCGAGTGCTTCGTCACTCAAAGCTAGCCATCGCAAGCGAGTGCAGAACAGTCACTCAAGCGAATGCCTCTCAAGCGAGTCAAGGCGTAGCGGCCCAACTCGAAGCGAGCGGGCATGAAGCGAGTATGAGCTGTCTGCACTCGAGTGCAATTTTACTTTCTGCTGTGCATTTAATGCAGGTGCAGGAAGGACGGAAATAACGGGCGCGTGTTCACACGCTTGAATTTGAAGCGGGAAAAGGAGGAGAAAATCCAGCCGTCGAATCTCAACAGGCCCCAATCTGGAACCGTTCGATCAACGCCGTATACAACAAGCCAACCATAGAAGGCCACGTGGCGACGCCGAGCAAGTGGCGGTTCACTTTAACTGTGATGACACCACACACGTCAGATCCATCACCGCACGTCCGCCGCCTACCTACAGGATTTTCGGCGTTATTACCGTCCTACCCCTGCAACGTCAGCCATAACCTAATTCTATATATATGGGACGAGGCAGAACTGCAAACCTTTCACAGCCTTCTAAATTTGCCATTCTCTTGTTAGATCTGCAATTACTCTGCAACTCACGAGTCTCAACCCCTTCTATTTCATTGTTAAAATTTTTCTTCAAAGTTCTTTCAAAATCCACCATGGGAAAGAAGAAGAATACTGTGACAATGGAGGAGTTCATGACAAATGTTTGTGAGCACATCAACGTCGAGCCCCATCTCGACCCTATTGTCGTCGAAGTAAATGGCTTCTTCCGTAGAGCCGTGACCACGGCCGGTCTATGGAAGTTCATAACGTTAGTGCCGACGAAGATTCTGGCGAAAGCCATTGGAGAGATTCTGCTGAATCTGAGGAAGGACCAAAATACTTCCTCATTCACTAATCCACGGACCAGGAAACCGGTGGAGGTTGATATGAGTAAACTCATTGAGGTGTTCGATCTACCAAGAGAAGGAGGAGATTCTCTGTTAGATCTGGGTCTTTCGGCCGGAGAGCAGTATGACCGATTTGCAGTCGCTGAAGCTAATCCGAATTTCAAGGAAGCCAACATTCGCAAAAGCTTGAAGAAACCGTTCAATCTCATCTGCGAACTCTTTACGAAGAGCATCGCATGCTGTGTTGGATCCTTTGATACGCTGTCGGAGACGAAACTGATTGGAACCGCCATGATCGTCGACAGTCTCGCCGGAACAAAGTTTAACTGGCACGGGTGGCTTCTCAAGCAAATCCACGAAGCTGCTGACGATTTTGCCTTCGTACCAGGAACTCCAGATAAGATTCTGCGCAAAGGAAAATTGAAATTCTTTTCCAGACTGTCTGTTGCTCTGGAAATGAAGTATCCAGAGATGATATGGCCAGAATCTGACACGATCATCTACAACAAACACACCACCTTCTACGACAAGTGGAAGCAAACAAAAATCCCAATGGATCAGGGACTTCTAATTGTAGAAGTGCCCGCAGCAAGGCAAGGTGTGAAAACACAAGCTGAAGTGTCCCAAGCGAAGCAAGCCGCTTCATCTTTGAAACAAGTGGCTGCAAAGCAAGGGAAGAAGAAAGTGAAGCAAGAAACTTCACCTGTCCAAGAAAGCGAGGCTGAGGAGAAGCCGCTTGAGGACATTGAAGTTAACAAATCTCAATCCTCACCTACTGAAACTACCCATATCCCTGAACACACCCCAACCATGCATGAGAAGAAGCTTATGAGGGATCATGCAGAAGAGATGGAGGTTAAGAATGCAGAGATCGTAAGTTTACAAGACGAGATCACTAAACAGAAGATGGAGTTGAAGGAGAAGGAGAAAGTGTTGGAGGCACAAGTAAATCTGGTGAATGATCTCAAGGACTCGCGTGACGCAGAACGGAGCCGCTTGAGAGTGGTGAATACCAATCTGGTCACAGTTGGTAAAGAGAAGGACACGTTGGAAAAGGAGGTGAAGGAGTTGAAAAAGAAACTGGTGAATAAGGAGGGAGAGTTGGTGATGAAAGAAAGCGAACTCCTCAGCACCAAGAAGACTCTTGACTTACTTCGAACCCAATTGAAGAAAGTCAAAGAGGAGAGTGCAATTGACAAGCGAGAGCTTGAAAATCTAAGGAAAAATGCTGGACTGTCGGAAAAGCAAGTCCTCGAGTCTCGAACGGAAGAGATGTTTCATACCGTACTTGACAAGATTGAGGTACTTCACAAGTCTCTTACTGGAAAGACAAGCGTCCCAACCCCTGGTTTTGATGATGCCAAAAAGGGGGAAGGGATGGTACAGAAAAATGTCAATCTCTTGGAGCCACAAGGTGGAGCTGTTGGAGCTGTTGAAGTAGAGAAATTGTTGAAGGAGAGTAGTGGTGCTGGAGAAGAGGAGAGAGAGGCGAAGTCTGCAAAGAAAGGCAAAGAAAAGCTCACTAAGCCTGAAGAACCCCGCAAGCCACTTGGAGATAAAGTGCTTGCCTCTTCCATTGCTCGACATCCTCTAGTTACTGTGCTAACAAAGGAGGAAAGGCGGAAGCTAGCAGAGGCGAGCGAGACTATGGCTTGGGAGAGCGAGCGCCAGTCTAACTCGAAAACTCTTGCAGGTACTTCAAGTTCTCAAGCGCCCACTTCAGACGAAGCACCCACTTCATCTGCCCCATCATCAATACTGAAGCGAACAGATCCAGAAACTGAGAGAGATGAATCAGGGACCAAGCGCCAAAAAGTTGAGAAGGCAGTTGTTCTAAGGGCAGAAAAGGAAAAGAGGACAAGGACAAAACGACTGGAAGTCATTGACGAACGAATTGAGAAAAATTTCAATGAAATGAAAGTCATCCAGTCCGTTTTGGTCAGAAGCATCTGTGTTCCAATCACGCCCGAAGAATCCGATGCTTGCATAGATCAGGCTATGATCGACACATGTCACAAAACTGCGAAAGAAATGATTGACTCTGGCCGCTACCCTCTCAGAGAAGAACGCAACTACATTCGCAAGCAACTCAACAAGAAGCTTCCTCTCTGGAGCAGCGAGTCAGGAAAGAAGTTCAAATCAATCATAGCACAGATGTCCAGCCGGTCGGAGGAGGAGTTGGCTGTACGCAGTAATGAGCACCCTGATGCCCGTGAGATTGAGCAGTTCATTCCTGACGAACTACTCGAGCAATGGCTATACTACAAGGAGAAGTTTATCAAAGCTTACTACTATTGGGAGGTAGTGCCATTGCAGACTGAAAACTCAAGGGTCACTGCGCTCAACAACTTCCTTAGTATCTATGATGAGAAGTTTAGACAAGAAGTCTTCGCTCTTGCACAGTTTGCAGAGCCTGCACCGTTAATCATCAAGGTACCAGTCAAGAAGGAATTCCCTATGCCATTCCTACCTGGCACCAGTATCCTCAATCGCAGCATCATCGACGCTGAGGTGGATGAAGCCTTCCAATTGGAAGAGACTTGGAGGAGGCCAAGTATCCATAGTGCTGAGTCGATGGAAGCAAGGGTCTTCAGTGCATACACCATACCCGAAGATATGATTGCAAAGGATTTGGAGGCAGATGTAGAAGAGGATGAGAAGGAGGAAGAAGGGAAGTGATAAGAAAAGGAAAGGAGGAGACAGGGAAGGAACTGCAGGAAACCTCCGAGTTTCAAGTTCCTTACACATTTCTTTTTGTGAACTTCTTGTTCATATATCCAAATTTCAATTTCTGTCTCTTCTTGTGTCATTTACTCGCTTTGTGAATGACTTTATATTTCTGCTACAAACTCATTAATTTAACCGAAAAAAAAGGGGGAAGGAACTTAAAAGAAAAATTACAAACGAAACTGCAAAGGAAGCAGTCGCTTGGAGTTCCCTTCACGGTTAAATAGACTAGGTTTATTATTTTTATCCAAGTCTTATGGGTTTTGGCATCATCAAAAAGGGGGAAACTGTTGGGAATTGTTAAGGACTAAAATGTTAAGGGGGAACTACATGGGACATTTGTTAAATAAAGTCACTTGTTTTGATTAGATCCCAAAACCCCAAGCGTCCTTTTCCCAAGCGACCCATTTTGATGTAGTTAATAGGTTAGAATTTTTCTAAGCCTACACTGTTAGGATGGCTCTTTTATTTTGCTTAGATTAGGCTTCAAAAGTTCAAGTGAAGGCCACTCGCTTGAGTGTGTTTTCCAAAGCGAAGCAAGTCAAGCAAGTTGAAGTGAAGCGTGCCGAAGAATAGCGAAGCGAAGCGATCGCTACAGTAGATTCTAAGTGAGTCTGCCAAAGTGAAGCGAAGCGAGCGCTACAGTTCAAAGCAAGCGAAGCGAGTCTACCGAAGCGAAGCGAAGCGAAGCGAAGCGAATGCTGTAAAGCGAAGCGAAGCGAACGCTGCAAAGCGAAGCGAAGCAAGCGCTAAAGCAAAACGAAGCAAACGCTGCAAAGCGAAGCAAAGCGAAGCAAAGCGACCCGCTATAATATGATCCTAAAGCGACTCACTTCGGAGCGGCCGCTACAACTTCAAAGCGAAGCGAGCCACTACCTACCAGAAAGCGACAGCACAAATTCCCGCTCCGAATTTGAATTTCAGTCAACTAGAGATCTTTGCATTAATTGCGAGATCTCCACGTGTCGAACGAGGAGAGGAGCAGAGGAGTTGACTGCCAGGCCGACAAAGGCGCCGCTACAGTACTGGGTCGCTCCAGTTACTGTTAAACTTGGAAGTTAGCCAATTTTGGCAAAATGCCAAAACTGCGCGTCTGCAAAAGCTACTGCCTGCGCAAGTACTGTCGAGAGGAGGAGGGACAAGACCACCAACCAAGCAACGGATCTTAGCCAACCCTCCGCCTATAAATAGTGAAGGATGAAGACGTGAAGAGGTAGAACACTACTTGCGCATTCGAGCCTACTGCAAACAAACACTCCCAAGCCTTCGAGCAAATCTTCGAGTCTTTGTTTCAAGTGTTCTCCGAGTTTCCAGTCCATCGGAACTCGTCTTCACAACCTTCACACTTAGATTCTAAGCCCACTTCAAATATCCAAGCTTAGAAGAAGAACTCTACCCATCTTTGCATCTACTGTAAAGAGTTCTTCATTAGTGTGTTCGTCAACCAAAAACCCTAAACTGTTGTCTGTTAGGTTTTTGAGTCGTCGTTAGGTTGTTCAGATCCAAGGCCCTTCTTTCATCGATTGAAGAAGCCTCGATCGTAGAGTTGAGATCCAAGCTTACACTTACATCGTTTGTGTAAAGCTCGATCGAAGCTAGGCTGTAAGGAGAGCCCATAATCTCCCTGTCTGTGTTTGACTGAAGCGAGTGAAGCTTCCAGTCTCTGTTAGGTTTGTGTAGTGAACCCGCAATCACTACGTCAGTCGTTTGATCTAGGCAAGTGAAGCCCGATCCCGACCAGGTTTTTGAAGGACCCGTAACCTTCAAGTTCTTGAGTGAAAAGAACAGTTGCCGTCGTGCAACAAAGTGGACGTAGGAGCGTTATCTCCGAACCACTATAAATCTCTGTGTCGTATCTCTCTTACCTTAATCTTTTTACAGTATTCGATTATCCATTGCACGTGCATATAAACAAACTTAACTTGGATTTTCAATTACCTAGGAAAGATTTTAGCTCACCAAATTCCGCATAAAGAGTAAAGTCTCACTCTTGATCAAGCTCTAAGCTTAGGACAAGAGATTCGTGATTGCTTTCGATCTAGCCCTCGGTTAGGTCTTTGCATTTCCAAAGAGCACTTTACTTTATACTCTGAGTTAAGGAATTGAAGTTGAAAAACTTCAAAATACGTATTCACCCCCCCCCCCCCCCCTCTACGTATTTTTCCTATAGCAAACCGGGACCAACAATTAGCTAGCTCGGCTTGACCGTTTGCTTGAGGGTGGTAAGGCGTCGTAACCTTGTGCTTGACTCCATATTTTGCAAGAAGCGATCCTAACCAACGA
Organism: Thymus mandschuricus; assembly: GCA_029379335.1. Lineage (NCBI taxonomy): Eukaryota > Viridiplantae > Streptophyta > Magnoliopsida > Lamiales > Lamiaceae > Thymus > Thymus mandschuricus. The sequence continues at coordinate 10,613,453 of CM057078.1, forward strand.
TTGTTGAAGTGGCTCCCCCCATCGCTAAGCAAAGCTCTCGGAGTTCCATACCAAGCCAAAATATTCCGCTGGAGGAATTTGATCACCACCTTCGAATCGTTGGTTGTTGTGGGAATGGCTTCGACCCATCTCGAAACGTACTCCACCGCAAGTAAGATGTATGAGAACCCTTGAGATTTGGGAAAGGGACCCATGAAGTCGATCCCCCAAACATCGAAAAGTTCCACCTCCATGATAGTGCGTTGCGGCATTTCGTCCCTCTTCGTGATGTTCCCCATCCTTTGGCATCGATCGCATGACTTGATGTACTCGTGACAATCCTTGTAGATCGAAGGCCAATAGAAACCACTATGAAATGTCTTGAGGGCGGTGTGATTTGCAGCGAAGTGTCCCCCATTCGGAGCGCTATGGCAATTTTCGATGATCTTTTTCCACTCCGATTGTCAAACACATCGCCTAATGACTCCGTCGGCACACCTCCGATACAAATATGGATCATCCCAATAATAGAACTTACAATCGTGGAGGAACTTCTTCGTTTGATGAGACGAGAGATCCTTGGGCACATGATGAATCACCAAGTAGTTGACGATGTCGGTGAACCAAGGAATCAAATCGTCTAACTTGAAAATCTGCTCATCGGGGAAGCTTTCCTTGATAGTAATCCTTAAATCCTCTCCATCCACGGGCTTCTCAAGTCTTGAGAGATGATCGGCCACCACGTTCTCACATCCTTTCCTATCTTTGATCTCCATATCGAACTCTTGAAGAAGCAAAATCCAGCGAACTAACCTTGGCTTCGAGTCCTTCTTGTTGAATAGATAGCGAATGGCGGCATGGTCTGTGTGCACAATCGTGTGAGATCCCACCAAATAAGGCCTAAACTTGTCGAAAGCATAGACCACAACGAGTAACTCCTTCTCCGTGGTGGTGTAGTTCCTTTGAGCCGAGTCCAATGTCTTGCTAGCATAGTAGATAATTCGGAAAAGCTTCTCCCTTTTCTGCCCCAAAACTGCTCCTACCGCCCAATCGCTTGCATCGCACATGAGCTCGAACGGGGCACTCCAATCCGATGAAACCAAGACGGGGGTAGAGATAAGCGCCTTCTCCAACTTCTCAAAAGCCTCCAAGCAATCCTCATCAAAAACGAACTTGACATCCTTCTCGAGCAATCCACACAACGGCTTCGTGATCTTTGAAAAACCCTTGATGAACCTCCTATAGAAGCCGACATGTCCTAAGAAACTCCTCACCGATTTGACGTTGGTTGGTGGTGGCAACTTCTCGATGGCTACGACTTTGGCTCGGTCCACCTCCAATCCTTGCGACGACACCTGTTGGTCCCGGTTTGTTATAGGAAAAATACGTAGAGGGGGGGGGGGGGGGGGGTGAATACGTATTTTGAAGTTTTTCAACTTCTTTTCCTTAACTCAGAGTACTAAGTAAAGTGCTCGCTTGAATCACTAAGACCTAGCCGAGAGCTAGATCTAAAGTAATCACGATTCTCTTGACCTAAGCTTAGAGCTTGACCAAGAGTGAGACTTTACTCTAGATGCGGAATTCGGTGAGCTAAATCTTTCCTAAGTATTTAAAGTTCCAAGTTATGTTTGTTTAGATGCAAGTGCAGTGAATAATCAAACAAAGGAAATAAAGAGTTTAGGGTTTAGAGAGATATGACACAAGATTTATAGTGGTTCGGAGATGAAGCTCCTACGTCCACTTTGTTGCACTAGGCAACTCGTTCTCTTCACTCAAGAACTTGAAGATTACGGGCTCTTCAAAAGCCTGTGACAAGATCGAGCTTCACTCGCTTGGATCTGTCGGACGCTGGGTAATTCCGGGTTCACACCAAAAACCTAAACTGGACTGGAAGCTTCACTTGCTTCAGTCCGACAACAGGGAGATAACGGTTCTCCTTACAACCAAGTTTCGATCGAACTTCACTTAATGAAAGTGTAAGCTTGGACCTAAACTCTACTATCGATGAAGGTAGAGCCTTGGATCGGAACAACCTAACGACGTACACAAAAACCTAACGAACAGAACTTAGGGTTAGGGTTTTTGGTTTACGACGAACACACTATGAAGGGCTCTTTACAGTAAGTGTAAAGTAGGCTAGAGCTCTTCTTCTAAGCTGAGGTATGAAATGGGCTTAGAATTCTAGGTGTGAAGGTTGTGAAGACGAATTCCGATGAGACTGGAACTCGGAGAACACTTGTAAACAAAGACTCGATGAATGCTAGAAAGCTGGGAGTGTTTGTTTGCAGTAGGCGCTCGAATGCTCAAGTAGTGTTCTCCTTCTTCACGTCTTGATCCTTCACTATTTATAGGCGGAGAGATGGCCGAGATCCGTTGCTTGGTAGGTGGCCTTGTCTCTCCTCCTCTCGACAGTACTTGCACAGGCGGACAGCTTTTCAGGCGTGCAGATTTGGCACTTTGCCGAAAATGGCTAAGTTACAAACCTAACAGTAACTGGAGCGAGCCAGTACTGTAGCGGCGCCCTTGTCGGCCTGGCAGTCAACTCCGCTGCTCCACTCCGCATTCGACACATGGAGATCTCGCAATTAATGCGGCGATCTCAAGTTAACTGGAGTTTGAAATAGGAGCGGGAATTGGGCTGTCGCATTCTGGTAGGTAGTGGCTCGCTTTGCTTTGAAGATGTAGCGTCCGCTTTGAGTTGAGTCGCTTCAAGGTCATTCTGTAGCGAGTCGCTTGGGAGGTAAAGTTCCCGAGTGACTGCTTTAGAAAATGTTGACTCGCGTTGACTCGCTTTGGCTTTTTACTGTAGCGCTCGCTTCGCTTCACTTTGGCAGACTCGCTTTGAATCCACTGTAGCGCTCGCTTCACTTCGCTATTCTTCAGCACGCTTCACTTCAGCTCGGTAGACTCGCTTCGCTTGAAAAACGCACTCAAGTGAGTGGCCTTCGCTTGGGATTTCTGCAGTCTAAAAACCTAAGCAAAATTTGAGCCATCCTAACAGTGTAGGCTTAGAAAATTTTCTAACCTATTATCTACATAAAAAATGGGTCGCTTGAGAATAGGACACTTGGGGGTTTTGGGATCAAATCAAAATAATACTTAATTTCTCAAAATGTCCCTTATTGGTTCTCCCTTAACATGTTTGTCCTTAACAATTCCCAACAATTTCCCCCCTTTTTGATGATGCCAAAACCCAATGACTTTAGGCTAAAAGAAATAGCCTACCTAACCATGGAAGGAACTTCAAGCGACTGCTTCCTTTGCATGTTCGTTTAAAATTATTCTTTTAAGTGCCTTTCCCTTTTTTTTTCGGTTAAGTTGTCTGAGTTTTGTAGCATAAGGATAAATCATTCACAAAGCTTGTAAATGACACAAGTTGACAGAAATTAAAGATGAGATATATGAACACAATTCACAAAATATAGAGACTTGAAATTCAAAGATTTCCTGCAGCCTCGTCCTTGTCTTCCTTTTCTTCTTCCTTCTTCTCCTCTTTCTCCTCTTCAACAGTGTACGCAGAAAGGACTTTTACTTCTAGAGTACCAACATTGTAAATGCTCGGTCTCCTCCAGTTATACTCCAGTTTGAAGGCTTCATCCACCTCTTCGTCAATGATACTTCGATCAGGAACACCTGTGCCGGGCAGGAATGGCATGAGAAAGTCCTTCGCGGCAGGTACTTTGATAATCAAAGGTTTAGGCTCAGCCAGCTCTGCCAATGTGAAGATCTTCCGACTTAACTTCTCGTTGTAGGCACAGAGAAAGTTGTTGAGCGCATTTATCCTCGAGCACTCATCCTGTAGTGGCACTACTTCCCAGTAGTAGTAAGCTTTGATAAACTTCTCCTTGTAGAACAGCCACTGCTCAAGTAGGTCTCCGGGGATGAAGTCCTCGATTTCTCGAGCATCTGGATGCTCATTCCTCCGCACAACAAGCTCCTCTTCTGTCCTGCTCGACATTTCCTTCATGATAGCATTGAATTTTGCACTCGACTTAGTGTTCCACTTCGGAAGCTTCTCAATAAGTCGCTTGCGGATGTAATCTTGCTCTTCCTTGCGTGGGTAGCGGCCAGAGTCGATCATTTCCTTTGTGGTCACATAGCAAGTGTCCATCCATGCTTGATTGACACATGCCTCTGATTCTTCTGGCAAGAAGGGAATGAAGGCGCTTCGAGTGAGGGCGGCCTGGATGAGTCTCACTTCATTGATGTGTTCCTCGATCCGACCGTCAATGATTTCAAGACGCTTGGCCTTGATCCTTCTCTCCTTCTCTTCCTCATTCTTCCTTTCTTCTCCTCTCTTCCTTCTCCTCTCCATCTGGCTAGATCGTGAAGCGACCGACTGTTTGATCTTTCGACGCTTGGCCTCGGGATCATCCTCTCTCTCTCTTCGGGTGCAGTCTGCTTCAAAATCTGTTTTGGTGCTGGGGGTGGAGGCATATCCTTCTTCTTCTCTGAGGCACTTGGAGGAATGGCTGCTTGGCTGGATGAAATGGCTCCAGCAGTCGATGAAGTGAGTGCCAAAGTTGAAGCGGGCACTTGGAATTCGGTGAGAGCATTCAGATCAAACTTTTTTTCCATGTCGCGGGCGAGGGCCTCATCTGCTGCGATTTGCTGCTCCCTTTGTTCCCTGGTTAACCAAACAACAAGAGGGTGAGTAGCAATGGAAGTGCCAAGCAGCTTCCCTTCAACCGGCCTGCGGGGCTCTTCTGTGAGTTTATCTTTGTCCTTTCTCCTTGCAAGCTCAGCCCGAGCTTCATCATCCAACTCCTCTTCAACTCCACTTCCTCCTACTCCTCCTTGTATCTCCAAGTTTTCAGTACTTTCCTTCACAATACTTTCCCCCTTTTTGGCATCATCACTGCTGGGGGTTGAAGCGATTATCTTTCTAGTTAGAGATTGGCGTAGCTCCTCAAATTTGTTGAAAACGGCATGGAGCATCCTCTCGGTCCGTGTCGCGAAGACATGTTCTTCAGACAGCACTATCTCCGCCGTTTTCATTAAGATTTCTTCAAGCAGGTACTCACACTGCTTCTCCCTCTCCTTGACAGAGGCAATCAGTCTTTCAAGTGACTCGACGGATTTGAAGCGAGCGTCCAGCTCCGCTTCAATATCTGCCTGAATTTGCTTGCGCTCCTCCTCGATAGTGAAATTGAGAAAGTCCTGTGAAGCTTCAAGTTCTGCTTTCGTAGAGGCGATAACACTTTCTTGGTTGTTGAGCGTCACTCGAAGTTGAGCAGCTTCGGCAATTCTGACCGCAAATTCACTGGCCCTCTCCTGTGCTTGGTTAACCTAGATAGCTAATTCTGCATGCTTTAAGTCCATGGCTTGAGCACTTCTTCGCCGGCTCTCGAGCTCTTTCTTCTCCATGTCACGCTCTAGTTTAAGAACTTTCATTTCCTGTTCTCGCGTTTCAAGGGCCTTCTTAGTTCTGGTCAGTTCACTTCCCTTCATGACCAGATCTGCATCCTTCTTCTCCACTTTTTCCTTCAGCATTTTCACCTCCTCTTCCAACTTCTTCTTTTTTTCCCCAACTGTCACCAGTTTGGCATCGATTTCCCTCAAGCGACTCCTTTCCGCTTCAAACGAGTGCTTGAGTTCAGTGATATTCTTTTCCTGGTCTCCCACCAGCTTTACCTTCTCCTCCAAAGCTTTCTCCTTCTCCTCCAACAGTTTCCCTTTTTCCTCTACTTTTCTCTCCAACTCTCCCTTCTTCTTGTCAAAATCTTCTCGAAGATTCTTGACCTCCACTACCTTCTTGTTCAACTCCTCATCCTTCTTGGAGATCTCACTTTGAAGATTTGAGATCTCCACTTCCTTCCCTTGCACCTCCTCTGCATGATTTCTCATCAGTCGCTGCTCGTGTAGGGTCGGCACTCGCTCAGGGATTGAAGCGTCTGGATAGGTTCGCTTCACTTTGGCATCCAATTTCTCCCAAAAACTGGTCCCATCAAGGAATGCAAGAAATCCATTCTCCAATGAAGTCCAGCAGCTGTCCCTCCATCCGAATAAGTTCTTCCTCTTTAAAGGCCTTTAGAAGGTTGAAGACCTTGTAATATTCGGTTCCGCGGTAGGTGATGTAGGTGAGAAAGTCGACGGTTTTGGTGAAAAACTCATCAGACATCGGCACAGAGGAGTAGCGAGTGGAGATTGTCTCTGCAGCCTGCTCGCTATCCTTCACGTATCGTTCTAGAGCCTTCATCTCTACAGAGACCATGGGGATTTGGAATGGTGGAATGATAGTGCCGGTAGTTTGGGCGGTATCGGCTGTAGCTACCGATGAGGAAGGGGATTGGGTTGATGATGAGGCTTGGGAGGTTTCGGTGATTTGGATGGTTTCAGTGGCTGGATGTTGTGTTTGGGTTGGTTGGAATATGGTGAATGCAGCAGTAGGGTCTGTGCTGAGAAGTGGGATTGGAGGTAGTTGGAAAGAAGAAGCTGATTCTTCTTCGTGTGGAGAGAGGGGGGATTTCTGGGTTTGAGGTTGGGCTGAAGATGAGGCTTGGGGTTCTGGTGGTTGTTAAATGTGGGTTTGGATTGGGGGTGTCTGTGTTTGAGTTGGGGGAGTTTGAATTTTGGTGGGTGTTGGCTGGGGTTGGGTTACTTCGATCTCCTCAAGCGGCTGCTCCTCAGCCTCGCTTGACTTGACCAGCAAAGCGACTCACTTCAGTTTCTTTGTCGCTCGCTTTGGCGCAGCTTTCTTCCCAGGTGAAGCGGCTCGCTTGGTTTGGATCACTTCAACTTGCCCTTCGGCAACTGGTACTGCTGCGGGCACTTCAACAGCAAGAAGTCCCGAATCAATTGGTGATTTGACCGACCTTCACAAGTCATAGAACAAAGTGTTCTTCTTGTAGTCGGTGATGTTTGGTTCTTCCCATACCTTGTTAGGATATCGTTCCTCTAGTGCGACGGAGAGTCTGGAGAAAAATTTAAGCTTCCCTTTTCGGAGAATCTTATCGGTGCTTCTGATACGATCCTTGATGACCGAATGGTAGACGCACGCGGAAGAAACGAAACTAACTAACGAATGGAAATCCCAATACGTCAAAGGACTAAACCCTCCTAAGTACTATAGATAAACCGAAGTCTCTATAACCCAAAGAAACGGTCGCCAAGCCACACGGGGACGATGAATGACACACAACGAGGTTTGATTTACTCGCTGATTCGCCGGATAATGAATTCGTCTTGGAATAATCAAGAGGAATTCGAAGAACTCTCAAGAGAGAATAAACTCACAATAATATTAATCAATAATATGTCTAATTTTCGTCCACAAAGGCCCCCTTATATAGAGAGGCAAATAAAACCATCTAAACCTAATCTAACTAGGAAATAACTGACCCAAAGTCATTGGTATGGCCCAACCCATTAACCATCATGATAAAAACCCAAAAACAAGTCTTTTAAGGCCCAAAAACGTGGCCTGAACCCAAACATACGAAAATTAAAACTAAAATAAAGTCTTCAATCTTCATCCCATATCATCTATAATTCTGGGCCTCCGGGCTTCGAACCATGATTTACGGGCTCCATCATTCCCCTCCTCTTGAAGAGGATTTGTCCTCAAATCCTGGCCGTCTCCTACGTCAAAAGGAAAGAAATTATTCTTCTTCTTTGTCTCATCGAACAGCATGGACACCAAATCTTTCTCCCCCTCCAACTCAATTTGATGTTCACTTCTCTTGATTGATAATATGCCATGCCACGTATCTTTAGAAGAAACATCATTGTATGCCTGCACAAATGTATAAGTAAAAGGAAATAGACAATCAAGATCATTAGTGGACAAAACATTCCCCTTGTTCCACCTTGCCTCCATGGACTTCTCTTCATTCACAATCCACTCCAAAGCACTACTCTGATCAAGTAGAGACTCATGCATCAATCCATACTCGCCTTCCTCTACTTTCTCTTCCTTGGACTTCACCATCTCCACCTCCTTTGACAGTTGCATTTGATCATCCTTATCCACTTGCGTTGGAGTAAGAGAAATAAACGACACTTCATCCTCGACATGAATGATGTTCTCTTGCTGCTCTCCATCACACTCTTCATTTTGCACACTCTGATCAATATCATCAAATAAACTAAGTGGTCCAGGAGGTGCTTCGATTTCTTCTACCTCCTCATTCAGTTCTTCCACATCATCTCGAACCGGAGTGAACGTACTCTTAGCATCTGACCTTGGCTTCACAAATGGACGTATGTACTCCTTCGGCTCCTCTTCTTTCTCCCAAAAACTTCTCTTCAAATATGAAATAGTAGTAGCTTGGGACTGTCTCCAACCATTCTGACTCTCACGATAGTAATGGGTAGGTGCAAAATGCTTCCTCATTACTGCCTTCATCTCTTTCCAAGTCATGATTGGCTCCACTCCTTTCCTACTTCTACTCTTAGCTAACCGATCCCACCAAGTTAAAGCATAGTCCGATAACAACCTGGATGCCAAATTCACCTTCTTGAACTCAGAATAGTTATGATGACAAAAAGCTATCTCCATATTTCTCTCCCACTGAAGATACAACTCTGGATCATATTTCCCTTGAAAGTAGGTAATGTCCACTTCTTCGTCCTCACCAAGATGACCACATTGGTTGTATTTTCGGGCATTGTCTTTGTATCGACCTCCACTCTTCGAACAATTTAACACCGACTCAGACCTCATCTCCTTGCCCCATAGTTTCACCATCGCCTCTATCATGGATTTCGTTTGTGAATCAATCTCTTCATCTGACATACCTGCAAAAGGTTAGTAGAATAGGATCCTCACAACCTCACAAGCACTCGTGTATCCCTCAATACCGTTCACACTCAGCACTCGTGTATCGCTCAATAACAATGGCTTTTACCCTCTAATAATCTCACCTCTCTTGCCTTTTTCCACTCAATTCTCTCTTAAGAGGCTCAAATTCCCTTAATCTACCACAAAAATCACTATTAACGAACCAATAGTACTGAAAGTAGGAAGACAAGATGACTGAACTAAGAAACCCTAAATCGGAAGACACGAAAAAATTTACCGAAACTTCGACGGACGATTTGACCCTTTAAAGGGCCTTTTTTTGCAAAAATAACAAACCGATTCCGACATATTCGGAACCACTGTATAGAACTTTTCGAGAGCTTTCCGAAAAGGTATTATGGAGCAAAATCGGAGTTCGTATGCAAAAGTTATGGCCGTTTTAGTGCTGGCCGACGAAAAAGACGAGAAAAAGATGAAAACTCACAGAAACGAATGCACAACTGATATCCCAATGAAGAAACACGCTAGAACCAACCCAGAAAGCACAATGACACACTAGGGCTTCGAATATATCTTCTTCTTCTTCTTTTTTTTTTTCGAAACTTTTTTTTTTTCGAAACTTTTTTTTTTTTTTTTTTTTTTTGTATCGAAACTTTTGCCCCTAATATGTCACGACAACGTGTAGAAGAGACACTCTAAAACGTGTTATGTAAGGTATGGGATATATATATGAATAAGTTTCCTATTCTTATAAGGAAAGAAATCTTCTACTCCTTAATTACCAAGGAACAAATCTGAGTGTGTATCAAAACAAATCTGACTATTTGACACGAACGAAAAGCTACAAAGACGACTCTATGATCAGATACGAATTTTTTTTTATTTTTTTATTTTTTTTGACACAGACACAACGCGAACGAACGAAGAAACAGAACAAGACACGAAAAGAACGACACAAAGACACGAACAGAAATTCAAGACGAAACGAAAGCAACACGTGACACGAAATTCAAGACGAAAAGGATGATAGAACCTGGATGACGTAAGCCTGGCTCTGGTGCCAAATGATACGATCCTTGACGACCAAATTGAAGACGCACGCGGAAGGAATTAATAAGAACGAACGAAACTGATGGATATTCCAATATACCTAAGATCTAATCCTATAAATGATATAAGTTAGTTCTATGAACAGCCTATACCCCAAATAGCGATCGTCTTAGTCACACGGGAACGATGAATGACACACAACGAGGGATGATTGACTCGCTGATTCGCCGGATAAGGAATTCGTCTTGGAATAATCAAGAGGAATTCGAAGAACTCTCAAGAGAGAATAAACTCACAATAATATTAATCAATAATATGTCTAATTTTCGTCCACAAAGGCCCCCTTATATAGAGAGGCAAATAAAACCATCTAAACCTAATCTAACTAGGAAATAACTGACCCAAAGTCATTGGTATGGCCCAACCCATTAACCATCATGATAAAAACCCAAAAACAAGTCTTTTAAGGCCCAAAAACGTGGCCTGAACCCAAACATACGAAAATTAAAACTAAAATAAAGTCTTCAATCTTCATCCCATATCATCTATAATTCTGGGCCTCCGGGCTTCGAACCATGATTTACGGGCTCCATCAGCTTCCTTTCACGAACTTGAAGTCCTCGGCGGCTTCGTGGATCTGGTTGAGGAACCAACCATGCCAATTAAACTTCGTTCCTGTGAAGCTAAAGACAATGACCGTCGTGGCGAATATCTTCGTGTCGGAGGGATGACCCAAGTTTCCGACGTAGCATGCGATAGACTTGGAGAAAAGTTCGCATACAAATTTGAAAGGATGCCTCAGATCTGTTCGAATGCTTCCCTTCTGTGGGTCGAAAACTGCTCCCTCGACACTGAAACGTGCAAACTCCACTCCCAGTGATAGCTCCAACTCCAACAAGGAGTTTGCACCTTCCTTTGGCAAATCGAATATTCCGATGAGAAGGCTCAAGTCCACCACCACTGGTTCTCTGTTCTGTGGATCAGTGAATGTCGATTTGTTTTGTCCTTCTCGCAGATTTAGAAGGAGTTCGGCCACCGCCTTGGCCAAGATCTTCGATGGCACCGCCGTCACGAACTTCCATAAGCAGGCCGTGGTCACGGCCTTACGGAAGAATCAATGCTCTTCAACGATTGCTGAGTCGAGATGAGACTTGACGTTGATATGTTTGTCGACCTCGGTGAGAAATTGCTCCATCGTTTCAGCCTTTTGCTTCTTTCCCATGGTGAGAAATTTGAGAGTTTTTGATCGGAGTTTTAAGGACGAAACTGGGTTGAGACTCGTGAGTTGCAGTAGTTTGCAGATCTTGCACGAGAATGGCAAATATGGAGAGTTGTGAAAGGTTTTGCAGTTCTGCAACATCGTCCTTATATAGAGGTAGGGTTCGGCTGACGTGGCAGGGGCAAGACAGTAATATCGCCGAGGATCCTGTTTGTATACGGCGGCCAACGGCGAAGTGATTGACGTGTCCGGCGTCATCATAGTAAAAAGTGAACCGTCAAGTTAACTTGGCGCTCCACGTGGCCTGCTGTGATTCGTCTCTTTATACTGCGTTAGATCCAACGACTATAAATCAGGGACTGTTTAGATTCGATGGTTGGATCTTGTCCGTCTTTTCCCGCTTCGAATTCAAAGTGCATTGCACGCGCCCGTTATTTTCGGCTGTACGTGAACCTGCATTAAATGCAAAGTAAAAGGTAAAATTTGCACTCGAGTGCAGACAACTCATACTCGCTTCGTACCTGCTCGCTTTGAGTTAGGCCGCTTGGCTTTTACTCGCTTGAGAAGTACCCGCTTGGAGTGACTGTTCTGCACTCGCTTGCGATGGCTAGCTTGGAGTGACGTAGCACTCGCTTGGCCATCTGAAGCGACTGGAATGAGAAATGAAATTTCTTTGACATTATTTAAAATGTTTATGACTTACATACTTCGAGGATAAACAACAATGTTTTCCTCTTTGTATTTGTGTCAGATTCATTTATATTTTCCACGTAGTAAGTGATGGTTTACAGCACTCTTCAGCTCACTTAGTGTACTTAAAATTGAAACACTTACCAGTCAATCTCACTTCGTAGGAGATTGATACCACCGATATAGACTTCATTCAGCTCCTTTGGCATTACTTGATAATATTGCTTGAAGCTTGTTGATACCACCTGTTGAGTACTACATGTTGGGCTAGGTCTTCATGGCATTCATCATCCTCTACGATTTAGAGAGTCCTCCATCGAAGTGAATGGGGGAGAAAATGAATATAGTACACAAGCTTACTACAACCCGAAGGGAGCTTCACGTAAGTGTACTTATTCACGATGAATGGGAGGTGAGTACAAGTCCTTATCTCAGAGCAGAATAGGACAGGATGACAATGAGAATGCTCTGACAAGACAATCTCGTTTTTATGCAGAAGCATGTCACCAGCCCTGCAACCTTTTGAAGAAAAAGGTAACCCTTCAAGCTTCCTCCTACGAGCTACAGCATGAATTTGCAATCGACTCGCTTTACCCAAACAAGGGTTAATTGAAGCGATGCAAAATTCAAAGTGGGGGAGGAATGGATAGCAATTCGGCAGCTCAACTCAATGAAGAGTGAGTAAAGAATGAATATTTATCCACGATGAAGGAGATGAGAGGACTTGCTCCTCTTCGGTGGAAAGATGGAAAGAGGACGCAAGGTCTAGGTGCCAGCCCTGCCTAAGCTTTCACCATTTTTACGTGGGAAGGCCCGATACAAGACCCCACAACCGTTACTAGAAACGGCACTTGCGAGTGTTTATACCCACTCGCTAGGAATCCTAGGCAAGGTAGCAGCTTTCCTTGCTCGCTTTGGAAGTAGCTTGCTCCGAGAGCAAACAATAGTTCCCCCTTAACCAATGGCTTAACAATTCCTGTAAGCGGGTAGGGAACGTCTTCCAACACTCCACCTTTCTCCACCTTATTTCTCCTTCTTCAAGCGAGTGGAATTTTGAAGTGACTCGCTTGAGTTGGTGAAGATCCGAAGCGAGTGACGCTCAAAGGACAAGCGACCACTCCTTCGTGCATCCTGGATCTAGCACTCTTCACCAGGGTCTAGCAACCCTAATTCCATGCATAGCTGATTGAAACGAGACTCAGCTAGAGGCTTGGTGAGGATATCTGCTCGGTGGAGATCGTTATGGATTTTCTCGATCTTGATATCCTTCTTCTCGACATGATCACGAATGAAGTGATGTCGGATTTCCACGTGCTTGCATCTGGTGTGAAGCACTGGATTTTGCGAGATGCATATCGCACTGTTGTTGTCGCAGAATATTGGAATTACATTCGCTTCAACTCTGTAATCCTTCAACTGTTGACGAAGCCATAGAATTTGAGAACAGCAGCTTCCATCGGCCATATATTCAACTTCAGTTGTTGAAGTAGCTACACTCGTCTGCTTCTTCGAAAACCATGAGATCAGCTTGCTTCCCAAGAACTGACAAGTGCCCGAAGTTGATTTCCTATCAATTCGGCACCCTCCATAGTCAACATCTGAGTATCCAGTGAGCTCCAAATTGTCCTCCGTTGGATACCACAGCCCCATGTTGACAGTGCCCTTCAAATATCGAAAAATTCTTTTGGCAGCTTCAAGATGGCTGTGTTTGGGATTGCTTTGGAAGCGAGCACAGACCCCAACTGCAAAAGCGATATCCGGCCTACTTGCAGTGAGATATAGAAGGGATCCGATCGAAGCTCGGTAGTCTGTAGCATCCACAGACTTCCCATCAAGGTCTGGCTCCATCTTCCAGTTGGTGTTCATTGGAATCTTCACAGCTTTGGCATGCTGAACACCGAACTTGGCAAGCATATCTCGAGTATACTTAGCTTGATTGATGAAGATTCCATCATCCTGCTGCTTCACTTGAAGACCTAGAAAGCAGCTCATCAAGCCAATCATTGACATTTCATATTTGGTCTTCATAAGCTCTCCAAACTTCTCGCTAAGCGACTGGTTTGGTGATCCAAATATGATGTCGTCCACGTACATCTGGACCCACAACATGTCTTTTCCATGATTGATGGTGAAGAGAGTCCGATCTAACATTCCTTTGTGGAATCCATTATCCACTAGAAACTGAGAAAGGGTATCGTACCAAGCTCTGGGAGCTTGCTTCAACTCGTATAGGGCTTTCTTCAATCGATACACCTTATCTCCCTGCTCGAAACCCGGTGGCTGCTCCACATATACCTCTTCCTTCAATTCACCATTGAGAAACGCGCTCTTGACATCCATCTGATAGACTTTAAATTTCTTGGCCGCTGCATAGGCTAGAAATAATCTAATCGCTTCAAGCCGTGCCACTGGAGCGAAGGTCTCATCAAAATCGATTCTTTCCTCTTGGCAGTAGCCCTTAGCGACGAGTCGCGCCTTGTTCCTCACAACGTTGTGGTCCTCGTCCGTCTAGTTTTTGAACACCCATTTGGTGCCAATAACATGCTGGAATTTGGGATGATCCAAGAGGTACCATACGTCGTTCCTGGTGAACTGATTCAGCTCCTCTTGCATGGCGATCACCCAATTAGAGTCAGCTAGGGCTTCCTCCACGCATGATGGCTCAATATTTGAAAGCAAGCAGCTAAACATGGCTCTTTCTCCAAACACTTGACTTCTGGTCACTACACCCTTGGATGGATCTCCAATGATTTGACTTGGTGAGTGATCCTTGAGACTCGCACGCTTGGATCCACCAGCTTCGTCTTCATCTTCTCCCTGATCGCTTGCTTCTTCATCTGAAACGACTGGATTGGGTGCTTGGCCTGCACTCGCTTCAGGAGTCTTGGGGGCAGCTTCAACTTTTCCTTGGACGATCTGCTCGCTTGAGTCCTTGATTTCTTCATCATCTTCAAGTATGTCCCAAGTTAATGAATTGATGGGTTGCTTGCTTGTCTTTCCTTCCTTTGATTGAACCTGTTCTTGTAGAAGACTCAAAGAAGATTCATCAAATACGACATGGGGTAATTCCTCCACAATTAGAGTTTTACAATTGAATACCCTGTAAGCTTTGCTTGATGTAGAATATCCTAAGAATATTCCTTCATCAGCTTTGCTTTCAAAGGCTTTCAATTGTGACTTCCCATTATCATGGATGAAGACCCTACAACCAAAGATATGGAAATAAGATATGTTAGAAATTCTCCCTGTCCATATTTCATATGGTGTCTTGTCGTGCCGTTTATTGAGAAGCGTCCGATTCTGCGTGTAGCATGCTGTATTGGCAGCTTCAGCCCAATATTTCATCGGAAGCTTTGAGTCAGCGATCATGGTGCGAACGGCTTCTTTGATGAACCGATTCCTTCTTTCAGCAACTCCATTCTTCTAAGGTGTGCGTGCTGCGGTTGTTTGATGTGCAATACCATGCTCCTTGCAGTAAGCTTCAATGGTAGAGTTTAGAAACTCAGTGCCTTTGTCGGAGCGGATGGTGACAATTGCTTGGTTTTTCTCCATGGCTAGTCGCTTGAGCAATTGTGGTAGCTTGGACAGTGTCTCCTTCTTGCTAAAGAGAAATACAACCCAAGTGTAGCGAGAGAAATCGTCGACTACTACAAGAGTGTATTTTCTTCCATTTACGCTTACTGGAGTGACTGGTCCAAACAGATCCATGTGAAGTAGTTCCAGCACTCGCTTAGAAGATGATTCTTCAAGACTTGCGAAGTGCTTCTTTGTCTACTTGCCTCGTTGGCATGGTGATCATGGATGGTCTTTAACAAAGACCTCGTTGGGTATGCCTTGCACCAAGCCTTTGCGAGCTAAGCGATTGATGGTCTTGAAGTTGAGATGTGACAAGCGTCTGTGCCATAGCCATCCAATTTCTGTAGCACTTCTTGCAACTAAGCACGTCTCCTCTTTGCAGTTGTCCCATTGTGCAATATAGACATTCCTTTGTCAAATTCCAGTCAGTACAATTTGGGACGTGAGCTTGCTCTTTACAATGCACTTGTTGGAAATAAATTCCACCTTGTATCCTTTATCACAGAATTGTGAAATGGATAGCAAGTTGTGCTTAAGTCCTTCCACGTAGGAGACTTCTTCTATTGTGAGCTTTCCAATCTTCAGTGCACCGTATCCTTTGGTGCTTCCTCAAGAGTTATCACCAAATGTAACGTGTGGACCCTTCTTCTCTATGTAGTCATGAAGTAGAGCTCTCATGCCGGTCATGTGTCTTGAACAGCCACTGTCCAAGTACCAGATTTGTTGAACCTCACTTGGCATGGGATCCACGGTGCTCACCTGCAATTAGACAGATTTTGGTATCCAAATCAGTTTGGGTCCTTGCAGGTTAGTCCCCTTAGGTACCCACACTTGCTTCACTTTCTTTTGAAAGGTAGCTTGTGTCTTGGGTTTCTCGATCTTTGAAAACTGTGAGTTCTGCCTTGAAGCAGCTTCACACATGCAGCAGTGTGTGCAAGAGGGGTAGCGACTCGCTTGAGACTTACCCATGCTCTTACCCTTTTGCTTGTATCCTGAAGCGACTCGTTTCGGATTAGCTACAGGCTTAGAGACTGACTTAGGGTTTACAGTCTGTCGAAGCGGCTCGCTTAGTTTCTTCGAAGCGGTCAAACTAGGGTTTTGACCCTGACTCGCTTGAGAAACCTTTGGAATCTGAAGCGACCTCTTTGGTGCTTCAAGTTCTTCCCCCTCAACGTTAGTCCGGTTGGACCATCTCCAGTCCGGATAACGTGACACATAGACATTACTCCTCTTTCTAGGGACTGTTGAACTTTGCTTACCCTTATGATCTGCCCTTAAAGATATATACATCTTCATTGGCTTTCTTTTAGGGTTCTCAGCCATTTTGCCTTTATCCTTGTTGGTGGTCACTTTGGAGGAAGTGGGCACATCCAAAGGGACTGATGGTGTCGTGTTTGAGGCACCAACAAAGACAGTGGATTTGGAAGGTCCACCCTCATATCCATGGCCTGCTTTTCTACCAAAAGGTAAAAGCGAGCTCTCTAGTGCCTGCCTAGCGTACGAGGCTTTGTTCAAATTGGCAACTAGAGTGGACTGGGTTTCATACCTTCCCTCCAAGCATTGATGTCTAGCAAAGAGATCCTCAAACTTACTAGTCATAGCCCTTAAGTTAAGTTTGACTTCGTCAAGCTCATTGGCTAGCTTTCGGTTCTCCTTCTCGCTTCGAGACATAGCTTGTTTTAACATTTCGTAGTCGCTTGACAATTTCTTGTGTTTGTCAAGTAACTCACTCCATGTCGAGGAATGAACTTCCTCATGATCAGTGTGTGCCAGTGTAATTGAAGTGATTGAAGGGTAGAAGAATACCTCCACAGTGTCTTCATCGGTGAGCGCCATGAGTCCCAGATCCTCTCCCTCGCTTGAGTTAGGATCTGTAAATGCCTCGGAGTCGCTTGATAGATCTTCAGTTGAAGCGATCTACATTTCATTCACTACGAGTGCTTGCCTGGGAGCATCTCTCTTGGCCTTCAGTTCCTCACGTTCTTTGGCACTTAGCTTTGGGCAGTCAGATTTGTAGTGGCCCATCTTGTGGCAGTGATAGCACTCCACATCCATCATGTCGCGTGGAATCGGCTTTGTCGTCTCTTCTCTTTTCCCTTTTCCTTCTCGAGTATCAGCGCTCCTCCCTTTGTACTTTTGTAGAATCTATTGTACTTGCCCACACGTGAGTTCATTTTGTTGAAATTCTTTGATAGAAATGCAACTTGCTCTTCTAGCTCTTCCCTTGTCATCTTGGCTAGCGACTGGTCGCTTGGCCCTTCAGCAGCTTTGAAGGCTACTCCTTTTGACGTCATGGGAGCTTCATCCTCTTCGTCGAGGCTCATTCGATTTAGATCGAATTCATGAGCTTTGAGTTCGGAGAACAGAATCTCCGGTGTGAGCTTTGATAAGTCCTTCGTAGCTAAGTATAGTTCCTTCATAGTCTGCCACTTCCGTGTGAGAGCACGAACAATCTTGAGGTTCACCTCTTTGTCAGTGAGTTCCTTCCCATGTGAGTTGAGAGTTGCAGTAATGTTGGTAACTCTCAGCTCGAAGGCGTAAATGGATTCTCCCGACTTCATTACTAGGCTTTCAAACTCCCGCATCTGTACGGCGAGCTTGTTTTCTTTGATTTTGTCTGTGCCTTGAGATATGAGAGCTATGGTTTCCCATATCTCTTTTTCCGTTGCACACTTCCTTATCCGTGGTAGATAGGCGTCCGATACAGTGCTCTGCATCATGTGGCGTGCGATCTTGTCGAGGTTGGCAATTTTTAAGTCAGTAGGATTGTACTCATCTTTGTCCTTTTCCACGAATGTTTGTCTGACATGGGCTGGACGACCTTCAGCGGCTGGAACATCCACAGACACGGCTTTCTTGATTTCGATCGGCCCATCTTCGATGACCTCCCACATCCGGTCATGGATGGAGCATAGGAAGCTCTCAACGCGAAAGCTCCAGATCTCATAGCCTTCTATGGAAAACTGTGGAAGACTAGATGCATTTTATGTAGACATAGCAAACCGTCAGTAGTAGATGCAGTATGCGTGGGTGAGATTTTGATGCACTTAGGAAAATAGGATCCGGTTCAGTGAGACAACAGAAACGAGAGGGGACTCGCTTCGGATATGCAAAGCAGAGGCTCGAAAGAACCGCTGCTCTGATACCACTTGTTGGTCCCGGTATGATATAGGAAAAATACGTAGAGGGGGGGGGGGGGGGGGGTGAATACGTATTTTGAAGTTTTTCAACTTCTTTTCCTTAACTCAGAGTACTAAGTAAAGTGCTCGCTTGAATCACTAAGACCTAGCCGAGAGCTAGATCTAAAGTAATCACGATTCTCTTGACCTAAGCTTAGAGCTTGACCAAGAGTGAGACTTTACTCTAGATGCGGAATTTGGTGAGCTAAATCTTTCCTATGTATTTAAAGTTCCAAGTTATGTTTGTTTAGATGCAAGTGTAGTGAATAATCAAACAAAGGAAATAAAGAGTTTAGGGTTTAGAGAGATACGACACAAGATTTATAGTGGTTCGGAGATGAAGCTCCTACGTCCACTTTGTTGCACTAGGCAACTCGTTCTCTTCACTCAAGAACTTGAAGATTACGGGCTCTTCAAAAGCCTGTGACAAGATCGAGCTTCACTCGCTTGGATCTGTCGGACGCTGGGTGATTCCGGGTTCACACCAAAAACCTAAACTGGACTGGAAGCTTCACTTGCTTCAGTCTGACAACAGGGAGATAACGAGTTCTCCTTACAACCAAGTTTCGATCGAACTTCACTTAATGAAAGTGTAAGCTTGGATCTAGACTCTACTATCGATGAAGGTAGAGCCTTGGATCGGAACAACCTAACGACGAACACAAAAACCTAACGAACAGAACTTAGGGTTAGGGTTTTGGTTTACGACGAACACACTATGAAGGGCTCTTTACAGTAAGTGTAAAGTAGGCTAGAGCTCTTCTTCTAAGCTGAGGTATGAAATGGGCTTAGAATTCTAGGTGTGAAGGTTGTGAAGACGAATTCTGATGAAACTGGAACTCGGAGAACACTTGTAAACAAAGACTCGATGAATGCTAGAAAGCTGGGAGTGTTTGTTTGCAGTAGGCGCTCGAATGCTCAAGTAGTGTTCTCCTTCTTCACGTCTTGATCCTTCACTATTTATAGGCGGAGAGATGGCCTTGTCACTCCTCCTCTCGACAGTACTTGCACAGGCGGACAGCTTTTCAGGCGTGCAGATTTGGCACTTTGCCGAAAATGGCTAAGTTACAAACCTAACAGTAACTGGAGCGAGCCAGTACTGTAGCGGCGCCCTTGTCGGCTGATAGGGTGCATTTTTACCCTATCATCTAAGTGTTATATTATCGTTTTCTTGTCGTATTTTGATAGTTTAGCTCATGATTTATATTGTTTATGTTATTTCGAGCTAGATTACGCTTTTGGGTTGTTTTGAGTGTTTTTAGGGCTTTTTAGTCGAGAAAACCCAAGATGAGATGAGAGACGATGAAACCAAGGAAGAGATGAAGTATTGATCCCAAGTTCTGACTTCTCACGATTTTTTGGAAGAGTTATTCTGGAAAGGTGAAAGCATAGCATTGAAGAGGGGTTCGATAGGAGCACGTAGGCGAAAACGGAGGTCAATTCGGAGCTCGGATGAGGAAGATATGACCGAAACAAGAAAGTTGCGCAGAACCCTCTCGACCCTCTCGACCGACCTCTCGATCGAGAGAGGTGTCGAGAGGTGCCTCCTGTTTTCCAGACGGGATTTTCTCTAAAAGGCTATTTTTGACTTTTTCTTGGTTTCCTTGTACAATTAGGTATTGGATGCAAACTTCTACCCTATAAATACCTCTAAACCTATCATTGTAAACATGTTCCTCCACTCTCCTACATTCTTTAGATTAGTTTTTATTCTTTTCTCCATACTTTTATACTTTTAGATCTAGATTTATTTTATTGTATGAAGACAATTGAAGATTGAAGATTTATCAAGATTCAAGAGTTTTTCTATCCCTTTCTTTTTACTTTATGCTTTTGATTATGTTTATTCTTCCTTCTACCTTTCTTTTAATTATGTCTAGCTAAATTCCTTAGTTGATTTTAGGGATTGAATGCCTAATTGAATTTATGTAAGTGTTTTTGTTTATAATTAGCCTTCTAATCTAGATGCATGTTTTCATGGTGCTTATTCTCATGCATGATTAATTGATCACTAATTGTGTATGCATAGTTATGTTTATATGCCTTGATAGGATATTGCATAATTGATCTCATGAATACATGGTATGATGATTTAATTATCTTAGTCGAAGTTGAATTATCATATGTTTGCATATAGTCGATTTGGGTGTCATAATTGAACCTAGTTGATTATATTATTGATACTTGTTCTATTTTGCACTTGATTTGATATCTATGAGTCCGAGAGGATATTAGGATCTTATTAAGTGACGACCTACATTGTCTTAATCGGAGTGTTAGGTTATTTTCCTGTATCACATCTAGATTGGATTAAATTGGTTAATTGTACTCATTAATTGCTTGCATATATTTGATTAGGTAGGCTTCCCTAGAATCAACACTTTTCCTTATTTGATTTATTTGTTTCCTTATTTACTTATTTGCCTTATTTGTTTAATTGCTTATTTATTTGTTTCCTTATTTGTGTTCTTTTTATTTGTTAAATTTACTTGCCTAGGATTATAATACCACATTCTTATTTTCTTAATTGCCTAGACATCAGTTTAATTCTAGAGTAGAGGTACTTTGTGTGATTTCGACTTGTCAATCCCTGTGGATACGATACTCGTACTTATTCTATACTATACCTATTTTTGTGTGGTAGAAAATAGTGCGATCAAAATTTTGGCGCCGTTGCCGGGGATTGATTAGAGTTCACATAGATATTTTGAAATAGGATTAATAGGTGATTTAGGCGTTTATTTTTCTGTTTTATTAAACTAACCGTTTCCTTTCTTTGTCGAGGACTATATTCTTATGGCGGATTCGGTAGTGAAAAAGACTCTGAACGATCGGTTCAAACCGGTTGTTGATCGATTCCAGAATGGAGGATGGGGGACTGTTGAGGCTACCGAGTACGAGATCAAGGCTTCCCTCATCAACATGGTGCAAGCAAATCAATATGGAGGCACACCGATGGAGGATCCTAATGCTCACCTGAAGCAATTTCTCAACATCTGTGCCACCTACAAGGCAAATGGAGTGCCTGCAGACTACATCAAGCTCAGTCTCTTCGCGTGGTCTCTCAAGGATGATGCTAGAGAGTGGCTTGAGGATATAGAGAATCGAGCCGAGATAAAGACATGGAGCGAGCTGTGCAAATTGTTCTTAAATAAGTTCTTCCCACCTTCGAGGGCTCAGAGGCTTCTAAACGAGATCAAAACATTCCAACAATTTGAAGATGAGTACCTTTACAAAGCATGGGGGAGATTCAGAAAGATGCTTCGTGTATGCCCCAATCATGGTATGGACAAGGGGGAACAAATCTTCTGCTTCCATCAAGGATTGAACAAGCAATGCAAGAAGGAGCTCGATTATGCATCTAAAGGAGGATTCTTAAATAACGATGTAGAGACGGCCTGGGAGATCATCGAGCTCAACGTCAATACAAGTTATGCGGAGGCTACCGATAGAAGAGTTGGGAGAAGGAAGGTTGCCGCCATTGGATCCGAAGCTTATGATGATTTGATGGAGAAATACACCAAGACGGCAACGGAGTTGGATGCTTTCAAGAAGACTTATGAGGAGAATAGAGTTGTCCAAGAGCAGAAGAAGGAACCTTCATTGGAGGAGTTGATAAAGACTCTCATATCAACGACGACAAATAAAATTGGAGCCTTGGAGTCTAGTGTAGCAAATTTGACCAAGCACATGAATATGTTGGATGCTCGAGTTGATCAAGTAGTCAATGCTCAAGGAGGAGTACATAAGCCCGACCATCAAGTTCATGCTATCGAGCTTCGGAGCGGTACTCGGTACACGAATTCATCTTTGGAAGCTGAACATAATGGAGAAAGAAGGCACAAGGATTTGGAGTTCGAGGAGACGAGAAGACGAAGTCTGAATCGAGGACCTCTCGACACCTCTCTCGATCGAGAGGTCGATCGAGAGGTCAATACTGGAAGTCAAAATCCACCTCTCGATACCTCTCTCGATCGAGAGGTCGATCGAGAGGCCCACGACGAGCTTATGCAGAATCCACCTCTCGATACCTCTCTCGATCGAGAGGTGGATCGAGAGGTCAAAAACCGAGGTCAGAAGGGACCTCTCGACACCTCTCTCGATCGAGAGGTCGGTCGAGAGGCCCAGCAGCTGCCCCAATTTCCGACTTACACTCCGAAGGCTCCCTTCCCGCAACGATTGACTAAGACGAAGCAAGACGAGAAGTATCAACGGTTTTTGGAGATGCTTCAAAAGGTCAACATCAACATCCCGCTTCTAGATGCTCTCCGAGACATGCCAAACCACATGAAGTTCATCAAGGACGCGGTGGCGG
This sequence comes from Thymus mandschuricus, assembly GCA_029379335.1. Classification (NCBI taxonomy): domain Eukaryota; kingdom Viridiplantae; phylum Streptophyta; class Magnoliopsida; order Lamiales; family Lamiaceae; genus Thymus; species Thymus mandschuricus. The sequence goes on from CM057078.1 coordinate 10,636,204, forward strand.
GGAAGAAGAAGTGGGCTAAGTTCGAGACGATTAACTTGACGGAGGAGTGTAGCGCGGTCCTACAAAAGAAGCTTCCATTAAAGCAAAAGGATCCCGGGAGGTTCACATTAGCTTGCAAGATTGGTGATCACATCTTCCAAAATGTCCTTTGTGATCTTGGTGCTAGCATCAATTTGATGCCCCTCTCCATCTTCAAGAGGCTCAAGATTGGGAAGATGAAGCCGACTACTATTTCCCTACTTATGGCAGATCGTTCAGTTTCTTATCCAAGGGGGATAGTTGAAGATGTGCTCGTACAAGTTCAGAATCTTGTGTTTCCAGCGGATTTTGTAGTGTTGGATATGCCCGAGGATGATAATCAACCTTTGATCTTAGGACGGCCATTTTTAGCTACGGGGAGAGCTTTGATCGATATTCAAGATGGAGATTTGACATTTAGAGTCAATGGAGAGGAATTGAAGATTTCCATCTATGAAGCAATGAAGAGACCCGATGATCATCGAGAAGATGTTTTTGCCGTTCAAGTCTTGAAACCACCTATACCGCCGGCACCGGATGGAGCTTGCGAGGAGATTCTCGAGTTCTTAAATCAGTTGGAAGCCATTCCACCATTGAAGTTAGCCGAATTCAAGAGATCAATTGATGGAGCCATGAAGAAACTCGATGATGGGGGAGAGACGGACTTTTATTTTGATCCACCTTGATAAGAGGTATCGTCGGGCTAAAGACGTAAAACGTAGCACTTGTTGGGAGGTAACCCAACTCTATCTTTAATTTTCAGTTTTTGTTTGTTTTATATTTGTTTTTGTTTTTCTTTGAGTCTTATCTTTTATTAAGCTTTTTATCCAAGAATTTTCGAAGCTTGTGAGTTGTAGGTTTTCTCGATGAAGTTTCGACTAAGAGGAGAAGATCGATAGTAAGCTAGCTTCGGTGAAAGGTACGCTCGTTAACTTATCCACTTCTTCCTTTTGAAACTTATTCCTTCATCATGATTCGAAATAAGTTTGGGGGAGGGGGAAGTGTGGCTTCGTTAACTCGTTTGCATGTATTCTTGGATAGTAGTTTAATTTTGGATATAATTGTAGTTTGTAGAGTCTTTAGGAGTTAGATGATTGAGTCAAGCATGATTTATGAGTATATGAATCGGCCAATGATAGCATGATTTTCTTTGAATAATTGGTTGATATTATGTTTGGAACCTTGGTGGAGATTATGCACGTGTGTGATAAAATTGGATTATGCTTTGATTTTGGGAAACGTTTTGTTATAACCCGTGAGGATTTGAGCCTTTGGTGCATATTTATGCCTATTTTCTTTCGTGAGAATATCATACATGTAATTGTACTTCTAGAACTTGCCTTTGTTCTCCATCAAGACTACATATGTGTGTAGGAATTTAGAAGTGATTTTAGGCCATCTTTTGTTAGCCACATCTTTCCTAAACACTATCCTTTACATATATTCCTTTGTTAGCCACTTTTGAGCCTTTATAGCCATTTGTTTCTTAACCGGATGAAAGGAGGTAAAGGAGGAATTATGGGTATCTTGGGAGTTGTTTTGTTAGGGATTATGTTTGGAGAAGTTGTCTTTTTAGTAAGCTCCTTTGAAAGAAAGGAATTGTAGATCCCTATAAGCTCTAGAAAAAAAATAGAAAAAGAAAAAAAAAAAAAAAAAAAAAAAAAAAAAAAAAGGACTTAGAAAAACAGTTTGGAAAAGAAAAAAAAAAAAGTATACGAGTCCTAGTTCAAAAAAAAAAAAAGAAAAGAAAAGAAAAAAGAGCATAAAGGGATGGATAGAATTTTTAGTATTTTGGGAGTTGAATAGAAGAAGGTTAAGAAGAGATAAGGTTGATATTTGAGAATGAGTTGATGAGTAGAAGATGGAGTTATATCCATACTAGTTTGGAGTTGCTAAAAGGTTGGTACTTGGAGACGTCTAAGTCACTTAGCCTATATTTTCCCTACCCTAAACCAATGTGCCTACATTACAACCCTGAAAAAGACCTAATTGATCTTAGTTCTTACGTACAATCAAGTGGTGGAGATGTTGAGATAAAGGGCAAGCCTATGGTAAGTCTTTTGCATTGTATTGATTATGAGTGAGCCTATACACTTTAATTCTTTCATTGTGAGTTGAGAGTTCACTTATACACTTATATCTTCACATGTCTTGAGTGAGTTTCCCTTATTGAAGCATGATTTGATTTTGTTGTACTTTCGTAGAGTCAAAACTTTGAGGTTGCTTATATGATGTTGATTAATGTTTCTTTGAAGATCTATGAGGCCCTTAGAGTTCATTATGCTTATATGTTGTGTTTGTCTTGATTTGTCTATTCTTTGTTTTAGGTTTAGTTTATTGTTCGGGACGAACAATGTTTAAGTTTGGGGGATTTTGATAGGGTGCATTTTTACCCTATCATCTAAGTGTTATATTATCGTTTTCTTGTCGTATTTTGATAGTTTAGCTCATGATTTATATTGTTTATGTTATTTCGAGCTAGATTACGCTTTTGGGTTGTTTTGAGTGTTTTTAGGGCTTTTTAGTCGAGAAAACCCAAGATGAGATGAGAGACGATGAAACCAAGGAAGAGATGAAGTATTGATCCCAAGTTCTGACTTCTCACGATTTTTTGGAAGAGTTATTCTGGAAAGGTGAAAGCATAGCATTGAAGAGGGGTTCGATAGGAGCACGTAGGCGAAAACGGAGGTCAATTCGGAGCTCGGATGAGGAAGATATGACCGAAACAAGAAAGTTGCGCAGAACCCTCTCGACCCTCTCGACCGACCTCTCGATCGAGAGAGGTGTCGAGAGGTGCCTCCTGTTTTCCAGACGGGATTTTCTCTAAAAGGCTATTTTTGACTTTTTCTTGGTTTCCTTGTACAATTAGGTATTGGATGCAAACTTCTACCCTATAAATACCTCTAAACCTATCATTGTAAACATGTTCCTCCACTCTCCTACATTCTTTAGATTAGTTTTTATTCTTTTCTCCATACTTTTATACTTTTAGATCTAGATTTATTTTATTGTATGAAGACAATTGAAGATTGAAGATTTATCAAGATTCAAGAGTTTTTCTATCCCTTTCTTTTTACTTTATGCTTTTGATTATGTTTATTCTTCCTTCTACCTTTCTTTTAATTATGTCTAGCTAAATTCCTTAGTTGATTTTAGGGATTGAATGCCTAATTGAATTTATGTAAGTGTTTTTGTTTATAATTAGCCTTCTAATCTAGATGCATGTTTTCATGGTGCTTATTCTCATGCATGATTAATTGATCACTAATTGTGTATGCATAGTTATGTTTATATGCCTTGATAGGATATTGCATAATTGATATCATGAATACATGGTATGATGATTTAATTATCTTAGTCGAAGTTGAATTATCATATGTTTGCATATAGTCGATTTGGGTGTCATAATTGAACCTAGTTGATTATATTATTGATACTTGTTCTATTTTGCTCTTGATTTGATATCTATGAGTCCGAGAGGATATTAGGATCTTATTAAGTGACGACCTACATTGTCTTAATCAGAGTGTTAGGTTATTTTCCTGTATCACATCTAGATTGGATTAAATTGGTTAATTGTACTCATTAATTGCTTGCATATATTTGATTAGGTAGGCTTCCCTAGAATCAACACTTTTCCTTATTTGATTTATTTGTTTCCTTATTTACTTATTTGCCTTATTTGTTTAATTGCTTATTTATTTGTTTCCTTATTTGTGTTCTTTTTATTTGTTAAATTTACTTGCCTAGGATTATAATACCACATTCTTATTTTCTTAATTGCCTAGACATCAGTTTAATTCTAGAGTAGAGGTACTTTGTGTGATTTCGACTTGTCAATCCCTGTGGATACGATACTCGTACTTATTCTATACTATACCTATTTTTGTGTGGTAGAAAATAGTGCGATCATCGGCCTGGCAGTCAACTCCGCTGCTCCATTCCGCATTCGACACGTGGAGATCTCGCAATTAATGCAGCGATCTCAAGTTGACTGAAGTTTGAAATAGGAGCGGGAATTGGGCTGTCACATTCTGGTAGGTAGTGGCTCGCTTTGCTTTGATGATGTAGCGTCCGCTTTGAGTTGAGTCACTTCAAGGTCATTCTGTAGCGAGTCGCTTGGGAGGTAAAGTTCCCGAGTGACCGCTTTAGAAAATGTTAACCCGCGTTGACTCGCTTTGGCTTTTTACTGTAGCGCTCGCTTCGCTTCGCTTTGGCAGACTCGCTTTGAATCCACTGTAGCGCTCGCTTCGCTTCGCTATTCTTCGGCACGCTTCACTTCGGCTCGGTAGACTCGCTTCGCTTGAAAAACACACTCAAGTGAGTGGCCTTCGCTTGGGATTTCTGCAGTCTAAAAACCTAAGCAAAATTTGAGCCATCCTAACAGTGTAGGCTTAGAAAAATTTCTAACCTATTATCTACATAAAAAATGGGTCGCTTGAGAATAGGACACTTGGGGGTTTTGGGATCAAATCAAAATAATACTTCATTTCTTAAAATGTCCCTTATTGGTTCCCCCTTAACATGTTTGTCCTTGACAATTCCCAACAACACCTTGTGGCCAAGTACAACTCTTTCTTGCACCATGAAGTGGCACTTCTCCTAATTGAGAACGAGGTTCGTCTCTTCGCACCTTTGAAGCACCGTGGCAAGATTCTCCAAGCATTGATCAAAAGAAGAACCGAAAACTGAAAAATCATCCATGAATACCTCCATAATGTTTTCGATCAATCCATGGAAGATGGCCATCATGCACCGTTGGAAAGTAGCCGGTGCGTTGCATAACCCGAACGGCATCCTCCGATAGACGAAGACTCCATATGGGCATGTGAACACCGTCTTGTGTTGGTCCTCCGGAGCGATGGCGATTTGGTTGTAGCTGGAGTATCCATCGAGGAAGCAATAGTACTCATGGTCGGCCAATCGATCGAGCATTTGATCTACGAACGGGAGGGGGAAGTGATCCTTCCTAGTTGCTGCATTGAGAAGGCGATAATCTGTTGGGTATTGTTAAGGACAATATGTTAAGGGAGAACTCATATGGGACACTTCGAAGTGAGTGAAGTATTTGTTTTGATTTGATCCCAAAACCCCAAGTGTTTAATTCCCAAGCAACCCAATTTGATGTAGAAAATAGGTTAGAAATTTTTCTAAGCCTATACTGTTAGGATGGCTTCATTTTGCTTTAGTCACTTAGGTTTTTAGACTGCAGAAAATTCAAGTGAAGGCCACTCGCTTGAGTGTGTTTTCCAATCGAAGCGAGTCTACTCAGCCGAAGTGAAGCGTGCCGAAGAATAGCGAAGCGAAGCGAGCGCTACAGTGGATTCGAAGCGAGTCTGCCAAAGCGAAGTGAAGCGAGCGCTACAATGAAAAGCCAAAGCGAGTCAACGCGGGTCAACACTTACTAAAGCAGTCACTTGGAGAACCCACTTCCCAAGTACTCGCTACAGTATGACCTTGAAGCGACTCGATTTGAAGCGGACGCTACGAGACTAAGGCGAAGCGAGCCGCTACCTAACAGAAAGCGACAGCCCGATTCCTGCTCCGATTTTGAACTCCAGTCAACTAAAGATCGTCGCATTAATTGCGAGATCTCCACGTGTCGAATGCGGAGAGGAGCAGCGGAGTTGACTGCCAGGCCGACAGGGCGCCGCTACAGTACTGGCTCGCTCCAGTTACTGTTAAGTTTGTAACTTAGCCATTTTCGGCAAAGAGACAAACTGCGCACATGAAAAGCAACTGCATGCGCAAAGTACAGTCGAGAGGAGGAGGGACAAGGCCACCTTCCAAGCAACGGATCTCGGCAACCCTCCGCCTATAAATAGTGAAGGATGAAGACGAAGAGAAGAGAGAACACTACTTGGGCATTGAGCGCCTACTGCAAACAAACACTCCCAGCCTTTGAGCAATCTTCGAGTCTTTGTTTCCAAGTGTTCTCCGAGTTCCAGTTCATCGGAACTCGTCTTCGCAACCTTCACACCGAGAATTCTAAGCCCATTTCAAACCCCAGCTTAGAAGAAGAGTTCTAGCCTTCTTTGCATTCATTGTAAAGAACTCTTCAATAGTGTGTCTTTGTCGAAACAGAATACCCTTACCCTAAAGTTTTAGGTTTTGTGTGTTCGTCGTTAGGTTGTGTTCGATCCAAGGCTCTATCTTCATCGATAGTAGAAGCCTCGATCATAGAGTCTAGATCCAAGCTTACACTTTCATTAAGTGAAGCTCGATCGAAACTAGGTTGTAAGGAGAACCCGTAATCTCCCTGTCGTCGGACTGAAGAAAGTGAAGCTTCCAGTCCAGTTTAGGTTTTTGGTGTGAACCCGGAATCACCCAGCGTCTGACAGATCCAAGCGCGTGAAGCTCGATCATGTCATAGGCTTTTGAAGAGCCAGTAATCTTCAAGTTCTTGAGTGAAGAGAACGAGTTGCTTAACGCAACAAAGTGGACGTAGGAGCTTCATCTCCGAACCACTATAAATCTCTGTCTCGTATCTCTAAACTCTAATCTCTTTTTACTTGTTGTTTGATTATTCATTGCTCAAGCATCTAAACAAACACAAACTGAGATTTCGGAAAGATTTAGCTCACCGAATTCCGCATCTAGAGTAAAGTCTCACTATTGGTCAAGTTCTAAGCTTAGGTCAAGAGAACCGTGAATACTATAGATCTAGCTCTCGGCTAGGTCTTAGTAATTCAAGCGAGCACTTTACTTAGTACTCTGAGTTTGAGGAATTTGAAGTTGAAAAACTTCAAAAACCACGTATTCAACCCCCCCCCCCCCCCACGTGTTTTTCCTCTTACAAACCGGGACCAACATAATCAATGCACACTCGCCATCCCGTGACAAACCTTGTTGCTATAAGCTCCCCTTTCTCATCATTGATGACCGTCATGCCTCCTTTCTTCGACACCACATGAGTAGGGCTCACCCACTCACTATCCGAAATAGCATAGATCATGCCGGCATCAAGCAACTTTAACACCTCCTTCCTCACAACTTCTTGCATGGCCGGGTTCAATCGCCTTTGAGGTTGGACTCTTGGGCGATGACTATCTTCGAGCAATATCCTCTATGCATGCAAATTGAAGGACTAATACCTTTTATGTCGGCAATCGTCCATCCAATTGCAGATTTGTGCTTCCTTAGGACCCTCAACAACTTGTCGGTGTTTGCCTCCGTGAGTTGAGAAGACACGATCACCGGATACGTCTATTCTTCTCCTAGAAATTTGTACTTGAGGTGCTCGGGTAGTGGCTTCAATTCTACTTTAGGGGCTACATCATTCTTCTCTTCCTCCTCAAGAACTCCACCATCTACCTTCTTGTTGATGTCGAGGTAAGGAACTTCCTCGTGAGGAAGTTGTGGTTGGTTCGCCTCCAATTGATGTAGATACTCAAAAATCTCATCGCAAGCTTCATCCAATTCCAAGTAGGTATATAAAGGGCTTGAGATGCAATGGTTGAGTGCCTCCTCCGAAGTAGGTGGTATCAATGTCTCGATGGAGAAGATATCCTCACGATGATCGTTGGGTCTCCTCATGGCTTCGTAGATAGAATTTTTCAGCTCCTCGCCATTGACTCGAAAGGTGAGATCTCCATCTTAAACATCGATCAATACTCTCCCCGTGGCTAAGAATGGCCATCCTAAGATCAATGGTTGATTTGCATCCTCGGGCATATCCAAGACTACGAAATACGCCGGGAAAACAAGGTTGTGCACTTGAATGAGAACGTCCTCCACTATCCCCCTTGGATAAGAAACCGATCGGTCCGCCATAAGTAGAGAGATGGTGGTTGGCTTCATCCTCCCGATCTTGAGCCGGTTGAATATAGAGAGAGGCATGAAATTGATGTTAGCACCAAGATCGCATAGCACGTTTTGAAAGACTTGATCACCAATCTTGCATGCCAATGTGAACCTCCCGGGATCCTTTTGCTTCAACGATAGCTTCTTTTGGATCACCGCGCTGCACTCATCCGTGAGATTGATCGTCTCGAACTTCCCCCACTTCTTCTTTCCCAAAACCGCATCCTTGATGAACTTCATATGGTTGGGCATGTCTCGAAGAGCATCTAGAATTGGTATGTTGATGTTGAACTTTTGTAGTATCTCCAAGAAACGTTGATACTTCTCATCTTGCTTCGTCTTGGTCAATCGTTGGGGAAAAGGGGCCTTCGGAGTGTACGTCTGAAATTGGGGCGGCTACCTTGCCTCTCGATCCCCCTCTCGATCGAGTGAGGTATCGAGAGGTACCTTCTGACCTCGACTTTTGACCTCTCGATCCCTCTCTCGATCGAGAGAGGTGTCGATAGGGTCACATTGAATCTCCTCATCGTAAGCCTCTCGATCCTCCTCTCGATCGATAGGGGTATCGAGAGGTGGATTCTGTCCTCCAGTAGTGACCTCTCGATCCCTCTCTCGATCGAGAGAGGTGTCGAGAGGTCCTCGCCTAGGCACTTGGATCCTCGTCTCCTCGAGCTCCGCATTCTTGACGTTCCCGTCTCCTTTCTTCTCAGCTTCCAAGGATGGATTTGTGTACTTTGTGCCACTCCGAAGCTCAATAGCATGAACATGATGGTTGTTCTTCGGGTTTTGCTCGGTGTTTCTTGGGAATTGGCCGGGCTTATGGACTCCTCCTTGAGCATTGGCTATTTGACTCATTTGCGTCTCCAACATTTGCATTTGCTTAGTCAAGGCATTGATGCTGCTCCCCAAGTTGTTGCTCAAAGTGTTTTGAGTAATCTCCAACGTCCTCAACTTAACATCTTGTTGTGTCATCCTCATCTCCGACTGAGCCATATATTGACGAATCAAATCGTCGGTAGACGTCTCCTTCTTTGGCTCTTGGATGACTCCGTTCTCTACATAGAAGCCGGGACGTGGTTGCGAGGCATTGTTCGGATTGGCATAAGAGAAGTTCGGATGATTTCGGTTGTTGGGAACGTAAGGCTTCTTGTATCCTCCTTGGTAGTTCGAACCTCCTTGACCTCCTTGTCCTCCTTGCCACTTGTTTCCTTGATTTGGTTGCCACTTGCCACCTTGTTGCACAAAATTGGCGTCTTCCTCTTCGGTTGGGTTTGCTTGTTCGTCAGTGATAGCATCGCACCGAAGTACTCCTTTCTTGATGGTATCCAACTCACTTGCTGTTTTTGTGTACTTCTCCATCAAGTCCTCGTAAGCCTCGATTCCATTGTTGGCAACTCTCCTTCTTCCAACGCGAAGATCAGTGGCCTCCTCATAACTCGAATTCACGGTCAGCTCAATAATCTCCATAGCCACATCGTACTCGTTGTTCAAAAATCCTCCTTTCGAAGCGTAGTCGAGCTCCTTCCTACATAACTTGTTCAAACCACGATAGAAGCATGTGATTTGATCCTCCTTGCTAATTCCATGGTTTGGGCATGCTCGTAATAGCTTCTTCAATCTCCCCCACGCCTCGTAGAAATACTCATCCTCATATTGGTGGAATTGGTTGATCTCGTTGATGAGTTTTTGAGCCCTCGAAGGTGGGAAGAACTTGTTCAAAAATCCGGTGCACATCTCGGCCCAAGTCCTTATCTCCGTCTTGTCCAATCCGTCAAGCCACTCCCTTGCATCGTCCTTGAGAGACCACACGAACAAACTGATCTTGAGGTAGTCCGAAGATACTCCATTGGCCTTGTATGTTGCACAAATATCCAGAAATTGCTTCAAGTGAGCATTTGGATCCTCCATTGGTGTGCCTCCATATTGGTTAGATTGCACCATGTTGATGAGGGACGTCTTGATCTCATAGTTGTTTGCGTTCGTGGTCCCCCATCCTCCTTGCTGAAATTGGTCCACGACCGGCTTGAAACGGTCGTTCAAAGTTCTCCTCGCCGCTTGATCCCCCATTGAATCGAAACTCCTTGGTGAATCGGGTGGTGAAGAGGGTGGTGTATCGATCTTGCTTGCTTCCTTCACTCGTCTCAATGCCCTTAGTGAGCGCTCCAACTCCAAGTCTATCGGAATAAGATTTATCCCTTTAGACCTTGTTGTCATGCACTACCTAAAACCAAAGAGAAGAAAAGAAAACGTTAGATCAATAAAGTGTTTTATCCACAACTCCATCAATTACGCATTGTGGGAGAAAAAATAGCTTCAGCATTGATGCTGGCTTCTGTTAATAAAGTGTTTCTCCCTTCATGCCCAGGCGGAGGAGTACCCGTATTTCCAGGAATTTGTGAACCTTCCTTTTGGACGGCATCTGAGCTAGTAGCCATTTTTGGATGGTTTTGCAGATTTTCAAGAGTTCAGAACATCAGTTTCAGGTGCCTATTAGATAGGGCTTAATAAATGTTTCTTATTAAATAGGGTTTGATGAGTGTTTCCTATCAGATAGGGCTTATAGAATGTTTGCCTATTATATAGGGCTTATTGAGTGTTTGCCTATTATACAGGGCTTTGTTGAATGTTGTCTATTATATAGGGCTTATAGAAGGGTGCCTATTATATAGGCTTTAACAAGCGTTTTAGCTTGTTTGCAGAGAATTAATGCCTTTTAATGTGGGGCCCCCTTATCAAGGTAAGGGGGGTTACCTCGTCATTTTTGGCACTTTGTTTATGGTTTTGTCTCATGTAGTTTTCAGTTCATGATAGCACATGGACCTATGATTTTTTCATAGTATTTCCTCTGTTCTCATCAATCCCTCATAACCAATGGACCTATTTATGATTAACAACTTTGGCGGAACTCTAGACTCACCAATTGTCGATAATGGGGTTGTTGATTGCACTATTTCTACCACACAAAAATAGGTATAGTATAAGAAAGTACGAGTATCGTATCCACAGGGATTGACAAGTCGAAACCACACACAATACCTTTTACTCTAGAACTAAACTGATGTCTAAGCAATTAGGAATTAGGAATTGTGGTATTTATAAGCTAGGCAAATAAATAAAAGACTCAATTTAAATAAACACGGAAATAAACAATTAATAGAGCAAATAACAATTAAGGAAATAACACAGCAAGGTAAAGTCAAATAAATCAAATAAGGAAAAGTGTAGATTCTAGGGAAGCCTACCTAATCAAAAACATGTAAGTAATTAATGCATACAATTAACCAATTTAATCCAATCTAAATGTGATACATGAAAATAACCTAACACTCCGATTAAGGCAATGCAAGTCGTCACCTAATAAGATCCTAATATCCTCTTGGACGCATAGAATCAAATTAAGTGCAAAATAGAACAAGTATCAATAATATAATCAACTAGGTTCAACTATGACACCCAAATCAATTATATATGAACATATGATAATTCAACCTCAACTAAGACAATCAAACTATCATACCATGTATTCATGAGATCTATTATGTAATTATCCTATCAAGGCATAAACAAATAACTAGGCATACATGATTAGTGATCAAGTAATCATGCATGAGAATAAGCACCATGAAACATGCATCTAGATTGGAAGGCTAATTGTAAACAAAAACACTTACATAAATTCAATTAGGCATTCAATCTCTAAAATCAACTAAGGAATTTAGCTAGACATAATTAAACCAAGCATAACCACAAATAATTGAAAGAACGTAATTAAAGAGTAAGAGTAAGAAAAACTTGAACACAAACGAAGAACTTCGAATCTTGAATCTTGTATAAACTTGAATAATCTCCAATGTTGAATACAAAAAAAACTCTAAAGTAAAAAATATAAAAGTGCTAAGAAGTATGAAAGATGTTAGGGTTTACAATGCTAGGCTAGGAATATATATAGGAGAAATTTACATAAGGAATTATAAACCAAAAAGGAATCTAATTAAATAAGGTAAGAAATCTCGGCTGGAACCCCCCTCTCGACACACTGCCTCTTGATAGACCTCTCGATCGAGAGAGGTATCGAGAGGTGTAGAAAATGCTATCGATCGAGAACTGCTCCAGAAGGTGGTCCTCTCGATATACCTCTCGATCGAGAGAGGTACCGAGAGGTCTTCATTCGACTTTAAAACTTGCATGTCGAACTCTGATCTTCACGCCTTGTCTCGTCTCGGGGTTTTATCATCAAAAGATGCCTAAAAACACAGAAAAACACCCACAAGCATAATATTTCCCAACATAATGAAAACCATATAAACTATAGACAATACTACACAATCGAGACTCAAAAACAACTCTTTTTGGTTATAAAAATAAGGTAAATTTCACCTATATTAGTTGTGTGTTTCCGAACTTCAATTCTCCAAATTTGATTTGAACCTCGATTTTTCTCTGAGGAAAAAAGGGGATCAATCAAGTTTTGTGAATCCGAGCACTATATTATTCATTCATCTCACGCTTTAGGTATAGATATTGGTCTATGTCCTTAACTTTGTGAGGAAAATATTCGAATCCCGATAAAACTTTGTTCTTACGAGTGTTCGAGGACGATGACAACCTTTATCTCCTTCACCGTTTTTTTCTTATAACGAGTTTCTGCAGGTTTTTCATCCACAAGATCCGTATCTCAGCAGGTTTTACAACAAATATAACTTACGCACTCACTCAATTGATCATTTTTTCTTAACTCTATTGGATGAAAATAAGAAAGAATCTTAGTAGTAACGTTATAACGATAAGCTACATGTCCGTTCGTAAGGAGAGAACCGACATTCTAGACTCAATTTTCCCACAGACGGCGCAAGTCGTTAGATTCGGGTCAAAGATTAACAACAATGATGTAATTATCCACTTTATTTGCAGATTTATTACGTGTATTTGGGTATAAACAAATGAGAATAGAATTACGACGAATACAACGCAAGGCGCCGATCCGTATAGGCTCAAGTTCCATGAAACACCTTTCTTATGTGAAAACGGCTAGGATAGATGTAGAATGCAAAACGCTCACATCATCAATCCAACCATTTTCACGAAGAATGTTCATGACAAGGAGAATGGGGGATGAAGTGACAGACGCAAGGCGTCAATCTACTCATCCTCGTAGAATTGCAATGGAATACCTCTCAGCTCCGCCACAGTTGTCGCCGTGAGCCTGCAAAACAGAGCCGGAGGAACAAAGGGGGAGGTTCCTCCGGGAGGAACAAAGGGGGGAGGTTCCTCCGGGAAGAACCTCTGATGCTCAAGTCAGTATGAGTAGGAAAATTCCAGAAAGAATATCAATGGAATAGTGTTAAAAAGTATAGAAACTCGTACCTCGAAATGAGTAGGTCACTATCTAATTATAGGTGAACAAAAGGGTGAAAAGGTGAATGTATCTGTGGGGGGGAAGGACATAAAAGGAATTTTTGGGGGGACAAGATTCCCTTCGTCATTAATTTAGTGGTCCACGCCCTAAGGTACGTAGAGTCATGTGGAATGCGAGCTTAGCTGATCCCTGTGCCTTTAAGCAGGTGCCACGAGATCTGATAAAGCATGGGCATCTGTCCAAGGCGTGGATCTACGCGAGGCTGATAGCTTCTGACAAGTACAAAGGATCTGCACTTGCAGCAGCATCCGAAGGCTCTGATGTGCAGATCCAAATGGCATTAACGGGGGCCAAGTGGCAAGGTTGATACATCCCTATCACTTCATATCTGAGGAGCTAGTTAAAGATAAAGTGCGTACGGGATGCCTTGAAGAGGATTCACCCCTAGGCAGAAGCATCTCGGGAGATCCCTTTTCCTGATAAGAAGAAGGCCCCTGTGGAAAATAATACATTAGAATGTATTAGATAATAAAACAAGCAAGTCATTTGCTCTGTAATAAAATAATACCTCATCAAAAACCTTCTTCAGAAGCCTTTGCATGTCCGCATCCGGAGGAAAGGTGTCAAAGAGAGGTGAGCTCCAATCTGGAAATTGCCCCACATGATTGTGAGGCTAATGGAGAATATCAGAGGCCTCCTTCAGAATCGGCAGATGCCAAGGGGTTTTTGCATCAAGATCGCGGTTCAGCTCCAAGGTCTCTGGCTCCCTCCGAAAAACCTCCACAATAGGAGTTATATCCACTGAAGTAGCTTTATCGGGGAGGCATAACAGCCTTCAACACTGGAACACAGATTTAGTGGCCCATTCCATGAGAGGTTTTATCATTCTGAGCCAAAAATCAAGGGAGTGGAGAAATGCTTCAGTTAGCTTCCGAACCAGATAGTCAAGAAAAGTTTGACCATAAGGAGTCAACAGCAGTTGGGATCTGCATCCCCGGATACCTTGCACGACACCTTGGTCTAGTCCTTCTTTCTTCCCTAGATCGAAAGAAGAAGCCCTGGACTGCTCCAACTCTTGTTCATGAGAGCACCTCAACTGATCCATCTCTGCCGCGTGAGCATCTTGCATTTTGGCTGGCTGAGTGGCAGAAACCTCTAACGCCCCTTGCAGATCACCCACCTGTTGGGTAAGAGAAGAAGAGCTGTGTTGCAGCTGTGAAATCTCTTTTTCTCTATCCTTTAAATATGCTTCTCTGGCCTGATCCCTTTTCCTCAGCTCTCCCAGCTCTGCTTCCAGCTTGGCATTCTACTCTTTTACAGCCTGAAAAGCTTCATAGTTTCGAGCCCACTCGCAAAGGCGATGAACCTCAGCTTGAAGCCTTTTCCCTTTCCCTTTTAGTCTAAGAATAAAGCACTTGCAAATTATCATACGCCAGGGCACGTACACCCAGTATAGATCTGCAACTGGCAGCCTAGAATAGTATAAAAGATGAGAAAATGACTACACAAATGAAAACAGTCAAATTAACACATATGTGTGTAAATACAAGAGGCATAAATGGAACCATACTTGTAACTCCAGACCGGCCACCTTTTTGAATCAGGAAAGCTGAGGAAAAGGCCTCTGCAAGCCTCCAATATTCATCCCAAGGGATGTTATCCAGGATCATAGAAGCTAAGCCCCCGTCTATGTTATCCACTACGCCGGGAAAAGAGACAGTCACGCCAGTTCTCTGTGTAGTGGCTGGAGGAACATCCAACCCCTTTTGGCAAAAGGAACGGATAAATGATAAAGACGTCGTAGAGGAGGGAAGGGGACCGGCTCGAGGAGCCTGCGGACTCTTCTTAGAAGTATAGGGGTTGGTGTGAGCAAACGAAGCCAGAGGGCTCAAAGCCAAGACCTGCGAATCTCGCTCGTTTCCTAAACATTGGAATCTAGGGGCGCATGAGCCATGATTCTAGAGGTGGTGTGCACCACCATAACGTCCGAATTGGATCTGCATTTCTTTGCAGAAGGAGTAGGAAGTGAATGACCCCTTCTTTTCGTAGAGATTAGGGGAGGATCTTCAGAAGTAGCAATCAGTGCTTGCATAAACTCCTCAGAAGCACCTGAAGGAGGTAGGGTTCCCTCAGGAAGTGAGAGATCAAATCATTACATCACCGGATCAGCCGTAGAAGAGGGATTGGCAGAGACGCGTGGGGAGTCATGAGCATCTACATCGATAATAACCCTCAACGCCAGGGAGACCCGTGCAGAAGCTGATGACGCTGAGGAAAATTTGTCTTGAGTGTTCTGCAAAGCAGAACCGCTGATGATGGGAGAAGCCGGAGAGAGAGGAGCCTTGCCTTTCCTCTTCCATTGAGCAGAAGCTCCATGGCTCGTAGTAGAAGCCCTCGAACACTGCACTACCCCGGGAACTCCTGCGGAATCCGCATGCTGAGACTTAAATGCCTCGGCCTCTTCTGCAGAAGCTTCCTTAACTACGCCAGGAGCAGAATCGCTGGCTCTGACCTCTCTGAAAATGCGCAGAAGCTTGTCAAGAATCATTTTCTTCAAGTTCTGCTTGGTGGTATCCATCATTGCAGGAAGAATGGAATAAGGATGTTATTTTAATTAAAAGGGTATGTAAAAAGCCGAATTAGAGGAAATTTACCCATTGATGAAGACCAAGGGGTGCTGGGCTTTAAGCCAAAGAAGGATAATGCCCTTCACTTTCTACTAAAGGCCTAAGCATGGTATGGTTAGAAGGATATTGGGCCAAAAGATTAGACATAATATCCTCTTCCCATTGAGATAAAGTGAGAAGGGAGTGTGAGGGTTCTCTCTACTAGGATTTTTGTAAAGACGAATGTTTCACTAAAAAGTGTTCGCAATAGAACGAAATCTATTGTAGCACTAGCAAGTAAAACCTAAGTATCGAATCTCAAGGAAAACTTAACACCTCAATCAATTATGTAGTAAAAATCTAATCTAGCCTAAATCTAGGAAAGCAAGTAAATAAGATTTTTGGAGTTTTTGTTTTAAATCCTAGGCAAATAAAATAAATCAAAGAAATAAGTAAAAGTAAATAAATAACTAATCTAAGAACAACCAAATAAATCTAAGAATTAAGCTAAAGTAAAACGATTAATCTACCTAGGCAAGAATCGAAAAGAAAGCAATAAAAGAAGCAACGAAGAAAACGAAAGCAAAGAAAGAAGCATAAACTACTCTAGACATGATGAATGAAATCTTGAAATTAAAAGGCTAATTAATCTAACTATGAAAGCTTTGAAAAACGAGAGAATCGAAACTAGAAAAACGAATCTAAACTTTAAACTAGAAATCGAAAGAACGAAATTAAAACTAAGCAAATTAAACAAAGCAATTAAGAGAACGAATCTAAAACTAAAGCAAAGCAATTAAAGCAAATAAACGAAAGCAATAAAAGAACTTACGAGAATTAAACGAAGACGGAGAACGCGAATTAAATAAAGAAGTCTTGAATTAAACAAACTAAGAATCCGGATCCGAACAAAGTAAAGCTAATCTAGAGAATTTTAGTGCTGAAAAATAAAGCTAACTAATGCTAAAAACTGATAAAAGATGATATAAATTCGTGTACAAGGATGATATATATATATATATATATATACTAGGTAAAAACCTAGATAAATAAGGAAAGGAAAGCTGGCCGCCGACTTTTGGCCGATCGGCCAGATGCTGAAGGAAATCTGGCCGGTCGGCCAGATCAGGAACTGGATAACTGCTTCACATGTGTTTGGCCGATCGTCCAGATTGTGAAGGAAATCTGGCCGATCGGCCAGATCAGGGACTGGTGAATCCTTGCGTAGGCATTTGGCCGATCGTCCAGATTCCTAAGGAAATCTGGCCGATCGGCCAGATCAGGTTCTGGTCTCTCACGGCTTTTCCTTCTCTTCGTGCACTTTTCGTCCCGTTTTCTGCCAATTTCTCACCTTTTGCTCCTACGATACCCAAAACTCCAAACAAACAATCATAGCCAAAAGGCACACTAAAAGACACAAAAACATAATGAAAACGAACACAAAAACGCAACGAAAAACCTAACAAATAAACACCAATCAAACTCCCCCACACTTAGACCTTTGCTTGTCCTCAAGCAAAACAAAACAAACAATAGACTCAAGTATTGTGAACTATATAGGCCTCAAAACTTTTTGAAAACAAACTCGCATGATCATGATCAAAACTATGCACACAACCTTAGCATCAATCAACACAATCTACTCGACTAATTCAAAGTATGCTAATCCATCAAAGAACACTCTCCAACATGTGAAATTGTGTATATGAAAGTGAACACTCAACTCTCTCAAGGAAAAGATGTAATATAATGCACATCAAGAGGGTTCACTCAACATCAATGCAATGCAACATGTTTACCATAGGCTTGCCTTCAATCTCAACATCTCCACCTAATGTAATACTTACAAACTAGGATCAAAAAGGTCTTTATATAAGCTTGTAATGTAGGGACATTGGTTAAGGTAGGGAATATATAGGCTAAGTGACTCAAAATGCTCTAAATCATCAACCTCTTTTTCAACTCCAACCAAAGTATGGATTTTAATCTCCATCTTCTACCCTCCAACACACCAAATACAAACTCAAAGATGCTAAAATATCAACTATACAAATCAAGCTAACTATCCCCTTATGCTTTTTTTTTTTTTTTTCCTCTTTTTTTTCTCTTTTTTTTTTTTTTTTTTTTCTAGAGCTCAACTAATAAATGTTCTTTCTAATGTTGAACAAAGGCTCTATTTTTTTTCTCATCTTTTTTTTTTTTTCTTTTTCTCTTCTAAGCTCATAGGGATAGCTAACTACATGAATCAAGCATCTAAAACTCCTTTCTCCTCCTTCTTCACCACAACCAAATTTTTATATTCAACTCCTTCCATATCACCAACAATAAATACTAAGGATACCCATAACCATCCAAACCTCCTATCATCCGGTTTCACAAAGAACGGTTAAATAAAGGCTCAAAAGGGGTAAACAAAGGATTATGAACAAGGTTAGTGTATAGGAATCATGTGGCTAAAGAAAGATGGCCTAAGATCATTTCCTAGTTAGTAAATATACTAAGGTCTTGATGGAGAAACAAGGCAAGTTCTAGAAACAACGAAGCATGCATGATCACTCAATCAAAGAATAGGCATAAATATGCACAAATAGCTCAAATCTCACGGGTTCACACTAACTAGTTCCCGACATCAAAGCATACATCAAATTCATCGAATAAAATGCGTCGCTTCGCCAAGGTTCCATGCATAATAAAGATCATGAATTTTTTTAAAAAATCAACAATTCTCTATCATTGGCCAAGTCCACAATACTATCATCACATGCTCATTTGACTCAATTAACACCTAAGACTTAACAAAATTAAACACATCATGCCAAAGTTTCAAAGACCCCCCCCCCCCCCCCCCCCACACACACACACACACTTAAAATCAAGCAATGACCTCATTGCGAGAAAATAAAAAGGAAGGGATAGAAGGAACTTATCGCCCAATGTCGACCAACACACTTGAAATCCCGAGAAATTCCAAGTAGTACCTACAAAACACACTTGAAATCCCGAGAAATTCCAAGTAGTACCTTGGAACCGAGGATCTTGCCAACGAGGATCGTGAGGAGACCAAAATCGGGGATCATTCGGGTTCGGTTTGGCCGATCGTCCAGAATTCGTAAAGAATCTGGCCGATCGGCCAAAATAGTTACTGACCAGGGGTCGTTCGCATAGGTTTGGCCGATCGTCCAGAATTCCGAAGGAAATCTGGCCGATCGGCCAGGTCAAAAACTGAGTGTCCGACGCCAATCCTGCAAAAACACACATACTACACGAAAAATCAACTATTAACAATAAATACTACGAAAAATAAAATTTAATTTTTTTTTTTTTTAATTTTTTACGTGGGTTGCCTCCCACCAAGCGCTTGTTTAACGTCATTATCTAGACGAAGGATACAATCAACCTAAGCCCGTAGCACCAAGCGACGTCTTGATGCTCCTTGCGACACACTCACACTACCTCCTCGAACAATCTCGACTATCCAAAACGTGGTCATCATCAACTCTTGACTCCCCCACACTAAGCTCGAACTTCTCCTCAAACATCTTCGAGCTAAACTCTGCAAGAAAAGATGTTACACAATTGGTGAGGTTAGAAAGAAAAGAGTTAACGACAACTTCCTCTTCCGATGCATGGTTCAAGTTTTCCTCTTCTACTTCATCAACCTCCTTCAAATTCCCTAGATATTGCTCGATTATATCCTCTTCCTCATCCACACAACTAAAGAATTCGTCATCTTCAATGGACTCTTCATCTTCAATGAATTCTTCAAAGGCTGCTTCCTTGTTAAAAATCTCACAAATATTTTCCTCAACACAAGGGTTAGCAAGTTTAACATAAGAGCATAAATGAAAAGATGAAGTAGGAATAGAAGGTGAGTTCCCAAATACCGAAAATGTTACCGAACCTCCTTCACCGGCCATGCTCAATGTGCAGGTACCTACGTCAATTCGAGCTTGAGTAGTGGCCATGAATGGTCTTCCCAATAAAAGTAGATGTCCGGTTGCACTCTTAGCTCCATTGCCTTCGTGAAGCACAACAAAGTCGGTGACGACTCGAATTCCACCAACAAGGACAGTGACGTCTTCCACAACTCCCAAAGGACTGCTCACGGTGCCGTCTGCTAGCTCAATGCGCATGTCGGTAGCTTGAAGGACTCTTGAGTTCATCTTCTCGAAAATAGAATACGGCATCAAGTTCACCGCAGCTCCTAAGTCCATCAATCCGGAAACGGTCTCTCCGCTATCCAAAATTATGCTCAAATCGAAACCTCCCGGATCCCCTCGTTTAGGAAATGAGTTGATAGGCTTGGGGTCCTTTGTCTCCTTCTTCATAATACTCCGAATAGGTGGAACATACGGGTTGAGCATTTGCTTCTTGTTCTTCACTCTACTCGGGAATGGAATTGGGGGAACGTACGGATCGGGCGTCTTGTGGAGAACGGGAACATCCTTCTTATCATCCTCGGACTCCGTGTGCTGTTCGTCGGTTTTGGCCGATCGGCCAAAGTCAAGGTGACTTGGCCGATCGTCCAGATTGGACGCTGTGCTCTCGCGCATGTTGAAGGGTTTGGCCGAGCGGCCAGATTCTGGCCGACCGGCCAGATCGGCTACTGGACGAACTTGGCCGAAGGGTGTTGCCGGGGTTCTCGGGCCGTTCCATCGAGGGCTCGGGCCCCGTCTATCTCCCATGGGCCCTTGAGGAGGCATCGGAACTCCATTGCGTTGTAACACCGTGATTGCATGAGCTTGGTGAGGTGGAACGGGAGGAACATATGGAGGATATGGGGCTTGCACCTCGTTGGCTTGTTGTGGTTGAATCCCTTGGCTCGGAATTCGCCCCGGTTGTTGCATCAGGTGCATGGAACTAGAAATTTGGCCAATGGCCAACTCGAGCCTCTTTATGTTCGCATCAAGTGCATGGAGACGATCCTCATCGATGGGAGGCTTTTGTGGAGGTCCTTGAGGACGAGAATTTGGATATGATGGTGGTGGTGTAGGAGTAGGTTGAGGGGGGTAGTATGGAGGTGGTGGATAATATGGATTAGGAGGGTATTGAGGAGGTGGATAATATGGAGGAGGTTGAGAGTAGTAGGGATTTGGTGGAGGAGGATAGGGGTTATTATATGGAGAGGGGCGACGATATTGAAAATTCGGGTTCGTACCTTGCCCTTGGGGTGGTGGCATGTACCCTTGGGCAGCATATACATTGGCTCCTCCTTCATAAGTGGGTGCTCCCATGTTATGGCAAACCTCCTTGATGTGTCCCAACTCTCCACAAATCTCGCATTTGTCCGGCTTCCTCTCTTCCTCCTTCGGGGCCGGTGCACTTTGCTTAATCTTCAAGTTCTCGAGATCCCTATACATGTCGGCAATTTGCTTCTTCAAATCGGGGCTCATCGAGATTGCACTCGCCTCCACTTTCCTCGGTCTAGCTGATTTTTGTTGAGAATTCGCAGCGAGCGTCTCGAATATCGTCTGCAACTCGTCAGCTGTCTTGACCGCTATGTTGCCTCCGGCCGAACTGTCCACCATGAACTGACAAGTCTGGTTGAGGGCGTCGTAGAAATATTGCCAAAGCAACTCCGGTGCCATTTGATGATGAGGGCACTGTTGAAGTAGCTCTTGGAACCTCTCCCATGCTTCGTGAAATGGCTCATCGTTGTCTTGGGAGAAATTCATAATCTTTGACCGCACCTCTTGAGTCTTGCGGTTCGGGTAGTACTTGAGCATGAACTTCTCGCACACCGCATTCCATGTGGTGAGAGAGTTGGCCGGGAGCGCCAAATACCACGACTTTGCTCGATCCTTCAAGGTGTACGGGAAGCACTTCATCTTCAGATTGTCCTCCGTGAGTCCCGAAAGTGGGAAAGTCTGAACCACCGTGCAAAACTCTCGGATGAACGTCAAGGCATCTTCGTTGGGCAGCCCGTGGTAGGATGGGAGCAACGCCATGTGGTGAGGTTTAAGCTCATGATTCCTGACCGCTTCCGTCAGGACAATCGCCGAAGTGGTGGCTGTGAATGTGGGGCGAGCAAAATCGCCCATGACTCTAGCTGCCATGGCTTCGGGCTCTGCAAATAACAAGACTAAGGAAAAGTCTTGAGAGTCGATCTCCTCCTCCTTCGCGGCTAAAATCGCTTTCCTTTGATGGATGTTGTCGAAGTAGAGCGCTAAATTCCTTTGAAGACTTCGGCGACCATGCATAAACAACACTCAACAAAAGGGTTAAACGCACCGAGTGGGAGAAACAAGAAATCGAATAAACACAAATAAAAATAAAGCAAATAAAAATACTACACAATCAAACGCCTAAAGTTTTCCCCGGCAACGGCGCCAAAATTTGTTTCACTAAAAAGTGTTCGCAATAGAACGAAATCTATCGTAGCACTAGCAAGTAAAACCTAAGTATCGAATCTCAAGGAAAACTTAACAGGGCAATCAATTATGTAGTAAAAATCTAATCTAGCCTAAATCTAGGAAAGCAAGTAAATAAGATTTTTGGAGTTTTTGTTTTAAATCCTAGGCAAATAAAATAAATCAAAGCAATAAGTAAAAGTAAATAAATAACTAATCTAAGAACAAGCAAATAAATCTAAGAATTAAACTAAAGTAAAACGATTAATCTACCTAGGCAAGAATCGAAAAGAAAGCAATAAAAGAAGCAACGAAGAAAACGAAAGCAAAGAAAGAAGCATAAACTACTCTAGACATGATGAATGAAATCTGGAAATTAAAAGGCTAAATAATCTAACTATGAAAGCTTTGAAAAACGAGAGAATCAAAACTAGAAAAACGAATCTAAACTTTAAACTAGAAATCAAAAGAACGAAATTAAAACTAAGCAAATTAAACGAAGCAATTAAGAGTACGAATCTAAAACTAAAGCAAAGCAATTAAAGCAAATAAACGAAAGCAATAAAAGAACGTACGAGAATTAAACGAAGACGGAGAACGCGAATTAAATAAAGAAATCTTGAATTAAACGAACTAAGAATTCGGATCCGAACAAAGTAAAGCTAATCTAGAGAATTTTAGTGCTGAAAAATAAAGCTAACTAATGCTAAAAACTGATAAAAGATGATATAAATTCGTGTACAAGGATGATATATATATATACTAGGTAAAAACCTAGATAAATAAGGAAAGGAAAGTTGGCCGCCGACTTTTGGCCGATCGGCCAGATGCTGAAGGAAATCTGGCCGGTCGGCCAGATCAGGAACTGGATAACTGCTTCACATGTGTTTGGCCGATCGTCCAGATTGTGAAGGAAATCTGGCCGATCGGCCAGATCAGGGACTGGTGAATCCTTGCGTAGGCATTTGGCCGATCGTCCAGATTCCTAAGGAAATCTGGCCGATCGGCCAGATCAGGTTCTGGTCTCTCACGACTTTTCCTTCTCTTCGTGCACTTTTCGTCCCGTTTTCTTCCAATTTCTCACCTTTTGCTCCTACGATACCCAAAACTCCAAACAAACAATCATAGCCAAAAGACACACTAAAAGACACAAAAACGTAATGAAAACGAACACGAAAACGCAACGAAAAACCTAACAAATAAACACCAATCAACGAATATCAGGGATATTCCAAAACACATTGGGAGGGGGACTTGAAGGAACTGGATCGGTGAAGATCGATTCGTCCCCGAGGATCTATTTTGGTTATCTAAGTTGTCGAATAATCCTATCACGCTGCTATGAATTAAATTCGGAACATAGGGTGTTCAGATCGATTTACCTTAGGATTTGCAGAGAACTCGCGAATAAATCTTCAGATCTGTATCCCTGCTCGATTCTGACATTTGATAGACAACGAACTTCGGAATCAGCCACGGAAAGGGATCCGTTGTCATTGATGCTCAACGCCGCCGACGCTGACTTGTCTCTCTCAAACCCTAGCCTCCTTTTCTCGTGGAATGTTTACAGTGCACTCATAATTCTGTAAACTTAGGTCAACGAGACCTTGAGGGGTATTTATAGGAGTGACCAAATGAGACTTGGGCTTAAGTTGCAGGCCGGGCTTGCAACAGATGGACTTAGGTGTCCA
This sequence comes from Thymus mandschuricus, assembly GCA_029379335.1. NCBI lineage: Eukaryota > Viridiplantae > Streptophyta > Magnoliopsida > Lamiales > Lamiaceae > Thymus > Thymus mandschuricus. The sequence continues at coordinate 10,660,028 of CM057078.1, forward strand.
TCAGTAGAGTTGGTACCCAACTGGGCCCAATTACATGACGGCCCACTTAATCCTTATACTGTGGCCTATTGAGATTTTTGGACCAGATCAGGGATCTACTAGCTGGTAAAACCGAGGCCTCCAAATGACTAAAATTCTCCATACTCAGCCCCGAGTATAATTTAGTCCATAAGTACTAAAACATTCCACTAGAGTAATAGTATTGGACTACCTATTTTACCATTGTTGAGTTCAAGGCTAGTATTAGACTTAGGAACCCCGTATTTAAGATATCCCACATCCGTTGATTAACTTAAAGCTTCTGAATGCTTATCTTATTCAACTTTTTTTATCATTCCTGAGTAGTACCATTCATTCCTTATTCATCATACCAAAACTTAATCCACTTGCAGGGTTTGGTATAATAATCCTTAATGTATTCCTCAGGGGATGTGATCAACCTGTTCTACTAGGATACAGTGCTCTGTTGCAATTAAACTAAGAGTCGTACTAGTTGTAGTTGTTTCCCAAGATACCGAGATTATTGAGTTACAGATCCTCTGAACTCTCACCCATGGTAAGTCAAAGAAACATACTACAACTATACACCCTTAGGACTCAACTAGAGTTAAGGTTCATCTTAATTCACCGAGGTCTCGATTCTTTCTACTTAGGTCAGAATAGAAGAATACACCTCACTGTGATCCTATCAGTACACGCACGTACTAGCATAGACAAGTAGCCAAGACAAGCTACTTATGCAACTTATGCTACAGCCTAAACCGACAGTTATATCCGGAACTGTCTGGACTGTGATACCCTTTTATATCTAGAGAAACCGGCAACTATGGTCTTCTGTGATCTACAACACACCATAAAGCCTATAACTTTGAGATAATGGATAGATGTTTGATGCATGGATAACAATTCATACTTAATCAGATAAGAGATTGTAAGTGGTTATGGACAACACATGCATACAATCTAAAAGGCCTTCTTTCTAATATACAAATCCATCAATCTCCCACTTATACTAAAGCAAAACTTTTAGTATATCGTGTGACAAAAGGCAAAGTGTCTACAATCTAGCATCTATTACACATCTTTCTCCCACTTATAATCAAAGTTTATTAGTGTGGGAGGCGCTCTTGTCCTATCCCTTCGACGTGCTTGTTGAACACTTTTACTGGTAATCTCTTTGTGAATGGATCCACCAGATTATCCGCTGAAGGGATTTTCTTCACTTCTACTTCTCCTCTTTCGACGATTGCTCGTACGAGGTGACACTTTCTCTCTATGTGCTTGCTTGCCTTGTGAGCTCTAGGTTCCTTACTATTTGCAACTGCTCCAGCATTATCACAATACAATGTGATACCTCTGGTCAAACTGCGAATTAGCTCTAGCTCATTCAAGAAGTTCAGGAGCCACACAGCCTCTTTAGCAGCCTCACAAGCAGCCACATATTCAGCCTCCATGGTAGAGTCTGCGATGCACTTCTGCTTCACACTCTTCCAAGTGATAGCTCTACCTCCCAATGTAAACACATAGCCTAAGGTAGATTTCCTCTCATCTCGATCAGCCTGGAAGTCTGAGTCTGTATACCCTATCGGGATCAACTTATTGGACCGATATACAAGAACATGATCTCTAATTCTCTTGAGCTTAACCGCTGTCCAATGTCCCAGGGTTAGACTGATATCTTGCCACCATGCCAACCGCATAGTAGATATCCGGTCTAGTACACAGCATCGCATACATGAGACTCCCAACCACGGAACCATATGGTACGGTCTTCATATCCTCTACTTCCTCTTGTGTCTTCGGACACATATCCTTGGATAGAGGAATGCCATGTCTGAAGGGAAGAAAACTCTTCTTGGCATTTTGCATGCTGAAACGGGCGATCACAGTATCTTATATGAAGCTTGGCTTAAGCCTAACATCCTCTTACGATGATCTCTAATCACCTTGATCCCTAGGATGTAACCATCTTCTCCCATGTCTTTCATCTGAAACTGTTCTGATAACCAATCCTTTACACCTAACAACATATTCACATTGTCGCCAATGAGAAGTATGTCTTCTACGTACAGTACTAAGAATACCATGCTTCCGTCCACACTGAGCCTGTAAATATAACTTTCGTTTAAGCACTGGACAAAACCGTAAGATTTCATCACTCCATCAAAACGAATGTTCCAGGACCTGGATGCTTGCTTAAGTCCATATAAGGACTTCTTGAGCTTCCTAACGAGATGCTCCTGGCCATCCCTTACATAACCTTCTGGTTTGCGCATATAAATGTCCCTACCTTTTTCAAGGTACCCGTTCAAGAACGCAGTCTTGACGTCCATTTGCCAAACCTCTAGGTCTAAATGTGCCGCCATGGGCAAGAGTATTCTGATGGACTTAAGCATGGCAACTGGCGAAAATGTCTCATCATATTCAGTTCCCTCTTTCTGAGTGATTCCTCTCACTACCAATCTAGCTTTGAAGGCTAATACTTTCCCATCAGGTCCTCTTGTCCGCTTGTACACCCACTTGCAACCGATGGGTTTTGCCCCATCCTTTCACCAACAATCTAGCTTTGAAGGCTAATACCTTCCCATCATGTTTACTATGGATTCTATCTCCTAATCCATAGAAACTCTCCAGGAATCTGCATCCTCGTCCTCCATTGCCTCCTTGTAAGCCCAGGGGTCGATCTCATCATGTTCGATGCCCGAGAGCAATTCAATGGATTCTCTCACGAACATGAAACGGTCTGGTTGACGAACAACCCTCCCACTGTGACGAGGAAATGGTGGAGATACAGTGTTAGATATAGGTGCAGTTATTTGTGGTGTCTCTACTTGTACTCTCGGCTGTTCTGGAACACTAGTTGCTGCTGATGCTCGCAACTCTTCGAGCATTATTTCACTCCTTGTTTGGTGGTTATTAATAAAGTCCTCTTCTAGGAATTGGGCATTTGTGCTTACAATGACCTTCTTATCCTGATGGCTATAGAATAACCTCCTTTCGTTCCTTTCGGATATCCTACGAATAGCCTACCCTCAATCTTACACCTCAATTTGTCGGCCTCCTTTGTCAGCACATGTGCTGGACATCCCCAAACCCGAATATGACCCAAACTAGGCTTGCGCCCTGTTCATAGTTCGGAAGGAGTCTTAACTGCCGACTTTGATGGTACTAGATTAAGGAGATAACCTGTTGTTTCTAAGGCATATCCCTAGAACGAAATTGGCAAGGATGCATAACTCATCATTGATCTAACTGTATCCAAAAGAGTTCGATTCCGTCTCTCTGCTACACCGTTCTGTTGGGGAGTACCCGGCGTAGTCAATTGAGATGCAATCCCATTGTCTGACAAGAACTTTCAAAACTCAGTTCTGAGGTACTCGCCACCCCTATCAGAACGAAGTGACTTGATACTTCTACCTAACCTTTTCTCCACTTCCGCTTTGAAATCGTTAAACTTATCGAAGCATTCACATTTCCTGTGGAGTAGGTAGATAAAACCATATCTCGAGAAATCATCAATAATTGTGACGAAATACTCGTAACCTCCTCGAGCTTGAATGGACATCGGTCCACAGAAGTTAGAATGAACCAACCCCAAGAGCTCTTGAGCTCAATAACCTATGGACTTGTAAGTTCTGGTCACCATCTTTCCTTCCAAACACGATTCACACGTTTATAAGGGTTCTATTTGGAAATCCCAAACTCCTTCTTTTATCAACCTTTGAATCCTCTTTTGGTTGATGTGACCCAATCTTAGGTGCCAAAGTAGAGTTTGGTTCATTTGAGACAAACTCTTTCTCTTTTTTGTATTCAATGATGAAGAAGCATTATAAGAAGAAGAATCATTCATTGGATAAGTAATAGTATAGAGAGACCGGGACAATGTGCCAGAAACTATAATCTCATTATTTTTCATGATAGAAATACCACTATCAAAAACAATTGAATATCCGTGAACATAAAGTTTCGAAACAGAAATCAAGTTTCGTCGAAAAGCAGGCACATATAAAACGTCTCTCAAAACCAAGACAGGATGATCAAAATGAAAATGAATATCTGCAAACCGCTGCAAGGAGTAACATACATGGTCAGGTGCTCACGTATCTACTAGCCAAGTCTGGGTAGAAGTTGCAGCTAAGCATGTTTCAGTTACATATGAGAATGACATACCATAATTCTTCTTCTTTTGAGGGCAGTCAGCCTTCCAGTGTCCTTTCTCATTGCATTTGAAGCACTTGCCCTTTGCCTTAGGCTTCTTTCCTCCTTCGGCATGTTTTACGACATCTTCCTTCTTTGAGCATTCAGTGCATCCTTGAATCTTTGCCTCACTAATATCTTCTGATACAGTCTGAGTATCAAACATAAGTGCACTAGCTTCTTCCTCAACCAATTTCAAATCGTCTTATTCACAGAAGATTTCCAGAAGTTCTACGATATCTGCAGCGTCTGCCAAGTGCGAACACAAAGCCTGCAATCCCGGCGTTAGAGACATTATGACTAGCCATGTAATCACTCTGTTTTCCTCATGCCACGCCTCATGTAACTTCTTTTCTTCATTAGTCGAATTCTCAGAAATGGCTTTCTGATGAGGTTTCAAGAGTACACGCATGTACCCTTTAGCAATGAGGACATTATTGAGATTCTTCCTCCACTCCACATAGTTTGATTCCGTGAGAGGACTTGAAGTGACAATGTTAATCAACGGGCATAAAGTCATATCTAAAAAAATAATAAACACGTAGACACAAGTAAGAAAAGATCATGCATTAATTCGTAACAAAAATTGTTGTAACCTTTTAATAAACCAATAATTCCGAAACCTTCAACAGCCCAATCAGTGCGGATCTCAAGCCACGTTCGTGTGGACATTTACGCTCCCCCTGTTCAACCGAATATCAAGATCTTTAACTCTATTTATCTTGGCAAATAGAGCTAAGAGTTGAACCTTAACAAGACCATATTAGATAGAAAAGGACTCCGTTGGGGAGTTGTTTTCTAACTAATACCTAAGCTTTTAACCACCATATTAGCCTAACTTGGAAAAATCACTATTTTCCTTAAGCAATCTTTGTTCACAACCAACTCCAGAGAAAACCGTAGTTACTATTTCAAGCAATCCACGTTAGTGTGGACGTTTACTCGAAAAAGCTCCCACTTCTCATTTTGATTAGAACATTTTTGTTAAGAAACCCTAAATCTGGTGAACTCGTCTGACACGATGTGCAAGCCACGTTCGTGTGGACGTTTACACACTGGCACCAAAACTTCACCTTAAGGCCAATTGTGGAGGTCTTAACATTTTTATACCAAAATGTTTTTATCTGCTTAGTATTTTTCTTTCAAAATGTTGTCGACATGCTAGATCACGTTGTCACATAATCCTAAGCATAATTTTCTAAACGCAGTAAATAAACCATGCTCGCGGGAAATTAAAACATGCTTATATTGACAATCCTAATATATGCTCGACTAAGTGCAATTTATTCACCTTGACATGCAAGACATGCTATAATAAATTAAATAAATTGCAACCATAACATGCTTGAAGAAAAACGAGATAAGGGAAAAAAAAAAAAAAAAAACTCGCTTTTCGTGGTGTGACGACCCCTGCCTATTCTATTATATAGAAAAATAAATCTGAAACAGGCATCGGTCTTCAAAAAAACTTCGTCTTGATCTCCCATTTCACCCGAAAATAAAATAAATTATTTAAAATTTATTATCTAATTTTTTGTTGCCATTGGGCCATTCTAACCGAGATTAGGCTCACACCACGAGGCCCAATTATCTCGAAAAGCCCAATCTGCGCTCATTTCACTCTCATGGGCCCACGATTTTAAAATCAGACCTAAACCGGCCCAAAATTGTAACTGGGCCCGAGCCCGAACGCAATAGGCAGGCCGTTACGCGAACAAGCCGAGTTGGAAACCCTATGCCCGTCCGCGAGCTAAGGCACGAACAGCCAAGGCTGTCCGCACCGCGCCCGGCCGCCTCCGCCTCCCCGACGCTGCTGCTGCTGCTGGTAGCCGTCTCCCACCGGCGACACGACCGGCCGGCATGTCTGGAGCAGCCCGCGGCGTTGAATCCTTGGTAGGGTTCCGTCGCGGCTGTCCTACCTTGGCTGCCATCATCCAGTCGCCGGCGACATCTGCCGCAGCCGCCAATGCTACAGGCGTGATGTCGCCGCTCCTCCACTGCTGCTGGATGTGCCACCGTCGTTGCTGCCATCATCTTCTTCTCGAAGGAATCCGCAGCGGAAACCTAAGGGTATTCCGCCACTGCCACCTCTACGTCGGAGCTCGACTGCCGCTGGGAAGAGCTGCAGCCACATCGAGTCCTTCTCAGGACTCCGCGGTGATTGATTTGTATACTAGAAAGCAGGCCTTTTAGCTTGTATGCATGTGTTGTCCATAGCCACTAACAATCTCCTATCTGATTATGTATGAATTGTCATCCATGCATCAAACATCTATCCATTATCTCAAAGTTGTAGGCTTTATGGTGTGTTGTAGATCACAGAAGACCATAGTTGTCGGTTCCTCTAGAGATATAAAAGGGTATCACAGTTGAGACAGTTCTGGATATAACTGTTGGTTTAGGCTGTAGTATAGGCTGCATAAGTAGCTTGTCTTGGCTACTTGTCTATGCAGTACGTGCGTGTACTGATAGGATCATGGTGAGGTGTATTCTTCTATTCTGACCTGTGTAGAAAGAATCAAAACCGCGGTGACTTAAGATGAACCTTAACTCTAGTTGAGTCCTAAGGGTGTATAGTTGTAGTCTGCTTCTTTGACTTACCATGGGTGAGAGTTCAGAGGATCTGTAACTCAATATGCTCCGTATCTTGGGAAGCAACTACAACTAGTACGACTCTTAGTGTATCTGCAACAGAGCACCGTATCCTGGTAGAACAGGTTGATCACATCCCCTGAGGAATTCATTAAGGATTATCATACCAAACCCTACAGGTGGATTAATTTCCGGTATGATGAATAAGGAATAAATGGTACTACTCATGAATAAAGAACTTGAATAACACGAGCAGTCAGAAGCTCTAAGTTAATCAACGGATGTGGGATATCTTAAATATGGGGGTCGCTAAGTCTAATACTAGCCCTGAACTCAACAGGGGTAAAACAGGTATTTCAGTAATATTACTCTAGTGGAATGTTTTAGTACTTATGGACTAAATTATGCTCTGGGCTGAGTATGGAGAATTTAGCCATTGGGAGGCCTCGGTTTTACTAGCTAGTAGATCCCTGATCTAGCCTATAAAGCTCAATAGGCCACAGTATAAGGAATAAGTGGGCCGCCACATAATTGGGCCCAGTTTGGGTGCCAATTCTGCTAGTGGACGCCTAGTCCATATGTTGCAGGCCTGGCCTGCAACTTAAGCCCAAGTCTCACTTGGTCTCTCCTATATATACCCCCTCAAGGTCTTGTTTGACCTAACAGTTGAGAATATACGAGTGCACTTGAAATATTCTAGCAAGAAAGGGAGGTTAGGGTTAGAGAGAGAGACGGAGCGCGGCTTTCAAAGCAGAACGATGGTGTCCCATTTCCGTGGCTGATTCCGAGGTTCGTTGTCCATCCAACGTCAGAATCGAGCAGGGATACAGAACAGAAGATCTATTCGCGAGTTCTCTTCTACCCAAGGTAATCGATCTGAACTCCCTATGATTCCGCACTTAAATTCATAGGAGCATGATAGGTTGTTATCGATAATTAGATATCCGAAATAGATCCTCGGGATGAACCGATCTTCATTGATCAGTATGGTTCCTTCACATGGCTGCACAGGCTCGTACCCATGAAGTCGCCGTTGCTGCCACGATGTTGAGCCCTAAACTAGGGTTCCGCCACGGCCGGTTTTCGCGCCGCCGTGCTTCCCGCCGCCTTGTCTCGCTTTCTCCACCCTCCTCCGGCCACGATCGAACTCCAGCAATCATGCTGGAGTCATTTTAATCACCGGAGAAAGAAGAAACACCGTCGTGGGCGACTGCACGCGCGCGTACGGTAGCACGTGTGCCTCACGCGCCGCCGCGTGCGGCGGTCGTCCAGTCGGTGCTTATATTTGTTCTTTGTGTTCTTCGTCTCCATGCAGCAATTACATGACGAAAAATAAATCTAATCTATGCCTATTCTAGATCGCACCTTATTATCTCGCGATAAAAAATTACATAAATTGCCAAACCGGCACCTGAAAACGAAAACACCCACGAAAGCGACATACAATTGATCACACATGCATAATAATCAACAATTAAACCGATAGAGCCGAAAAAATGATCATGGGCTCTGATACCAACTGAAGGAACCGGATTGGTGAAGATCGATTTGTCCCCGAGGATTTATTTCTGTTATCTAAGTTGTCGAATAATCCTATCATGCTCCTATGAATTAAATACGGAACATAGGGTGTTCAGATCGATTTACCTTAGGATTTGCAGAGAATTCACGAACTTCAGAATTAGCCATGGAAAGGGATTCGCCGTCGTTGATGCTCAACGCCGCCGCCGCCGACTTGTCTCTCTCAAACCCTAGCTTCCTTTTCTAGTAGAATATTTAGAGTGCACTCGTAATTCTGCAAACTTAGGTCAACGAGACCTTGAGGGGGTATTTATAAGAGAGACCAAGTGAGACTTGGGCTTAAGTTGCAGGCCGGGCCTGCAATAGATGGACTTAGGCGTCCATGAGCAGAATTGGCGCCCAACTGGGCCCAATTACATGACGGCCCACTTATTCCTTATACTGTGGCCTATTGAGCTTTTTGGGCCAGATCAGGGATCTACTAGATGGTAAAACCGAGGCCCCCCAATGGCTAAATTCTCCATACTCAGCCCAGAGTATAATTTAGTCCATTAGTACTAAAACATTCCACTAGAGTAATAGTACCAAATTACCTGTTTTATCCATGTTGAGTTCAGGGCTAGTATTAGACTTAGCGACCCCCGTATTTAAGATATCCAGCATCTGTTGATTAATTTGAGCTTCTAACTGCTTATGTTATTCAACTTGTTTTATCATTCCTGAGTAGTACCATTCATTCTTTATTCATCATACCGGAACTTAATCCACCTACAAGGTTTGGTATGATAATCCTTAATGAATTCCTCAGGGGATGTGATTAACCTGTTCTACCGGGATACGGTGCTCTGTTGCAGTTACACTAAGAGTCGTACTAGTTGTAGTTGTTTCCCAAGATACGGAGATTATTGAGTTATAGATCCTCTGAACTCTCACCCATGGTAAGTCAAAGAAACAGACTACAACTATACACCCTTAGGACTCAACTAGAGTTAAGGTTCATTTTAAGTCACTGAGGTCTCGATTCTTTCAACTTAGGTCAGAATAGAAGAATACACCTCACTGTGATCCTATCAGTACATGCACGTACTAGCATAGACAAGTAGCCAAGACAAGCTACTTATGCAGCCTATTCTACAGCCTAAACTGACAGTTATATCCAGAACTGTCTCGACTTTGATACACTTTTATATCTCTAGAGGAACCGGCAAATATGGTCTTCTGTGATCTACACCACACCATAAAGCCTATAACTTTGAGATAATAGATAGAAGTTTGATGCATGGATAACAATTCATACTTAATCAGATAAGAGATTGTAAGTGGTTATGGACAACACATGCATACAAGCTAAAACTAGATAACACTCATGCCAATACTTGTCTTTTAACTCATTTTTACCATATATACTCGCAAAACGAGTAAGAGGAGAGAAATATATATGATAATCTCGATGCATTAATTCGTGGGATCGATAGAATAGGAAGGCATTATCCCGTACCCCTTCCAAACTAGCTATCATATGAAAAAATGCATCTTTCCGGATAGATGCCGGATTCAATTGATTAAAGGGCATATTGTGTAGCTGGGCTATGCTAACGAAAAAGGGAGGAACAGGAAGACGCAAACCAGCAGTTAGCTAGGAGGACCAAAAGGTCTTCCGGGGGGATTCCTGCGATAAAGGTCGCTCATTTCTCCCTGGAATTTCCAATATGTAACCTTCACAATTACCCATCTTTCTCTTAAAATCATCAAAAATGTTCCTATCTAAAGCAGAAGCCTCGTATCTATCTAAAGAGAGAATTTGTCAACCTGCCACCCGTACTATCATCATGGGAATCTGACCCTCGGCTAGATCTAGTAGACTTACCACTCCCCCGACAGTCAGAAGGAAAGGCGACGGGAAGAAGAGGACCTCATAAAGGAAAGGAAAGTACATGTTTGCCCTGCTTACTCGGAAAGCGGAAAGACGAAAGCTTTTTGGATCGCCGGAAAGATGGAGAGGCAAAGGAGTTTTTCTCTCTAGAGAGTGGGAAGAAATGAAAGGAAGAAGAAAAAATAGTGAATTTATAAACCCTTTAAACCCAAAGGGCATAAGGGAAAAAGGCAAAATTGTGGAAAGTGGAAAGAGTCTTGTCCACTACTCCAAGTCGTACTGCCACCATTAATGAACTTTCGAAAGTTCTCGCATGACCACACACGCTCGGAAAAATAATATGTCTAGAAATAACACTGATAAAAAATTTAGCAAATCAGGAAAATAATCCCCAAGGTTTGTTGGAATCACCCAAGCAAAACATTGGAGAAGAAAAACAAAATGAACAGTAAAAGCATGGCGAAGAAAAATAGAAATTCGGCATGTTTTCCCTTCAGAAAAGAAGCCATTTTCCCTAAAAGATGGATACAAAAGCTTCAAGATCATCATGAGGGAGTTATCAGAACCTCATATAACACAGAGATGGAACTATCACAACATATAAAGCTCAAGTTCATTGACTACTAATTTTCATCACCGGCTCCGACAAAATTGAACGCCGGTGACAATGTGTTAGGAATTGTTAAGGACAATATGTTAAGGGGGAACTCATATGGGACACTTCGAAGTGAGTGAAGTACTTGTTTTGATTTGATACCAAAACCCCAAGTGTTCTGTTCCCAAGCGACCCAATTTGATGTAGAAAATAGGTTAGAAATTTTTCTTAGCCTATACTGTTAGGATGGCTTTATTTTGCTTTAGTCACTTAGGTTTTAGACTGTAGAAATTTCAAGTGAAGGCCACTCGCTTGAGTGTGTTTTCAATCGAAGCGAGTCTACCCAGCCAAAGTGAAGCGTGCCAAAGAATAGCAAAGCGAAGCGAGCGCAACAGTAGATTCAAAGCGAGTCTGCCGAAGCGAGGCGAAGCGAGCGCTACAGTAACAAGCCAAAGCAAGTGAACACGGGTCAACGATTACTAAAGCAGTTACTAGGGAAATTTATTTTCCAAAGTACTCGCTACAGTATGATCCTGAAGCGAATCACTTCAAGCGGACGCTACATTTCTAAAGCGAAGCGAGCTCCTACCTAACAGAAAGCGACAGCCCGATTCCCGCTCCTATTTTGAACTCCAGTCAACTAGAGATCGTCGCATTAATTACGAGATCTCCACGTTTCGAATGAGGAGAGGAGCTGCAGAGTTGACTACCAGGCCGACAAGGGCGCCGCTACTGTACTGGCTCGCTCCAGTTACTGTTGGGCTTGTAAGTTAGCCATTTTTGGAAAAATGCCAAATCTGGGCGTCTGAAAAGTTGCCAGCCTGCACAAGTACTGTCAAGAGGAGGAGGGACAAGGCCACCTACCAAGCAACGGATCTCGGCATCCATCTGCCTATAAATAGTGAAGGATGAAGACGAAGAGAAGGTAGAACACTACTTGAGCATTGAGCGCCTACTGCAAACAAACACTCCCAGCCTTTGAGCAATTCATCGAGTCTTTGTTTCCAAGTGTTCTCCGAGTTCCAGCCTCATCGGAACTCGTCTTCGCAACCTTCACACTTAGAATTCTAAGCCTACTTCAAAATCCCAGCTTAGAAGAAGAGTTCTAGCTATCTTTGCATTCACTGTAAAGAACTCTTCAATAGTGTGTCTCTGTCGAAATAGAAAATCCTAACCCAAGTTTTAGGTTTTGTGTGTTCGTCGTTAGGTTGTGTTCGATCCAGGGCTCTACCTTCATCGATTGTAGAAGCCTCGATCATAGAGTCTAGATCCAAGCTTACACTTTCATTTAGTGAAGCTCGATCGAAACTAGGTTGTAAGGAGAACCCGTAATCTCCCTGTCGTCGGACTGAAGCGAGTGAAGCTTCCGGTCCAGTCTTTGGTTTTTGGTGTGAACCCGAAATCACCTAGCGTCTGACAGATCCAAGCGAGTGAAGCTCGATCTTGTCATAGGCTTTTGAAGAGCCCGTAATCTTCAAGTTCTTGAGTGAAGAGAACGAGTTGCCTAGTGCAACAAAGTGGACGTAGGAGCTTCATCTCCGAACCACTATAAATCTATGTGTCGTATCTCTAACCCTAATCTCTCTTTACTAGTTGTTTAATTATTCATTGCACAAGCATCTAAACAAACACAAACTGAGATTTCAATTACTTAGGAAAGATTAAGCTCACTGAAATTCCGCGTATAGAGTAAAGTCTCACTCCTGGTCAAGCTCTAAGCTTAGGTCAAGAGAGTTGCGAAAACTGTAGATCTAGCTCCAGCTTGGTCTTAGTTGTTCAAGCGAGCACTTTACTTAGTACTCTGAGTTTGAGGAATTTGAAGTTAAAAAAAAAATAATAATAATAAAAAAAATAAAACTTCAAAACACGTATTCACCCCCCCCCCCCCCCCCTCCCCCCCTCTACGGGTTTTTCCTCTTACAAACCGGGACTAACAAGTGGTATCAGAGCAGCGGTTCTTTCGAGCCTTTGCTTTGCATATCCAAAGCGAGTCCCCACTCGCTTCAGTTGTCTCACTGAACTGGATCCTTTTTCCTAAGTGCATAAAACCCTCACTCACGCATACTGCATTACTACTGATAGTTTGCTATGTCTACATATAGTGCATCGAATCTTCCACAGTTCTCTATCGAAGGATACGAGACATGGAGCTTTCGAGTAGAGAGCTTCCTCTGCTCCATCCACGACCGGATGTGGGAAGTGATACAGGAAGGACCAATCGAGATTAAGAAAGCTGTCTCTGTTGATGTTCCAGCTGCAAAAGGCCCTACTCACGTCAGGCAGACGTATGTCGAAAAGGACAAGGATGAGTACAATCCGACTGACTTCAAGATCGCCAACCTTGATAAAAATTGCACGCCACACGATGCAGGGCACTGTGTCAGATGCCTATCTGCCAAGGATTAGGAAATGTGCAACGGCGAAAGAAATGTGGGAAACCCTAGCCCTCATTTCTCAAGGAACGGACAAGATCAAGGAAAACAAGCTCGCCGTACAGATGCGAGAATTTGAAAGTCTGATAATGAAGCCAGGAGAATCCATCGATGCCTTCGAGCTGAGAGTCACCAACATTATTGCTACTCTCAACTCACTTGGGAAGGAACTCACAGACAAAGAGGTGAATCTGAAGATTGTTCGAGCTCTCACGAGAAAGTGGTAGACAATGAAGGAGCTGTACCTAGCTACCAATGATCTGTTAAAGTTCACGCCGGAGATCCTGTTCTCCGAGCTCAAAGCCCATGAATTCTATCTGAATCGAATGAGCCTCGATGATGAGGATGAAGCTCCAACGACATCGAAAGGGGTCGCCTTCAAAGCTGCTGAAGGGCCAAGCGACCAGACACTCGCCAAGATGTCAAGAGAAGAGCTGGAAGAGCATGTTGCGTTCTTATCAAAGAACTTCAACAAGATGAACTCGCGTGTGGGCAAGTACAAGAGATTCTACAAACAGTACAAGGGAAGGAGCACTGATGCTCGTGAAGGCAAAGGAAAGAGAGAAGAGACGACCAAACCGATCTCAAGGGACATGATGGAAGAGGAATGCTACCACTACCATAAGATGGGCCACTACAAATCTGACTGCCCAAAGTTGAGTGCAAAAGAGCGAGAGGAACTGAAGGCCAAGAGAGAAGCTCCTAGGCGAGCGCTTGTAGCAAGCGAGAAGCCAGTCGCTTCAACTGAAGATATCTCAAGCGACTCGGATGCATTCACTGATCCCAACTCCAGTGAAGGAGAAGATCTGGGATTGATGGCGCTCACCGACGAGGAGACTGGAGAGGTATTTATCTATCCCTCATCTAGTTCAATTACACTCGCACACACTCACCAAGAGGAAGCTAAGTTCTCAACATGGAGTGAGTTGCTTGACAAACACCTCAAACTGCCAAGCGACCACAAAGTGTTGAAACAAGCTTTGTCTCAAAGCGAGAAGGAGAACCAAAAGCTAGCCACTGAGCTTGACCAAGTTAAACTTAACTTAAGGGCTATGACTAGTAAGTTCGAGGATCTCTTCGCTAGACATCAAAGCTTGGAAGGAAGGTATGAAACCCAATCCAATCTAGTGGCCAATTTGAACAAAGCCTCATATGCAAGGCAGGCACTAGAGAGCTCGCTTCTACCTTTTGGTAGAAAGGGAGGACTTGGATATGAGGGCGGACCTTCCAAGCCTACTGTCTTTGTTGGTGCTTCAAACACGACACCATCAGTTCCTTTGGATGTGCCTACTGCCTCCAAAGTAACCACTAACAAGGACAAAGGCAAAATGGCTGAGAACCCTAGGAAGAAGCCAATGAAGATGTCTATATCTTCAAGGGCAGAATCTAAGGGCAAGCAAAGTTCAACAGTCCCTAGCACTCACAATGCTAAATCTTACCAATCAAAAGGTAAAGGGAAACCTGTTGAAGCTTCTAAGTCTCAGACCAAGACACGAGAGACAAAGGATCTCCCTTTCAAGAAAAGGAGTAATGTCTATGTGTCACGTTAGCCGGATTGGAGATGGTCCAACCGTACTCATGTTGAGGGGGAAGAATTCGAAGCACCAAGGAGGTCTCTTCAAACTTCCAAGGTTACTCAAGCGAGTCGGGGTCAAAACCCTAGCTTGACCGCTTCGAGGAAACCAAGCAGCCGCTTCGAAAGACTGTAAACCCTAAGTCAGTCTCTAAGCCTGTAGCTAATCCGAAGCGAGTCGCTTCAGGATACAAGCAAAAGGGTAAGAGCATAGGTATGCCTCAAGTGAGCCGCTACCCCTCTTGCACACACTGCTGCACTTGTGAAGCTGCCTCTAAGCAGAAGTCACAATTTAGAAAGGCCGAGAAGCCCAAAACACAAGCTCACTCTCAAAAGAAAGTGAAGCAAGTGTGGGTACAAAAAGGGACCAACCTGCAAGGACCCAAACTGATTTGGGTACCAAAATCTGTCTAAATGCAGGTGAGCGCCATGGACCCCATGCCAAGTGAAGGTCAACAAATCTGGTACTTGGACAGTGGATGTTCAAGACATATGACTGGCATGAGAGCTCTACTTCAAGACTATGTTGAGAAGAAGGGTTCACACGTAACCTTTGGTGACAACTCTCGAGGAAGCACTAAAGGATACGGCGCACTGAAGATCGGGAAGATCAAGATTGAAGAAGTCTCCTACGTGGAAGGACTGAAGCACAACTTGTTATCCATTTCACAATTCTGTGATAAGGGTTACAGGGTGGAGTTTATCTCCAACAAGTGCATTGTGAAGAACAAAGTCACTTCTCAGATTGTGCTAACTGGAATTAGACAAAGGAACGTCTATACATAGCACAATGGGAAAGCTGCAAGGAGGATACGTGCTTAGTCGCAAGGAGTGCTACAGAAATAGGATGGCTATGGCACCGACGCTTGAATCATCTTAATTTCAAGACTATCATTTGCATAGCACGTAAAGGCTTGGTGCAAGACATACCAAATGAAGTCTTTGTCAAAGACCATCCATGCTCGCCATGCCAACGAGGAAAGCAGACGAAGAAGCACTTCGCCAGTCTTGAAGAAGCTTCATCCAAGCGAGTGCTCGAGCTACTTCATATGGATATGTTTGGTCCAGTCACTCCAGTTAGTGTAAATGGAAGAAAATACACCTTAGTTGTAGTCGACGACTTCTCTCGCTACACATGGGTAGTATTCCTCTTCAGCAAAAAGGAGACACTGGCCAAGCTACCACAACTGCTCAAGAGACTAGCTGTGGAGAAGAACCAAGCGATCGCCACCATCCGCTTCGACAAAGGCACTGAGTTTCTAAACTCAACCATTGAAGCATACCGCACTGAACATGGTATAGCACATCAGACGTCCTCAGCACGCACGCCTCAGCAGAATGGAGTTGCTGAAAGAAGAAATCGCATCATCAAGGAAGCTGTCCGTACTATGATTGCTGATTCAAAGCTACCAATGAAGTATTGGGCTGAAGCTGCCAATACAGCATGCTACACACAGAATCAGACGCTTCTCAATAAACGACACGAAAAAACCCCATATGAAATATGGACAGGGAGAATACCTAACATCTCTTATTTCCATATCTTTGGGTGTAGGGTCTTCATCCATGATAATGGGAAGTCACAGCTGAAAGCCTTTGAAAGCAAAGCTGATGAAGGAACATTCTTAGGATATTCTACATCAAGCAAAGCTTACAGGGTGTTCAATTGTAAAACCCTAATTGTGGAGGAATCACCCCATGTCGTATTTGATGAATCTTCTTTGAGTGTTCCACAGGAACAGGTTCAATCAAAGGAAGGAAAGTCAAGCGAGGAACCCATCAACTCATTAACTTGGGACATGCTTGAAGATGATGAAGAAATCAAGGACTCAAGCGAGCAGATTGTCCAAGGGAAAGTTGAAGCTGCCCCCAAGACTCCTGAAGTGAGTGCAGGCCAAGCACCCAATCCAGTCGCTTCAGAAGGAGAAGCAAGCGACCAGGAAGAAGATGAAGACGAAGCTGGTGGATCCAAGCGTGCATGGCTCAAGGATCACTCACCAAGTCAAATCATAGGAGATCCATCCAAGAGCGTAGTGACCAGAAGTCAAGTGTTTGGACAAAGTGCCATGTTCAGTTGCTTTCTCTCAAACATTGAGCCATCAAGCGTGGAGGAAGCCCTAGCTGACTCAAATTGGGTGATCGCCATGCAAGAAGAGCTAAATCAGTTCACCAGGAACTACGTATGGTACCTCGTGGATCGTCCCAAATTCCAGCATGTTATTGGCACCAAGTGGGTGTTCAAGAACAAGACGGACGAGGACCAAAACGTTGTGAGAAACAAGGCGTGACTCGTCGCTAAAGGCTACTGCCAAGAGGAAGGAATCGACTTCAATGATAACTGCGCTCCAGTGGCACGGCTTGAAGCGATCAAGCTATTTCTTGCCTATGCAGTGGCTAAGAAGTTCAAAGTCTATCAGATGGATGTCAAGAGCGCGTTTCTCAATAGCGAGCTGAAAGAAGAAGTGTATGTGGAGCAGCCACCGGGTTTCGAGCAAGGAGACATGGTGTATCGTTTGAAGAAGGCCCTGTATGGATTGAAGCAGACGCTTAGGGCATGGTATGATACCCTTTCTCAGTTTCAAGTGGATAATGGATTCCACAAAGGGAAGAGAGATCGGACTCTCTTCACCATCAATCATGGAGAAGATATGCTATGGGTCCAGATCTATGTAGACGACATCATATTTGGATCACCAAACCAGTCGCTTAGGGAAAAGTTTGGAGAGCTGATGAAGACCAAATATGAGATGTCCATGATTGGTTTGATGAGTTTCTTCCTAGGTCTTCAAGTGAAGCAACAGAATGACGGAATCTTCATCAATCAAGCCAAGTATACTCGAGATATGCTTGCCAAGTTCGGTGTTCAGCATGCCAAAGCTGTAAAGATCCCTATGAATACCAACTGGAAGATGGAGCCAGACCTAGATGGGAAGTCTGTGGATGCTACAGACTACCGAGCCTTAATCGGATCCCTTCTATATCTAACTGCAAGCAGGCCAGATATAGCTTTTGTAGTTGGAGTATGTGCTCGCTTCCAAAGCAATCCCAAACACAGCCATCTTGAAGCTGCCAAGCGAATCCTTCGCTATCTCAAAGGCACCATCAACATGGGGCTATGGTATCCAGCTGAAGATAATTTGGAGCTCACTGGATATTCAGATGCTGACTATGGAGGATGCCGTGTTGATAGGAAATCAACGTCCGGCACTTGTCAGTTCTTGGGAAGCAAGCTGATCTCATGGTTCTCGAAGAAGCAAACAAGTGTAGCTACCTCAACGACTGAAGCTGAATATATGGCCGCTGGAAGCTGTTGTTCTCAAATTCTATGGCTTCGTCAGCAGTTGAAAGACTATAGAGTTGAAGCTAATGAGATTCCAATCTTCTGGGACAACAACAGCGCTATATGCATCTCGCAGAATCCAGTGCTTCACACCAGATGCAAGCACATGGAAATCCGACATCACTTCATTCGTGATCATGTCGAGAAGAAAGATATCAAGCTCGAGAAAATCCATACTGATCTCCAGAGAGCTGATATCCTTACCAAGCCTCTAGCTGAGTCTCGTTTCAATCAGCTATGCATGGAATTAGGGTTATTAGACCCTGGTGAAGAGTACTTGATCCAGGATGCATGAAGGAGTGGTCGCTTGTCTTTAAGCGTCACTCGCTTCGGATCTTCACCAACTCAAGCGAGTCACTTCAAAATTCCACTCGCTTGAAGAAGGAGAAATAAGGTGGAGAAAGGTGGAGTGTTGGAACATGTTCCCTACCCTCTTACAGGAATTGTTAAGCCATTGGTTAAGGGGGAACTATTGTTTGCTCTCGGAGCAAGCTATTTCCAAAGCGAGCAAGGAAAGTTGCTACCTAGCCTAGGATTCCTAGCGAGTGGGTATAAACACTCGCAATTGCCGTTTCTAGTAACGGTTGTAGGGTCTTGCATCGGGCCTTCTCATGTAAAAATGGTGAAAGCTTAGGCAGGGCTGGCACCTAGACCTTGCGTCCTCTTCCATCTTTCTGCCGAAGAGGAGCAAGTCCTCTCATCTTCTTCATCGTGGATAAATGTTCATTCCTTACTCACTCTTCATTGAGTTGAGCTGCCGAATGTCTATCCATTTCTCCCCCACTTTGAATTTTGCATCGCTTCAATTAACCCTAGTTCGGGTCAAGCGAGTCGATTGTAAATTCATGTTGTAGCTCGTAGGAGGAAGCTTGAAGAGTTACCTTTTACTTGAAAAGGTTGCATGAATGGTGACATGTCTTTGCGTAAAATACGAGATTGTCTTGTCAGAGCATTCTCATTGTCATCCTGTCCTATTCCACTCTGAGATAAGGACTTGTACTCATCTCCTCTCTGGGTTGTAGTAAGCTTGTGTACATTATTCATTATCTCCCTCATTCTTTCGTTGGAGGAGTCTCTAATTCGTAGAGGAAGATGGAAGAGATGAATGCCATGAAGTCCAAGCTCGAAGACTGATCCATCAAGTAGATTCAACAAGTGGTGTCCAAATCTACAAAGTAACTTCAATAAGTGGTATCAATCTCCTACGAAGTGAGATTGACTGGTGCACGTACAAAGACGAAAATCCGGGCGCATGCACTTCAATTTGAATTCGAAGCGGGAAAGACGGAGAAGATCTGGCCATTGAATCCGAACAGTTCTCGATCCCCAGCCGCTAAATCGACACCGGTTGAGGAGGCGACTCACAGACCGGCCACGTGGAGCGCCAAGTCAACTTGACGGCTTACTTTTACTGTGATGACGCCGGACACATCAGATCAATCGCCACTTTCCACCGTATAAAACAGGGCCCCCCGAAGAAATTACCAGCATGCCCCTGCCACCTCAGCAAAACCCTAACTCTATATAAGCGAACGCACTCTTGGTGTTGGAGTTGTCGGCCGGTGTTGAATACGCTCGATTTGCCGTCAAAGGAGCAGAGCCCAATCCCAAGGAAGCCAGCATAAGAACAGATCTGAAGGCTCCTTTCAACCACATCAGCGAGCTCTTTTCGAAGTGCGTTGCATGCTACGTCGGAAACCTGGGCCAACTCTCCGAAAGCAAGCTTTTTGCCACCACCGTCATCGTCGACAGCCTAACAGGCATGAAGTTCAACTGGCATGGCTTGTTCTGCAACCAGATCCATGAAGTTGCCCAAGACTACAAGTTTGTGAAGGGTAGCAATGACAAGATCCTTCGCAAAGGAAATCTGAAGTTTTTCTCCAGGATCTCCTTCGCACTGGAGAAACTCTTCCCTGACAAAGTATGGCTGGACACCACCGAATACAAGAAAAACACAGTTTTCTACGACATCTGGAAGTCGGAGAAAATCCCAATTGATCTGGGACTTCATGATGTTGAAGTGCTCGCAGCTGCACTAGTCGCCGAGAGGCGAAGCGAGGAGAAGACTCTCAAGCGACCCGCTTCACCAGCGAAGCGAGGAGGCGTGAAGCGAGCTGGGTCAAAGTGACCCAAGAAAGTGAAAGACATAGCCTCTTTGTTTGAAGCGAGCGAGGCTGAGAAGCAGCCGCTCGAGGAAGTTGAAGTAACCCAACCCCAGCCCTCACCAGCCAAAAGCCAACCTCCCCCACTTCCAACCCAGACACCTCCTATTCAAACACAATCCATACCACCTCCAGAACCCCAAACCTCCACAACAGCTCTACCTCAAACCCAGAAATCCTCATCTCCCCATGAAGAAGAATCCTCATCTTCTTTCAAACTACCCGAAATGCCCTTGTCAGCACAGATCCCACTGCTGCATTTTCCATTTTCCAACCACCCCAACAAACCCAAGCCACCAAAGCCACACAAACAGAAACTCCCCAAGCCTCAACATCTAATTCCTCAACCAAATCGGCAGAGATAGCCGACACCCGCCCAAACTACCGATACTGACCTTGCCATCGTCCCACCACAAATCAAACCCCCTCCGTCTGCTGAAGAATTAGCTCTAACCCGGTACTTGAGGGATAGAGATCTAGCTGCGGAGACGATCACCAATCGCTACCCCTCTGTGGAGATGTCCGACGACTTCTACACCAACGTCGTCGACTTCCTCACGTACATCAGATATCGAGGGACATGAGTACTATAAAATCTTCAACCTCAGGAAGGCCTTTTATGAGGAGGTGCTCGAGAAGAGGGAAGCGAAGCTGCTCGACTTCATAGGCGTGGATGGATTCCACGTTTTCATCAATGAAGTCAATTACTGGGAGAAGTTGGACGCGAAAGTCAAGAAGACTTATCCAGACGCCGTCATCCCAGAAAGAGTGCCATCCGTGCACGAGCAAAAGTTGGTGCAGGAGCACAAGGTGGAGTTGCAGGAGAAGGAGAATGAGATTGCTAATCTCCAGAGTGATATTACCAAAAAGTCGGAGGAGCTGGACAGGAAGGTTGTGAAAGTCAATAATCTGCGTGCAGATTTTGACAAGTCTAAGGCAGAGTTAGAAGGGAAGGTGAAGGAGAAGGAGAAGGAGAAGACATTGGAGGAGAAGGTGAAGCTGGCGGGAGATAAGGAGAAAACCATCACTGAGCTCAAGCAGTCGCTTGAGGCTGTGAGAAACAGACTGAAGGGCATGACTGTCAAGTTGGTAGCTGTGGAGAAGGAGAAGACCACACTTGTTGCAAATCACAAAGAAGAGATAGAGAAGATCTCTGGTCATACTAAAAAGATGAGGAGAGTAGTGGAGGATAAGGTTGGAGAAGTAGTAAAAATGAAGTGTGATATGGCTCGTGCAGCAATTCAGATAGCTGTTCAAGCAAAAGAAATTGATTCAGTCAACTTGAGGAAGGCAGAACTGGCTAACCAAATCAACCGTGCACAGACACTGGCAGGAGAATTTGCTGAAAGAATTGCCGGACTTGCACAAGTTCGTGTGACGCTCAACAGCCAAGAGAGGGCCATAGCCACTGCATCTGCAGAACTTGAAGCGTCCCAGAACTTTCTCAATCTCACACTGCAGGAGGAGCGCAAGCAAATCCGTGCAGACATTGAAGCGGAGCTGGACGCTCGCTTCAAAGCTGTTGAGCCCCTTGAGAGGTTGATGGCCTCTGTCATTGAGAGGGAGAAGCAGTGCAAGTACCTGCTTGAGGAAATTTCAGTGAAAATGGCAGAGATAGTGCTGTCTGAAGAGCACGTCTTCGCGACGCGAGCTGAGAAGATGCTTCATGCCGTTTTCAACAAGTTCGAGGAACTACGCCAATCCATCAGCGGAAAGGTGTTCACATCAGCCCCCGGTAGTCTTGATGATGCCAAAAGGGGGGAAATCATTTAGAAATCAACAGAAGAAGCAAGGAGGGAAGATGGAGAGAATGTCGGAGTTGTGGAGAGGATCGAAGCTGGAAGCTTGATCCTAGGGGGAAGTGGAGCAGGAGAAGTGAGTGGAGCCCTGGAGGAGCAAGAGGATGATGAAGCTCGGGCCGAACTTGCTAGGAAAAAGGGCAAGGACAAATTGCTGGAGGAGCCCCGAAGGCCAACATCTGGGAAGTTGCTCGCTTCATCCATGGCCTACCATCCTGACGTCGTTGCTCCATTGACCAAGGAACAGAGAGAACGGCAGATCGCAGCGGATGAGGCCCTTGCCAGAGCCTTGGAAAAAGAATTTGAACTTCCGCAAAAGGCCTTGATTTGAAGCTTCCTGGCAGGTGCTTCAGGTGCATCTTCGCAAGCGCCCGCTTCAGCTGCAGCTCCCGCTTCAGCACTGGCTCTCGCTTCGACAACTGTTGAAGCCGCTTCCGCCAGTCAAGCGACCACTCCTCCCGCTCAAATCAAGAAGAAAGAAATGCCACCCCCAGCTCCAAAAGCCCCTTTTGATGGAGCCCGTAAGTCATGGTTCGAAGCCCGGAGGCCTAGAATTATAGATGATATGGGATGAAGATTGAAGACTTTATTTTAGTTTTAATTTTCGTATGTTTGGGTTCAGGCCACGTTTTTGGGCCTTAAAAGACTTGTTTTTGGGTTTTTATCATGATGGTTAATGGGTTGGGCCATACCAATGACTTTGGGTCAGTTATATCCTAGTTAGATTAGGTTTAGATGGTTTTATTTGCCTCTCTATATAAGGGGGCCTTTGTAGACGAAAATTAGACAGATTATTGATTAATATTATTGTGAGTTTATTCTCTCTTGAGAGTTCTTCGAATTCCTCTTGATTATTCCAAGATGAATTCATTATCCGGCGAATCGGCGAGTAAATCAATCCTCATTGTGTGTCATTCATCGTCCCCGTGTGGCTTGGCGACCGTTTCTTTGGGTTATAGAGACTTTGGTTTATCTATAGTACTTAGGAGGGTTTAGTCCATTGACGTATTGGGATTTCCATTCGTTAGTTAGTTTCGTTTCTTCCGCGTGCGTCTACCATTCGGTCATCAAGGATCGTATCATTTGGCACCAGAGCCAGGTTTACGAAATCCAGGTTCTATCTTCCCTTTCGTCTTTTCGTTCGTAGCGTTTTTTATTCGTGTCATTCTATTTTCGTGTCGTTCGTTCGAGTCTTCGTCTAACTATTCGTTCGTGTCAAAAAAAAAAAAAAAAAAAAATTTCGTATCTGTTCATAGAGTCAATCGTTCTTGATTGCTTTTCTTTCGTGTCAAGTATTCAGATTCGTTTTGATACTCAGTCAAAGTTGTTTTCTTGGTCATTAAGGAGTAGAAGATTTCTTTCCTTATAAGAATAGGAAACTTATTCATATATATATCCCATACCTTATATAACACGTCTTAGGGTGTGTCTTCTGCCCGTTGTCGTGACATACTAGGGGCACAAAGTTTCGTTTAGTTTCGTTTTTAAAAAAAAAAAAAAACAAATAAAAAAAAAGGATATATTCGAAACCCTAGTGTGTCATTGTGCTTTCTGGGTTGGTTCTTGCGTGTTTCTTCATTGGGTATCAGTTGTGTATTCGTTTCTGTGAGTTTTCGTCTTTTTCTCGTCTTTTTCGTCGGCCAGCACTAAAACGGCCATAACTTTTGCATACGAACTCCGATTTTGCTCCATAATACCTTTTCGGAAAGCTCTCGAAAAGTTCTATATGGTGGTTCCCACTACGTCGGAATCGGTTTGTTATTTTTGCAAAAAAAGGCCGTTTAAAGGGTCAAATCGTCCGTCGAAGTTTTCGGTAAATTTTTTGTGTCTTCGAATTTAGGGTTTTCTTATTTCAGTCATCTTTGCTTCCTACTTTCAGTACTCCTGGTTTGTTAATAGTGATTTTTGTGGTAGATTAAGGGAATTTGAGCCTCTTGAGAGAGATTTGAGTGGAAAAAGGCAAGAGAGGTGAGATTATTAGAGGGTAAAAGCCTTCATATTGAGTGATACACGAGTGTTGAGTGAATTATCATTGAGCGATACACGAGTGTTTGTGAGGTTGAGAGGATCCTATTTTTTTTACTAACCTTTTGTCAGTATGTTGGATGAGGAGCTTGATCAACAAACAAAGCTCAAGATAGAGGCGATGGTGAAACAATGGGGCGAGGAGATGAGGTCTGAGTCGGTGTTAATTTGTTCGAAGAGTGGAGGTCGATACAAAGACAAAGTCCGACAATACAACCAACGTGGCCATCGTGGTGAGAACGAAGAAGTGGAAATTACCTACTTTCAAGGGAAATATGATCCAGAGTTGTATCTTCAATGGGAGAGAAATATGGAGCTAGCATTTTATCATCATAATTATTCTGAGTTCATGAAGGTGAAGTTGGCAGCCAATCAGTTTTCGCACTATGCTCAAGTTTGGTGGGATCACTTTGTGAAGAGTAGGAGAATGTATGGAGAGCAGCCTATCCAGACATGGAAAGAGATGAGGGCGGTCCTGAGGAAGCGTTATGCGCCTTCGCATTACTATCCTACAAATCAGGAAGAATGGAGGCGACTTCAAGCCAATCTTTCATATTCGAAGAGAAGCTTTTGGGAGAAAGATGAGCAGCAGAAGAAGAGGTACATACGTCCATTTGTGAAGCCAAGGTCAGATTCGGAAAGTTTCTCTATTCCAACTTGTGATGATGGTGGAGTTGTGACCAAAGATGAGAGAGGAGATCCAAAAGTGACGGTCTTGGAAGGACAGAATGAAGAGGTGGAAGAAATCGAAGCACCTTCTGGACCGCTTACTTTATTCGATAATATTGGTCTGAGCATGCAAAATGAAGAGTATGATGGAGAGCAACAAGAGAACATCATTCATGTTGAGGATGAAGTGTCACTTGTTTTTTTACTCCAACAGAAGTGGATGAAGATGATCAAGTGCACCTGTCAAAGGAGGAGGAGATGGTGAAGTCCAAGGAGGAGAAAGGAGAGACAAACGAGTATGGATTGATGCATGAGTCTCTACTTGATCAGAGTAGTGTTTTGGAGTGGATAGTGAATGAGGAGAAGTCCATGGAGGCAAAGTGGAAGAAGGCGAATGTTTCGTCCACTAATGATCTTGATTGTCTATTTTCTTCTACTTATTCATTTGTGCAGGCATTCGATGATGTTTCTTCCAAAGATACATTTCATGGCGTATTATCAATTAAAGGAAGTGAACATCAAATCTAGTTTGAAGGACTGAATGAGTTGGAGATATGTGAAGAGATCAAGAAGCAAAATTTCTTTCCTTTTGACGTAGGAGACGGCCAGGATTTGAGGACAAATCCTCTTCAAGAGGAGGGGAATGATGGAGCCCCTAAGTCATGGTTCGAAGCCCGGAGGCCCAGAATTATAGATGATATGGGTGAAGATTGAAGACTTTATTTTAGTTTTAATTTTCGTATGTTTGGGTTCAGGCCACGTTTTTGGGCCTTACAAGACTTGTTTTTGGGTTTTTATCATGATGGTTAATGGGTTGGGCCATACCAATGACTTTGGGTCAGTTATATCCTAGTTAGATTAGGTTTAGATGGTTTTATTTGCCTCTCTATATAAGGGGGCCTTTGTGGACGAAAATTAGACAGATTATTGATTAATATTATTGTGAGTTTATTCTCTCTTGAGAGTTCTTCGAATTCCTCTTGATTATTCCAAGACGAATTCATTATCCGGCGAATCAGCGAGTCAATCAAACCTCGTTCTGTGTCATTCATCGTTCCCGTGTGACTAAGACGATCGCTATTTGGGGTATAGGCTGTTCATAGAACTGACTTATATCATTTATAGGGTTAGATCTTAGGTATATTGGAATATCCATCAGTTTCGTTCATTCTTATTAAATCCTTCCGCGTGCGTCTTCAATTCGGTCGTCAAGGATCGTATCACCTTTGAAGCGAACCACACCGGAATCCAGAGAAGAAGATCCTGGGGCTAAGCGCCAAAGGATGAAGAAAGCTGTTACTGCAAAAACCGGACGCTTCAAAAAGAGGAAGAGAAGTGAGGAGGAAAGGAGGAAGACAAAGGAGAAGGATGAGAAGGTGAGAGCTGCCAGGCTCAAAAAGGTGGATGAGAGGATTGAAGTTCACTGGAATGAAGTGAGACTTATCCAGTCCGCCATCGCTCGAAGCGCTTTCATCCCTTTCACGCCGGAGGAATGGGAAGCATGCCAGACTCAGGCTTGGATCGATACCTGCAATGTTACATTGAAGGAGATGATCGACTCTGGTTGCTACCCACCGGAAGAACATGATTACATTCGGAAGCGATTAAATGAGAAGCTCCCAAAATGGAGCACAGAAGCAAGTATCAAATTCAATGCCATCATGAAGGAGATGACAAGCAGGACAGAAGAGGAGTTGGTCTTGCGCATGAATGATCATCCAGATGCGAGAGAGATAGAGCAATTCATCCCTGACGATCTTCTTGATCAATGGTTGTTCTACATGGAGAAATTCATCAAGGCCTATTACTACTGGGAAGTAGTGCCATGGCAAGATGAGTGTTCTAGGATGAACGCCCTCAACAACTTCCTCTGTGCTTACAACGAGAAGCTGCGGTGGAAGATATTCACACTGGCGGAGAAAGCAGAACCTAAGCCTCTTATCATCAAAGTTCCTGCTGTGAAGGATTTTCCCATGCCGTTCCAGCCAGGCAACAGTGTTCCTAATCGGAGGATCATTGACGAGGAAGTGGATGAAGCTCTCAGACTGGAAAGCGGATGGAGACCAAACCAGTACAATCTCATGACCATGGAAGCTAAAGTCCTTTCTGCCTATGTCATTGAAGAGGAGAAAGAGGAGGAGAAGGAGAAGGAAGAAGAGAAGGACAAGAAAGCAGAAGACCCCTGAATTTCATATCATATCTTGTGAACTGCTTATTCATATCTATCCTATTTATTTTTTGTCCGAATTGTGTCATTTACATGCGTTATGAATGATTTAATTATGCTACAAAACTCAAACAATTTAACCGAAAAAAAAAAGGAAAGAAACTTAAAAGAAAAAAAAATTTCAAACGAGCATGCAAAGGAAGCAGTCGCTTGAAGTTCCTTCCACGGTTAGATAGGCTAACTCTTTTAGTCTAAGTCATTGGGTTTTGGCATCATCAAAAAGGGGGAAATTGTTGGGAATTGTTAAAGACAATATGTTAAGGGGGAACTCATATGGGACACTTCGAAGTGAGTGAAGTACTTGTTTTGATTTGATCCCAAAACCCCAAGTGTTCTGTTCCCAAGCGACCCAATTTGATGTAGAAAATAGGTTAGAAATTTTTCTAAGCCTATACTGTTAGGATGGCTTTATTTTGCTTTAGTCACTTAGGTTTTAGACTGCAGAAATTTCAAGTGAAGGCCACTCGCTTGAGTGTGTTTTCAATCGAAGCGAGTCTACCCAGCCAAAGTGAAGCGTGCCGAAGAATAGCAAAGCGAAGCGAGCGCAACAGTAGATTCAAAGCGAGTCTGCCGAAGCGAGGCGAAGCGAGCGCTACAGTAACAAGCCAAAGCGAGTGAACACGGGTCAACGATTACTAAAGCAGTTACTAGGGAAATTTATTTTCCAAAGTACTCGCTACAGTATGATCCTAAAGCGAATCACTTCAAGCGGACGCTACATTTCTAAAGCGAAGCGAGCTCCTACCTAACAGAAAGCGACAGCCCGATTCCCGCTCCTATTTTGAACTCTAGTCAACTAGAGATCGTCGCATTATTTACAAGATCTCCACGTGTCGAATGATGAGAGGAGCTGCGGAGTTGACTGCCAGGCCGACAAGGGCGCCGCTACAGTACTGGCTCGCTCCAGTTACTATTGGGCTTGTAAGTTAGCCATTTTTGGCAAAATGCCAAATCTGGGCGTCTGAAAAGTTGCCAGCCTGCGCAAGTACTGTCGAGAGGAGGAGGGACAAGTCCACCTACTAAGCAACGGATCTGGCATCCATCCGCCTATAAATAGTGAAGGATGAAGACGAAGAGAAGGTAGAACACTACTTGAGCATTGAGCGCCTACTGCAAACAAACACTCCCAGCCTTTGAGCAATTCATCGAGTCTTTGTTTCCAAGTGTTCTCCGAGTTCCAGCCTCATCGAAACTCGTCTTCGCAACCCTCACACTTAGAATTCTAAGCCTACTTCAAAATCCCAGCTTAGAAGAAGAGTTCTAGCCATCTTTGCATTCACTGTAAAGAACTCTTCAATAGCGTGTCTCTGTCGAAACAGAAAATCCTAACCCAAGTTTTAGGTTTTGTGTGTTTGTCGTTAGGTTGTGTTCGATCCAAGGCTCTACCTTCATCGATTGTAGAATCCTCGATCATAGAGTCTAGATCCAAGCTTACACTTTCATTTAGTGAAGCTCGATCGAAACTAGGTTGTAAGGAGAACCCGTAATCTCCCTGTCATCGGACTGAAGCGAGTGAAGCTTCCAGTCCAGTCTTAGGTTTTTGGTGTGACCCCGAAATCACCCAGCGTCTGACAGATCCAAGCGAGTGAAGCTCGATCTTGTCATAGGCTTTTGAAGAGCCCGTAATCTTCAAGTTCTTGAGTGAAGAGAACGAGTTGCCTAATGCAACAAAGTGGACATAGGAGCTTCATCTCCGAATTGAACCACTATAAATCTATGTGTCGTATCTCTAACCCTAATCTCTCTTTACTAGTTGTTTGTTTATTCATTGCACAAGCATCTAAACAAACACAAACTGAGATTTCAATTACTTAGGAAAGATTTAGCTCACCGAAATTCCGCATATAGAGTAAAGTCTCACTCTTGGTCAAGGTCTAAGCTTAGGTCAAGAGAGTTACAAAAACTGTAGATCTAGCTCACATCTAGGTCTTAGTTGTTCAAGCGAGCACTTTACTTAGTACTCTGAGTTTGAGGAATTTGAATTAAAAAAAAAAAAAAAAAAAAAAAAAAAAAAAAAAAAAAAACTTCAAAACACGTATTCACCCCCCCCCCCCCCCCCCCCCCCCCCCTCTACGTGTTTTTTCCTCTTACAAACCGGGACCAACACAATGAAAATCCCCTATATATAGGGAAAAATTATGGCGCCTTTTTCGCGCCTCGATTAAACAAAAAAGGAAAAGAAATGTTGAAGAGAGAGGGAGTCTCTGCCACTCCCCAACCTCGAAAAAACCAACCGTCGCTCCATTTTTCAACGCGATGTGACACTAATGATTTTAGTGGAAAGACATTTTCTCGGGCGAAGCGTATTGAGTACGCCAGAAGCTAACCGATCACACTTCTGGACTTGTGGGATAGTAGTTGATAGGGACCTGCATCAACCTAGCCACGTGGTTCTCGCCAATGCCACTTGGATCTGCTCCACAGTACCACCAGATGCCACAGAAAGGGCTGATGCTTGGCCGATAGCAGAAGCGGGAGGTTCTTCGCATATCCATGGCCCTGAGCAGAAGCTTCCGCACAGATCACCGTGGCACCTGCCGAAACGTGTAGGGATCTAGAAACACACAATCCGCATGACTCTACGTACCCTAGGGTGAGGACCAATAAATTAATGACGGAGGGAACCTTGTCCCCCTAAAAATTCCTTTTATGTCCTTCCCTCGCCGTTACATTCACCTTTTCACCCTTTTTTACATCTATAAATTGGTAGTGATCCAATCATTTTGAGGTACAAGTTTTTATACTTTCTCTACTGTTCCATTGATATTTTCCTTGGAATTTATCTACTCATACTGACTTGAGTGTCGGAGGTTCTTCCCGGAGGAACCTCCCCCTCTGTTGCTCCGACTCTGTTTTGCATGCACGCGATGACAACCGCATCGGAGCTTGAAGGTACTCAATACGGAAGGATGAGAATGATGACGCCTTGCGCCTATTATTTCATCTCCCTTTTCTTCGCCATCCTTCGGGGAATGGATAGATAGATAGTGTGAGCGCTTTGCGTTCTATATCTATTCTGATCTATTCTATGGGAGAATGGTATTCACCGAGGATGAGTTCTACGGGTCAGCGCCTTGTCTGAGGTCATTGTAGCTTCATTCACATAAACCCATACAAAAACAAACCGGATAATCATATAGTTGTTGTTATTCTTTAACCCGGATCTAACAAGGGTTATCTTGGACACTCATCTCCCCCACACTTGTGTGATAATCCATGTAAGAAATATCATGATCTTCAACACTTGATGATGGATCCTCCACAAAAAGTGCTTCTTCGTCGAGATTGGCAAGAAAGTTGTCCATGATTTCTTCATCTTGTTGTGAGCTAAAAAATGACCCATCCATAATGCGATTGTAATCCTCCATGTCGTGTACATTGATAAAAAAAATTCCTCCACAATGTCTTACTCATCCAATTTGCTCAAAAACTCATTAATAATGACTTATTCCTCATGAATAGCAACCTGAAAACTTTCATCTACCATTTTCTCATCCAAATCGTTAGTAATATGCACATACGAACATGTTAGGATAAAATAATTAAGACAAGAAGAATAGTTATCAAAAATTGAGAAAGTTACCGAACCTCCCACACCGGCCATGCTCAATGTGCTGGATCCAACGTCGATTCGAGTTTGAGTAGTCCTAACAAGAGAAGATGACTTGTCTCACTCTTAGCTCCTCGCCCCACATCAAGCACAACAAAATCGGCACGAACTTGAATACCTCTCACAAGTAAAGCAACGTCTTCCCCAATCCCCAAGGGACGACTCAAAGAACCGTTGGCTAGCTCGATGCAAAAATTGGTGGGCTTAAGATCCCTCGAACCCATTCTCTCGAAAACCAAGTATGGCATCAAGTTCACCATTGCCCCCAAATCCAACATACCCGGCACACATTTTCCATTATCCAAAACAACATCTAATTTGAAACTTCAGGGATCACCTTGTTTCGGTAGAGATGAAAGATGGCCAGCTGAGGTAAGTGAGGCGTGAGAACGTGTCGCTTTGATGGCAGCCACGGTGCGACTTCTCCACTTCTTTCCTTTGCCTTGCTCCTCTTCAATGACCATTAAGGCACGAGCTTGTTTGGGTTGGCTAGGCTTCCCATTTTGTAGCTTCTTCAACTCATTAACTGCTCCAAAATTCTGCCACATAGTAGTCTCAAGGCGTCTAATCGTGGGATCTTGCGCTTCATGAGCCAACTTGCTCTCTTGCATAAGTGCAGCGAGACTTGCCTCATCAAGCGAAGATTGTTGAGGTAGAGGTGGGTAGAACTACGCCGGCGGTGGATAGTAATACTGTTGGGGAGGGTAGAATGGTTGATGGTGAGGAAACTGTTGAGCATATGGTGGTGGTGGGTATCCTTGTGCCGCGTAGACTTCGGCTCCTCTTTCATAAGTAAGCTCAGCATTCCTAGTACACTTGTCGATGACATGGTCAATTTGTCCACACATGCCACAAGGCTCCGAAGGGGTAAGTGGAGTCTTCATCTTGAGTTCTTGGAGTTCCCTCATCACATCGGCCATTTGCTTCGTCAAATCTGGGCTAATAGTGACCACACTAGCCTCCATCTTCCTTGGCCGAGACGAATTTTGTTGAGAGCTTGCAGCAAGAGTCTCAAAGATCATCCTCAACTCGTCGGCCGACTTCACTCCGATGTTTCCTCCCGTTGAGCTATCCACCATGAATTGACAAGTTTGATTTAGAGAATCGTAGAAATATTGCCAAAGCATCTCAGACGCCATTTGATGGTGAGGACATTGCTGCAAGAATTCTTGGAATCTCTCTCAAGCCTCATGAAAAGGCTCATCGGCTCCTTGAGCAAAATTCACTATCTGGGATCGCACCTCTTGTGTCTTGCGGTTGGGGTAGTGTTGCATCATGAACTTCTCGCACACCGCATTCCATGTTGTGAGAGAGTTGGCCGGGAGAGTGAGATACCATGACTTTGTTCTATCCTTCAACGTGTATTGGAAACACTTCATCTTCAAGTCTTCCTCCAAAAGCTCTCCCAACGGAAAGCATCTTCGTTGGGAAACCCACAGTAGGATGGAAGCAACGCCATGTGGTGTGGTTTCAACTCATGAATCCTGACCTGGTTGGTCAGGACAATCGCCGAAGTAGTGGCAGTAAATATAGGGCAAGAAAAATCTCCCATGACTCGTGCCATTGCTTCGATCTCAGCAAACAGTAAGACTATCCCGTAGTCTTTGAGCTCAAATTCTTCCTCCTTCTTCGCGGCCACTACAAGAAAAATGGTGATAGACAACAGCTAAAATCTGTTGTCTATTATGAATTTCGGTGTTGTCTATGGCTGTGTTGTCTATTAGGGGCGGTTATAGACAACATGTAATTACCTGTTGTCTATAAGTTAATAGACAACAAGCTTTCTGTGTTGTCTGTTAGCAAAAATTTCGTGTTGTCTATTTTACTATAGACAACACGACTTATAGCCGTTGTCTTTACTTTGTATAAATAATTTTTTTTTACCAATAATATGCTATATTTTGTAGAATATTATTTAAATTTTATTATTTTTGCCAAATAATCACCAAAAAGTAAATATACATTTAAATATTGGAGAATTAATAAAATCTCAATATTTAAAGTTAAAACCATAATATATGAAATCATATAACAAATATTCTTTAAACTAGATTTGTCACCATAAAAAAATAATAATAATAATAATAATTGTTGGTCCCTGGGAAAGAGTAATTGGTGTATGGGGGGGGGGGGGGGGAATACACCAATAACCAACCGTTTTTGACTTTTTTAAAGTTCAGGTTGATCTGCAAGTCGATTGTCAAGGTCGACCTTATCAGAGGCAGTTTGATCTATCAAGCTCGTATGGTATCAAGCTTGATTTATCAAACTGTTAATGCGGAAGTTGGTGGAGGTTGATTACTCTTTGAAAAATCTTAAGGCTGAGGATGAAATGCAGGTTGATGATGATATGCAGGCTGATGCTTGTTAGTCAGATAGTGAAATATAAGTGCGAAAAGCAAAGAGAGAGAGAGAGAGAGATACACCGCGATGTAGCGTGGTTCGGAGAAACCCTCCTACGTCCACGTCAGGTCGACTCGACCTGAGAATCCCTTTTCTTTTGGATCCACCTCTCTCTTATTTATACTGACTGAGTATCAGTTCTAGATACAATCTAACCTGACAAATATCTAGACACGAGTTTTGGGTCGTGACCCTTACAACCTTTCGTACTAAAAAGTACAAGCAACCTTTCGCTAATTACAAAGCTTGACTGGACTCTATAATGGCGAAAACACAAACAAGCTTTCTAACTTCGAACAAGTCGGAGAAGAAGTTTGTTGATATAACGACAAGCAGCAGTGAACGCTTCGTCGTAGTGATGTTTCTCGGAGTCGGAAACCTCTCTTCGTCAAGTGTTTGGGAAACTAATCGAATTTCGAACACTTGAAAAGATATGAATTTGTGAGAGGTTTTGGGCAGAGATTTGGCGTTGATAGCTTGAGTTTCCCGTGCTTGAATCCGAAAATGGCTGAAGTATTTATAGGCAGTTTTGAAAAACTAGCCGTTGGAGTCGGGCTGACGTGGCACTAGCCGTTGGATGCTGACTCACTTCTAGCCGTTGGGAATATTCGTCCTTGCTGGCACTCGACGTGGCAAGGATCAGGTCGTGACGCTCCATGAAGGCGGAGCATCGACCTTGATTGATAATCCAGCTCTTGAAATCTTCTAAGGCAATGCCAGCTGGAAGCTTGATAGGGGAGGTCGATAGACAGTCTGATGATCCAGCTCGATCCAACTTGAGGCAGGTCGATACATCAACCTTACTCTTACAGGGTGGATCGAACTTGATTCTAAACACTAGAGAGCATCGACCTGCACTAACAGATAGCAGGTCGATCTATCGGCCTTGACCCTAAACAAAGCAAAATAAGCCTAAGTGTGGTTTCGATAAACATCATCAAAATCAAACTGCAGGGGGTTCCCAACAATTTCCCCCTTTTTGATGATGTCGAAACCAAACACTTTACAAATAATTCCTAAGATGAAACACTGAAAGAAAGGTATCAGAGCTTCCCAAATTTTTCAATCATGAAGATTGGTAAGGAATTAAACGAAAGACAAATACTAAAGCATAATAAAGCAGTAAGGCAGATGCCTGGACAAAGAGGTATTGTCATCAGGACGAAAGATGTTTTTGTTTCATTCAGCTCGATAGCGTACATTACATTGGAAGTTACAAACTGAGCTACGAACATAAATAAACAAGATTACAAAACATCTACATTGCCTGGACCTTGGCACGGGCTGCTATGCGCTCCTCCTGGACCTGCTCCTTCGATTTTGACTTCATGCTTGCGTAAATTCCATCCCTGATGCGACGATAGTCGGGATCGGAATTCGCAATGTTGACGCCTAGGCCGATGGCAGTCTGTGCGATATACTGGTCGATTCGAGAGTAATCCATATACTCCGAAGCACCAAGACGTAAGGGCGTAAAATATTGCTGAGCAGGAGCCCTTATTATCACACCAGCCTCTGCAGCTTTCTTCTTGAGATCACCAATGAATTTTTGGTATGGAAATTTTTGCATATAAGCTGCATAGGCTTCATCGGCATCGGCGGGAAGGGAGGGGTCCTTGATCCAGTAGTGCAGCAAGATGAAGCAAGAGTTGAGCTCCATCCAGTAGTGCAGCAAGATGAAGCAAGAGTTGAGCTCCCGCAGCAGGTTGTTCTGATTTTCGTCAAGCCATTCAACGACCTGCTGCTGGACTCCAGCATTCAGAACAAGGGCGGACTGGCTGACCCAGTCCTTCTCCCTCTTTTTCCTTGCTTCATCGGCCCGGCACTTGGCAACAAAACGCTTTTGCTCCTCCGGATCCACGGACTGCTCCTGCGACGCCCCGGCCATAATCATGGCCTCAATTAGTTTGGAGTGCTTGGCCAAACGGGCTTTGGCATCGGCGGCCTCGGCAGCGGCGGGCAGCAGCAATTGGATCGGCCAGGGAGGAGACGGGCTTCTTTGACTGCGGAGGAGGAGGAGGAGGAGGAGGAGGAGGAGGCACCACGGAAGGAGGAATCTTGGATTTTGGTGTCTTTTTCTTCTTCGTGGCGGCGGCGGCTCTATCTTCTTCCCCCTTTTCGATATCATCAGAAAGGGTCTGTATTAGGGAAAGAAGAGTCGCGTCCTCCTGCTGGAGCTTGGTCACAGCATCCTTCAACTCCTGCTGGCCATCGAGAAGGGAGGAGATGGAACCGTGAATTGCATTGATCTGCTCGTTGGAGGTCGATGCGGAGTTTGAGATAGACGTTGTCAGTTCGGTTACTCGCCCATCGACCTTCTCCACGTCCTCCAACACTTCCGCGATCTGGTCGCGGGATGCCACGTTGAGAGCCTCAAGCTGGCCTGGTAGGAGCTTGTCGGTGTACTCCTTCAAAAGTTTCACGGCGAATTCCGTGACACGCTCCCTTGCAGCATCATCAGCCTGGGCTTTGGCTTCTTTAATAATATCGGCCCGGACCTCTGCTACGGCCTGCGTGATTTGGTTGGGGAGGCTGGTGATGATGGACTCGAGCTTGGCAGATATATCATCCAGCGCAGCCTCCACATCGACTCTTGGAGACGGAGCAGCAGCAACTAGAGGCTGATCATCACCCTCAATCCTGGGTGATGATTGCTCCGGAGTTTGAATCCGATCAAACTCGTCTCCGGCTACGGTGGCGGAGTTATACAGGGCGCGAGAGTGCGCATATAGGGGGCGAAGGTCGATGCCCAAGATTTTGGCTTCGACCTTCATGCGGCGAAGCACGAGCGATTGAAAATATGTGGCCGCGTCCCCCACAGAGTAGAAGCCGAACTCTTCTTCAAGAGCTAGCTCCTCGACCTTCAAGTCGTCGAGAGTGACGACCTGCAAGAGGGCCTCAAAAACGTAGTAATAGCTCGACTTACAATCCAGATAGAACTGGAGGCGAGCGGCCAGGTCGAGGGACTTGGGGAGTTGATCGATTCCTGGCATCAGGTCGATGACCTTTAGCCTGGCTTCGGCCTTCTTCGAAGCCACCATTGCGTGAGCAGGAGAGACGGCCTGCTCGGGGATAGGCTGGACGGACAGGATGGTGTCTTGCTCCACCTCTTCATCGGTGACATCAACAATGTCCACCGATCCAGCTCGTTGGATACGAGGAGACTTTGCTGGAGAGGGAGCAACGACCTGCGTAGAAGATGCAGGCCGTTTCTGCGAGGCGGACGGCTCGCCGGCGGAACGGACTGGAGATGGAGTCCGTTCGGCAGAGTGAGAGGGCGAAGAGGCAGGCGGAGACTCCCTTGGAGGTGCAGAAATCTCGAAATCCAGGGGGAGGATTTTGTGAAACGGCCTGGGAGGCTCACCGGAGGCCGACTGCGCCTTTCGAGGGGGAGTCCTCTTCACGGCCTGGCCCTTCTTGACAGGGCGAGAGGGGACCAGATCGACATCGGCCTTCCTCTTCTTTGGAACAGGTCGTTCCGGAATCCTCCACCCAACTTTGGAATGGCCCGTCCTGGCGATGTGCACCCTGGCATCGTCAGAGGAGTTGTAATAATTTTGCGCCGAAACCCCTATCGCCATCTCCAGCTGGTGGAGATCTTTTGGAATGAACAGAGGGGGGAAAGTCGGATCCTTGCTCCAAGTCCTCTGCTTGAAGTAGGAAATGATAATGGAGTTGACTTTCGTCCCAAGCCGAAGAGGCTTGTCGTTGTGGAGAGACACTTTCACAACGGCCTCTCCCTCCAGCTCGCATTTGATCATCCTGGCTTCATCCCAAAGCAGGGAGACCATCAATTTTGCCCAACAAATGGGCAGGTCGAGCACTACGGCCGTCAAGAGTTGAAATTTGAACGGCGTGATTTGGTCGTAGTTCCCGAGAAGCCCTAAGAAACATTTTTGCACGAAGTCCATCAAGAGGCGATATTTCGGACGGAGTTCGGTCCTCTTGAATGCGACTGGTACGAACTGCTTTCGCTCAATTAGGACCCGGTCTGCAACCTGCTGCAGTTGGTCCGTAGAGATGTCAGCGAGCTGCATCGTCCCCTCATCTTCAATGTCGAAGGCCGCTTTCACCGCATCAAGAACGTTGATGGTGGCCATGGACTTCGTAGTTCCGAGAGTGACGGTGTGGGTAGATACGGTCTCTCCTTCATTCCAGTTATAGAAGAAACCACCCACAAGCCTGGGGAGATGCTTCGCCGGCCGGGTGGAGATGATCTGATGGAAAGAACGGCACTTCTCCACCATGTTGAACATGGAATCGAGATCGTGAAAACCGTAGTTTTCACGCACCATGTAGGGCTCGAACTTGATGCGAGCCGATAAGAATTCCTCTATTTCTGACCACTGCATCTCTTTCCGACCAGAGGGTAAGATATTTGCTGCCATTGTTGTTTTCTGCAAATTTTCCAAAAGATCAGAAAAGATAACCAACCGTTTTTCGAGACTAGATAGAACAACACAGTGAAGATCTTGACAGAAAATTAAAACATAAACTGGATTGGCGAAAAGAGCACAAACCACGGTAATGATTTGATACAGTGAGTGTTAATGTAGAAAAGCAGTGAACACGACGGCGGCAGTTGAATTTTGCAGAGAAAACTAGGTTTTTCGAGGAAGATGATAAGAGTAAGTAAAGTTTTCGAGATAAAACTGCATGCCATATATAGATTTTTGAACGGTTGAGATCGTTCGAATTTGAAAGGGTGAAAATTGCAGCTTCAATCCTCAACCGCACGATCTATGCGCGTGAAATGTGAAACGTTTCACATCCGCGCGTGAAAAGGTTGGAACGTGCGTAAATAAGCACTTTTACAGAAAAATGGCAGGGAATTAAATGTAGCCTCGGTCAACGTGTCAAAACTTGACACTTGACTAGATGTGTTGAGAAAATGGTAATCATTACTCCCTTTTTCCTCATTTTCTGCAAATTTGCAGTCTCTTAAACGATGAAACACATTGAGAAATAAATAACATAAATAAATGAAAAATTCAATGCGTATTAAAGAAGTTATAAGACAAAAGGGTGATACTGCCCTTTTGATTCTTCCTTCATAAATGCAGTCGCATTCAGGTTGATATCGGTCTGATGATATCGGCCTGATGACAGGGAACGATCTGGCAAAATGGACGGCCTGTATTTGTGATGTCGGCCTGGACATATGACATCGACCTGGCGAGTTGGAACTGCCTGGACTTAAGATGTCGGCCTGGCGAAATAAACGCCCTGGAGACAGATATTGACCATTGTTCCCCCTCAAATGATGGATTACTTTGGCTAAGTGTTCCCCCTCAATTTGAGGAATGCAGGTCGATTTATTGAATAGTCGACGGCCTGATGATGGACACGGCCTGTTGACAGACACGGCCTGTGGATAGGAACGGCCTGTTCCCCTTAATATCGGCCTGCTTGCAAGGAGACTGCCTGCTTGTTGGACCCGGTTGTTGGTCCCACAAGCTTTTGAGAAATTTGGCAGGTCGACGAGGAGATAACGGCTTGTAGGCTTACGATCGGCCTGATGTCTCAACATTTAGTAACCCTAGCTTTCCACATAGCATTTTGAATCTTTCTTCGGCTAGGGGTTTGGTTAGAATATCAGCTCGTTGAATGTCAGTGTGTATCTTCTCTATAACCACGTTCTTCTTTTCCACGTGATCACGAATAAAGTGATGTCGAATATCCACGTGCTTGCATCTAGAGTGAAGAACTGGATTTTGAGTAATGGCGATGGCGCTCGAGCTGTCGCAGAATATTGGTACTTCACTGACTTCAACTTCATAATCCTTAAGTTGTTGCTTGATCCACAAGATTTGTGCACAACAACTTCCTGCGGCCATGTACTCGGCCTCTGTGGTGGAGGTGGCTACTGAAGTTTGCTTCTTTGAAAACCAAGAAATCAGCTTGTTTCCGAGAAAATGGCAAGTACCCGAGGTAGATTTCCTATCGAGCTTGCACCCTGCATGATCAGAATCTGAATAACCTGTAAGCTGCAAGTTGTCATCACAAGGATACCAAAGACCCAAATTTGTGGTTCCTTTGATGTATCGAAGAATTTTCTTTGCTGCTTCCAAGTGAGATTCCTTCGGATTAGCTTGAAATCGAGCACACATTCCAACTGCAAAAGTGATGTCAGGTCGACTAGCAGTTAAATAAAGTAATGAACCAATAATACCCCTGTACTGTGTTATGTTGGCAGGTTTTCCTTGGGGATCCGGGTCGATCTTCCCACCAGAGAGCATTGGTATTTTGACTGGCTTGCTGTCTTTGACACCAAACTTGTCAACCAGCTCATGTGCGTACTTTGTTTGGCTAATGAAGATTCCTTCATCGGACTGCTTGACCTGCAACCCTAGAAAGAAATTCATTTCTCCCATCATAGACATTTTGTATTTTTCCGTCATGAGGTTACCAAATTTTTCGCACAGTATGGGAGATTTAGATCCAAATATAATATCATCAACATAAATTTGTACTAAAAGGATATGTTCATTCACTTTGATAGTGAATAGTGTCTTGTCGACTGAACCACGCTTGAATCCCGATTCGATGAGGAAGGATGATAGCGTCTCATACCAAGCTCGAGGAGCTTGCTTAAGACCGTAGACGGCCTTGTGCAGTTTGTAGACTTTGCTTGAATCACCCTCCTCGAATCCAGGAGGCTGTTCCACATAGACTTCTTCTTCAAGAACGCCATTGAGGAACGCGCTTTTAACATCCATCTGGTAGACTTTGAATCGTTGATGAGCGGCATAAGCTAGAAACAGCCTTATAGCTTCTAATCTTGCAACGGGGGCAAACGTCTCATCATAGTCGATTCCTTCTTGTTGACAGTAACCCTTTGCTACCAGTCGGGCTTTGTTTCTGACAACTTCTCCAGATTCATCTCTCTTGTTCTTGTAAACCCATTTAACTCCAATGACACCTTGATGATAAGGACGATCAACTAGTGACCATACTTCATTTCTTTTGAATTCATTGAGTTCTTCTTGCATGGCTTCTATCCAATCAGCATCTTGAAGAGCTTCATAGGCATCCTTGGGTTCTATGCGAGAGAGGTAGCAACTTAGAAGTGCACTTTCACCAATCGTCCTTCTCGTTCGAACTCCTTGGTTTGGGTTCCCAACAATGAGCTCTTTCGGATGATCATCTATCCATCGTCTGCGTCGTGATCTCTCTTCATTTGAAATAATTGGTTCTGGCTCATTAATGGGTTCATCAAACTCTGGATGAGTTGGAGGATGATCAGTGGGCACATGCTGTTGCTCGAGCTGTTGATCAGGCTGCTGTTCGGCCTGGATGTTGAGCTGCTCCAATGTGTTATCGAGCTGCTCAATTTGGGATGTAAGGTCGTGAACAGCATCAGTCTTGGAGACTGAGGGAGGGGGATCAGCTTGGTTAAGTCCGGCTGATGTATTACAGCTCGTATTAGTATTTGCATCACTTCCCCCTTGCTGTGTGACCTTAGGATCAGATTGATCCTCTTCCTCCAAATTATTTGGAGTCCATACTAGCAGGTCGTCAATGGGGGAGATAGACGGCCTGTTAGCAGCGGGCTGATCTGAACCTGTACTTGACTCTCTGTACAGACAAGTAGACTCATCAAATACAACATGAGGTGTTACCTCCACAACTAGGGTTTTCTTATTAAAAACTCTATAAGCTTTGCTAACCTCCGAGTATCCTAAAAATACTCCTGGATCAGCCTTGCTATCAAAAGTTTTCAATTGGGATTTCCCATTGTTATGAATGTAACACAAGCACCCAAAAGCTTTAAAATATTTTAACCTGGGGAGCTTGTTGTTCCACAGCTCGTATGGAGTCTTTCCATGTCGGGTCGTGATGACCGACCTGTTTTGGGTGTAGCAGGCTGTGTTGACGGCCTCTGCCCAAAACTTCTTTGGGAGATTGGTTTCATCCAACATGGTACGAGCTGCTTCCTTCAGCGACCTGTTACGACGTTCCACCACGCCGTTTTGTTGAGGTGTGCGTGCGGCTGAAGTTTGATGATGAATCCCACTCTTTGTGCAATATTCTTCGATCATAGCATTGATAAATTCGGTGCCTCGATCTGATCGAATGGAGATGATGGATTTCTCCTTTTGATTGCACAGCTTGCTCAGCAACGCAGGTAGCTTCTCCAATGTCTCCTTCTTTTTGTACATGAAAATAACCCACGTAAATCTAGAATAATCATCTATAATAACGAGAGCATATTTTCTACCGTTTATACTCAAGGGAGTGACTGGACCGAAGAGGTCGAGATGGAGAAGCTCAAGAATTCGATTTGATGATTGAGCCGTCACGCTTGGA
Organism: Thymus mandschuricus; assembly: GCA_029379335.1. Classification (NCBI taxonomy): domain Eukaryota; kingdom Viridiplantae; phylum Streptophyta; class Magnoliopsida; order Lamiales; family Lamiaceae; genus Thymus; species Thymus mandschuricus. The sequence goes on from CM057078.1 coordinate 10,701,356, forward strand.
AATGATGATCTTGTCTGCTTTCCAGCTTGACATGCTCTGCAGATGTGATCACGATCGAAGACTTGGTCTGGCAGGTCGTTCACCAGCTTGTTGCGTGCGAGCTTGTTGATGGCCTTGAAATTTAAGTGACTCAACCTCTTGTGCCATAACCAGCTTGTCTCGGAATCGGCCTTTGTGACCAGGCAGGTCTCTATCCAATCTGTCCATTGTACAATATAGAGTCTATCCTGCAAAATTCCGGTAAGAAGAATTTCTCCTTCCTCATTCTTCACGAGACATTTATTAGCGGTGAATTCTACTCGTTTACCACTCGAGCAGAATTGCGACACAGAAAAGAGGTTATGATTAAGACCTTCAACATAAGAGATGTTAGAAATAGTTGTTTTACCAACTGTTAGATCGCCCTGGCCTCTCGTAAATCCCTTAGAATTTCCTCCAAAGGTTACAAGTGGCCCGTCTCGTTCTTGATAGTTTGAAAGTGGCGTTTTGTCACACGTCATGTGCTTTGAGCATCCACTATCAATGATCCATACAGCTCCATGAGCTGCTTGGCTCCTTCTTTGAGCCTTCCCAACCTGCAATTAATTAAACTTAGCAACCCATTTGAGATTGGGTGCTACATCGGTTGCGGGAACGGCCTTTGGAACCCATATTTGCTTCACCGATCTGCTTCTATCCGAGGCTGAGGACGAGGCAGAAGCGGTCTTGGGCTTAGGAGCCTTGGATTTCTTCGAGCGGGGGCGACGAGACTGATAATATTGTTCTTCGTAAAACCCAGGTTGATACTGCCAGTCTGAAAAATTTGACTGTTGAGAATAGTGGCAGTAGCACCCTTGATAATCCGGGTGGAAGAACTCAGGATGATACGGCCTTTGATAGTGCTGGCCTTGGTATCGCCCTTGATGAACAGCCTTATTCTGATGGTAGGAGGCAGGTCGACGTTGCTGGGCAGGTCGACTCTCCTTCTTTTGAGGAGCGGGCTGTTCTTTCTTTCGTTGCTTTATGAGGATGGCCTGGGGCTGTCGAGCTGGGTTCTTCAGCTTGACCATCTTATCAGGGAGAGTTTGATTGGCTTTTCGAACATTCTTTGATTTAGGCTGCGCTTTCACGAATGTGATCTCACAGTCTTTGTTCTTGCCTTTCTTGGATTCTCCATTAAATCCAATCCCAGAGTGATCGCGCGGATTGCGTTGCATGGATTGGACCTCTTCCAGCTTCTTTCCACTTTTCTTCAACTGACTCAATGTGAGTTGAAGTTTTTCTTCCTTTTTCACGAGGAGTTCGTGTCGAATTACCAAGTCAGCCAGTTTTGAGGTAAGGCAGTGTATTTCGGCATTCTTGGTCTTGAGGGACTCGTTCTTCTCGAGCTCCCTGGTATCGAACTCCTTGACCCGTAAAGTCAATTCGTCAACCTTTGACTTTAGGGTTTCGATCTCCCTTTCCTTTTCTTCATCGTAGGGAGAGAATCTTTCTTCCAATGCTAGCTTGTATTTTTCATTTTTATCCAATAGCTCAGCATTGTCTTCAACGACCTCCTTGAGAGTATCCACGAGATCGGCATAGTCATCAAGCTGCTTCTTGATTTCTTCCCAAGACACAGCCTCGGATAGTTCTTCACCTTCATCTGCACATTCTTCGTCAGAGAAAGATAATGAAATTGGTTGAGGAACTACCTTTGAAGATCCCGCGGTTTGTTGGAGCTCTCCAACAAAGCACTCTTCATCATCACTTTCGTCGAAAGCAATGAAACCCTCGTCATCACTTGACGAGCTGTCTGAGAGATGAGCCTCCTTTGATTCTTCGGCGATCATGGCAGCTCGTTGCTCCTTGAGCTTCTTATCGCGCTTTGCACGGAGCTCGTCTCTCTCGGCCTTGGTAAGATCCGGGCAGTCCGTCTTGTAATGACCTGGCCTGCCACAGTTGAAACAACCACCCTCGGGTGTGTTAGAAGAATTGAAGGTTGAGGGTTTACCTTCTCCCTTTTTGTCAGGGCGGTCGTGGTTGCGGTTTGAGAAGTTTCGCTTGTTGTCACGATAGAACTTTTTATATTTGACAACCTTCCCTAGGAGCTTCTCATTCCTCCTAGCAGCTAGAGCATAGTCGAGAGTCATTTTCTCGAACTTTTTGACGATGGACTCGTCAATTGGACTTGGGGTAGCAGCTGAGGCTGAGTCGGCCTTGAAGGCTACCTCCTTGTTCTTTTCTTCAGCCTTCTTGCTGGTGGAAGGTTGGGTTGATCCATGGATGCGGATCATCTCATACTCATTTCCGACAAGAATGTCGAAAAGATCTTCAGTGGTGAGGGAGTTGAAATCCGATCGAGCTGGATGCATGGCGGCGTATACGTGCCAATTTGCAGGGAGGGCACGTATCACTTTGAGATTCTTCTCGCGCTGCGTATACTTGTATGGGTTGATGGCAGCCACTTCAAGAACAATCTCGGTGAAGCGAATTTTCATCGCTTCGATGGTTTCTCCTGAAACCATTTTGAAATCATCGAACTTGCTGCACGCCATAGACAGCTTGTTCTCCTTCATCTCCTCTGAGCCAAGGCTGATGGACCGGAGGGTGTCCCACATTTCTTTGGCCGTTTCGAGATTTCTGATCTTGGCCAAGTAGACGCCCTTCACGGTGCTGGAGATGAGTCCCTTTGCGTAATCATCGAGACCGGCCTCTTTCCTTTCCTCGGTTGAGTAGTCGCGAGGGTTTTTGAGAACCTTCTCGTATGTGGCCTCCCCTGGATCTGTTCCTCCAACGATAATTTTCGCTGCATAAATGGGGGAGGGTCCATTCTCGATGATATCCCACATAAGGACATGATGTGCCTTGAGACACATCTTGATCCGAAAGCTCCAATCTTCATAGCCTTGTATGGAGAAGTCTTCACATACCCTGAGAAGAGAAGCCTCCATTGCAAATAATATGGTATGAATGAAATGAAAAAGATTTTTCGAAAGGATCGGTTCAAAATGACCAAAAGTTAAATAAAGAACTTTTCGTATGCAAAGCAGCGGTCAGAAGAACCACTGCTCTGATACCACTTGTTGGTCCCTGGGAAAGAGTAATTGGTGTATGGGGGGGGGGGGGGAATACACCAATAACCAACCGTTTTTGACTTTTTTAAAGTTCAGGTTGATCTGCAAGTCGATTGTCAAGGTCGACCTTATCAGAGGCAGTTTGATCTATCAAGCTCGTATGGTATCAAGCTTGATTTATCAAACTGTTAATGCGGAAGTTGGTGGAGGTTGATTACTCTTTGAAAAATCTTAAGGCTGAGGATGAAATGCAGGTTGATGATGATATGCAGGCTGATGCTTGTTAGTCAGATAGTGAAATATAAGTGCGAAAAGCAAAGAGAGAGAGAGAGAGATACACCGCGATGTAGCGTGGTTCGGAGAAACCCTCCTACGTCCACGTCAGGTCGACTCGACCTGAGAATCCCTTTTCTTTTGGATCCACCTCTCTCTTATTTATACTGACTGAGTATCAGTTCTAGATACAATCTAACCTGACAAATATCTAGACACGAGTTTTGGGTCGTGACCCTTACAACCTTTCGTACTAAAAAGTACAAGCAACCTTTCGCTAATTACAAAGCTTGACTGGACTCTATAATGGCGAAAACACAAACAAGCTTTCTAACTTCGAACAAGTCGGAGAAGAAGTTTGTTGATATAACGACAAGCAGCAGTGAACGCTTCGTCGTAGTGATGTTTCTCGGAGTCGGAAACCTCTCTTCGTCAAGTGTTTGGGAAACTAATCGAATTTCGAACACTTGAAAAGATATGAATTTGTGAGAGGTTTTGGGCAGAGATTTGGCGTTGATAGCTTGAGTTTCCCGTGCTTGAATCCGAAAATGGCTGAAGTATTTATAGGCAGTTTTGAAAAACTAGCCGTTGGAGTCGGGCTGACGTGGCACTAGCCGTTGGATGCTGACTCACTTCTAGCCGTTGGGAATATTCGTCCTTGCTGGCACTCGACGTGGCAAGGATCAGGTCGTGACGCTCCATGAAGGCGGAGCATCGACCTTGATTGATAATCCAGCTCTTGAAATCTTCTAAGGCAATGCCAGCTGGAAGCTTGATAGGGGAGGTCGATAGACAGTCTGATGATCCAGCTCGATCCAACTTGAGGCAGGTCGATACATCAACCTTACTCTTACAGGGTGGATCGAACTTGATTCTAAACACTAGAGAGCATCGACCTGCACTAACAGATAGCAGGTCGATCTATCGGCCTTGACCCTAAACAAAGCAAAATAAGCCTAAGTGTGGTTTCGATAAACATCATCAAAATCAAACTGCAGGGGGTTCCCAACAATAATAATAAAATAAAAATAAAAAACACACAACTTGAATATCTAACGTTATCTACTTAAATTTGCGATCTCTTTTATCTTTCATCCACTAGCTCAACTCCCACAAAAAAATCATCAAAGAAGCTTTCATCTGCAAAATAAAAATAAATACAACACATTAAAAAGTACTATTAAACATATAAGTAATGCACATAAACTAACAAGATAACAACATATTTAAAACCATATATCATGTCTCAATTGCTCAAAAGAAGTAAAGAAAAACAATTATGTTGGTCCCGGAAAAGAGTAATTGGTGTATGGGGGGGGGGGGGGGGGGAATACACCAATGCCAACCGTTTTTGACGTTTTTGAAAATCAGGTCGATCAGAAGGTCGATTGTCAAGGTCGATCCTATCAGAGGCAGATTGATCTATCAAGCTCGTGTGATAACAAGCTTGATTTATCAAACTGTGTTAATGCGGAAGTTGGTGGAGGTTGATTACTCTTTGAAAAATCTAATGGCGTTAAGCAAATGTAGGTTGTTTCATGAAATGCAGGTTGATGCTCGTCAGATAGATAAAATATTGAAAGAGCGATAAATAAAGAGAGAGAGAGAGAGAGAGGACCGCAATTTAGCGTGGTTCGGAGAAACCCTCCTACGTCCACGTCAGGTCGACTCGACCTGAGAATCCCTTTACCTTTGGATCCAAATTCTCTCTTATTTATACTGACTGAGTATCAGTTCTAAATACACTCTAACTTGAATATATCTAGACACGAGTTTTGGGTCGTGACCCTTACAACCTTTCGTACAGAATTGTACCAACAACCTTTCACGAATTACAGAGCTTGACTAACTCTATAATGGCGTAGAACACAAAACAATCTTTCTAACTTCGAACGAGTCGGAGAAGAAATTGTTTGAATCAACGACAAGCAGCAGTGAACGCTTCGTCGTAGTGGCTTTTATCGGAGTCGGAAATCTCTCTTCGTCAAGTGTTTGGGAAACTAATGGGATTTCGAACACTTGAAAGGATATGAATTTTGAGAGAGATTTCGGCAGAGTATTTGCGTTGATAGCTTGAGTTTCCCATGCTTGAATCTGATAATGGCTTGAAGTATATATATGCAGTTTTGAAAACTAGCCATTGGAGTCAGGATGATGTGGCACTAGCCGTTGGAGAGTGACTCACTTCTAGGCGTTGGGAAGATTTGTCCTTGCTGGCATACCACGTGGCAAGGATCAGGCCGTGTTGCTCCATGAAGGTGGATCAACGACCTTGATATAGAAATCCAGCTCTTGAAATCTTCTATGTCACAGCAGGCTGGAAGCTTGATAAGGAAGGTCGATAGACAGCTAGACATACCAGCTCGATCCGAATGAGGCAGGTCGATAAACTACCTTTCTCTTATAGAGTGGATCAAACTTGTATTTAAACTTTAGAGAGCATCGACCTGCACTAACAGGTAGCAGGTCGATCTATCGGCCTTGACCCTAAACAAGTAAAAGATGCCTAAGTGTGGTTTAGAAAAACATCATCAAAATCAAACTGCAAGGGGTTCCCAACAATTTCCCCCTTTTTGATGATGTCGAAACCATACACTTTACAAATAATTCCTAAGATATAAAACGTTGAAAGATCGATTAACCATGAAGGTTGATAAGGAATTATAAGAAAGGCAGATAATTTAGACATAATAAAAATAAAGCAGTAAAGGCAGTTAGCCTGGACAAAGAGATATTGTCGTCAGGTCGAATAGATGATTTTTGCTTCATTCAGCTCGATAGCAAAATTACAAAGTGATTTTACAAAGCAGGCTATGAACTTAAATGAATATAAAAAAAATACACAAAATCATCTATTCTACTACTTCTTCTGCTGGGCACGGGCTGCCACTCGCTCCTCCTGGATCTGCTCCCTTGAGTTGGCCTTCATACTTGCATAAATTCCATCCCTCATACGACAGTAGGCGGGATCGGAATTTGAGACGTCGACGTTCATGCCGATAGCCGTCAGTGAGATGTACCGATCGATTCGCGAATAATCCAAGAAGCCCGAATCACCGATCAGCAAGGGCGTGAAATATTGCTTGGCTGGAGCCCTTACAATCGCACCGGCCTCTGCAACCTTCCTACGCAATTCACCAACAAAATCTTGGTGAGGAAATTTCATCATGTAGGCTGCATAAGCCGCATCGGCATCTTCAGGGAGAGAGGGGTCTTGGATCCAGTAGAAAAGGAAGATGAAGCAGCTGTTGAGCTCCCTCAACAGGGCGTTCTGGCTTTCGTCGAGCCACTCCACGGCCTGTTGCTGGACTCCGGCTTCCAAAATGAGTTCGGAGGCCGACTGGCTGATCCAGTCCACTTCGGCCTTCTTCCTCGCTTCGGCAGCCGACGCTCTGCAATGAAGCGCCGTTGCACGCTTGGATTCACGGCCTGCTCCAGAGTCGCTCCGGCCAGATGCATGGCGGTGATAAGCTCGGCCTCTTTAGCCAATCGAGCTTGGGCAGCGGCGGCCTCGGAATCGGGCTTGGAGGCGGCGGCCTCGGAAGCGGACTTCCTTGGCGGCGGAGGCAGAGGAGGAGGGGGATGAGCCAAAGAAGATGGAGGGGATTTGGCTTTGCTGGTCCTCTTCTTCTTGGCGGCGGCGGCCCTTGCTTCTTCCCCCTTTTTGACATCATCAGAAAGGGATTTGATTAGGGAAAGAAGGGTAGCGTCCTCCTCCTGCAGCTTGCCAACGGCATCCCTCAATTGCTGATGCCCGTTGAGAAGGCCGGTGAGGGTGTCAAGGATGCCGTTTATTTGAGTGTTGGAGGCCGATGCCGAATTTGCAATAGATGAAGTCAGGTCGGTCACACGGTGATCGACCTTGGCCACGTCCTCCATCACTTCCCCAACGAGCTCTCGGGACGCCATGTTGAGAGCCTCGAGCTGGGCCGGCAGAAGCTTGTCCTTGTAATCCTTTAGATGCTCCACGGCAAACTTCGTGACCCGCTCCCTGGCAGCATCATCGGCCTGGGTCTTGGCCTCTTTCAAAATGTCGACCCGGGCCTCTGCAATGGCCTGCTTGATCTGCTCCGCGATGCTGATGGTGAGAGAATCGAGCTTGGCAGAGACAGAATTGAGCTCGACCTCAACATCCACCTTTGATACTTGGGGAGATGGAGCAGCATCAGCGGCAGTCAGAGCTTGATCACCACCTTCATTCCTTGGTGGCGATTGCTCCGGAGTTTGAATAGCATCAAACTCGTCTCCGATATTGGTGGAGGAGTTGTAGAGGGCGCGAGAGTTGGTGTAGAGGGGGCGAAGGTCGATGCCCAGAATTTTGGCCCCAACCTTCATGCGCCGCAGCACGAGAGATTGGAAGTTGGCAGCCGCATACTCCACACTGAAAAAGTTGAATTCGGCCTCTAGCTCCAGCTCCTCAACCTTCAGATCGTCGTGGGAGACGACCTGCAGCAAGGCTTCAAAAACATAGTAGTAGCTCAACTTATAAGCCAGATAGAACTGGAGGCGAGCTGCTAGGTTGAGGGACTTGGGGAGTTGCTCAATCCCCGGCATCAGGTCGATCACCTTCAGCCTGGCTTCGGCCTTCATTGAAGCCACCATGGAGTGAGCAGCAGACACGGGCTGCTCGGAGAATGGCTGGAGGGGCAGGACGACGTCTTCCTCCAGGGCGACATGCCGGAAGGGGGAAGGTAGGGGATCGTCCTCGGTGAGATCCTCGATCTCCACCGAGCCAACACGACGACGGCCTGCGGGGGAGCCAGTGGGAGAGACAGTGACAACGTCCTGCGGGAGGGGGGAGGGGGAGATGCAGGTCATTGCTGCGAGGCGGACGGCTCGTTGGCGGGACGGACTGGAGGAGGAGTCCGTTCCGGCGAAGGCGAGGGCGATGGGAAGGGAGTAGGCGGCCTGCGAGGTGGTGACTCCTTGACATCCATGGGAAGAACCCGGTGCAACGGCCTGACGGGATGTGAAGAGGTCGATGGCGTCCGTCGAGGGAGAGTCTTCTTCGCAGGGGGAGTCTTCTTGGCAGGGCGAGAGGGCAACGGCTCGTCGTCGGCCTTTCGCTTTTTCTTTTGCACAGGGCGAGGCGGCACCCTCCACCCAACCTTGGACTCACCAGTCTTGACAAGGTGCGCCCTCACGTGGTCTGGCAACCCGTAGAAAATTTGCGGCGCGACCCCCAAAGCCATCTCCATCTGATGGAGATCTTTTGGAATAAAGTTGTGGGGGAAGGCCGGCTCGTCAGTCCACCTCCTATTTTTGAAGAAGGAGATGATGATGCAGGTCACCTTCGTCCCAAGACGAAGCGGCCTCTTCTCGTTGTGGAGATGCACTCCCACCACGGCCTCTCCATCCATGGTGCAATCGATCTGCCTGGCCTCATCCCATAGCAGGGTGACCAACAATTTGGCCCAACTGATGGGCAGGTTGAGGATCATGGCCGTCATGATCTGGAACTTCAACGGCGTGACTTGGTCGTGATTCCCGATGTGCCCTAGAAAGCACCTCTGCACAAAATCCATTAGCAGACGGTACTTGGGGTGGAGTTCGTTCCTCTTGAACGTACTAGCCAAGAACGACCTTGGCTCCATTAAAACACGGTCGGAAACCTCCTGCAACTGATCGCGCGAGATCTCGGAGAGTTGCTGTCACACCCCGATTTTCCTAACTCTAAAAATAATCAATTTTAATTATAATCAATTAAATCGGGATGCAACGAAGGGTAAAATAAAAAGGGAGATTCATAATTCAATTTATTTTAAATAATTTTAATCAAAATTCATTTAGTTTAGCCCGAAGATTTGGGCAACATCTCCCCTTAAAACCAGGATCAAGTCGTAGTAAATACCAAAGACTTAAACATCAGCTAAACAAGTACATAAACCATAACGATGAGGTCGGACCAGACCGCGCCATCATCGGATCCAAAATACATATCGAAAGCATAACAACCGTGGCGGACCAGACCGCACTACAGTTGGGTCCAGAATATATAGTTACATCAAAGTTGCGTTTTAAATAGTGGAAGCGAATAAATAAACATTCATTTATCAACCGTTATAGTTTTTATAAATTAGTTTAAGTTTTCGTTATATGAATTCATATTTTTAAAACGTCAAGTTTTAAACTAACAAATGAATAACGAAATAAACTTTAAACGAATATTAACTTTCTAAGTTAACTAAACCATAACTCCCAATTCAATTATTAAATATGATGACTCGGTTATCGAAATAACTAAAAGGGAAATTGTTTAACGATCCAAGCATACGTAAATTGTTTATAACCAAATAAAAGTTTAAGAAACGGGAAAGAGTCTAACGGTTTTAAGTTTTATTATCCTCGTCTCTTGTTTATTCCTCCTTTCCTTTTCTCTCTCTTCTCGCCCCGTCACTATGCCTCCGGCTCCCAATCTGCAGAACAAAGAAAGTTTCACAGGGCTGAGTACAACTAGCACTCAGTGGGAATCATTGCAATCAAAGGAAAACAAAAGCAGGGCTTTCAGGATTTTAAAAGAGAGAAGAGAAAGAATAAGTCTTGATCCCATATGACCAAACCATTTAGACGTCCATTTAGGTATTCCCGAGGTTACTCGTAATAGAATCCCGGTTAAACCACCTGTCGGATTATAAGAACATTTGCAGGGTGACATACATAAAGTGTATATAAACCCATCAGCTATGCTAGACGGCATAAATAAGTTATATGCAAGTCTATCGGCTAGGGATCGAGATTTTCGTGGTAAACCCCACTCCCGATCCCGGTGTACACCAGTTGCTCGTTGGTGTGTTAGACCTAACGATGTCAACCCGATATCGTAAAAGATTAGAGCATTAAACCTGGAAACCTGTGATTCACAATTTAATCCTGAAACAAAGCCTGCACTTGAAGAATATAGAGCTTACTAGCTCAAGAGTTATTAAGAAATAAGAATCCCCAAGGATTTTAACAAGTTCGAATAAATAGATCCCCACCTTTACCGGTTACTCGATTCTTTGGTTTGAATCTTAGTCAGCTTCTTCGGAGAGTCTTCCTACAAATATTTTCTGAGGTTAAGTTACGTTCGTAGTTTCATCCTTAGAATTTTCTAACATAACTTTCCTTTTTAATTATTAATATTCCCTAAAATTATATATATAACTTATTAACCTTCTATAATTATTTTCTTATGTTTTCGTCGTTTGCATGGCTTAGACTTCAACACAAAAGTTGTTCAACTAATTATTAGGAATATTTTGGTACAAAAATATTAGACATGCAAAACGGGTAAGGGTCCTTCGACTCGAAATGAACACAGTTTCATTTTTAGAAAATTAACGGTGATTCCGATTGTTACCAAATTTTATAGGATGCTAGGTAATCTCATTTCGAAACTATATTAATATTTTCAAAACATTTGGACAGAGTCTCGACATGCAGGGAAACATTATCCATGAACAAGAAAGTATACCAACAACAATTCATTTTCACAAGATTCATTCCGATCAAGATGTTAATTATTAGGTTACGAACAACTTTAATTCGGTTATATGGATGCAAAAAGGAATACCGGCAACCACCAAAGAAAGGGCGATTGCACGGCAACGGAGAAGAAGAGAAGATGCAAATGAAGATGTCGATGCATGTCTCACTTCGGGAGTTCGTAGCGACGATCAACCAATATCCCTAGGATCGAAATCTTCCTACGAGTTCATAGAAACGAACGACATACCTTTTCGATGATCGGAGAGAAAGATATGCACGAAAGGATGATCGGTGATGATCGGGCTGTTCTTGGCTGCCTCGGCTTGAAGAAGAAGATGATGGCGATGAAAGGATGATGAAGATGGTGGCAGCAGCTGCTGCTGGATCGGAAGGACGAACGGCGGCGGTGGCGGATGATCGGAAGAAGAGGAGAAGCTGCTGCTCCTTGCGGCTTCTCGGAGAGGAAGACGAAGGTGGTGGTGGCTGGTGGATGATCGGTGGAGTGAGGGAGAGGCTGATTGATGGAGATGATGATCGGTGTTGATGAGGGAGATGGGAAGGATGATGATGGCGATCGATGGTGGATGGTGGAGGTGCTGCCGCCGGCGAAAGGGAGAGGCGGAGGAGGCGAAGTACGGGAGAGAGAGAGAGTTGGTGAGAGTTGGTGGATATTTCTCCACTTGATGAGATAAGGAAATGAAATTGGATAGGATATGCACAAGTGAGGCGGTGATGGCCTCTATTTACAGGGGTCATCCCGTCTCCGATCGAACGTCTCGTTTCCCGACGAAAAGATATTTTTCCGGCAACGAATTCCGGTTTAAGATTTCAAAGGGTTTATGGAATCCACAAAAAATATCGAACACAACGATATAGGTTAAAGAATTTTCGGAAGGAATTTGATAGCTCGAAGGTTTTTTTAAAGAAACGAAAAGATCGAAAATAGACAAACGGCGACTCGGGTTTTCTTAACCGTTTATCCGAAAAATACCTAACTTCTTTCATAATTCTATTAATGTCAAAACTAGGTTAAATATATTAACATTACATTTTTGAAGTTTTATTAAGTTAGAAATAATATTTTTAGTTAACAAATCTTTAATTAAATTAAATATTCTAAAATTCTTTTATTAGATAATTTATATACCTAATAATATCAAAGCTTTTAAATCTAAAATTCTTTTATCATTTTACTATATAAATTATGAAAAGCTTATTATATTAAAGGTAACTATTTATTTTCTATTTTCTAGTATTTAAAAATACGGGTTATTACACTACCACCCCCCTTAAAAGAAATTTTGTCCCGAAATTTAAGTACCTTCATATACTAGGTCGGGGTATTGGGCTCTCATCTCTTCCTCCGGTTCCCACGTGGCCTCTTCCAAGTCGTGGTGGTTCCACAACACCTTAACTGTGGCAATCTCCTTGTTCCTAAGGACTTTGATCTTTCGATCCATAATCCTAACAGGTTTTTCTATATAATGTAAATCAGGGTTAAGTTCTACCTCTTCATACCTAATCACGTGCTTGGGGTCAAACACGTACTTCCTAAGCATGGATACGTGGAAGACATCGTGAACATTCGCTAGGCTGGGAGGTAGTGCTAGGCGGTATGCTACATTCTTGATCTTCTCTAGAATTTCGAACGGTCCAACGTATCTTGGCCTCAACTTTCCTCGTTTTCCGAATCTAATGACTCCTTGGGTTGGACTGATTTTCAAGAACACTTTGTCTCCAACTTCAAACTCCAATTCGGTCCTTCTTTTGTCGGCATAAGATTTCTGTCGATCTTGAGCTTCTTTGATTCGCTGCCGAATTGTGTAGACAATAGTTACAATCTCTTGAACTACGTCTGGTCCCAAAAGCTTTCGTTCTCCGACTTCGTCCCAATAAAGAGGTGAACGGCACTTCCTTCCATACAGAGCTTCATATGGCGCCATTCCGATAGTAGATTGAAAACTGTTGTTGTAGGCAAATTCCACCAATGGCAAAATTTCTTCCCAATTATCTCCTCTGTCGGCAACAATTGCTCTCAGCATATCTTCTAAGATTTGGATCGTACGTTCTGACTGTCCGTCGGTCTGAGGGTGAAAAGCAGAGCTGAACTTTAACTGAGTACCCATGGCTTCTTGCAAACTCGTCCAGAACTTTGACGTGAAACGGGAGTCGCGATCTGAAGTGATAGATATCGGAATTCCGTGAAGTCTCACTATTTCCTTGACATAGAGTTTGGCCAACTTCTCTAATCCAAATGTCATCTTAATAGGCAAGAAGTGAGCTGACTTTGTGAGTCGATCGATGATAACCCAAATTGCGGTGTTTCCCTTGGACGACTTTGGAAAACTCACCACAAAATCCATGTTGATGTTGTCCCACTTCCACTCTGGGATAGGCAACGGTTGCAAGGTTCCGTATGGCCTCTGATGTATAGCTTTCACTTGTTGGCTTGCCAATCATCTTTCCACAAACGAAGCGACGTCTTTCTTCATGGATTCCCACCAAAATTTCTGTCGTAGATCTCGATACATTTTGGTGCTACCTGGATGTGCTGTGTAGGGTGTATTGTGAGCCTCGTACATAATTTCCTCTTTCAATGCTTTGTCGTCTGGCACACATAACCTGTCTCCATAGAGTAATGCACCGTCGGTGCTGATTTTGCAATCCTTCACGAAATCGTTGCATCCTTCTGAGCCAACCTGTGATCGTAGCTTTTCCATGCGTGCATCGGTTTGCTGGCCGGCAATGATTCGTCCTCGAAGGTCGGGCTTTGCAACAATTGTAGCAATGCATCCATTTGTTGTTGCTGGCGGGCAAAGAATGGTCAGATTCAACTTGGAAAATTCTCGAGCAAGTTCCTCTTCATTTGTAACCACATAAGCGAGATTCCCTTGGGTCTTTCGGCTTAAGGCGTCGGCAACAACATTGGCTTTTCCTGGGTGATAGTCGATTTTACAATCATAATCCTTGACTAACTCAAGCCATCGCCTTTGTCTCATGTTGAGTTCCTTCTGTTCAAATAAATATTTCAAACTCTTGTGATCGGTGAAGATTTCACACTTTGCTCCATAAAGGTAATGCCTCCATATCTTCAAGGCATGAACTACCGCTGCTAGCTCGAGATCATGAGTAGGATAATTCTTTTCATGCGGTTTCAGTTGTCGAGATGCGTAGGCGATCACTTTTCCATTTTGCATCAAGACACATCCCAAACCTTGCTTTGATGCATCGGTGTAGATCACATATCCTTCATTGCCTTCTGGAACTGTTAGTATCGGTGCGGTTGTAAGTCGTTTCTTGAGCTCCTGAAAACTTTTCTCGCATTCCTCCGTCCATACGTACTTGGTACCCTTCTTCAAAAGTGAAGTCATTGGCTTGGATAACTTTGAAAATCCTTCGATGAATCTTCGATAGTAACCTGCAAGTCCTAGGAAACTTCGGATCTCGGTTACACTTGTTGGAGTCTTCCATTGGCTAACTGCTTCCACTTTGGCTGGGTCCACTTTGATCCCATCGGCGGAAACGATGTGGCCAAGAAACATTACTTCTCGTAGCCAAAACTCGCACTTGCTAAATTTAGCGTATAACTTCTCTTTTCGCAACGTCTCGAGCACGGTTCTGAGATGCTCCTCGTGATCTTTCTGAGTCTTTGAGTAGATGAGAATGTCGTCAATGAACACGAGAACAAATCCGTCTAGATATTGATGAAAGATTCTGTTCATCAAATCCATGAATACTGCGGGTGCGTTGGTCAGTCCGAATGGCATCACTGTGAACTCGTAATGGCCGTAACGGGTCCTGAAAGCTGTCTTTGGCACGTCTTCCTTTCTGACTTTCAGCTGATGGTATCCTGATCTGAGATCGATCTTGGAGAACACACACGCTCCTTTGAGTTGATCAAAGAGATCGTCAATCCTTGGCAACGGGTACCTATTCTTGATTGTGAGTTTGTTGAGCTCTCGGTAATCAATACACATCCTCATGCTTCCATCTTTCTTTTTCACGAACAACACTGGGGCTCCCCATGGCGACACGCTAGGTTGGATGAAACCTAGGTCGAGTAACTCTTGTAACTGAACTTTAAGCTCTTGTAGCTCCTTTGGCGCCATTCTGTAAGGTGCTTTGGACATCGGGGCGGCTCCTGGCTCTAGATCGATAGAGAATTCAATCTGTCTATCTGGTGGTAAACCTGGCAACACCTCTGGAAACACATCTTCGAATTCCCGAACGACTGGCACCCCTTGAATTGATCTTGCTGTCTTTGGTGGTTCTTCAAGCGTTACCCAAAAGCATTGGCTGTCGCCCTTGCGTAACATTGAAATGGCTTTCATGGCGGAAATGATTGGCATCTTTCCTCCAATACGAATACCGTGAACTCTGGTGGCATCTTTGGCATCAACTCGGAAAGATATCTCTCGATTCTGACAGTTGATAGTGGCTCCATTCTTTTCCAACCAATCCATTCCCAAGATAACATCGAACTCCATCATGATGATAACATATAGATCCGTTCGAAACTCCTGATCCCCTATCTTAAGTGTTTGATCCCTATAGGCTTTCTCACTTAACATGGTCATTCCTGAAGGTACACTTATTTGGAGAGCTGGGCTTATTTTCTTTGGTTTTATGGATAAGGTTTGGCAAGCTCGTTGAGATATAAATGAATGTGATGCTCCTGTATCAAATAATGCCAAAACTGGTATGTCGTTGAATAGGATCATACCTGCTAGATTCTCCTGGGCTTGAGCGGCCTCGTCGCAGTTCAAAGCATAAGCTCTAGCTTGCTGGAATGGACGCTGGTTCTGTTGATTTCCAGCATTTCTCGGAAAATTCCGAGGCGGCGGCGGAGGTGGACGCTGAGGCTGGCCTCCTAAGTTCTGGTTGCACCTGTTGGCGTAGTGTCCCTTCTTTCCGCAACGGTAACACTCCACTGTCTTTAGGCGACATTCACCTACATGATTTCCTTGGCAATGTCGGCAAAAAGGAAGGTTCCGGTTCGGTGCACTTGGCCGCGGTGGTTGGGGTCGTGGTGCAACTCGGAATTGTTGAGGCGGTTGAGGATTGCCTCTCCATCCTTGGGGCCTCATCTGGTTGCTAGAATTTCCTCCTTCAAACTTTCTCTTCCCAAAAGCTGGATTGAACCCAACGCTCTGCTCGTTGCTTCTGTCTCTTTCCTTCGGTAGCATGGACTCAATATCCATGGCTCGGCTCAGTGTCTGTGCATAAGTAAGAGGACCGTGACTGGCAAGGGATATGCCAATCTCATGTCGAAGGCCGCGTCTGAATTTGTCGGCACGAGCAAGATCCGTCTCCACAAGTTGCGGAGCATATCGGGAGAGTTGGTTGAACAAACGATCATATTCGGCGACTGTCCTCTTTCCTTGTTGCAAGTTCCAGAACTCATTCTGGTGACGCTGGCGGTAACAACCCGGAATGTACTTCTCAAGAAGCTCGTCTTTGAAGTCTTCCCATGTGTATCGTTCCCATTGAGCAGCTGTGAGAGTCCTTTTGACTGTCTCCCACTAGAAATCAGCTTCATCGACCAGTTCATGAAGACCATAATCAAGTTTGTCGGCCTCGGTACATTTGAGGTAGTTGAAGATCTTGTCCATAGCTCTAACCCATCTCTCGGCATCGGCTGGTTCACCTAACCCATTAAAAGTCGGAGGATTCTGCCTACGGAAACTCTCATCATTCCTAGGCACCTGAACTCGATCTAGGGGCTCACCTACATTACCGTTCCTTCCACGTACCATTTTGTTTTGCTAAGTTTGGTTGATGTTGTTCTCTTTTGAGAAGCTGAATTGATATAGTTGTCAAAGAAACGTTAGTAATCTTTATCAAGGGTTTATGCCATATCCATAACAGCATAGGTTTTGTTAAAAGAAAAAAAAAATTTATGCTATATCCATAAATAGCATTTTGATTAAGGGGATTCAATATTTCAAAATATACTCATTCTTTCAAGTAGAAAAACATATCCACATAATTCACACATATATCGTAAGCCCGATATAATCACATAAGTCACATATATATCGTAAACCCGATATAATCACAAATTTTCACAAACATATCATTGGTCAAGTTTCCAATATCAATCCCTCCCCGGATGATAATAATCAGTTTCAAATATCAATCCCTCCCCGGATGATAATAATCAATTTCAAATATCAATCCCTCCCCGGATGATAATAATCAGTTTCAAATATCAATCCCTCCCCGGATGATAATAATCAATTTCAAATATCAATCCCTCCCCGGATGATAATAATTCATTTGTATCATATCTCGATACTAAACCTGTCACAATTTATGTTCTAAAAATAAATCCCTGCTCGGATTATAACAATTTATATTTCTCAACATATAACTTCACATCTTGGAATAAACAATGCACACTTTCACATTTCGTAAATTCTCACGTTTCGTTTTTCATATAGTTCAAATTTCGCATTTAATCACATATTCCTTGCAAATAATCATAAGATCACCAAGTCACAAAATCATATAAACATAACCATCATCATAGCCATAATCATATATATGTTGCCCAAAATTGATTCGTTTAGAAACGAATCTCAACCTGCCCATAACATATCATACATATCATATATCGATTCTGCATAGTAAGATAATAACCTATTATCATACGAAGTTTGCCTCCACGAGGACTTTCCACATAACATATATAACAAACATGCAAATGCAGATGCAAAGATGAAGTCGGGGCGGCTTTGTAGGCCCACACCAAAATCCCGGCTTGCGAAGCGTCGTCATCTATGGCTTCGTCGGCATCTCCGTCTGCATATACTTGCCCTACTCCTACTAGTTCCCAACCGAAGGCTCGCTGCCTCCTCCTTCCTCGTCACTAATATCCATGTCACTCCCCTCTCGGCGCAAACCATCGGCCTCCTCATCATCATCGCTGTCATCCTCCGAATCTGAATCTGACTCTGACTGGCCTGTCCAAGCTCTGACTCGACGTCTGTACTTCAATGGTCCGCTGCGAAGGATCTTGGGTCGTCGGCGCTGGTTACGACGTGCGGGTGGCGGTCTACCGAAGATAGGCCCGGGACGTCGTGGTGGGGTGCGCTCCCGGACTCGCCTCTCGACCTCCTCGGGTGTCAACCTGTTTCCGTGCACGATCGTGCGTAGCTCGTCCACAGCGGTCACCTGTCTGCGCTCCTCTCTGACCTCCGAAGGTCCGGCTGCGTCTCTCGCCCCGGATGGACCTGCCTCGTGATCATGGCGTCGGATAAGTGGCGGGAGTGATGGTGCGAACCCCTCGCGATCCATCGTGAGCCTCATCAGATAGCTGCCTAAGGTCTCATCATCCCTCATAGTGAAAACGTCGTCCCGAATCTCCTCCCTCCGAGACGGGCCCCTGTGATACCCCCAAGAATCCATGTCGCCTGAAATCAAATACGGGTCACCAACATTCCAACAGAAATTCAATTTGTGCATGACTCCTTTTCCCATTCCACTCGGGTCGTGAGTTCCCGAGAAGAAGTCACCCTGTTATGCTCATGATTAAATGCATGCAATGCACACGAATAATGCAACACCAAATTTCTTAATCTAATGCAACCGTTTTCAATGCATTCATAAAACACGAAAAGTTAGTTCATAACAATAATCAAATGAAGATTAAGGTTCGATTTTTCAATTTCAAATTCCTAGATTTTCAATAAACTTCTCACGTAAGTTATATTTGTTCCACATCTTATATACATCCTTCGAATAATATCACATATAGACCATATTATCACATAAGTTCACATGAGTTTAACACAATGTTTCACACAACGTTTCACATAATCACACCACCAATTCGTTAGTCTCATATAATCAAAGAGTTCGAAATGTACCTTGACGATGAGCTCGGAGCAATAGTGATCGAGAGAGAGAGAATGCATAGGTCCAAATATTCAAAGTCCTTTAAGTCCATACATGGGTTATACTTAGGATAAAATTCCTAACAATTTCCAAATTTTAAGTTCATTAAGTCTTCGGTATTCAGAACGACCTCGCTCTGATACCATGCTGTCACACCCCGATTTTCCTAACTCTAAAAATAATCAATTTTAATTATAATCAATTAAATCGGGATGCAACGAAGGGTAAAATAAAAGGGAGATTCATAATTCAATTTATTTTAAATAATTTTAATCAAAATTCATTTAGTTTAGCCCGAAGATTTGGGCAACATCTCCCCTTAAAACCAGGATCAAGTCGTAGTAAATACCAAAGACTTAAACATCAGCTAAACAAGTACATAAACCATAACGATGAGGTCGGACCAGACCGCGCCATCATCGGATCCAAAATACATATCGAAAGCATAACAATCGTGGCGGACCAGACCGCACTACAGTTGGGTCCAGAATATATAGTTACATCAAAGTTGCGTTTTAAATAGCGGAAGCGAATAAATAAACATTCATTTATCAACCGTTATAGTTTTTATAAATTCGTTTAAGTTTTCGTTATATGAATTCATATTTTTAAAACGTCAAGTTTTAAACTAACAAATGAATAACGAAATAAACTTTAAACGAATATTAACTTTCTAAGTTAACTAAACCATAACTCCCAATTCAATTATTAAATATGATGATTCGGTTATCGAAATAACTAAAAGGGAAATTGTTTAACGATCCAAGCATACGTAAATTGTTTATAACCAAATAAAAGTTTAAGAAACGGGAAAGAGTCTAACGGTTTTATGTTTTATTATCCTCGTCTCTTGTTCATTCCTCCTTTCCTTTTCTCTCTCTTCTCGCCCCTTCACTATGCCTCCGGCTCCCAATCTGCAAAACAAAGAAAGTTTCACAGGGCTGAGTACAACTAGCACTCAGTGGGAATCATTGCCAATCAAAGGAAAACAAAAGAAGGGCTTTCAGGATTTTAAAAGAGAGAAGAGAAAGAATAAGTCTTGATCCCATATGACCAAACCATTTAGACGTCCATTTAGGTATTCCCGAGGTTACTCGTAATCGAATCCCGGTTAAACCACATGTCGGATTATAAGAACATTTGCAGGGTGACATACATAAAGTGTATATAAACCCATCAGCTATGCTAGACGGCATAAATAAGTTATATGCAAGTCTATCGGCTAGGGATCGAGATTTCCGTGGTAAACCCCACTCCCGATCCCGGTGTACACCAGTTGCTCGTTGGTGTGTTAGACCTAACGATGTCAACCCGATATCGTAAAAGATTAGAGCATTAAACCTGGGAAACCTGTGATTCACAATTTAATCCTAAAACAAAGCCTGCACTTGAAGAATATAGAGCTTACTAGCTCAAGAGTTATTAAGAAATAAGAATCCCCAAGGATTTTAACAAGTTCGAATAAATAGATCCCCACCTTTACCGGTTACTCGATTCTTTGGTTCGAATCTTAGTCAGCTTCTTCGGAGAGTCTTCCTACAAATATTTTCTGAGGTTAAGTTACGTTCGTAGTTTCATCCTTAGAATTTTCTAACATAACTTTCCTTTTTAATTATTAATATTCCCTAAAATTATATATATAACTTATTAACCTTCTATAATTATTTTCTTATGTTTTCGTCGTTTGCATGGCTTAGACTTCAACACAAAAGTTGTTCAACTAATTATTAGGAATATTTTGGTACAAAAATATTAGACATGCAAAACGGGTAAGGGTCCTTCGACTCGAAATGAACACAGTTTCATTTTTAGAAAATTAACGGTGATTCCGATTGTTACCAAATTTTATAGGATGCTAGGTAATCTCATTTCGAAACTATATTAATATTTTCAAAACATTTGGACAGAGTCTCGACATGCAGGGAAACATTATCCATGAACAAGAAAGTATACCAACAACAATTCATTTTTACAAGATTCATTCCGATCAAGATGTTAATTATTAGGTTACGAACAACTTTAATTCGGTTATATGGATGCAAAAAGGAATACCGGCAACCACCAAAGAAAGGGCGATTGCACGGCAACGGAGAAGAAGAGAAGATGCAAATGAAGATGTCGATGCATGTCTCACTTCGGGAGTTCGTAGCGACGATCAACCAATATCCCTAGGATCGAAATCTTCCTACGAGTTCATAGAAATGAACGACGTACCTTTTCGATGATCGGAGAGAAAGATATGCACGAAAGGATGATCGGTGATGATCGGGCTGTTCTTGGCTGCCTCGGCTTGAAGAAGAAGATGATGGCGATGAAAGGATGATGAAGATGGTGGCAGCAGCTGCTGCTGGATCGGAAGGACGAACGGCGGAGGTGGCGGATGATCGGAAGAAGAGGAGAAGCTGCTGCTCCTTGCGGCTTCTCGGAGAGGAAGACGAAGGTGGTGGTGGCTGGTGGATGATCGGTGGAGTGAGGGAGAGGCTGATTGATGGAGATGATGATCGGTGTTGATGGAGGGAGATGGGAAGGATGATGATGGTGATCGATGGTGGATGGTGGAGGTGCTGCCGCCGGCGAAAGGGAGAGGCGGAGGAGGCGAAGTACGGGAGAGAGAGAGAGTTGGTGAGAGTTGGTGGATATTTCTCCACTTGATGAGATAAGGAAATGAAATTGGATAGGATATGCACAAGTGAGGCGGTGATGGCCTCTATTTATAGGGGTCATCCCGTCTCCGATCGAACGTCTCGTTTCCCGACAAAAAGATATTTTTCCGGCAACGAATTCCGGTTTAAGATTTCAAAGGGTTTATGGAATTCACAAAAAATATCGAACACAACGATATAGGTTAAAGAATTTTCGGAAGGAATTTGATAGCTCGAAGGTTTTTTTAAAGAAACGAAAAGATCGAAAATAGACAAACGACGACTCGGGTTTTCTTAACCGTTTATCCGAAAAATACCTAACTTCTTTCATAATTCTATTAATGTCAAAACTAGGTTAAATATATTAACATTGCATTTTTGAAGTTTTATTAAGTTAAAAATAATATTTTTAGTTAACAAATCTTTAATTAAATTAAATATTCTAAAATTCTTTTATTAGGAAATTTATAAAACTAATAATATCAAATCTTTTAAATCTAAAATTCTTTTATCATTTTACTATATAAATTATGAAAAGCTTATTATATTAAAGGTAACTATTTATTTTCTATTTTCTAGTATTTAAAAATACGGGTTATTACAGTTGCAGCGTCCCACCCTCCCCAATGCTGAAGGCAGCCTTCACGGCGTCGAGGACGTTGATGTGGTGGACGGACTTCTGGCTTCCGAGAGATACAGTGTGGGAGGAGACGGAGTCGCCCTTGTTCCAGTTATAGAAGAAGGCACTCACGATCTATGTGAGTAGCTTCGGCGGCCGGGCGGAGATAATCCGGTGGAACGGAAGGCAGGTGTTGGGAATTGTTAAGGACCAATTTGTTAAGGGGGAACTGCATGGGACATTTTACCAATGAAGTAATTTGTTTTGATTTGATCCCAAAACCCCAAGTGTCCTGTTCCCAAGCGACCCTATTTGATGAAGAAAATAGGTTAGAATTTTTCTAAGCCTATACAGTTAGGATGGCCTTGATTTGCTTAAACTTTTAGACTGCAGAAATTCCAAGTGAAGGCCACTCACTTGAGTGTGTTTTTCAAGCGAAGCGAGTCTACCGAATCTGAAGTAAAGCGTGCCGAAGCGTAGCGAGCGCTACAGTGGAATCAAAGCGAGTCCACTAAAGCAAAGCGAAGCGAGCGCTATAAAGAAAAGCCGAAGCGAGTCAACGATGGTCAACATTTATTAAAGCGTTCACTTCGGAACCTCATTTCCCAAGCGACTCAATACAAATTGAACCTGAAGCGACTCACTTCGAAGCGGCCACTACGACTTCAAAGCGAAGCGAGCCATCACCTACCAGAAAGCGACAGCACAACTCCCGCCCATATTTTGAACTCCAGTCAACAAGAGATCGTCACATTAATTACGAGATCTCTGTTTCACCAAAAAGTGTTCGCAATAGACGAAATCTATCGTAGCACTAGCAAGTAAAACCTAAGTATCGAATCTCAAGGAAAACTTAACAGGGCAATTAATTATGTAGTAAAACCTAATCTAGCCTAAATCTAGGAAAGCAAGTAAAGAAGATTTTTAAGGGTTTTTGTTTTAAATCCTAGGCAAATAAAATAAATCAAAGCAATAAATAAAAGCGAGTAAATAACTAATCTAAGAACGAGGAAATAAATCTAGAATTAAACTAAGAAAGCGATTAATCTACCTAGGCAAGAATCGAAAGGAAAGCAATAAAGAAAGCAATAAAGAAAGCATAAACTACTCTAGACATGATGAATAAAATCTGGAAATTAAAAGGCTAATTAATCTAACTATGAAAGCTTTGAAAAACGAGAGAATCAAAACTAGAAAAACGAATCTAAATTTTAAACTAGAAATCGAAAGAACGAAATTAAAACTAAGCAAATTAAACGAAGCAATTAAGAGAACGAATCTAAAACTAAAGCAAAGCAATTAAAGCAAATAAACGAAAGCAAAAAAAAAGAACTTACGAGAATTAAATGAAGACGAAGAACGCGAATTAAATAAAGAAGTCTTGAATTAAACGAACTAAGAATCCGGATCCGAACAAACTAAAGCTAATCTAGAGAATTTTAGTGCTGAAAAATAAAGCTAACTAATGCTAAAAACTGATACAAATTCGTCCCAAAGTACTAGTATTTATAATAGGAAGAAAACCTAATTAAATAAGGAAACAACAGCTGGACGCCGACTTCTGGCCGATCGGCCAGATGCTGAAGGAATTCTGGCCGGTCGGCCAGATCAGAAACTGCTAAACACGCACATAAGTACTTGGCCGGTCGGCCAGATTCCTAAGGAAATCTGGCCGATCGGCCAGATCAGGTGCTGGCACGTTCGTGCGCAACTCTCTTGTTTCGGCCGTATCTTCCTCATCCGAACTCCAAATTGACCTCCGTTTTCGCCTATGTGCTCCTATCCAACCCCTCTTCGATATAATGCTTTCATTACATCCAAAATGAATCTTCAATAAAATCATGAGGGATTAGAACTCGAGGTCAATGATTGCTCAACAACCTTTCTTCTTGTTTTCTTCTCGTTTCCGCCCTTTTCATCCTACAAGTACCAAAAACTCCAAACAAACGAATCATAGCCAAAAGACACACTAAAAGACACAAAACACAATGAAAACGAACACAAAAACACAACGAAAAACCTAACAACTAAACACCAATCAAAATCCCCCACACTTAGACCTTTGCTTGTCCTCAAGCAATATAAAAACGAAATAAACAATAGACTCAAGTATTGTGAACTATATAGGCCTCAAAACTTTTCGAAAACAAACTCTCATGGTCATGATCAAAACTGTTGGGAATTGTTATGGACCAATTTTGGTTAAGGGGGAACTATGTGGGATACTTGATAAACGAAGTCATTTGTTTTGATTGGATCCCAAAACCCCAAGTGTCCAACTCCCAAGTGACCCACTTTGATGTAGTTAATAGGTTAGAATTTTCTAAGCCTACTCTGTTAGGATGGCTCTTTAATTTTTGCTTAGATTATAGGCTTCAAGAGTTCAAGTGAAGGCCACTCACTTGAGTGTGTTTTCCAGAGAGAAGCAAGCCTAGCAAACTGAAGTGAAGCGTGCCGAAGAACAGTGTAGCGAAGCGATCGCTACAGTAGATTCGAAGTGAGTCTGCCAAAGCGAAGCTAAGCGAGCGCTACAGTTCAAAGCCAAAGCGAAGCGAAGCAAGCGCTACAGTTCAAAGCCAAAGCGAAGCGAAGCAAGCGCTACAGTGAAGAGTCAAAGCTAGTCAACTCTAGTCAGTAGTTTCCAAAGCAGTCACTAGGGAATTTTATTTCCCGAAACGGCTCACTACAGAATGACTACGAAGTGACTCAACAAAAGCGGACGCTACAACTTCAAAGCGCAGCGAGCCACTACCTACCAGAAAGCGACAGCGCGACTCCCGCCCATATTTTGAACTCCAGTCAACAGGAGATCGTAGCAATAATTACGAGATCTCCACGTGTCGAAAGCGGAATGGAGCGGAAGAGTTGACTGGCAGGCCGACAAAGGCGCCGCAACAGTGCTGGCTCGCTCCAGTTACTGTTAACCTTGTAAGTTAGCCATTTTTGGAAAAATGCCAAAACTGGACGTCTGAAAAAGGTGCCAGCCTGCGCAAGTACTGTCGAGAGGAGGAGGGACAAGGCCACCAACCAAGCAACGGATCTCAGCCAACCCTCCGCCTATAAATAGTGAAGGATGAAGACGAAGAAGAGTAGAACACTATTTTGAGCATTCAAGCGCATACAGCAAACAAACACTCCCAAGCCTTCGAGCAAATCTTCGAGTCTTTGTTACCAAGTGTTCTCCGAGTTTCCAGTTCATCGGAACTCGTCTTCACAACCTTCACACATAGAGTCTAAGCCCACTTCAAATATCCAAGCTTAGAAGAAGAGCTCTAGCCTACTTTGCATCTACTGTAAAGAGCTCTTCATAGTGTGTTCGTCAACCAAAAACCCTAAACTCTGTCTGTTAGGTTTTTGAGTGTTGTCGTTAGGTTGTCCAGATCCAAGGCTCTTCTTTAATCGATTGAAGAAGCCTCGATCATAGAGTCTAGATCCAAGCTTGCACTTACATCGTTTGTGTGAAGCTCGATCGAAGCTAGGCTGTAAGGAGAGCCCGCAATCTCCCTGTCGTGTTTTGACTGAAGCAAGTGAAGCTTCCAGTCTTTGTTAGGTTTGTGTAGTGAACCCGCAATCACTACGTCAGTCGTTTGATCCAGGCGAGTGACTCGGCTATTTCTAGCCTATCAATAATACAATAACCGAACTAGCTAGTAGTCCGGGTCGAACCACAAGGAGTGAATGTATCGATAGACAATCAAGTAGTTCACGTAGTCTCTATCATACTATCTAAGCACATGGTCATGAGTTTGGTGTTTTATAACTAGGCATGCATTAAGTAAATGAAATAAGAAGCAAAAATAAAGGCAAAGAATGTAAAGAACAAATAAAGGAACAAGTAAAGAAGATAAGGTTTCAAACGATTTCCGATGTGATTAGGCTAAAGATTAGGCATTTGATGTATCAAACCATTTTAATTCCTTTGAGCGGCATTATTACATAAAGCAAGCTATCTCATCCTCCTAAGACTTGATAACTAGTAGATTGAATAACATGCTTACCATTCTAAACATATTACCAACTCCTAAAAGCACAATGCCTACTAATCTAACATCAATTCACATAATTCTTTCTAGGAGCAATGCAAATCAATACTAGATAATATGAGCAAGGATTCATGCCAAGTGCTATGAATGGAAGCTTCCTAGGCATTCCATCAAACACCTTGTATGCACTCATGGTTGTCAATCATTCATGCAATTAAATCCAATCAAATCCAAGGGCAACTCAAAGGAAAGGTAGATCCACATCAAAAACCATAAAATCCTAGCCTAATCACACCATCCATCATTTGAAACCCAAATGGATCTAGCCTAGCATGGATCTAAGCATCAAACCATGAACAATAAGCAAAAACATAATGTAAATGACAAGGAATGAAAAGTAGAGAAGAAATCTTCAACAATCTCTTCAAACTCTAAGCATAATCTTCAACATAATTTGAAAATACTAAAGAGGAAAGAGGGAAATAGCTAGGGTTCTAAAGTAGAAGTGCAAGAGTGAATTACAAGTCATAAAAGATGACAAATAAGGAAAATAACTAGCTATTTATAGTTTTCCCAAGCAATGGGGCTAAATTGCAAATACTAGAAACTTAAGTTGAGAAGGTGGGGTAAAAACTGTAATTTCTGGAAAGTTAAATGAAGGGTTGACTAGTCCATTTTCGTTTGACCCGTGCATTTTCCGCCCACATTTCACAGTTTGCGCTGTCTCACGGTTTTGGCTCGTTCTCTCTCGTCCGGCATCAGAAAATTAATCCGCAAAGTGCTACGGCTTCCTCTTTCGATCCTCTTCGACATAGGATAAGTCAAACTTGCCCAGAAAATTGCCGTAACACCTGAAATCAGCACGGAAACCGAGAGAAAATGCAAAGCATATAGAAAATGGATAAATTGTAAAAACCTATCATTTCCTATTCATTTAAGCACAAATCCGAACCAAAACACGCATCGAGACGCACTCTAAAGCATGCTAAATATGTGGTTATCAAACTCCCCCAAACTTAAGCCATTGCTCGTCCCGACAATGGAACGAACAATCAAAGAACATAAGCACATATGGGTATGCAAATCAAGATCATCGATGCCTCAAAGCTCACTCAATAAAATATTTTCAAACATGGAACTCCCAAGGTGCATCAAACAATCCACAACCACACAACACTCTCAACCAAGAAATCAATCACCCAAACACAATGAAACTCCAAACCTACCAAAGTGTAAGTGTATCACTCTTTCTCTCAAGTGTATGGTATGAAATTTGCACTCATCGAACTCATGCACGCATTGCTCTTACCATAAGCTTGCCCTAAACCTCAAGATCTCCATCGCTTGGTTGTGCACTCGAACTAAGATCAATTAGGTCTTTTATTAAGGCTTGTAATGTGGGGACATTGGTTTAGGTAGGGATTTTTAGGCTAAGTGACTAAGATATCTCCTAAGTACTTTCACCCTCTCATTTCCACTCTAAGTGTGAATTTCTCCACCTTCTACCTTCACCATTTCACCTCTTTAACACTCTTTAATACCCAAGTTTGATTGAAGCTTCTAAATATTCATGAATAACTCCCTTATGCTCTCATTCACAACTAACTTTATTCAAACTCTTTTTTTTTTTTTTTTTTTTTTCTTTCCAACTTCTTTCTCTCTCTCTCTTTTTTTTTTTTTTTTTTTTTTCCTCATCATTTTTTTTTCATTTTTTTTCTATGAGAATTCCATTCTCATCTCTTTCATTTTTTTTTTCTTTTTACTAGAGCTCATAGGAGTATATTCATCTTAAAACGACTTCTTCAATCAAACTACTCGAACCTCATTTCCTCACTACTTCACAACCTCGCAAAAGATTCCCTTAACCAACCTTCACCCCCTTTCATCCGGTTCAAGAATAAAGGCTTCAAAGGCTCAAGGGGGACCACAAAGTTAACGTTTCATTTGGTTAGTGTTTAGGGAATAATGAGGCTAACAAGTGAGGGCCTAAAATCATTTCTAAGTTCTAGTAGCACATATAGCAACCTCGATCGAGATTGAAGGCAAGTTCTAGAAGATAACAATGCAATACATGACAAACTCACAAGAAAGAAAAAGAACGTTATTGATGCAACGTTTTGGCTCAAATCTCACAAGCTTTTGTTTAGAGTTCATGTGCCTAAGATCGATCATTCCTAGTTAATCGTGTCACGCAACCATTTCATGCTCAATACACACATGAAAGACTCCAAAAATATGATATCATTTTTCGCTCAACTCATCATCGACATCTCTCTTGAAAGCAAAGGAATTGACAACCACACTATGAAAACCAAGACTTCAAGTGATTCATTCGAAAGAAGTTTTAAAAATTTTCTAAAATTTGCAAGTAAGCATACATTTACACACATATGAATCACTTGAATCACATTCCAACTTATTCACCCTCATCACATACCAAACACACTCAAACAAATTCATCTTTTTCAAGCATCCAATTAAGCACAATCAACTTCATCAAGCAAATACAAACTTAAAAATCGCAACTTTAATGGAAAACCGAAGAGAGAAAAGTAGTTTAAAGACCTTATCCTACCCCCCTCCCCCAAACTTATTTTAGAAGCAAAGTCTAAAATGAGTTTGGAGGGAAGAATAATAAGGAATTTAAACTACACTCACAAAGGTCCAAGCTTGCGATGCACATTACGTTCAATGTTGCTCATTCCGGTACGTGCTCGATTAAGTTGAATCCTTTCCTTTCTTCATGCATTGCTTCTCTTTGTCACCCCCTAGCAACACTCAATCTCAAATCACACATTAGTAATCACATAACAAAGCATAGCTCAAGGGGTGAACAATAAGCTCATGTAAGGGGATGATTTGAGATACCTTCCTCCTCATGTTTCAGCCCTAATTTGACAACTTATTTACACCAAAAAAAAACCAAAAAAAAAAAAAATTAATCAAAACAATTCTATGTTGTAGAGGGTTGAAAGAGGAATCCATACCAAAAAACGGAATGCAATTCGGAGTTCGTATGAGGGAGAACGAGGCGAAACGGCGAGATTGCGCATAGGGGAGGAGGAGCTTTGGCGGGTGAAATTGAACCGCCGGCGGCCTAAATGGCGGGTGGAGCTTCAGCCGCCATTCCACCCGCCATTCTCACTGACCTCCGTTTCTTGTCGGGCCCTCCCGGGCCCTTTCGGCCCGGGCCAATGTCCTACCCCCTACTCTCGGGTCTTACGAATCCAATGCAATCGACGGAATCGAATTCCGACAAGTTTTGCTATTTTTTCTCGATTTTACCGTCGGACTGGCGCAAAAGTAGAACTTAGACCCTCAAAATTTTTCTAAGTGTTGGAATACAAGAACTTGAAAATTCCCAAAATTTTTCTAAGGCATGAAATTGCCAACTTGAAAAAAACTCAAAATTTTTCTAAGGCATAAGAAAGCATCCAACACTTAGAAATTCCTTTCCACAACATTTTAACCCACTCTCACTCTTATTCGACTAAAACAACTAAACTTAAAGAAAACGAGAAAATAAAGGATACGTGTTGGGGTACCTCCCAACGAGCGCTTGTTTAACGTCGCTAGCTCGACGATACCTCAATGGACGACTCATGGCACATCAAACGAGGCCTTCTTGCCTAGACATTGAACTCTTCTACAATTTTCATGGAATGGATCGACAATCTTTTCTTTGAACTTTACTCCATCAAATTTTGTGAAGCCTCCTCCTCGAAATGGCTCATTAACTTTCTCCTCAAGTTCCACTCCTACATATTTGTCATGGAATGGATCTCCAATCTTCAATGGAAACTTCACTTCATTCATCCTCATCTTTCTCTTGTCCACATCCTCCAAGAACTTCTCATTATTTGGCATAGTTCTCACAAACTCAACCAAAGAAGCATTGATATCTAACTTCTTCAACATTTCCAACCTATCAAATCTCATCTCTACAACTTCCTCGTGAGGGATACTCTCTACAAGATCATCTCTCTTCTCACCCCCAAACTTAGCATGATTCTCATATCCATCATTCATGATACCATCATTCAACTCACTCACATCATCATTCTTCATAAAAGTTTGGGGAAAATGAGTAAGAGAGATACCTTCATCCTTCATTGAATATGGCAAATAGGGCTTTATTTCCTCTTGAGGCTCATGAATAGGAATGGAAAGTGGAGACATCAATGGAGCCTCATAACTCCAAGATTGGAGTGGATCATCTTCTACAAATTGTTGAGAAACCGAGAGAGGTTGTTGGTTGATGTGAATCACCTCTTCTTGGCCACGAATTCTTCCATTCTTTGGTCTTTGCCAAGCTCGTGTTTCCATCAACGCCTTTTTAATCTCTTCATGCTCCTTCTTGAGGTTGGTAATTTGGGAAGCAAGCTCTTCATATTTATCATCCATCATGGAGGTATCTTTCCTTGAATGCACCCTTTCCATAGGCCATTGAAAAGAGTTAGAGACCATCTCTTCAAGAATCCTCATAGCTTCTTTCACATTACGATTAAGCAAACAACCTCCGGAGGTAGCATCTACAATAGTTCTTGTTGGGAATTGTTAAGGACTAAAATGTTAAGGGGGAACTATATGGGACATTTGTTAAATAAAGTCACTTGTTTTGATTAGATCCCAAAACCCCAAGCGTCCTTTTCCCAGCGACCCATTTTGATGTAGTTAATAGGTTAGAATTTTTCTAAGCCTACACTGTTAGGATGGCTCTTTTATTTTGCTTAGATTAGGCTTCAAAAGTTCAAGTGAAGGCCACTCGCTTGAGTGTGTTTTCCAAAGCGAAGCAAGTCAAGCAAGCGAAGCGAGTCTACCGAAGCAAAGTGAAGCGAAGCGAGCGCTACAAGCGAAGCGAGTCTACCGAAGCGAAGCGAAGCAAAGCGAAGCGAATGCTGTAAAGCGAAGCGAAGCAAACGCTGCAAGCAAAGCAAAGCGACCCGCTATAATATGATCCTAAAGCGACTCACTTTGGAACGTCCGCTACAACTTCAAAGCGAAGCGAGCCAATACCTACCAGAAAGCGACAGCACAAATTCCCGCTCCGAATTTGAATTTCAGTCAACTAGAGATCTTTGCATTAATTGCGAGATCTCCACGTGTCGAACAAGGAGAGGAGCAGCGGAGTTGACTGCCAGGCCGACAAAGACGCCGCTACAGTACTGGGTCGCTCCAGTTACTGTTAAACTTGGAAGTTAGCCAATTTTGGCAAAATGCCAAAACTGCGCGTCTGCAAAAGCTACTGCCTGCGCAAGTACTGTCGAGAGGAGGAGGGGCAAGGCCACCAACCAAGCAACGGATCTTAGCCAACCCTCCGCCTATAAATAGTGAAGGATGAAGACGTGAAGAGGTAGAACACTACCTGCGCATTCGAGCCTACTGCAAACAAACACTCCCAAGCCTTCGAGCAAATCTTCGAGTTTTTGTTTCAAGTGTTCTCCGAGTTTCCAGTCCATCGGAACTCGTCTTCACAACCTTCACACTTAGATTCTAAGCCCACTTCATATATCCAAGCTTAGAAGAAGAACTCTAGCCAATCTTTGCATTCACTGTAAAGAGTTCTTCATTAGTGTGTTCGTCAACCAAAAACCCTAAACTGTTGTCTGTTAGGTTTTTGAGTCGTCGTTAGGTTGTTCAGATCTAAGGCCCTTCTTTCATCGATTGAAGAAGCCTCGATCGTAGAGTTGAGATCCAAGCTTACACTTACATCGTTTGTGTAAAGCTCGATCGAAGCTAGGCTGTAAGGAGAGCCCGTAATCTCCCTGTCTGTCTGACTGAAGCAAGTGAAGCTTCCAGTCTTTGTTAGGTTTGTGTAGTGAACCCGCAATCACTACGTCTGTCGTTTGATCTAGGCAAGTGAAGCCCGATCCCGACCAGGTTTTTGAAGGACCCGTAACCTTCAAGTTCTTGAGTGAAAAGAACAGTTGCCGTCGTGCAACAAAGTGGACGTAGGAGCGTTATCTCCGAACCACTATACATCTCTGTGTCGTATCTCTCTTACCTTAATCTTTTACAGTATTCGATTATCCATTGCACGTGCATATAAACAAACTTAACTTGGATTTTCAATTACTTAGGAAAGATTTTAGCTCACCAAATTCCGCACAAAGAGTAAAGTCTCACTCTTGATCAAGCTCTAAGCTTAGGTCAAGAGATTCGTGATTGCTGTAGATCTAGCTCTCGGCTAGGTCTTAGTATTTTCAAGAGCACTTTACTTTATACTCTGAGTTAAGGAATTGAAGTTGAAAAACTTCAAAATACGTATTCACCCCCCCCTCTACGTATTTTTCCTATAGCATACCGGGACCAACAAGTGGTATCAGAGCAGCGGTTCTTTCGAGCCTCTGCTTTGCATATCCGAAGTGAGTCCCCACTCACTTCACGTTGTCTCACTGAACCAGATCCTATTTCCTAAGTGCATCAAAACCTCACCCACGCATATTGCATTTACTGCTGATAGTTTGCTATGTCTACATACAGTGCATCAAATCTTCCACAGTTCTCGATCGAAGGATACGAGATATGGAGTTTCCGAGTCGAGAGCTTCCTATGCTCAATCCACGACCGGATGTGGGAAGTCGTTGAAGACGGACCAATCGAAATTAAGAAAGCCATATCTGTGGAGGTTCCAGCTGCTGAAGGTCGTCCAGCCCATGTTCGACAACAGTACGTGGAGAAGGATAAGGACGAGTATACTCCAAATGACTTCAAAATTGCCAACCTCGACAAGATTGCACGCCACACGATGCAGAGCACCGTGTCGGACGCCTATCTACCACGAATAAGGAAATGTGCAACAGCAAAGGAAATGTGGGAAACCCTAGCCCTCATTTCTCAAGGCACAGACAAAATCAAGGAGAACAAGCTCGCCGTTCAGATGCGGGAGTTTGAAAATTTGGTGATGAAGTCAGGAGAGTCCATCGACGCCTTCGAGCTGAGAGTTACCAACATTACTGCAACTCTCAACTCGCTTGGGAAGGAACTCACAGACAAGGAAGTAAATCTGAAAATAGTCCGTGCTCTCACAAGGAAGTGGCAGACTATGAAGGAGCTATATCTAGCTACCAAGGATCTAACGAAGCTCACGCCAGAAGTGCTGTTCTCCGAGCTCAAAGCTCACGAGTTTGATCTGAATCGAATGAGCCTCGACGACGAGGATGAAGCGCCCACTACGTCAAAAGGAGTAGCATTCAAAGCTGCCGAAGGGCCAAGCGAGCAGTCGCTTGCCAAAATGACAAGGGAAGAGTTGGAAGAACACATTGCGTTCTTATCAAAGAACTTCAACAAGATGAACTCTCGAGTGGGCAAGTATAAAAGATTCTACAAACAGTACAAAGGGAGGAGCACTGATGCTCGAGAAGGAAAAGGAAAGAGAGAAGAGACGACCAAGCCGATCCCGCGCGACATGATGGAAGTGGAGTGTTACCACTGCCACAAAATGGGCCACTACAAATCCGATTGCCCAAAGCTAAGTGCCAAAGAGCGCGAAGAATTGAAGGCCAAGAGGGATGCCCCAAGGCGAGCGCTCGTAGCGAGTGAAATGCCGGTCGCTTCAACTGAAGATCTCTCAAGCGACTCAGATGCATTCACAGATCCCAACTCAAGCGAGGGAGAGGATCTGGGACTCATGGCGCTCACCGATGAAGAAACTGGGGAGGTATTCTTCTATCCTTCAATCACTTCAATTACACTAGCACACACTGTCAATGAGGAAGAGCAATCCTCGACATGGAGTGAGTTGTTTGACAAACACCAGAAACTGTCAAGCGACCACGAAGTGGTAAAACAAGCTCTGTCTCGAAGCGAGAAGGAGAACCGAAAGCTAGCCACTGAGCTTGACCAAGTCAAACTTAATCTAAGGGCTATGACTAGTAAGTTCGAGGATCTCTTCACTAGACATCAAAGCTTGGAGGGAAGGTATGAAACCCAATCCACTCTAGTTGCCAACTTAAATAAAGCATCATACGCTAGACAGGCACTAGAGAGTTCTCTTCTACCTTTTGGTAGAAAGGGAGGACTTGGATATGAGGGTGGACCTCCCAAGCCGACTGTCTTTGTTGGTGCATCACACACTTTACCATCAGTCACTTTGGAACTGCCCACTGCATCCAAAGCGATCACCAACAAGGACAAAGGCAAAATGGCTGAGAACCCTAAGAAGAAGCCTATGAAGATGTCTATATCTTTAAGGGCAGACCCTAAGGGCAAGCAAAGTTCAACAGTCCCTAGCACTCAACCTGCTAAGTCTTACCAATCCAAGGGTAAAGGAAGAACTGTTGAAGCTTCTAAGTCTCAAGCCAAGACACGAGAGACAAAGGATCTACCTCCTAAAAAGAGGAGTAATGTCTATGTGTCACGTTATCCGGACTGGAGATGGTCCAACCGGACTAACGTTGAGGGGGAAAAACTTGAAGCAACCAAGAGGCCGCTTCAAACTTCCAAGGTTACTCAAGCGAGTCGGGGTGAAAACCCTAGTTGGACCGCTTCGAGGAAACCAAGCGAGCCGCTTCAACAGACTAGAAACCCTAAGTCAGTCTTTAAACCCAAAGCTAATCCGAAGCGAGTCGCTTCAGGATATAAGCAAAATGGGAAGAGCGTAGGTAGGTCTGAAGCGAGCCGCTACCCCTCTTGCACACACTGTTGCACGTGTAAAGCTGCCTATAGGCAGTACACCAAGTTTTCGAAGGTCGAGAAGCCCAAGACACAAGCTTCATCTCAAAAGAGAGTGAAGCAAGTGTGGGTACCTAAGGGAACTAACCTGCAAGGACCCAAACTGATTTGGGTACCAAAATCTGTCTAATTGCAGGTGAGCGCCGTGGATCCCATGCCAAGTGAGGGTCAACCAGTTTGGTACTTGGACAGTGGATGTTCAAGACACATGACCGGCATGAAAGCTCTACTTCACAACTACATAGAGAAGAAGGGTCCACACGTAACCTTTGGTGACAACTCTCGAGGAAGCACCAGGGGATACGGCGCACTGAAAGTTGGAAAGCTCAAAATTGAAGAAGTTTCCTACGTGGAAGGACTCAAGCACAACCTGTTATCTATTTCACAGTTTTGTGATAAAGGGTACAGGGTGGAGTTCATCTCCAACAAGTGCATTGTGAAGAGCAAACTCACATCCCAGATTGTGCTCACTGGAGTTAGACAAAGGAATGTCTACATAGCACAATGGGACAGCTGCAAGGAGGAAACTTGTCTAGTTGCAAGAAGTGCTACAGAAATTGGATGGCTATGGCACAGACGCTTGAACCACCTCAATTTCAAAGCCATCAATCGCTTAGCTCGAAAAGGTTTGGTGCAAGGCATACCGAATGAAGTCTTCATCAAAGACCATCCATGCTCACCATGCCAACGAGGGAAGCAGACGAAGAAGCACTTCGCCAGTCTCGAAGAAGCCTCATCAAAGCGAGTGCTCGAGCTGCTTCACATGGATCTGTTTGGTCCAGTTACTCCAGTTAGTGTAAATGGAAGAAAGTACACTCTAGTTGTAGTCGACGATTTCTCTCGCTACACTTGGGTTGTATTTCTATTCAGCAAGAAGGAAACACTGACCAAACTGCCACAACTACTCAAGCGATTGGCGGTGGAAAAGAATCAAGCTATCGTGACCATTCGCTCCGACAAAGGCACAGAGTTCCTGAACTCTACAATAGAAGCATACTGCACGGAGCATGGCATAGCACATCAAACCTCTTCAGCACGCACTCCTCAGCAGAATGGAGTTGCTGAAAGAAGGAATCGAATCATCAAAGAAGCCGTTCGCACCATGATTGCTGACTCGAAGCTCCCGATGAAATATTGGGCTGAAGCTGCCAACACGGCATGCTACACACAGAATCGGACGCTTCTCAACAAACGGCATGACAAAACACCATATGAAATATGGACAGGGAGAATTCCTAACATATCTTATTTCCATATTTTTGGTTGTAGGGTCTTCATTCACAACAATGGGAAGTCACAGTTGAAAGCCTTTGAAAGCAAAGCTGATGAAGGAGTAT
The DNA here is from genome assembly GCA_029379335.1 of Thymus mandschuricus. NCBI lineage: Eukaryota > Viridiplantae > Streptophyta > Magnoliopsida > Lamiales > Lamiaceae > Thymus > Thymus mandschuricus. The sequence goes on from CM057078.1 coordinate 10,737,284, forward strand.
TCTTAGGATACTCTACATCTAGCAAAGCCTACAGAGTATTCAACTGTAAAACCCTAATTGTGGAAGAATCACCCCATGTCGTATTTGATGAATCTTCTTTAAGTCTTCCACAGGAACAGGCCAAAGCGAATGAAAAGGATCAAAGCAAGGAACCCTCAAATCAACTCACTTGGGACGTGCTCGATGAAGATGATGAGATCAAAGAATCAAGCGAGCAGGATCCCAAAGGAGAAGTCGAAGCTGCCCCCAAGATTCCTGAAGCTAGTGCTGGCCAAGCACCCAATCCTGTCGCTTCGGACGGTGAAGCGAGCGACAAGGAAGCGGATGAAGATGAAGCTGGCGGATCAAAGCGAGCGTGGCTCAAGGATCACTCACCTAGCCAAATCATTGGAGATCCATCCAAGGGTGTAGTGACCAGAAGTCAAGTGTTTGAAGAAAGTGCCATGTTCAGTTGCTTTCTCTCAAACATTGAGCCATCAAGCGTGGAGGAAGCTCTAGCCGATTCTAACTGGGTGATCGCCATGCAAGAAGAACTGAATCAGTTCACCAGGAACGACGTATGGTACCTCGTGGATCGTCCCAAGTTTCAGCATGTTATTGGCACCAAGTGGGTATTCAAGAACAAGACGGACGAGGACCACAACGTAGTGAGGAACAAGGCGCGACTAGTTGCCAAAGGCTACTGCCAAGAGGAAGGAATCGACTTTGACGAGACCTTCGCTCCAGTGGCACGTCTTGAAGCGATCCGTTTATTTCTAGCCTATGCAGCGGCCAAGAAATTCAAAGTGTACCAAATGGATGTGAAGAGCGCATTCCTCAACGGTGAACTCAAGGAAGAAGTGTATGTGGAGCAGCCACCGGGTTTCGAGCAGGGAGATAAAGTGTATCGCTTGAAGAAAGCTCTGTATGGGTTGAAACAAGCTCCCAGAGCTTGGTATGATACATTATCTCAATTCCTAGTGGAAAATGGATTCCAAAAGGGAAAGATAGATCGGACTCTCTTCACCATCAATCATGGAGAAGATATGCTATGGGTCCAGATCTACGTGGACGACATCATATTTGGGTCACCAAATCAGTCGCTTAGCGAGAAGTTTGGAGAGCTAATGAAGACCAAGTATGAGATGTCAATGATTGGCTTGATGAGCTGCTTTCTAGGTCTTCAAGTGAAGCAGCAGGATAATGAAATTTTCATCAATCAGGCCAAGTACACTCGAGATATGCTTGCGAAGTTTGGTGTTCAACATGCTAAAGCTGTGAAGATTCCTATGAATACCAACTGGAAGATGGAGCCAGACGAAGGAGGAAAATCTGTAGATCCTACAGATTATCGTGCCCTAATTGGGTCACTTCTCTATCTCACTGCAAGCAGGCCAGATATTGCTTTTGCAGTCGGAGTCTGCGCTCGCTTCCAAAGCAATCCCAAACACAGCCATCTTGAAGCTGCCAAAAGGATTCTTCGATATCTGAAGGGCACTGTCAACATGGGTCTGTGGTATCCAGCGGAGGACAATTTGGAGCTCACTGGATATTCCGATGCTGACTATGGAGGTTGCCGAGTTGATAGGAAATCAACGTCGGGCACATGTCAGTTCTTGGGGAGCAAGCTAATCTCGTGGTTCTCAAAGAAGCAAACAAGTGTAGCCACTTCAACAACGGAAGCTGAATATATGGCCGCAGGAAGCTGCTGTTCTCAAATCCTATGGCTTCGTCAACAGTTGAAGGACTACAAAGTTGAAGCGAATGAAATTCCGATCTTCTGCGACAACAACAGTGCCATATGTATCTCGCAGAATCCAGTGCTTCACACCAGATGCAAGCACGTGGAAATTCGACATCACTTCATTCGTGATCATGTCGAGAAGAAGGATATCAAGCTCGAGAAGATTCACACCGATCTCCAGCGAGCAGATATTCTCACCAAGCCTCTAGCTGAGTCTCGATTCAACCAGCTATGCATGGAATTAGGGTTATTAGACCCTGGTGAAGAATGCTAGTTCCAGGATGCACGAAGGAGTGTTCGCTTTTTCTCTTGAGCATCACTCGCTTCGGATCTTCACCAACTCAAGCGAGCCACTTCAAATCTCACTCGCTTGAAGAAACTGAAGTTAGGTGGAGAAAGGTGGAGTATTGGAAGAAGTTCCCTACCAACTTATTGGAATTGTTAAGTATATGGTTAAGGGGGAACTAATGCTTCTCTCGGAGCAAGCTACTTCCAAAGCAAGCAAGATTGCAGCAATCTTGAATTCTGCGTTGCTTCAATTTGCCCTAACTTGGGTCAAAGCGAACCAACAGCAGATTCATTCTCTAGAATGTAGGAAAGCTTGAAGGTTTACCTTTTTATACAAAAGGTTGCAGGACTGGTGACATGTTTCTGCGTAAAATACGAGATTGTCTTGTCAGAGCATTCTCATTGTCATCCTGTCCATTTCTGCTCTGAGATAAGGACTTGTACTCATCCCCCATTCGTCGTGAATAAGTACACTTACGTGATGCTCCCTTCGGGTTGCAGTAAGCTTGTGTACTTTATTCATTTTCTCCCTCATTCACTTCGATGGAGGACTCTCTAATTCGTAGAGGAAGATGAATGCCATGAAGATGAATGCCATGAAGATCTAACTCAACGTGTAGCATTCAACATGTGGTATCTAATTCAAATGAAGTCTTCAATTTGTGGTATCAATCTCCTACGAAGTGAGATTGACTGGTAAGTGTTTCAATTTTAAGTACACTAAGTGAGCCGAAGCGTGCTAGAAACCTTCACTCACTACGTGGAATATATGAAATGAATCTGACACAAATACAAAGAGGAAAACACTCTTGTTTATCCTCGAAGTATGTAAGTCAGAAACATTTTAAATTAAGCAAAGAAATTCAATTTCTTATTCCAGTCGCTTCAGATGGCCAAGCGAGTGCTTCGTCACTCAAAGCTAGCCATCGCAAGCGAGTGCAGAACAGTCACTCAAGCGAATGCCTCTCAAGCGAGTCAAGGCGTAGCGGCCCAACTCGAAGCGAGCGGGCATGAAGCGAGTATGAGCTGTCTGCACTCGAGTGCAATTTTACTTTCTGCTGTGCATTTAATGCAGGTGCAGGAACGACGGAAATAACGGGCGCGTGTTCACACGCTTGAATTTGAAGCGGGAATAGGCGGAGAAGATCCAGCCGTCGAATCTCAACAGGCCCCAATCTGGAACCGTTCGATCAACGCCGTATACAACAAGCCAACCATAGAAGGCCACGTGGCGACGCCGAGCAAGTGGCGGTTCACTTTTACTGTGATGACGCCGGACACGTCAGAATCCATCACCGCACGTCCGCCGCCTACCTACAGGATTTTCGGCGTTATTACCATTCTACCCCTACCACGTCAGCCATAACCTATTTCTATATATATGGGACGAGGCAGAACTGCAAACCCTTCACAGCCTTCTAAATTTGCCATTCTCGTGTTAGATCTGCAATTACTCTGCAACTCACGAGTCTCAACCCCTTCTATTTCATTGTTAAAATCTTTCTTCAAATTTCTTCAAATCCACCATGGGAAAGAAGAAGAACACCGAGACGATGGAGGAGTTTCTCGAGGAAGTAGACAAATTCATCAATGTCGAGCCTCATCTCGACCCAACAATCATCGAAAGAGAAGGTTTTCTCCGTAGGGCCGTGACCACGGCCGGCCTATGGAAATTTGTAACGCTTATGCCGACGAAAATTCTGGCCAAACCAGTCGGAGAACTTCTGTTGAATCTAAGGAAAGGGCAGAATACGTCATCCTTCTCCGATCCACAGAATGGAGAGCCGGTGGAAGTGGATCTGAGTGATCTAATCGACGAGTTCGATTTGCCAAAGGATGGTGGAGATTCACTGCTAGATTTAGGCTATTCGGCCGGAGTGCAATATGGCCGATTCGCCGTCGACGGGGCCGAGCCAAACTTCAAGAAGGCCAGTATACGCACAAGTTTGAAGGCTCCTTTCAACCTTATTTGCGAGCTTTTTACGAAGAGTATCGCATGCTACGTCGGAAACCTGGAGACCCTCTCCGCGACCAAACTGATTGCTACTGCAATTATTGTTGACAGCCTCACCGGAACCAGCTTCAACTGGCATGGCTGGTTTCTCAAGCAGATCCACGAAGCTGCCGGTGACTTTGCATTTGTGAAGGGAAGCACCGATCAGATTCTCCGCAAGGGGAAACTAAAATTCTTCTCAAGGCTATCCATTGCCCTGGAGATGAAATATCCCGGCAAAGTCTGGCCGGAATCCGACGTCATTGCCTACAACAAACAGTCCATCTACTACGACAAGTGGAGAAAGACGAAAAGATTGATGGATCTGGGACTACTTGAGGTAGCAGTACCCGTAGCGAGACCGGTTGCCGAAAGGCAAGCCGAAGTGAGCCAAGCGAGGCAGGTCGCTTCACCCGGGAAGCGAGCCGCGCCAAAGCGAGGCAAGAAGTTGAAGCGAGTCGCTTCACTTGTCCAAGAAAGCGAGGCGTTGGAGAAGCCGCTTGAGGACACTGAAGTGACTCAACCCCAAACCCAAGCTACCCAACCCCAAACCCAAGCTACCCAAACCCAAACCCAGCCTTTAAAAGTCCAAACTCCCCAGCTTCAAATTCAAACCCTAACCGAAATATCCTCCACTGCTCAGCATCAAACTCATAAATCCCCACACGAAGAAGACACTGGTTCTTCTTTCAAGATCCCAGAAATCCCCCTACTCCATTGAAGCCTACACAACCTTCAAACCACTCCAATCCCTTCAAACACAGCCACCACCCACTGAACCCATACAAATATCCGGAACACAAGAAACCTCATCACCCTCTCAATCCCCCTCTACATCGGCAGCTACAGCCGATACCACCCAAACTATCGGTGAAGTTTCTATCATTCCAGAATTCTTACCACCTGCCCTCACCGAACATAAACAAGCTCTCGATCGCTATGTTCGGGACAGAGAGCAAGCCGCGGAGACAATCAACCTTCGCTACAATCTCAGCTCCGCGAGCGTTGAATGGAGCGACGTGTTCTACACAAATGTAGTCGACTTTCTGACGTACATCACGTACCGAGGAACGGAGTACTACAAAATCTTCAGACTCCTCAAAGCCTTCAAGAAGGAAGAACTGATCAATCTGGAGGCCAAGTTGCTGAACTTCATTGGCGCAAACGGCTTCCATGAATTCCTTGACGGGACCAGCTTTTGGGAGAAGCTGGATGCCAAAGTGAAGGAGTCATATCCACTCGCCGTTGTACCAAAGCGAGTGCCCTCTGCTCAAGAAAGGAAGCTCATCAGGGAACATAAGGAGGAGGTGGAAATGAAGGAGGCTGAAATTGCTAGCCTTCACAGTGAAATCACCAAGAAGAGTGAAGAGATGGAAAAGAAGGCTGGAGAGATTGTCAGTCTTCGAGAAGAATTCAACAAGAGGAGGAAGGAGTTGGAGGGAACGGTGGAGAAGAAGGATAGACTGTTGGAAGAGAAGGAGAAGGCGCTGGAGGCGCAGGCGAAGCTAGTGGAAGATCAAACAACATCTATCACCAAACTCAAGGACTCTCTTGATGCAGAACGGAGTCGCTTGAGGGAGGTTAATGTCAAATTGATCGCTGTTGAGAAAGAGAAGAAGGTGCTGGAGAAGGAGGTGAAAAAGCTGAAGGAGGTAGTGGAAAAGAAGGATGGGGAGCTGATCAGGAAGGGGAGTGAACTAATAAGCACGAAAAAGTCTCTCGACTCACTTCAGACTGAAATGAAGCTGCTGAAGGAAGAAAGTGAGTTAGATAAGAAAGAACTGGAGAGCCGGAGGAAAGATGCCCATGACCTAGACTTGAAGCGAGCAGACTTTTCCATATTACTGCAAAAGGTCAAGGAGCTAGGTGAAGCGTACACGGAAAAGATGGCTGCAAGTGCCGAATTCCATCTCTCTCTAAGCCAGAGAGAGAGGAGCCTTGAGACGATGCAAGCTGAACTCCTAGCGGCTCAGGAATTCTGGTACTTCAATTTGCAGGAGGAGAAGGCAAATATAAGGAGGGAGATTGAAGCGGAGCTGGAGGCTCGCTTCAGGGAAGTAGAGCCATTGGAGAGGATGATGGCATCAGTTGTGGAGAGAGAGAAACAATGTAAATATCTGCTCGAAGAAATTTCCATCAAAACAGCTGACCTGGTGGCGCCCTCCATAGGAAAAACTGAGAAGATGCTTCAGGCCATCTTCAACACGGTCAACTCTCTACACCAATCCCTCTCCGGGAAATCAGTAATCCTAACCCCTGGCAGTGATGATGCCAAAAAGGGGGAAGGACAGATGGAGCTAGGAGGAGTAGGAAGTTCAGAGGAAAGAATAATTGGAGTTGAGAGGATGTTGGAAGGAGGTAGTGGTGCCGGTGAAAAGGAGGATGAAGCGAGGGCTCTGGGCGAAGTAAAGGGCAAAACAAAACTCACGGAGGAGGAGTTGTTGAAAGAGCTCGAAGAGCCTAGAAGGCCGCTTCAGGATAAAGTGCTAAGTGCTTCCATTGCACGGCATCCTCCAGTGACCGTGATAACGAAGGAGGAGAAGCTGAGGCAGGTGGAGAAGGATGCCGCCATGGCGTGGGAGATGGAGCAACTTTTTAAATTAACCAAAGATTCTATTGCTGCAGGTACTTCGTCTAGTACCAAAGCGGCCGCTTCATCCCAAGCACCCGCCTCAGCCGCCGCGCCAACTTCAGCCGCCGCACTCACTACGACCACTGCTGCACTTACTTCATCAGCAGTTGTCCCCTCGAGTGCCGCCGCAAAGAAGGATATGCCACCTCCCCCACCACCGAAGCTGCCCTTGAAGCGAGCTGCACCATTAGTCGATGACTCTACGGCTAAGCGCCAAAAGTCTAAACATGCAGTCGCCTCAAGAACTGAAAAGGAAGAGAAGAGGAGAAAGGAGAGAGAAGGAGGAAGGAGCGAAGCGGAGAGATCGAAGACAGTGAACGCCAGGCGTCTTCAAGTGATTGACGCACGAATCGAGGAGCAGTTCAGCGAAGTACTGCTTATTCAGTCCTCTTTGGTTCGCAGTGCGTTCGTTCCCCTCATGCCTGATGAGTCCGAAGCATGTGAAGCCCAAGCCATAAAAGATGCATGCGACGTGACTACGAAGGAAATGATAGAGTCGGGTCGCTACCCTAAAAAGGAAGAGCAAAACTATATTAGGAAGCGACTCAACGAAAGGCGTCCTCTGTGGAGTGGCGAATCAGGGAAGAGATTCACTGATATAATGACTAAACTGTCAAGGAGAACAGAGGAGGAATTAGCCAAGAGGAGGAACGAGCATCTTGACGCAAGAGAGATCGAGGACTTCATTCCGAGGGATCTGCTCGAGCAGTGGCTATACTACAAGGACTTGTTCATCAAAGCGTACTATTACTGGGAGGTAGTGCCACTGCAGAATGAATGTTCTCGAATCAGTGCTCTCAGCAATTTTCTTGCTACCTACGACGACAAACTGCGCCGAAAGATTTTTATGATGGCTGAACAAGCTCAACCGAAGCCAATTGTCGTCAAGGTGCCAGAAATCAAGGACTTCCCCATGCCCTATCATCCAGGCACGGATGTTCCTAACAGGGGAGTCACTGATGCTGAAGTAGATGAAGCGTTCAGGCTGGAGAGTGCATGGAGAAGACCAAGCATCCACACAGTAGGCACTATGGAAACAAAAGTCTTATCAGCCTATAGTATTGATGCTACTGATGAAGAAGAGAAGGAGGAGGAGAAACAGGAGTAGGATGAAGCGGCAGGAAAACATTGAAATTACATGTTTCATTTTGTGTGAACATCTTGTTCATATATCCTATTTTTAAATTTCTGTCTCTTCTTGTGTCATTTACTCGCTTTGTGAATGACTTTACTTTTTGCTACAAACTCATTAATTTAACCGAGAAAAAAAAAAGGGGAAGGAACTTAAAAGAAAATTACAAACGAAATTGCAAAGGAAGCAGCCGCTTGGAGTTCCCTTCACGGTTAGATAGACTAGATTTATTTTTATCTAAGTCGTATGGGTTTTGGCATCATCAAAAAGGGGGAAATTGTTGGGAATTGTTAAGGACTAAAATGTTAAGGGGGAACTATATGGGACATTTGTTAAATAAAGTCACTTGTTTTGATTAGATCCCAAAACCCCAAGCGTCCTTTTCCCAGCGACCCATTTTGATGTAGTTAATAGGTTAGAATTTTTCTAAGCCTACACTGTTAGGATGGCTCTTTTATTTTGCTTAGATTAGGCTTCAAAAGTTCAAGTGAAGGCCACTCGCTTGAGTGTGTTTTCCAAAGCGAAGCAAGTCAAGCAAGCGAAGCGAGTCTACCGAAGCAAAGTGAAGCGAAGCGAGCGCTACAAGCGAAGCGAGTCTACCGAAGCGAAGCGAAGCAAAGCGAAGCGAATGCTGTAAAGCGAAGCGAAGCAAACGCTGCAAGCAAAGCAAAGCGACCCGCTATAATATGATCCTAAAGCGACTCACTTTGGAACGTCCGCTACAACTTCAAAGCGAAGCGAGCCAATACCTACCAGAAAGCGACAGCACAAATTCCCGCTCCGAATTTGAATTTCAGTCAACTAGAGATCTTTGCATTAATTGCGAGATCTCCACGTGTCGAACAAGGAGAGGAGCAGCGGAGTTGACTGCCAGGCCGACAAAGACGCCGCTACAGTACTGGGTCGCTCCAGTTACTGTTAAACTTGGAAGTTAGCCAATTTTGGCAAAATGCCAAAACTGCGCGTCTGCAAAAGCTACTGCCTGCGCAAGTACTGTCGAGAGGAGGAGGGGCAAGGCCACCAACCAAGCAACGGATCTTAGCCAACCCTCCGCCTATAAATAGTGAAGGATGAAGACGTGAAGAGGTAGAACACTACCTGCGCATTCGAGCCTACTGCAAACAAACACTCCCAAGCCTTCGAGCAAATCTTCGAGTTTTTGTTTCAAGTGTTCTCCGAGTTTCCAGTCCATCGGAACTCGTCTTCACAACCTTCACACTTAGATTCTAAGCCCACTTCATATATCCAAGCTTAGAAGAAGAACTCTAGCCAATCTTTGCAGTCACTGTAAAGAGTTCTTCATTAGTGTGTTCGTCAACCAAAAACCCTAAACTGTTGTCTGTTAGGTTTTTGAGTCGTCGTTAGGTTGTTCAGATCTAAGGCCCTTCTTTCATCGATTGAAGAAGCCTCGATCGTAGAGTTGAGATCCAAGCTTACACTTACATCGTTTGTGTAAAGCTCGATCGAAGCTAGGCTGTAAGGAGAGCCCGTAATCTCCCTGTCTGTCTGACTGAAGCAAGTGAAGCTTCCAGTCTTTGTTAGGTTTGTGTAGTGAACCCGCAATCACTACGTCTGTCGTTTGATCTAGGCAAGTGAAGCCCGATCCCGACCAGGTTTTTGAAGGACCCGTAACCTTCAAGTTCTTGAGTGAAAAGAACAGTTGCCGTCGTGCAACAAAGTGGACGTAGGAGCGTTATCTCCGAACCACTATACATCTCTGTGTCGTATCTCTCTTACCTTAATCTTTTACAGTATTCGATTATCCATTGCACGTGCATATAAACAAACTTAACTTGGATTTTCAATTACTTAGGAAAGATTTTAGCTCACCAAATTCCGCACAAAGAGTAAAGTCTCACTCTTGATCAAGCTCTAAGCTTAGGTCAAGAGATTCGTGATTGCTGTAGATCTAGCTCTCGGCTAGGTCTTAGTATTTTCAAGAGCACTTTACTTTATACTCTGAGTTAAGGAATTGAAGTTGAAAAACTTCAAAATACGTATTCACCCCCCCCTCTACGTATTTTTTCTATAGCATACCGGGACCAACATAGTTCTCGTTTGTGAACTCAAACCACCATAGAAGAAGAAGATTTGTCGACTCTCATCTAGGCCATGTGGAGGGCATTTCCTCAAGAGCTCACGGAATCTCTCCCAAGCATCGAATATCGTCTCATCCTCATGTTGGGCAAATTGATAAATCTCCGAGATTAGGCGTTGTACCTTGGAAGGTGGAAAGTATCTTGAGAGAAAGGCTTTGCATAGGTCTTCCCAAGATTTGATTGACTTCCCATTGAGACCTTTGAACCACTCTTTAGCCCGGTCACGAAGTGAAAATCCGAAGAGTCTCATCCGGATTGTGTCATTTGGCACTCCTTCGAGCTTGAGGGTATCACAAATTTCAAGAAATGAGTATAGATGATCATTTGGGTCCTCGGTGACTTCTCCTCCAAATTGATTTGCTTGAACCAAACGAATCAAACCCGGCTTGAGCTCAAAGTTAGGTGCATCTATCGTGCCCCATTCTCTTCCTTGATAAATTTCTTTTGGAGGTTGGAATATCTCAATTATAGGAGGTAATCGAACCTCTTGAGTTCTCCTCCTTTGCTCGTCCAATCTTGCTTCCATAACCTCCAATTGCTTCCTAAGAACTTCCACTTCCCGATTGATTTCCACATCTTGCTCCTTGGAAGTTCTTTCTCTCTTCTCAAAATCCAAAACGAAAGATTCCACATGTTTAACCTTGGATCTATGAAGTGTGAACCTATCAAGCACACCAATAAAGAAATCAAAAATAGTCCAATAAAATGCTTGAATCAACAAGCACAATACCATCCTATCTAAAAAAAAACAAGCTCAAATTAGCAACAAGAGACTAAACAATCTATTGATCATCAATCTATTCACTCCCCGGCAACGGCGCCAAAAATTGACTCGGCTATTTCTAGCCTATCAATAATACAATAACCGAACTAGCTAGTAGTCCGGGTCGAACCACAAGGAGTGAATGTATCGATAGACAATCAAGTAGTTCACGTAGTCTCTATCATACTATCTAAGCACATGGTCATGAGTTTGGTGTTTTATAACTAGGCATGCATTAAGTAAATGAAATAAGAAGCAAAAATAAAGGCAAAGAATGTAAAGAACAAATAAAGGAACAAGTAAAGAAGATAAGGTTTCAAACGATTTCCGATGTGATTAGGCTAAAGATTAGGCATTTGATGTATCAAACCATTTTAATTCCTTTGAGCGGCATTATTACATAAAGCAAGCTATCTCATCCTCCTAAGACTTGATAACTAGTAGATTGAATAACATGCTTACCATTCTAAACATATTACCAACTCCTAAAAGCACAATGCCTACTAATCTAACATCAATTCACATAATTCTTTCTAGGAGCAATGCAAATCAATACTAGATAATATGAGCAAGGATTCATGCCAAGTGCTATGAATGGAAGCTTCCTAGGCATTCCATCAAACACCTTGTATGCACTCATGGTTGTCAATCATTCATGCAATTAAATCCAATCAAATCCAAGGGCAACTCAAAGGAAAGGTAGATCCACATCAAAAACCATAAAATCCTAGCCTAATCACACCATCCATCATTTGAAACCCAAATGGATCTAGCCTAGCATGGATCTAAGCATCAAACCATGAACAATAAGCAAAAACATAATGTAAATGACAAGGAATGAAAAGTAGAGAAGAAATCTTCAACAATCTCTTCAAACTCTAAGCATAATCTTCAACATAATTTGAAAATACTAAAGAGGAAAGAGGGAAATAGCTAGGGTTCTAAAGTAGAAGTGCAAGAGTGAATTACAAGTCATAAAAGATGACAAATAAGGAAAATAACTAGCTATTTATAGTTTTCCCAAGCAATGGGGCTAAATTGCAAATACTAGAAACTTAAGTTGAGAAGGTGGGGTAAAAACTGTAATTTCTGGAAAGTTAAATGAAGGGTTGACTAGTCCATTTTCGTTTGACCCGTGCATTTTCCGCCCACATTTCACAGTTTGCGCTGTCTCACGGTTTTGGCTCGTTCTCTCTCGTCCGGCATCAGAAAATTAATCCGCAAAGTGCTACGGCTTCCTCTTTCGATCCTCTTCGACATAGGATAAGTCAAACTTGCCCAGAAAATTGCCGTAACACCTGAAATCAGCACGGAAACCGAGAGAAAATGCAAAGCATATAGAAAATGGATAAATTGTAAAAACCTATCATTTCCTATTCATTTAAGCACAAATCCGAACCAAAACACGCATCGAGACGCACTCTAAAGCATGCTAAATATGTGGTTATCAGCGAGTGAAGCCCGATCTCGACCAGGTTTTTGAAGGACCCGTAACCTTCAAGTTCTTGAGTGAAGAGAACAGTTGCCGTCGTGCAACAAGTGGACGTAGGAGCTTTATCTCCGAACCACTATAAATCTTCGTGTCGTATCTCTCTAACCCTTATCTCTTTACTATATTCGATTATTCATTGCACGTGCATTTAAACAAACATACTTGATTCTTTAATTACTTAGGAAAGATTTAGCTCACCAAATTCCGCACACGAGTAAAGACTCCCTCTTGATCAAGTACTCACTTCGGTCAAGCAGGCAAGCTACATACTGTAGATCCAGCTTTAGCTCGGTCTTAAGTTTCAAGTGAGCTCTTTACTTGTCACTCTGAGTTAAGGGATTTGAAGTTGAAAAACTTCAAAATACGTATTCACCCCCCCCCCCCCCCCCTCTACGTATTTTTCCTATTAAAAAACCGGCACCAACAAGTGGTATCAGAGCAGCGGTTCTTTCGAGCCTCTGCTTTGCATATCCGAAGCGAGTCCCCACTCGCTTCACGTTGTCCCACTGAACCGGATCCTATTTTCCTAAGTGCATCAAAACCTCACTCACGCATATTGCATTTACTGCTGATAGTTTGCTATGTCTACATACAGTGCTTCAAACCTTCCACAGTTCTCGATCGAAGGATACGAGACATGGAGTTTCCGAGTCGAGAGCTTCCTTTGCTCCATCCACGACCGGATGTGGGAAGTCATAGAGGACGGACCAATCGAAATCAAGAAAGCCATATCTGTGAACGTACCAGCTGCTGAAGGACGCGAAGCTCATGTCAGACAAGAGTACGTTGAGAAGGACAAAGATGAATACAATCCCAACGACTTCAAGATCGCCAACCTGGATAAAATCGCACGTCACACGATGCAGAGCACCGTGTCTGATGCCTATCTTCCTAGAATCAGGAAGTGTGCGACGCCGAAGGAAATGTGGGAAACTCTAGCCCTCATTTCTCAAGGAACAGACAAAATCAAGGAGAACAAACTTGCCGTTCAGATGCGGGAGTTTGAGAGTCTGATAATGAAGCCAGGAGAGTCCATCGACACCTTCGAGCTGAGAGTTACAAACATCATTGCAACTCTCAACTCGCTTGGGAAGGAACTCACAGATAAGGAAGTCAACCTGAAGATTGTCCGAGCTCTCACAAGGAAGTGGCAGACTATGAAGGAGTTGTACCTAGCAACCAAGGATCTATCAAAGTTCACACCGGAGATTCTATTTTCGGAACTCAAAGCTCATGAATTCGATCTGAATCGAATGAACCTCGACGAAGAGGATGAAGCGCCCACTACGTCAAAAGGAGTAGCATTCAAAGCTGCTGAAGGGCCAAGCGAGCAGTCGCTAGCCAAGATGACGAAGGAAGAGTTGGAAGAACACATTGCATTCTTATCCAAGAACTTCAACAAAATGAATTCTCGAGTGGGCAAATACAAAAGATTCTACAAGCAATACAAAGGGAGGAGCACTGATGCTCGAGAAGGAAAAGGGAAGAGAGAAGAGACGACAAAGCCGATCCCGAGAGACATGATGGAAGTGGAATGTTACCACAAGATGGGCCACTACAAATCCGATTGCCCAAAGCTGAGTGCGAAGGGGCGAGAAGAACTGAAAGCAAAGAGGGATGCACCAAGGCGAGCGCTCGTAGCTAGTGAAGTGCCGGTCGCTTCAACTGAAGAAATCTCAAGCGACTCGGATGCATTCACAGAGCCCAACTCCAGTGAGGGTGAGGATCTTGGACTCATGGCGCTCACCGATGAAGAAACAGGAGAGGTATTCAACTATCCCCCATCTAGTTCAATTACACTCGCACACTCGCACCAAGAGGAACCCAATTCCTCAACATGGAGTGAATTGCTTGACAAGCACGTTAAATTGTCAAGTGATCACGAAGTGCTGCAACAAGCTTTGTCTCAAAGCGAGAAGGAGAACCGAAAGCTAGCCACTGAGCTTGACCAAGTCAAACTTAATCTAAGGGCTATGACTAATAAGTTCAAGGATCTCTTCGCAAGACATCAAAGCTTGGAAGGAAGGTATGAAGCCCAATCCACTCTAGTCGCCAACCTAAACAAAGCTTCATATGCTAGACAGGCACTAGAGAGTTCTCTTCTACCTTTTGGTAGAAAGGAAGGACTTGGATTTGAGGGTGGACCTTCCAAGCCGACTGTCTTTGTTGGTGCTTCAAACACACCATCAGTCATTTTGGAAATGCCCACTGCATCCAAAGCGACCACTAACAAAGACAAAGGCAAAATGGCTGAGAACCCTAAAAAAAAGCCAATGAAGATGTCTATATCTTTAAGGACTGAATCTAAGGGTAAGCAAAATACAACTATCCCGAGCACTCACAATGCTAAAGATTACCAATCCAAAGGTAAAGGGAAACCAGTTGTAGCTTCTAAGCCTCAAGCCAAGACACGAGAGACAAAGGATCTCCCTTTCAAGAAGAGGAGTAATGTCTATGTGTCACGTTATCCGGACTGGAGATGGTCCAACCGGACTAACGTTGAGGGGGAAGAATTCGAAGCACCAAAGAGGCTGCTTCGAACTCCCAAGGTTACTCAAGCGAGTCAGGGACAGAACCCTAGTTGGACCGCTTCGAGAAAACCTAGCGAGCCGCTTCGACAGCCTAAAAATCCTAAGTCAGTCTCTAAAACCATAGCTAATCCAAAGCGAGTCGCTTCAGGATATAAGCAAAGTGGGAAGAGCATTGGTAGGACTGAAGCGAGCCGCTACCCCTCTTGCACACACTGCTGCACATGTGAAGCTGCTTCAAGGCAGAAGTCACTGTTTTCGAAGGTCGAGAAGCCCAAAGCACAAGCTTCATCTCAAAAGAGAGTGAAGCAAGTGTGGGTACCTAAGGGAACTAACCTGCAAGGACCCAAACTGATTTGGGTACCGAAATCTGTCTAATTGCAGGAGAGCGCTGTGGATCCCATGCCATGTGAGGGTCAACAAATTTGGTACTTGGACAGTGGATGTTCAAGACACATGACCGGCATGAGAGCTCTACTTCAAGATTACATAGAGAAGAAGGGTCCACACGTTACATTTGGTGATAACTCTCGAGGAAGCACCAAAGGTTACGGCTCACTGAAAGTTGGAAAGCTCACAATTGAAGAAGTCTCCTATGTGGAAGGACTCAAGCACAACTTGCTATCCATTTCACAGTTTTGTGACAAAGGATACAAGGTGGAATTTATTTCAAACAAGTGCATTGTAAAGAGCAAGCTCACATCCCAGATTGTGCTTACTGGAATTAGACAAAGGAACGTCTATATAGCACAATGGGATAGCTGCAAAGTGGAGACGTGCTTAGTAGCGAGGAGTGCTACAGAGATAGGATGGCTTTGGCACAGACGCTTGAATCATCTCAACTTCAAAGCAATCAATCGCTTAGCTCGTAAGGGTTTAGTGCAAGGCATACCAAATGAAGTCTTCATCAAAGACCATCCATTCTCACCATGCCAACGAGGGAAGCAGACAAAGAAGCACTTCGCCAGTCTCGAAGAAGCCTCATCAAAGCGAGTGCTCGAGCTGCTTCACATGGATCTGTTTGGTCCGGTTACTCCAGTTAGTGTGAATGGAAGAAAATACACTCTAGTCGTAGTCGACGACTTCTCTTGCTACACTTGGGTCGTATTTCTCTACAGCAAGAAGGAGACTCTGACCAAGCTACCACAACTGCTCAAGCGATTGGCTGTGGAGAAAAATCAAGCAATCGTGATCATCCGCTCCGACAAAGGGACAGAGTTCTTGAACTCTACCATCGAAGCTTACTGCACGGAGCATGGCATAGCACATCAGACATCCTCAGCACGCACACCACAGCAGAATGGAGTTGCTGAAAGAAGAAATCGTATCATCAAGGAAGCAGTTCGAACCATGATTGCAGACTCAAAGCTTCCAATGAAGTATTGGGCTGAAGCAGCCAATACAGCATGCTACACGCAGAATCGAACGCTTCTCTGCAAACGACACGACAAAACACCATATGAAATATGGACAGGAAGAATTCCTAACATATCTTATTTCCATATCTTTGGTTGTAGGGTCTTCATCCATGACAATGGGAAGTCACAGTTGAAAGCCTTTGAAAGCAAAGCTGATGAAGGATTATTCTTAGGATATTCCACATCAAGCAAAGCTTACAGGGTGTTCAACTGTAAAACCCTAATCGTTGAAGAATCACCCCATGTCGTATTTGATGAATCTTCTTTAAGTCATCCACAGGAACAGGATCTATCTAAAGACGGAAGTCAGGTGAGGAACCCATCAACACTCTTACTTGGGACATACTTGAGGATGAAGAAGAGATCAAAGGCTCAAGCGAGCAGAATGTCCAAGGAAAAGATGAAGCTGCCCCCAAGACTTCTGAAGCAAGTGCAGGCCAAGCACCCAATCCACTTGCTACAGATGGTGAAGCAAGTGACCAAGAAGAAGATGAAGACGAAGTTGGCGGGTCCAAGCGAGCGTGGCTCAAAGATCACTCACCAAGTCAAATCATTGGAGATCCATCCAAGGGTGTAGTGACCAGGAGTCAAGTGTTTGAAGAAAGTGCCATGTTCAGTTGCTTTCTCTCAAACATTGAGCCATCAAGCGTGAAGGAAGCTCTAGCCGACTCAAACTGGGTGATCGCCATGCAAGAAGAGCTGAACCAGTTCACCAGGAATGATGTATGGTACCTCGTGGAACGTCCCAAATCTCAGCACGTTATTGGAACCAAATGGGTGTTCAATAACAAGACGGACGAGGACCACAACGTTGTGAGGAACAAGGCGCGACTCGTTGCCAAAGGCTACTGCCAAGAGGAAGGAATCGACTTTGACGAGACCTTCGCTCCAGTGGCACGGCTTGAAGCTATCAGATTGTTTCTAGCCTATGCAGCAACCAAGAAGTTTAAGGTCTATCAAATGGATGTGAAGAGCACATTCCTCAACGGTGAACTCAAGGAAGAAGTGTATGTGGAGCAGCCACCGGGTTTCGAGCAACGAGACAAGGTGTATCGCTTGAAGAAAGCTCTATATGGGTTGAAGCAAGCTCCCAGAGCTTGGTATGATACACTTTCTCAATTCCTAGTGGATAATGGATTTCACAAAGGAAAGATAGATCGAACCCTTTTCACAATCAACCATGGAGAGGATATGCTATGGGTTCAGATCTACGTAGACGACATCATATTTGGATCGCCAAACCAGTCGCTTAGCGAGAAGTTTGGAGAGCTGATGAAGACCAAATATGAGATGTCAATGATTGGCTTGATGAGCTGCTTTCTAGGTCTTCAAGTGAAGCAGCAGGATGATGGTATCTTCATCAATCAAGCGAAGTACACAAGAGATATGCTTGCTAAGTTCGGTATTCAACATGCTAAAGCTGTGAAGATCCCAATGAATACCAACTGGAAGATGGAGCCAGACGAAGAGGGAAAATCTGTGAATGCTACAGATTATCGTGCTCTTATTGGATCCCTCCTATATCTCACTGCAAGTAGGCCAGATATTACTTTTGCAGTTGGAGTCTGCGCTCGCTTCCAAAGCAACCCCAAGCACAGCAATCTTGAAGCTGCCAAAAGGATTCTTCGATATTTGAAGGGCACTGTCAACATGGGTTTGTGGTATCCAGCGGAGGACAATTTGGAGCTCACTGGATACTCCGATGCTGACTATGGAGGGTGCCGAGTCGATAGGAAGTCAACTTCGGGCACATGTCAGTTCTTGGGAAGCAAGCTGATCTCGTGGTTCTCAAAGAAGCAAACAAGCGTAGCTACTTCAACAACTGAAGCTGAATGCATGGCCGCTGGAAGCTGTTGTTCTCAAATCCTATGGCTTCGTCAACAGTTGAAGGACTACAAAGTTGAAGTGAATGAAATTCCGATCTTCTGCGACAACAACAGTGCCATATGTATTTCGCAGAATCCAGTGCTTCACACCAGATGCAAGCACGTGGAAATCCGACATCACTTCATTCGAGATCATGTCGAGAAGAAGGATATCAAGCTCGAGAAAATTCATACCGATCTCCAGCGAGCAGATATCCTCACCAAGCCTCTAGCTGAGTCTCGTTTCAACTAGCTATGCATTGAATTAGGGTTATTAGACCCTGGTGAAGAATGCTAGATCCAGGATGCACGAAGGAGTGATCGCTAGTTTTTCGTAGCGTCACTCGCTTCGGATCTTCACCAACTCAAGCGAGTCACTTCAAAATCTCACTCGCTTGAAGAAGGAGAAACAAGGTGGAGTAAGGTGGAGTGTTGGAAGATGTTCCCTACCCGCTTACAGGAATTATTAAGCCATTGGTTAAGGGGGAACTATTGTTTGCTCCCGGAGCAAGCTACTTCCAAAGCGAGCAAGGAAAGCTGCTACCTAGCCTAGTATTCCTAGCGAGTGGGTATAAATACTCGCAAGTGCCGTTTCTAGTAACGGTTGTGGGGTCTTGTATCGGGCCTTCCCACGTAAAAATGGTGAAAGCTTAGGCAGGGCTGGCACCTAGACCTTGTGTCCTCTTCCCATCTTTCCGCCGAAGAGGAGCAAGTCTTCTCATCTCCTTCATCGTGGATAAATGTCCATTCCTTACTCACTCTTTACTGAGTTGAGCTGCCGGATGTCTATCCATTCCCCTCTCACTTTGAATTTTGCATCGCCTCAATTTGCCCAAGCTTGGGTCAAAGCGAGTCGATTGCAAGTTCATTCTGTAGCATGTAGGAGGATGCTTGAAGGTTTACCTTTTTCTACAAAAGGTTGCAGGGCTGGTGACATGCTTCTGCGTAAAATACGAGATTGTCTTGTCAGAGCATTCTCATTGTCATCCTGTCCATTTCTGCTCTGAGATAAGGACTTGTACTCATCCCCCATTCATCGTGAATATGTACACTTACGTGAAACTCCCCTCTGGGTTGTAGTAAGCTTGTGTACTATATTCATTTTCTCCCTCATTCACTTCGATGGAGGACTCTCTAATTTGTAGAGGAAGATGAATGCCATGAAGATTAATGCCAAGAAGTTGAATTACCAATTAGGTAGCATCAACAAGCTTCAAAGCAAACAAGTGGATTCTACAATCTGAAGTCCAAATCAAATGAAGTCATCAAATAGTGGTATCAATCTCCTACGAAGTGAGATTGACTGGTAAGCGTTTCAATTTTAAGTACACTAAGTGAGCTGAAGCGTGCTAGAAACCTTCACTCACTATGTGGAAAATATGAAATGAATTTGACACAAATACAAAGAGGAAAACACTCTTGTTTATCCTCGAAGTATGTACGTCAGAAACATTTTAAATTTAAGTAAAGAAATTCAGTTTCTTATTCTAGTCGCTTCCGATGGCCAAGCGAGTGCTACGTCACTCAAAGCTAGTCATCGCAAGCGAGTGCTGAACAGTCACGTGAAGCGAGTACTCCGCAAGCGAGTGGATGCTAAAGCGGCTACACTCGAAGCAAGCGGATACGTAGCGAAGCGTATGAGCTGTCAGCACTCGAGTGCCTATTTTACTTTCTGCCAAGCATTTAATGCAGCGGAACGTAGAAGAAGAAACGACAGGCGCGTGGACGTCAAAGCCGAGGAAAGCGGGAAAAACCGCACACAATCCAGCCGTCGAATCTAAACCGTCTCTAAATCTCAACCGCTGGATTGACTACTATTGGAAGAGACGAATCAAAAGCTGCCACGTGGCCACGTCAAACCAAATTGGCGGTTCACTTTTCCAGTGATGACGCCGGACACGTCAGATCCATCACCGAAGATCCGCCGCCCCTGCACAGGATCTTGGAAGATATTACTGTCTTGCCCCTGCCTCGTCAGCCGAACCCTAGTTCTATATATATGGAACACCAAAGGCTGCAGAAAAATTTCACAAGTCTCAAAACTACCATTTTAGTGAAACCTCTGCACCTCTGAAATCTCAAACCTAAAATCCCTCAAAGCCTCTCACAACCTTCAATATTAGCCATTCTCGTGCTTAGATCTGCAACCTCTGCAACTCACGAGTCTCAACCCTTACACTGTTAAAATCTCGTTTCAAAACTTCCCAAATCTCACCATGGGCAAAAAGCTGAGTACAGAAACAATGGAGCAATTCATGACGAAGGTAGACAAGCACATCAACGTCGAGCCCCATCTCGACCCAATTGTCATCGAGAGAAAGGGCCTCTTCCGTAGAGCCGTGACCACGGCCGGTCTTTGGAAGTTTGTAACGTTGATTCCGACGAAGGTCTTGGCAAAGGCAGTGGGAGAGCTACTTCTGAACTTGAAGAAGGAACAAAACACAACATCATTTATAGATCCACAAACCCGGAAGCCTGTGGAAGTGGACTTGAACGAGCTCATCAGCGTGTTCGATTTGCCAAGGGAAGGAGGAGATTCCCTGTTGGATTTGGGATTCTCGGCCGAAGACCAATATGGTCGTTTCGCCGTCGACAAAGCAGAACCAAACTTCAGAGTGGCCAGCATTTGTTCAAATTTGAAGGCCCCTTACAACCTCATCTGCGAACTCTTTACGAAGAGCATCGCATGCTATGTCGGATCCCTAGAGACGCTGTCGGAAACAAAACTGATCGGTACCACCATGATCGTCGACAGCCTCACTGGAACTAAATTCAACTGGCACGGGTGGTTTCTCAAACAAATCTACGAGGCTGCTGAAGATTTTGCATTTGTACCAGGAACTGCAAACAAGATTCTCCGCAAAGGGAAGTTGAAATTCTTCTCAAGACTATCCGTCGTGTTGGAGTTGATGTTTCCGGAGAAAAGATGGCCGGATTCCGACACGACCATATACAACAAGCAGACAATCTTCTACGAAAAATGGAAGAAAACAAAGATACCAATGGATCAGGGACATCTAGTTGTAGAAGTGCCCGCAGCAACGCCAGTTGCGAAAGCACAAGCTGAAGCTCCCCAAGCAAAGCGAGCCGCTTCACCTCTGAAGCAAGCGGCTGCAAAGCAAGGGAAGAAGAAATTGAAGCAAGTCACTTCACCTGTCCAAGGAAGCGAGGCGGTGGAGAAGCCGCTTGAGGACACTGAAGTTAACAAATCCCAATCATCATCTACTAAAGCTATCCAAATCCCTGAAACCCAGCAAACTCAGCCAGCCACAAAACCCATCCATATCCCTGAAACCCCTGAAGCTACATCATTCCAATCCCCTTCAACATCGGCAGAAACAGCCGATACAGCCCATACATCCATAATTCCCCAGTTCCAAATCCCCAAAACCCCCTCACAGGTGGATGCTCTCAAAAGATACAAGAGAGACAGAGAGCAAGCAGCTGAAACCCTCAGAACCCGCTATCCGTCAGTGCCTATGTCAGACGACTTCTTCACCAAGATAGTCGATTTCTTGACATACGTCACCTACCGCGGCACAGAGTTTTACAAAGTTTTCAAGCTCCTGGAGGCCTTCTCAAAGGAAGATCTCATCCAGATGGAAGGAAAGCTCCTGGACTTCATCGGTGAAAATGGCTTTCATACATTTCTCACTGGAACCAGCTTCTGGGATAAGCTGGACGCAAAAGTAAAGCGTGCCTATCCGGACGCTAATGTCCCTGAGCACACTCTGACCATTCATGAGAAGAAACTAATGAGGGATCACGCAGAGGAGGTGGAGGTTAAGGAGGCGGAGATCTCAAGTATACAAAGCGAGATCACCAAAAAGAAGATGGAGTTGGAAGAGAAGGAGAAGGCGCTGGAGGCGCAAATGAAGCTAGTGAATGATCACACAAAATCAATCAACGAACTCAAGGGCTCGCGTGACGCAGAAAGGAGCCGCTTGAGAGAGGTGAATACCAAGCTTGTCACAGTTGGTAAAGAGAAGGAGGCATTGAAGAAAGAGGTGAAGAAGTTGAAGGAAGCAGTAGAGAAGAGAGATGAAGAAGTGATAAGAAAAGGGAGTGAGCTGATAAGCACCAAAAAGACCCTCGACTTACTTCAAACTAAACTGAAGGAACTCAAAGAAGAGAGTGACATTGACAAGAAAGAATTGGAGAGTCGAAGGAGGAGTGCTCAAGCTCTTGATTTACAGAGTGCCAAGCTCTCAATTCTGCTAAAGACAGTCAAAGAATTGGGTGAATTGTACACCGAGAAGGTAGCTGCAGGTGCCGAATTCCATCTCTCTCTCAATCAGAGAGAGAGATCGCTTGAAACCTTGGAGGCAGAACTTCAAGCAGCACAGGATTTCTGGTACTTCAACCTGCAAGAGCAAAAGAAGGATATGAAGAGAGAAATTGAAGCGGAGGTGGAGGCTCGTTTCAGAAGACTAGAGCCTTTGGAAAGAATGATGAGATCTGTAGTTGAGAGAGAAAAGCAATGTGAATATTTGCTGGAAGAAATCTCGATCAAAACAGCAGGAATGGTACTGTCGGAAGAACAAGTCTTCGCGACACGAACAGAAAGACAATCGTCCCAACCCCTGGCAGTGATGATGCCAAAAAGGGGGAAGGGATGGTACTGAAAAATACCAATCTCTTGGAACCACAAGGTGGAGTAATTGGTGCGTTTGAAGTAGAAAGATTGTTGGAAGAAGGTAGTGGTACCAGAGAAGAGGAGAAGGAGGCAAAGCTTGCCAAGAAAGGCAAAGAAAAGCTCACAGAGGAAGAACTAATGAAGAAGCCCGAGGAACCTCGCAGGCCACTTGAAGAAAAAGTGCTGGCTTCTTCTATCGCACGACATCCTCCAGTTACGGTGTTAACCAAGGAGGAAAGGCGGAAGCAAGCGGAGGAAAACGAAGCCACAGCCAGGCAGTCGGAGCTAGGAAGGTTAACTCTTGCAGGTGCTTCGAGTTCCAATGCGCATACTTCAGCCGCCGCAAGTGCTGCACTCACCTTGGCAACTGAAGAAGTCACTTCATCTGCAATTGTCGCTTCAAGTGCAACCACAAAGAAGGACATGCCGCCTCCCCCACCACCAAAGCAAATAGTGAAGCGAACTGCTCCAGAAACTATAAGAGATGATTCAGCTACCAAGCGCCAAAAGGTCGAGAAGGCAGTTGCTTCAAGGGCAGAGAAGGACGAGAGAAAAGGGAAGAGAAGAGATGTAGGAAGGGATGAAGCACAGAAGGAAAAGAGGATAAAGGCAAAGCGACTGCAAGTCATTGACGACCGGATTGAGGAACACTTCAATGAAGTGAGACTCATCCAGTCCGTCTTAGTCCGAAGTGCCTTTGTTCCGGTCATACCAGAGGAGTCCGATGCATGCCTAGCTCAGGCTATGATCGATACATGTCACGAGACTGCTAAAGAGATGATTAACTCTGGTCGCTACCCTCTCAAAGAGGAACGCAATTACATTCGGAAGCAACTCAACCAGAAGCTTCCTATCTGGAGCGGCGAGTCAGGAAAGAAGTTCAAAACGGTCATGGCACAGATGTCCAGCCGGTCGGAAGAGGAGTTGACTGTGCGCAGAAATGAGCACCCAGATGCCCGTGAGATTGAGCAATTCATCCCTGACGAATTACTCGAGCAATGGCTACATTACAAAGAGAAATTTATCAAAGCATACTACTATTGGGAGGTAGTGCCATTGCAGACCAAATGCTCAAGGGTCAGTGCGCTCAACAACTTTCTTAGTGCCTATGATGAGAAGTTCAGGCGACAGGTCTTCACTCTTGCACAGCTTGCAGAGCCCATGCCGTTAATTATCAAGGTACCAGCCAAGAAGGAATTTCCTATGCCATTCCTACCTGGCACCAGTGTCCCCAATCTCAGCATCATCGACGCTGAGGTGGATGAAACCTTCTAACTGGAAGAGACTTGGAGGAGGCCAAGTATCCACAGTGTTGATTCGCTGGAAGCAAAGGTTTTCAGTGCATACACCATACCAGAAGAAATGATTGCGAAGGATTTGGAGACAGAGGAAGAAGAGAAGGAAATGGAAGTGACGAAGGGAAAGGAGGATGACAGGGAAGGAACTGCAGGAAACCTTTGAGTTTCAAGTTCCTTATATATTTTGTGAACTGCTTGTTCATCTATCAAATTTCAATTTCTGTCAAAATTTGTCATTTACCTGCTTTGTGAATGACCTTACCTTTTGCTACAAACTCAAATAATTTAACCGAAAAAAAAAAGGGAAAGGAACTTAAAAATTTACAAACGAAGCTGCAAAGGAAGCAGTCGCTTGGAGTTCCCTTCACGGTTAAATAGGCTGGAACTTTCTAAGTCTTAGCCTTTGGGTTTTGGCATCATCAAAAAGGGGGAAATTGTTGGGAAATGTTATGGACCAATTTGTTAAGGGGGAACTATGTGGGATACTTGATAAACGAAGTCATTTGTTTTGATTGGATCCCAAAACCCCAAGTGTCCAACTCCCAAGTGACCCACTTTGATGTAGTTAATAGGTTAGAATTTTCTAAGCCTACTCTGTTAGGATGGCTCTTTAATTTTTGCTTAGATTATAGGCTTCAAGAGTTCAAGTGAAGGCCACTCACTTGAGTGTGTTTTCCAGAGAGAAGCAAACCTAGCAAACTGAAGTGAAGCGTGTCGAAGAACAGTGTAGCGAAGCGATCGCTACAGTAGATTCGAAGTGAGTCTGCCAAAGCGAAGCTAAGCGAGCGCTACAGTTCAAAGCCAAAGCGAAGCGAAGCAAGCGCTACAGTTCAAAGCCAAAGCGAAGCGAAGCAAGCGCTACAGTGAAGAGTCAAAGCTAGTCAACTCTAGTCAGCAGTTTCCAAAGCAGTCACTAGGGAATTTTATTTCCCGAAACGGCTTACTACAGAATGACTACGAAGTGACTCAACTAAAGCGGACGCTACAACTTCAAAGCGAAGCGAGCCACTACCTACCAGAAAGCGACAGCGCGACTCCCGCCCATATTTTGAACTCCAGTCAACATGAGATCGTAGCATTAATTACGAGATCTCCACGTGTCGAAAGCGGAATGGAGCGGAAGAGTTCACTGGCAGGCCGACAAAGGCGCCGCAACAGTACTGGCTCGCTCCAGTTACTGTTAACCTTGTAAGTTAGCCATTTTTGGCAAAATGCCAAAACTGGACGTCTGAAAAAGGTGCCAGCCTGCGCAAGTACTGTCGAGAGGAGGAGGGACAAGGCCACCAACCAAGCAACGGATCTCAGCCAACCCTCCGCTTATAAATAGTGAAGGATGAAGACGAAGAAGAGTAGAACACTATTTTGAGCATTCAAGCGCATACAGCAAACAAACACTCCCAAGCCTTCGAGCAAATCTTCGAGTCTTTGTTACCAAGTGTTCTCCGAGTTTCCAGTTCATCGGAACTCGTCTTCACAACCTTCACACATAGAGTCTAAGCCCACTTCAAATATCCAAGCTTAGAAGAAGAGCTCTAGCCTACTTTGCATCTACTGTAAAGAGCTCTTCATAGTGTGTTCGTCAACCAAAAACCCTAAACTCTGTCTGTTAGGTTTTTGAGTGTTGTCGTTAGGTTGTCCAGATCCAAGGCTCTTCTTTAATCGATTGAAGAAGCCTCGATCATAGAGTCTAGATCCAAGCTTGCACTTACATCGTTTGTGTGAAGCTCGATCGAAGCTAGGCTGTAAGGAGAGCCCGTAATCTCCCTGTGGTGTTTTGACTGAAGCAAGTGAAGCTTCCAGTCTTTGTTAGGTTTGTGTAGTGAACCCGCAATCACTACGTCAGTCGTTTGATCCAGGCGAGTGAAGCCCGATCTCGACCAGGTTTTTGAAGGACCCGCAACCTTCATGTTCTTGAGTGAAGAGAACAGTTGCCGTCGTGCAACAAGTGGACGTAGGAGCTTTATCTCCGAACCACTATAAATCTTCGTGTCGTATCTCTCTAACCCTTATCTCTTTACTATATTCGATTATTCATTGCACGTGCATTTAAACAAACATACTTGATTCTTTAATTACTAGGAAAGATTTAGCTCACCAAATTCCGCACACGAGTAAAGACTCCCTCTTGATCAAGTACTCACTTCGGTCAAGCAGGCAAGCTACATACTCTAGATCCAGCTTTAGCTCGGTCTTAAGTTTCAAGTGAGCTCTTTACTTGTCACTCTGAGTTAAGGGATTTGAAGTTGAAAAACTTCAAAATACGTATTCACTCCCCCCCCCCCCTCTACGTATTTTTCCTATTAACAAACCGGGACCAACAAAAACTATGCGCACAACTAAACACCAATCAAAATCCCCCACACTTAGACCTTTGCTTGTCCTCAAGCAATATAAAAACGAAATAAACAATAGACTCAAGTATTGTGAACTATATAGGCCTCAAAACTTTTCGAAAACAAACTCTCATGGTCATGATCAAAACTATGCGCACAACCTTAGCATCAATCAACACAATCTATTCAACTAATTCAAAATATACTAATCCATCAAAGAACACTCCCCAACATGTGAAATTTTATATATGAAAGTGAACACTCAACTCTCTCAAAGAAAAAAATGTATAAGATAATGCACATCATAGGGTTCACTCAATATCAATGCAATGCAACATGTTTACCATAGGCTTGCCTTCAATCTCAACATCTCCACCTAACGTAATACTTACAAATTAGGATCAAAAAGGTCTTTATATAAGCTTGTAATGTAGGGACATTGGTTAAGGTAGGGAAAGTATAGGCTAAGTGACTCAAATAAATCTAAATCATCAACTTCTTTTCAACTCCAACCAAAGTATGGTTTTTAATCTCCATCTTCTACCATCCAACACACCAAATACAAACTCAAAGATGCTAAAATATCAACTATACAAATCAAAGCTAACTATCCCCTTATGCTTATATTCTTATTCTTTCTTTCTTTTTTTCTTTTTTTTCCTAGAGCTCAACTAATAAATGTTCTTTCTAATGTTGAACAAAGGCTCTATTTTTTTCTCATCTTTTTTTTTTTCTTTTCTTTTTTTTCTAAGCTCATAGGGATAGCTAACTATACTTAAACAAGCATCTAAAATTTCTTCTCTTCCTTCTTCACCACAACCAAATTTTTCTGTTCAACTCCTTCCATATCACCAACAATAAATACTAAGGATACCCATAACCATCCAAACCTCCTGTCATCCGGTTTTACAAAGAACGGCTAACAAAGGCTCAAAAGGGGTAAACAAAGGTTTATGAACAAGGTTAGTGTATAGGGATCATGTGGCTAAAGAAAGATGGCCTAAGATCATCTCCTAGTTCGTAAATATACTAAGGTCTTGATGGAGAAACAAGGCAAGTTCTAGAAACAACGAAGCATGCATGATCACTCAATCAAAGAATAGGCATAAATATGCACAAATAGCTCAATTCTCACTGGTTCAAACTAACTAGTTCCCGACATCATAGCATACTTCAAATTCAATGAATAAAATGCGTCGCTTCGCCAAGGTTCCATGCATAATAAAGATCATGAATTTTTCTCCAAAAATCAATAAAAATTTTCTATCATCGGCCAAATCCACAATACTATCATCACATGCTCATTTGACTCAATTAACTCCTAAGACTCAACAAAATTAAACACATCATGCCAAAGTTTCAAATACCCCCCCCCCCCCCACACTTAAAATCAAGCAATGACCTCATTGCGAGAAAATAAAAAGGAAGGGATAGAAGGAACTTATCGCACAATGTCGACCAACACACTTGAAATCCTGAGAAATTCCAAATAGTACCTACAAAACAAACACAAAACACAATACCAAAGCGTAAAATCGAGCAAAATAAAGAAATCAAAATAAAAGACTCAAAGCAAAACCAAAAAGACACAATTTAAGACTACGATTAATTGAAAGGACTTCGGAACCGGGGATCATCCCAACGAGGATCATGAAGGCCAAAAGCGAGTTTGACTAGAATTGAAGAGGGCTACCATAAGTTTGGCCGATCGTCCAGAATTCATTAAGGAATCTGGCCGATCGGCCAGAATAGATACTGACCAAGAAACGTTTGCACAGTTTTGGCCGATCGTCCAGAATCCCGAAGGAAATCTGGCCGATCGGCCAGATCAGCCACTGGGTGTCCGACGCCTATTCCTGCAAAAACACACAAACTATACGAAAAATCAAATATTAAAAATAAATACTACGAAAAATAGAAATAATAATTTTTTTTTTTTTTTATATACGTGGGTTACCTCCACCAAGCGCTTGTTTAACGTCATTAGCTAGACGAAGGATGTGATCAACCAAAGCCCGTAGCACCGAGCGACGTTTTGATGCTCCTTGCTACACACTCACACTCCCTTCTCGAACTATCTCGAAGGTCAAGGACATGGCCATCATCAACTCTCGACTCCCCCACACTTAGTTCGAACTCCTCCTCAAACATCTTCGAGCCAGACTCTGCAAGAAAACATGATTCACAAATGGTGAGGTTAAAAAGAAAAGAGTTAATGACCACTTCCTCATTCGATGCATGTGTCGAGCTTTCCTCGTCCACTTCATCTTCCTCCTCCAAATTCCCTAGATATTGCTCGATTATATCCTCTTCCTCATCCACACAACTAAAGAATTCGTCATCTTCAATGGTCTCTTCATCTTCAATGAATTCTTCAAAGGATGCTTCCTTGTTAAAAATCTCACAAATATTTTCCTCAACACAAGGGTTAGCAAGCTTAACATAAGAGCATAAACGAAAAGATGAAGTAGGAATAGAAGGTGAGTTCCCAAATACCGAAAATGTTACCGAACCTCCCTCACCCGCCATGCTCAATGTGCCGGTACCTACGTCAATTCGAGCTCGAGTAGTGGCCATGAATGGTCGTCCCAATAAAAGTTGATGTCCGGTTGCACTCTTAGCTCCTTTGCCTTCATGAAGCACAACAAAGTCGGTGACGACTCGAATTCCACCAACTAAGACAGTGACATCTTCCACAACTCCCAAAGGACTGCTCACGGTGCCGTCTGCTAACTCAATGCGCATGTCGGTAGCTCGAAGGACTCTTGAGTTCATCTTCTCGAAAATAGAATACGGCATTAGGTTCACCGCAGCTCCTAAATCCATCAATCCCGAAACGGTCTCTCCGCTGTCTAAAATAATACTCAAGTCGAAACCTCCCGGATCCCCTCGTTTAGGAAATGAATTGATAGGCTTGGGGTCCTTTGTCTCCTTCTTCACGATACTCCGAATAGGTGGAACATACGGGTTGAGCATTTGCTTCTTGTTCTTCACTCTACTCGGGAATGGAATAGGGGGAACGTACGGATCGGGCGTCTTGTGGAGATCGGGAACATCCTTCTTATCATCCTCGGACTCCGTGTACTGTTCGTCGGTTTTGGCCGATCGGCCAAAGTCAAGGTGACTTGGCCGATCGTCCAGATTGGACGCTGTGCTCTCGCGCATGTTGAAGGGTTTGGCCGAGCGGCCAGATTCTGGCCGACCGGCCAGATCACCTCCTGGACGAACTTGGCCGAAGGGTGTTGCCGGGGTTCTCGGGTCGTTCCATCGAGGGCTCGGGCCCCGTCTATCTCCCATGGGCCCTTGAGGAGGCATCGGAACTCCATTGCGTTGTAACACCGTGATTGCATGAGCTTGGTGAGACGGAACGGGAGGAACATATGGAGGATATGGGGCTTGCACCTCGTTGGCTTGTTGTGGTTGAATCCCTTGGCTCGGAATTCGCCCCGGTTGTTGCATCAGGTGCATGGAACTAGAAATTTGGCCAATGGCCAACTCAAGCCTCTTTATGTTTGCATCAAGCGCATGGAGACGATCCTCATCGACGGGTGGCTTTTGTGGAGGTCCTTGAGGACGAGAATTTGGGTATGATGGTGGTGGTGTAGGAGTAGGTTGAGGGGGGTAGTATGGAGGTGGTGGATAGTAGGGATTTGGAGGATATTGAGGAGGAGGATAATATGGTGGAGGTTGAGAGTTGTAGGGATTTTGAGGAGGGTAGGGGTTATTATATGGAGAGGGGCGACGATATTGAAAATTCGGGTTCGTACCTTGCCCTTGGGGTGGTGGCATGTACCCTTGGGCAGCATATACATTGGCTCCTCCTTCATAAGTGGGTGCTCCCATGTTATGGCAAACCTCCTTGATGTGTCCCAACTCTCCACAAATCTCGCATTTGTCCGGCTTCCTCTCTTCCTCCTTCGGGGCCGGTGCACTTTGCTTAATCTTCAAGTTCTTGAGATCCCTATACATGTCGGCAATTTGCTTCTTCAAATCGGGGCTCATCGAGATTGCACTCGCCTCCACTTTCCTTGGCCTAGCTGATTTTTGTTGAGAACTCGCAGCGAGCGTCTCAAATATGGTCTGCAACTCGTCAGCTGTCTTGACCGCTATGTTGCCTCCGGCCGAACTGTCCACCATGAACTGACAAGTCTGGTTGAGGGCGTCGTAGAAATACTGCCAAAGCAACTCCGGTGCCATTTGATGATGAGGGCACTGTTGAAGTAGCTCTTGGAACCTCTCCCATGCTTCGTGAAATGGCTCATCGTTGTCTTGGGAGAAATTCATAATCTTTGACCGCACCTCTTGAGTCTTGCGGTTCGGGTAGTACTTGAGCATGAACTTCTCGCACATCGCATTCCATGTGGTGA
This sequence comes from Thymus mandschuricus, assembly GCA_029379335.1. Lineage (NCBI taxonomy): Eukaryota > Viridiplantae > Streptophyta > Magnoliopsida > Lamiales > Lamiaceae > Thymus > Thymus mandschuricus. Next base: position 10,767,851 of record CM057078.1, read on the forward strand.
GAGAGTTGGCCGGGAGCGCCAAATACCACGATTTTGCTCGATCCTTCAAGGTGTACGGGAAGCACTTCATCTTCAGATTGTCCTCCGTGAGTCCCGAAAGTGGGAAAGTCTGAACCACCGTGCAAAACTCTCGGATGAACGTCAAGGCATCTTCGTTGGGCAGCCCGTGGTAGGATGGGAGCAACGCCATGTGGTGAGGTTTAAGCTCATGATTCCTGACCGCTTCCGTCAGGACAATCGCCGAAGTGGTGGCTGTGAATGTGGGGCGAGCAAAATCGCCCATGACTCTAGCTGCCATGGCTTCGGGCTCTGCAAACAACAAGACTAAACCAAAGTCTTGAGAATCAATCTCCTCCTTCTCCTTCGCAGCTAAAATCGCTTTCCTTTGATGGATGTTGTCGAAGTAGGGCGCTAAACTCCTTTGAAGACTTCGGCGACCATGCATAAACAACACTCAACAAAAGGGTTAAACGCACCGAGTGGGAGAAACAAGAAAATCGAAGAAACACAAATAAAAATAAAAATAAAGCAAATAAAAATACTACACAATAAATCGCCTAAAGTTTTCCCCGGCAACGGCGCCAAAATTTGTTTCACCAAAAAGTGTTCGCAATAGACGAAATCTATCGTAGCACTAGCAAGTAAAACCTAAGTATCGAATCTCAAGGAAAACTTAACAGGGCAATTAATTATGTCGTAAAACCTAATCTAGCCTAAATCTAGGAAAGCAAGTAAAGAAGATTTTTAGGGGTTTTTGTTTTAAATCCTAGGCAAATAAAATAAATCAAAGCAATAAATAAAAGCGAGTAAATAACTAATCTAAGAACGAGGAAATAAATCAAGAATTAAACTAAGAAAGCGATTAATCTACCTAGGCAAGAATCGAAAGGAAAGCAATAAAGAAAGCAATAAACAAAGCATAAACTACTCTAGACATGATGAATAAAATCTGGAAATTAAAAGTCTAATTAATCTAACTATGAAAGCTTTGAAAAAACGAGAGAATCAAAACTAGAAAAACGAATCTAAATTTTAAACTAGAAATCGAAAGAACGAAATTAAAACTAAGCAAATTAAACGAAGCAATTAAGAGAACGAATCTAAAACTAAAGCAAAGCAATTAAAGCAAATAATCGAAAGCAATAAAAGAACTTATGAGAATTAAATGAAGACGAAGAACGCGAATTAAATAAAGAAGTCTTGAATTAAACGAACTAAGAATCCGGATCCGAACAAACTAAAGCTAATCTAGAGAATTTTAGTGCTGAAAAATAAAGCTAACTAATGCTAAAAATTGATACAAATTCGTCCCAAAGTACTAGTATTTATAATAGGAAGAAAACCTAATTAAATAAGGAAACAACAGCCGGACGCCGACTTCTGGCCGATCGGCCAGATGCTGAAGGAATTCTGGCCGGTCGGCCAGATCAGAAACTGCTAAACACGCACATAAGTACTTGGCCGGTCGGCCAGATTGCTAAGGAAATCTGGCCGATCGGCCAGATCAGGTGCTGGCACGTTCGTGCGCGACTCTCTTGTTTCGGCCGTATCTTCCTCATCCGAACTCCAAATTGACCTCCGTTTTCGCCTATGTGCTCCTATCCAACCCCTCTTCGATATAATGCTTTCATTACATCCAAAATGAATCTTCAATAAAATCATGAGGGATTAGAACTCGCGGTCAATGATTGCTCAACAACCTTTCTTCTCGTTTTCTTCTCGTTTCCGCCCTTTTCATCCTACAAATACCAAAAACTCCAAACAAACGAATCATAGCCAAAAGACACACTAAAAGACACAAAACACAATGAAAACGAACACGAAAACACAACGAAAAACCTAACAACTAAACACCAATCAAAATCCCCCACACTTAGACCTTTGCTTGTCCTCAAGCAATATAAAAACGAAATAAACAATAGACTCAAGTATTGTGAACTATATAGGCCTCAAAACTTTTCGAAAACAAACTCTCATGGTCATGATCAAAACTATGCGCACAACCTTAGCATCAATCAACACAATCTACTCAACTAATTCAAAATATACTAATACATCAAAGAACACTTCCCAACATGTGAAATTTTATATATGAAAGTGAACACTCAACTCTCTCAAAGAAAAAAATGTATAAGATAATGCACATCATAGGGTTCACTCAATATCAATGCAATGCAACATGTTTACCATAGGCTTGCCTTCAATCTCAACATCTCCACCTAATGTAATACTTACAAATTAGGATCAAAAAGGTCTTTATATAAGCTTGTAATGGAGGGACATTGGTTAAGGTAGGGAAAGTATAGGCTAAGTGACTCAAATAAATCTAAATCATCAACCTCTTTTCAACTCCAACCAAAGTATGGTTTTTAATCTCCATCTTCTACCATCCAACACACCAAATACAAACTCAAAGATGCTAAAATATCAACTATACAAATCAAAGCTAACTATCCCCTTATGCTTATATTCTCATTCTTTCTTTCTTTTTTTCTTTTTTTTCCTAGAGCTCAACTAATAAATGTTCTTTCTAATATTGAACAAAGGCTCTATTTTTTTCTCATCTTTTTTTTTTCTTTTCTTTTTTTTCTAAGCTCATAGGGATAGCTAACTATACTTAAACAAGCATCTAAAATTTCTTCTCTTCCTTCTTCACCACAACCAAATTTTTCTGTTCAACTCCTTCCATATCACCAACAATAAATACTAAGGATACCCATAACCATCCAAACCTCCTGTCATCCGGTTTTACAAAGAACGGCTAACAAAGGCTCAAAAGGGGTAAACAAAGGTTTATGAACAAGGTTAGTGTATAGGGATCATGTGGCTAAAGAAAGATGGCCTAAGATCATCTCCTAGTTCGTAAATATACTAAGGTCTTGATGGAGAAACAAGGCAAGTTCTAGAAACAACGAAGCATGCATGATCACTCAATCAAAGAATAGGCATAAATATGCACAAATAGCTCAATTCTCACGGGTTCAAACTAACTAGTTCCCGACATCATAGCATACTTCAAATTCAATGAATAAAATGCGTCGCTTCGCCAAGGTTCCATGCATAATAAAGCTCATGAATTTTTCTCCAAAAATCAATAAAAATTTTCTATCATCGGCCAAATCCACAATATTATCATCACATGCTCATTTGACTCAATTAACTCCTAAGACTCAACAAAATTAAACACATCATGCCAAAGTTTCAAATACCCCCCCCCCCCCACACTTAAAATCAAGCAATGACCTCATTGCGAGAAAATAAAAAGGAAGGGATAGAAGGAACTTATCGCACAATGTCGACCAACACACTTGAAATCCTGAGAAATTCCAAATAGTACCTATAAAACAAACACAAAACACAATACCAAAGCGTAAAATCGAGCAAAATAAAGAAATCAAAATAAAAGACTCAAAGCAAAACCAAAAAGACACAATTTAAGACTACGATTAATTGAAAGGACTTCGGAACCGGGGATCATCCCAACGAGGATCATGAAGGCCAAAAGCGAGTTTGACTAGAATTGAAGAGGGCTACCATAAGTTTGGCCGATCGTCCAGAATTCATTAAGGAATCTGGCTGATCGGCCAGAATAGATACTGGCCAAGAAACGTTTGCACAGTTTTGGCCGATCGTCCAGAATCCCTAAGGAAATCTGGCCGATCGGCCAGATCAGCCACTGGGTGTCCGACGCCTATTCCTGCAAAAACACACAAACTATACGAAAAATCAAATATTAAAAATAAATACTACGAAAAATAGAAATAATAATTTTTTTTTTTTTAAAATACGTGGGTTGCCTCCCACCAAGCGCTTGTTTAACGTCATTAGCTAGACGAAGGATGTGATCAACCAAAACCCGTAACACCGAGCGACGTTTTGATGCTCCTTGCTACACACTCACACTCCCTTCTCGAACTATCTCGAAGGTCAAGGACGTGGTCATCATCAACTCTCGACTCCCCCACACTTAGTTCGAACTCCTCCTCAAACATCTTCGAGCCAGACTCTGTAAGAAAACATGATTCACAAATGGTGAGGTTAAAAAGAAAAGAGTTAATGACCACTTCCTCATTCGATGCATGTGTCGAGCTTTCCTCGTCCACTTCATCTTCCTCCTCCAAATTCCCTAGATATTGCTCGATTATATCCTCTTCCTCATCCACACAACTAAAGAATTCGTCATCTTCAATGGTCTCTTCATCTTCAATGAATTCTTCAAAGGCTGCTTCCTTGTTAAAAATCTCACAAATATTTTCCTCAACACAAGGGTTAGCAAGCTTAACATAAGAGCATAAATGAAAAGATGAAGTAGGAATAGAAGGTGAGTTCCCAAATACAGAAAATGTTACCGAACCTCCCTCACCCGCCATGCTCAATGTGCCGGTACCTACGTCAATTCGAGCTCGAGTAGTGGCCATGAATGGTCGTCCCAATAAAAGTAGATGTCCGGTTGCACTCTTAGCTCCTTTGCCTTCATGAAGCACAACAAAGTCGGTGACGACTCGAATTCCACCAACTAAGACAGTGACATCTTCCACAACTCCCAAAGGACTGCTCACGGTGCCGTCTGCTAACTCAATGCGCATGTCGGTAGCTTGAAGGACTCTTGAGTTCATCTTCTCGAAAATAGAATACGGCATTAGGTTCACCGCAGCTCCTAAATCCATCAATCCCGAAACGGTCTCTCCGCTGTCTAAAATAATACTCAAGTCGAAACCTCCCGGATCCCCTCGTTTAGGAAATGAATTGATAGGCTTGGGGTCCTTTGTCTCCTTCTTCACGATACTCCGAATAGGTGGAACATACGGGTTGAGCATTTGCTTCTTGTTCTTCACTCTACTCGGGAATGGAATAGGGGGAACGTACGGATCGGGCGTCTTGTGGAGATCGGGAACATCCTTCTTATCATCCTCGGACTCCGTGTGCTGTTCGTCGGTTTTGGCCGATCGGCCAAAGTCAAGGTGACTTGGCCGATCGTCCAGATTGGACGCTGTGCTCTCGCGCATGTTGAAGGGTTTGGCCGAGCGGCCAGATTCTGGCCGACCGGCCAGATCACCTCCTAGACGAACTTGGCCGAAGGGTGTTGCCGGGGTTCTCGGGTCGTTCCATCGAGGGCTCGGGCCCCGTCTATCTCCCATGGGCCCTTGAGGAGGCATCGGAACTCCATTGCGTTGTAACACCGTGATTGCATGAGCTTGGTGAGACGGAACGGGAGGAACATATGGAGGATATGGGGCTTGCACCTCGTTGGCTTGTTGTGGTTGAATCCCTTGGCTCGGAATTCGCCCCGGTTGTTGCATCAGGTGCATGGAACTAGAAATTTGGCCAATGGCCAACTCGAGCCTCTTTATGTTTGCATCAAGCGCATGGAGACGATCCTCATCGACGGGAGGCTTTTGTGGAGGTCCTTGAGGACGAGAATTTGGGTATGATGGTGGTGGTGTAGGAGTAGGTTGAGGGGGGTAGTATGGAGGTGGTGGATAGTAGGGATTTGGAGGATATTGAGGAGGAGGATAATATGGTGGAGGTTGAGAGTAGTAGGGATTTTGAGGAGGGTAGGGGTTATTATATGGAGAGGGGCGACGATATTGAAAATTCGGGTTCGTACCTTGCCCTTGGGGTGGTGGCATGTACCCTTGGGCAGCATATACATCGGCTCCTCCTTCATAAGTGGGTGCTCCCATGTTATGGCAAACCTCCTTGATGTGTCCCAACTCTCCACAAATCTCGCATTTGTCCGGCTTCCTCTCTTCCTCCTTCGGGGCCGGTGCACTTTGCTTAATCTTCAAGTTCTCGAGATCCCTATACATGTCGGCAATTTTCTTCTTCAAATCGGGGCTCATCGAGATTGCACTCGCCTCCACTTTCCTTGGCCTAGCTGATTTTTGTTGAGAACTCGCAGCGAGCGTCTCAAATATCGTCTGCAACTCGTCAGCTGTCTTGACCGCTATGTTGCCTCCGGCCGAACTGTCCACCATGAACTGACAAGTCTGGTTGAGGGCGTCGTAGAAATACTGCCAAAGCAACTCCGGTGCCATTTGATGATGAGGGCACTGTTGAAGTATCTCTTGGAACCTCTCCCATGCTTCGTGAAATGGCTCATCGTTGTCTTGGGAGAAATTCATAATCTTTGACCGCACCTCTTGAGTCTTGCGGTTCGGGTAGTACTTGAGCATGAACTTCTCGCACACCGCATTCCATGTGGTGAGAGAGTTGGCCGGGAGCGCCAAATACCACGACTTTGCTCGATCCTTCAAGGTGTACGGGAAGCACTTCATCTTCAGATTGTCCTCCGTGAGTCCCGAAAGTGGGAAAGTCTGAACCACCGTGCAAAACTCTCGGATGAACGTCAAGGCATCTTCGTTGGGCAGCCCGTGGTAGGATGGGAGCAACGCCATGTGGTGAGGTTTAAGCTCATGATTCCTGACCGCTTCCGTCAGGACAATCGCCGAAGTGGTGGCTGTGAATGTGGGGCGAGCAAAATCGCCCATGACTCTAGCTGCCATGGCTTCGGGCTCTGCAAACAACAAGACTAAACCAAAGTCTTGAGAATCAATCTCCTCCTTCTCCTTCGTGGCTAAAATCGCTTTCCTTTGATGGATGTTGTCGAAGTAGGGCGCTAAACTCCTTTGAAGACTTCGGCGACCAAGCATAAACAACACTCAACAAAAGGGTTAAACGCACCGAGTGGGAGAAACAAGAAAATCGAAGAAACACAAATAAAAATAAAAATAAAGCAAATAAAAATACTACACAATAAATCGCCTAAAGTTTTCCCCGGCAATGGCGCCAAAATTTGTTTCACCAAAAAGTGTTCGCAATAGACGAAATCTATCGTAGCACTAGCAAGTAAAACCTAAGTATCGAATCTCAAGGAAAACTTAACAGGGCAATTAATTATGTAGTAAAACCTAATCTAGCCTAAATCTAGGAAAGCAAGTAAAGAAGATTTTTAGGGGTTTTTGTTTTAAATCCTAGGCAAATAAAATAAATCAAAGCAATAAATAAAAGCGAGTAAATAACTAATCTAAGAACGAGGAAATAAATCTAGAATTAAACTAAGAAAGCGATTAATCTACCTAGGCAAGAATCGAAAGGAAAGCAATAAAGAAAGCATAAACTACTCTAGACATGATGAATAAAATCTGGAAATTAAAAGGCTAATTAATCTAACTATGAAAGCTTTGAAAAACGAGAGAATCAAAACTAGAAAAACGAATCTAAATTTTAAACTAGAAATCGAAAGAACGAAATTAAAACTAAGCAAATTAAACGAAGCAATTAAGAGAACGAATCTAAAACTAAAGCAAAGCAATTAAAGCAAATAAACGAAAGCAATAAAAGAACTTACGAGAATTAAATGAAGACGAAGAACGCGAATTAAATAAAGAAGTCTTGAATTAAACGAACTAAGAATCCGGATCCGAACAAACTAAAGCTAATCTAGAGAATTTTAGTGCTGAAAAATAAAGCTAACTAATGCTAAAAACTGATACAAATTCGTCCCAAAGTACTAGTATTTATAATAGGAAGAAAACCTAATTAAATAAGGAAACAACAGCTGGACGCCGACTTCTGGCCGATCGGCCAGATGCTGAAGGAATTCTGGCCGGTCGGCCAGATCAGAAACTGCTAAACACGCACATAAGTACTTGGCCGGTCGGCCAGATTCCTAAGGAAATCTGGCCGATCGGCCAGATCAGGTGCTGGCACGTTCGTGCGCGACTCTCTTGTTTCGGCCGTATCTTCCTCATCCGAACTCCAAATTGACCTCCGTTTTCGCCTATGTGCTCCTATCGAACCCCTCTTCGATATAATGCTCTCATTATATCCAAAATGAATCTTCAATAAAATCATGAGGGATTAGAACTCGAGGTCAATGATTGCTCAACAACCTTTCTTCTCGTTTTCTTCTCGTTTCCGCCCTTTTCATCCTACAAGTACCAAAAACTCCAAACAAACGAATCATAGCCAAAAGACACACTAAAAGACACAAAACACAATGAAAACGAACACGAAAACACAATGAAAAACCTAACAACTAAACACCAATCAATCTCCACGTGTCAAAAGCAGAATGGAGCAAAGGAGTTGACTGCCAGGCCGACAGGGCGCCGCTACAGTACTGGCTCACTCCAGTTACTGTTGGTCTTGTAACTTAGTCGTTTTCGGCAAAGAGACAAACTGCGATCCTGCAAAAGCGTCTGCCTGCGCAAAGTACTGTCGAGAGGAGGAGGGACAAAGCACCAAGCAACGGATCTCGGCATCCCTCCGCCTATAAATAGTGAAGGATCACAACGTGAAGAAGAAGAACACTACTTGAGCATTCGAGCGCCCACAGCAAACAAACACTCCCAAGCCTTTGAGCAAATCTTCGAGTCTCTGTTCTCAAGTGTTCTCCGAGTTTCCAGTTCATCGGAACTCGTCTTCAAAACCTTCACACTTAGAGTCTAAGCCCACTTCAAATATCCAAGCATAGAAGAAGAGTTCTAGCCTACTTTGCATCTACTGTAAAGAGCTCTTCATAGTGTGTTCTTCAACCATAAACCCAAAACTCTGTCTGTTAGGTTTTTGAGTGTCGTCGTTAGGTTGTCTCGATCCAAGGCTCTTCTTTCATCGATTGAAGAAGCCTCGATCATAGAGTTTAGATCCAAGCTTGCACCTACATCGTTTGTGTGAAGCTCGATCGATGCTAGGCTGTAAGGAGAGCCCGTAATCTCCCTGTCTGTGTTTGACTGAAGCGAGTGAAGCTTCCAGTCTTGTTTAGGTTTGAGTAGTGAACCCGTAATCACTACGTCTGTCGTCGGATCCAGGCAAGTGAAGCCCGATCTTGACCAGGCTTTTGAAGAGCCCGAAATCTTCAAGTTCTTGAGTGAAGAGAACAGTTGCCGTCGTGCAACAAGTGGACGTAGGAGCTTTATCTCCGAACCACTATAAATCTCTGTGTCGTATCTCTCTAACCCTAAACTCTTTACTTTGATTATCCATTGCACGTGCATCTAAACAAACATAACTTGGATCTTTTAATTACTTAGGAAAGATTTTAGCTCACCGAATTTCAGCATACATGAGTAAAGACTCCCTCTTGATCAAGTCCTTACTTCAGTCAAGCAGGCAAGCTACGTACTATTGATCTAGCTTCAGCTAGGTTTTAGGTGTCAAGCGAGCTCTTTACTTGTCACTCTGAGTTAAAGGGAAAAGTTGAAAAACTTGAAATACGTATTCACCCCCCCTCCCCCCTCGACGTATTTCCCCTATTAACAAACCAGGACCAACAACAGGTTTCCACCAGTGCGTACATCGATTCAAGATCGCGAAACCCGAAGGTCTCACGAACCATGTACGGCTCGTATTTGATGCGGGATTTCAAATAATCGGCGACCGCATCCCACTCCATTTCTTGAGGGCCGGAAGATGATTTTCCTGCCATTTTAGAGTAGATATGTAAGAATGTTTGACGGAAAATGGATGAGAAATGGCGAATAGACACAACTGCGGCTGGTGTTTTTGTGCAGAGAATGAAGAAATTAGGTTTTTGCAGAAAGAGCTAGTAACGTTTCGAATGAAAACCCTATGATATATATAGACATTTTTAATGGCTGGGATCAATCGAATTTGAAAGGGTCAAAGTTTTCCCTTTAATCCTTGTCCGCACGATGAAAGCGCGTGGAATGTGAAACGATTCACATCTGCGCGTGAGATAAGGAAAACGTGCGTATACTTGCACTTTTTCAGAAAGGGTGGCAGGGAATTAAATGCGACCTCGGTCAATGTGTCAATATTTGACACTTGACTAGATAGGTTGCAAAAATAGCAATGATTATTCCCTTTTTCCTTAATTTCTGCAACACAACAGAGCCTTAAACAATGTAACACATTGAGAAATAAATATCAATAATTGAGAAAATTCAATGCGTATTAAAGAAGTTAAATGAAAGACAAAGGGTGATACTACCCCTTTGATTCCCCCTTCAATAATGAGGGTTGCATTCAGGGTGATAGCGGCCCGATGAAATGAGAACGGCCTGGACTTGTGATATCGACCTGGTGGTAGATATCGGCTTTTGTTCCCCCTCAATTGATGGATTACTTGGTTAAGTGTTCCCCCTCAATTCGAGGAACTCAGGTCGATCTGTTGATTTGTCGACGACCTGTTGATAGGGAACAATCTGTTTGACTATCGCCCTGTTGAATAGATGACGGCCTGTTTGAAAGAAACGGCCTGTGAGAGACGGCCTGTTCAAACGGTGACGACCTGTTGACTCACGAACAGCCTGTTGATTCAACATTTAATAACCCTAACTTTCCACACAACATTTTGAATCTTTCTTCGGCTAGTGGTTTGGTTAGGATATCGGCCCGTTGAATATCAGTGTGTATCTTCTCAATAACCACGTTCTTCTTTTCCACGTGATCACGAATAAAATGAAGAACTGGATTTTGAGTAATGGCGATAGCACTCGAGCTGTCGCAGAATATTGGCACTTCACTGACTTCAACTTCATAATCTTTGAGTTGTTGTTTGAGCCACAAGATTTGTGCACAACAACTCCCTGCGGCCATATACTCGGCCTCTATGGTGGAGGTGGCTACTGAAGTTTGTTTCTTGGAAAACCATGATATCAGCTTGTTTCCAAGGAATTGGCAAGTACCCGAGGTAGATTTCCTATCGAGCTTGCATCCTGCATGATCAGAATCTGAATAACCTGTAAGCTGCAAATTATCATCACAAGGATACCAAAGACCTAAATTTACGGTTCCTTTGATGTATCGAAGAATTTTCTTTGCTGCTTCCAAGTGAGATTCCTTTGGATTAGCTTGATATCGAGCACACACTCCAACTGCAAAAGTGATATCAGGTCGACTCGCAGTTAGATAAAGTAATGAACCAATAATACCCCTGTACTGTGTTATGTTGGCAGGTTTTCCTTCGGGATCCGGGTCGATCTTCCCACCAGAGAGCATCGGTATTTTGACGGGCTTGCTGTCTTTGACACCAAACTTGTCGACCAGCTCGTGTGCGTACTTTGTTTGGCTAATGAAGATTCCTTCATCGGACCGCTTGACCTGCAACCCTAGAAAGAAATTCATTTCCCCCATCATAGACATTTTATATTTGTCTGTCATGAGGTTACCAAATTTTTCGCATAATATGGGAGACTTAGATCCAAAAATAGTGTCATCAACATAAATTTGTACTAAAAGGATATGTTCATTCACTTTGATAGTGAATAGCGTTTTGTCGACTGATCCACGCTTGAACCCGGATTCGATGAGAAAGGATGATAGCGTCTCATACCAAGCTCGAGGAGCTTGCTTAAGTCCGTAGACGGCCTTGTGTAATTTATAGACTTTGCTCGAATCACAATCCTCGAATCCTGGAGGTTGTTTCACATAGACTTCTTCTTCGAGAACGCCATTGAGGAACGCGCTCTTTACATCCATCTGGTAGACTTTGAATCGTTGATGAGCGGCATAAGCTAGAAACAGCCTTATAGCTTCTAATCTTGCGACGGGGGCAAACGTCTCATCATAATCGATTCCTTCTTGTTGACAGTAACCCTTTGCTACCAATTGGGCTTTATTTCTGACAACTTCTCCAGATTCGTCTCTCTTGTTTTTGTACACCCATTTAACTCCAATGACGCCCTGAGGATAAGGACGATCAACTGGAGACCATACTTCATTTCTTTTGAATTCATTGAGTTCTTCTTGCATGGCTTGAATCCACTCAGCATCACGAAGAGCTTCAATGGCATCTTTGGGTTCTATTCGAGAGAGATAGCAGCTTAGTAGCGCACTTTCACCAATCGTTCTTCTTGTTCGCACTCTTTGGTTTGGGTTCCCAATAATTTGCTCTTTTGGATGAGCATCGATCCATCGTCTGCATTGTGATATTTCTTCATTTGAAATGATTGGATCGGGCTCACTAATAGGTTCGTCAAACTCTGGGTGAGTTGAAGGTTGATCAGTGAGCACGTGCTGTTGCTCGGGCTGCTGATCGGACTGAATGTTGAGCTGCTCCATTGTATCATCAAGCTGCTCAATTTGGGATGTGAGGTCATTAACAACATCAGTCTGGGGAACTGTGAAGGGGGGATCAGCCTGGTTAATTCCGGCTGATGTATTACAGCTCGATGTGGGAACATCACTTGCATCATTTCCCCCTTGCTGTGTGACCTTTGGATCAGATTGATCCTCTTCTTCTAGATCAGTTGGAGTCCACACTAGCAGATCGTCGATGGGGGAGTTGGACGACCTGTGAGTAACGGAATGATCTGGACCTGTACTTGATTCTCTGTACAGACAAATATGAAGGAACCATATCTGATCGGTGAAGATCGGTTCGCCCGAGGATCTATTTCGGATATCTAACTATCGAATAAACCTATCATGCTCCTATGAATTAAGTGCGGAATCATAGGGGGTTTATAGATCGATTACCTGAAGAAGTAGAGAACTCGCGAATAGATCTTCTGATCTGTATCCCTGCTCGATTCTGACGTTGGATGGACAACGAACCTCGGAATCAGCCACGGAAACGGGAACCCCACCGAACTGCTCTGCCCGGCCGCGCGTCTCTCTCTCTCTAACCCTAGCCTCCCTTTCTTGTTCAGAATATTTAAGTGCACTTGATTATTCTGATCATCAGGTTTGAACAAGACCTTGAGGGGGTATATATAGAGGAGACCAAGTGAGACTTGGGCTTAAGTTGCAGGCCAGGCCTGCAACTTATGGACTAGCCGTCCAACTGCAGTATTGGCGCCCTCACTGGGCCCAATTAAGTGGTGGCCCACTTATTCCTTATACTGTGGCCTGTTGAGCTTTTTGGGCCAGATCAGGGATCTACTAGCTGGTAAAACCGAGGCCTCCCAATGGCTAAATTCTCCATACTCAGCCCAGAGTATAATTTAGTCCATAAGTACTAAAACATTCCACTAGAGTAATAGTACTGAATTACCTATTTTACCCCTGTTGAGTTCAGGGCTAGTATTAGACTTAACGACCCCCATATTTAAGATATCCCACATCCGTTGATTAACTTAGAGCTTCTGACTGCTCGTGTTATTCAACTTCTTTTATTTTCCTGAGTAGTACCATTCATACCTTACTCATCATACCGGAATTTAATCCACCTGCTGGGTTTGGTATGATAGTCCTTAATGAATTCCTCAGGGGATGTGATCAACCTGTTCTACCAGGATATGGTGCTCTGTTGCAGTTGCACTAAGAGTCGTACTAGTTATAGTTGCTTCCCATGATACGGAGCATATTGAGTTACAGATACTCTGAACTCTCACCCATGGTAAATCAAAGAAGCAGACTATAACTATACACCCTTAGGACTCAACTAGAGTTAAGGTTCATCTTAAGTCACCGAGGTCTTGATTCTTTCTACATCTGGTCAGAATAGAAGAATACACCTCACCGTGATCCTATCAGTACACGCACGTACTAGTATAGACAAGTAGCCAAGACAAGCTACTTATGCAGCCTATACTATAGCCTAAACCGACAGTTATATCCAGAACTGTCTCGACTGTGATACCCTTTTATATCTCGTGAGGAACCGGCAACTATGGTCTTCTGTGATCCACAACACACCATAAAGCCTACAACTTTGAGATAATGGATAGATGTTTGATGCATAGATAACAATTCATACTTAATCAGATAGAAGATCGTTAGTGGTTATGGACAACACATGCATACAAGCTAAAAGGCCTGCTTTCTAGTATACAAATCCATCAATCTCCCACTTATACTAAAGCAAACTTTTAGTATATCATGTGACAAAAGGCAAAGTGTCTACAATCTAGCATCTATTACACATCTTCTCCCACTTATACTCAAAGTTTACTAGTGTGGGAGGCGCCCCAGTCCCATCCCTTCGACATGCTTGTCGAACACCTTGACTGGTAAGCTCTTTGTGAATGGATCCGCCAGATTATCCGCTGAAGGGATTTTCTTCACTTCTACTTCTCCTCTTTCGACGATTGCTCGTACGAGATGGTACTTTCTCTCTATGTGTTTGCTTGCCTTGTGAGCTCTAGGTTCCTTGCAGTTTGCAACTGCTCCAGCATTATCACAATATAGTGTGATACCTCTGGGCAAACTGGGAACTAGTTCTAGCTCATTAAGGAAGTTCAGGAGCCACACAGCCTCTTTAGCAGCCTCACAAGCAGCCACATATTCGGCCTCCATGGTCGAGTCTGCGATGCACTTCTGCTTCACACTCTTCCAAGTGACGGCTCCACCTCCCAAGGTAAACACTTAGCCTGAGGTAGATTTCCTCTCATCTCGATCAGCCTGGAAGTCTGAGTCCGTATACCCTATCGGGATCATCTCATTGGACTGATAAACAAGCACATGATCTCTTGTCCTCTTGAGATACTTTAAAATGTGCTTAACAGCCGTCCAATGTCCCTGACCAGGGTTAGACTGATATCTTGCCACCATGCCAACCGCATAGCAGATATCCGGTCTAGTACACAGCATTGCATACATGAGACTTCCAACAGCGGTAGCATACGGTATAGTCTTCATGCCCTCTATCTCCTCTTGCGTCTTCGGACACATGTCCTTAGATAGGGGTATGCCATGTCTGAAGGGAAGAAAACCCTTCTTGGCATTCTGCATGCTGAAACGGGCGATCACAGTATCTATATATGAAGCTTGGCTTAAGCCTAACATCCTCTTACGGCGATCTCTGATCACCTTGATCCCTAGGATGTAACCTGCTTCTCCCAAGTCTTTCATCTGAAACTGTTCAGACAACCAATCCTTTACGCCTGATAACACGTTCACATTGTTGCCAATGAGAAGTATGTCATCTACGTACAGTACTAAGAATACCACGCTTCCGTCCAAACTGAGCCTGTAAACACAGCTTTCGTTTAAGCACTGGACAAATCCGTAGGATTTAATCAATCACTCCATCAAAACGAATGTTCCAGGACCTGGACGCTTGCTTAAGTCCGTATAAGGACTTCTTAAGCTTCCATACGAGATGCTCCTGGCCATCTCTCACATAACCTTCTGGTTGGCGCATATATATGTCCCTACCTTTTTCAAGGTACCCGTTCAAGAACGCAATCTTGACGTCCATTTGCCAAACCTCTAGGTCTAAATGTGCCGCCATGGACAAGAGTATTCTGACGGACTTAAGCATGGCAACCAGCGAAAAGGTCTCATCGTAGTCGATTCCCTCTTTCTGAGTGAATCCTTTCGCCACCAATCTAGCTTTGAAGGCTAAAACCTTCCCGTCAGGTCCTCTCTTTCTCTTGTACACCCACTTGCAACCAATGGGCTTTACCCCATTCGGCAGCTCCGCAAGGTCGTACACGTCCATGTTAACTATGGATTCTATCTCCGAATCCATAGAAACTCTCCAGGAATCTGCATCCTCGTCCTCCATCGCTTCCTTGTAAGTCCAGGGGTCGATCTCATCATGTTCGATACCCGAGAGTAGTTCAGTGGATTCTCCCATGAACATGAAACGGTCCGGTTGACGAACAACCCTCCCACTGCGACGAAGCGATGGTGGAGATACAGTATCGGATAAGGGTGCAGTTAGTGGTATAACCTCTTGTACACTCGGCTGTTCTGGAATACTGGCTACTGCTGATGCTCGCAACTCATCGAGCATTATTTCACTCCTTGTCCGATGGTTACTAATAAAGTCCTCCTCTAGGAATCGGGCAGTAGTGCTCACAATGACCTTCTGATCCTAGGGACTATAGAAATAACCTCCTTTCGTTCCCTTTGGATATCCTACAAACAGCCTAACCTCAGTCTTAGACCTCAATTTGTCGGCCTCCTTAGTCAGCACGTGTGCTGGGCATCCCCAAACCCGAATATGACCCAAACTGGGCTTGCGCCCTGTCCATAATTCGGAAGGAGTTTTAACTGTCGACTTTGTAGGTACTAGATTGAGGAGATAACCTGCTGTTTCCAAGGCATATCCCCAGAACGAAATTGGCAAGGATGCATAGCTCATCATCGATCTCACTGTGTCTAAAAGAGTACGATTCCGTCTCTCAGCTACACCGTTCTGTTGGGGAGTACCGGGCGTAGTTAACTGAGATGAAATCCCATTTTCTGACAAGAAGGTTCGAAACTCAGTTCCGAGGTACTCGCCACCTCTATCAGAGCGAAGTGACTTGATACTTCTACCCGTTCTCTTCTCCACTTCCGCTTTGAATTCCTTGAATTTGTCAAAGCACTCGGATTTCTTGTGGAGCAGGTAGATAAAACCGTATCTCGAGTAGTCATCAATAAATGTGACGAAATACTCGTAACCTCCTCGAGCTTGAACGGACATCGGTCCACACAAGTCAGAATGAACCAACTCTAAGAGCTCTTGAGCTCGATATCCTATGGACTTGAAAGGTCTGGTCACCATCTTACCTTCCAAGCACGATTCACATGTTGATAAAGGTTCTAATTGGAAATCCAAAACACCTTCTTTTATCAACCTTTGAATCCTCTTTTGGTTGATGTGACCCAATCGTAAGTGCCATAATAGAGTTTGGTTCGTTTGAGATGGATTCTTCCTCTTTTTAGTATTCAATGATGAGGAAGCATTATAAGAAGAAGAATCATTCATAGGACAAGTAATGGTATAGAGAGACCGGGACAATGTGCCAGAAACTATAACTTCATCGTTTTTCATGATAGAAACGCCTCTATCAAAAACAACTGAATATCCGTAAACAAAAAGTTTCGAAACAGAAATCAAGTTTCGCCTAAAAGCAGGCACATACAAAACGTCTCTCAAAACCAAAACAGTACTATCAAACGATAAATGAATATCTCCAACTGCGACAGCTGCAACTCTCGATGCATCGCCCATGGAGATGGTAATCTCGTCATCACTCAGCTCCCTTGTCCGCAGAAACCCCTGCAAGGAGTAACATACATGGTCAGTTGCTCCCGTATCTACTACCCAAGTCTGGGTAGAACTTGCAGCTAAGCATGTTTCAGTTACAAATGTGAATGACGTACCAGAATTCTTCTTCTTTAGAGGGCAGTCAGCCTTCCAGTGTCCTTTCTCGCCACAAATGAAGCACTTGCCCTTGAACTTCGGTTTCCTTACAACACCGAGAGGCACCTTCGCAGCTCCCCTAGCATTCCGAACCATCTTTCTGACGTCTTCATGCGTCAGAGTAACTCCTGTTGCTTTATTCACAGCTTGAATAAACTCTGCAACTGGTTCGGCCTTCGGCACCACTTCATCAACCAAGAAGGACTCCAGAGTCTCTATCATGTTGTATGCAGTCACCATATGCTTAATCATATACTGCATCCCATCTGACACAGACGACAAGACTATTTTCATAGCCTCATCATTTTTCTTGTGCCAAATCTCATGAACCTCTTTCTCTTCTTGTGATGCCGAATCAGTAAGGATAGGAGAAGCTGGACTCGCGAGCATATCAGTATACTCGCCTGCAGCTAGGACAGCATCAAGATTCTTCCTCCACTCCATGTAGTTGGAATCCGTGAGAGGACTCGAAGTGAGAATGTTTATCAACGGGCCTAAAGTCATATCTGAAAAAGCAATAAACACGTAGACACAAGTAAGAAAAGATCATGCATCAATTCGTAACGAAAATTATTGTAACCTTTTGATAAACCAATAATTTCGAAACCTTCAACAGCCCAAACAGTGCAGATCGCAAGCCACGTTCGTGTGGACGTTTACGCTCCCACTGTTCAACCAGATACTCGGATCTTTAACTCTACTTATCTTGCCAACCTATCCTTATGGCAAATAGAGCTAACAGTTGAACCTTACTAGACCATATTAGATTAGAAAAGGGACTCCGTTGGGGAGTTGTATTCTAACTAATATCTAAGCTTTTAACCACAATCTTAGCCTAACTTGGAAAAAGCACTATTTTCCTTAAGCTATCTTTGTTCAAAAACCAACTCCAGAGAAAACCGTAGTTACTATTCCGAGTAAGCCACGTTAGTGTGGACATTTACTCAGAAAAGCTCCCACTTCTCATTTTGGTTAGAACATTTTTGTTAAGAAACCCTAAGTCTGGCGAACTTGTTCGATACGATGTGCAAGCCACGTTCGTGTGGACGTTTACACACTCGCACCAAACTTCACCTTAAGGTCAGTTGTGGAGGTCTTAACATTTTCTATACCAAAAACGTTTTTATCTGCTTAGTATTTTTCTTTCAAAAGGTTGTCGACATGCTAGATCACGTTGTCACATAATCCTAAGCATAATTTTCTATACGCAGCAAATAAACCATGCTCGCAGAAAATTTAAAACATGCTTATATTGACAATCCTAAAACATGCTCGACTAAGCGCAATTTAATCACCTCGATAGGTAAAACATGCTATAATAAATAAATTGCATCCATAGCATGCTTAAGAAAAACGAGATAAAAACAAAAATAAAACTCGCTTTTCGTGGTGTGACGACCCGCCTAATCTATTACATAAAATTGTAAAATCCGAAACAGGCTTCGGTCTTGAATAAGTCCTCCGAGTTGATCTCCCGTTTCTCCCCGAAAATAAATAAATTATTTAGATAATTTATTTTCTAATTTTCGTTGCCATTGGGCTTCTCTAACCGAGATTGGACCCACACCACGTGACCCAATTCTCTCGAAAAGGCCCAAGCCGCGCTCGTTTCACTCTTATGGGCCCACGAACCCGAAACCGACCTAACACGGCCCGAATTCGCGACTGGGCCCGAGCCCGAACGCTGGAGGCAGCCCGTAAACGCGAACGGGCCGGGTTGGAAACCCTAGGCCCGTCCACGGGCTAGGGCACGGGCGTGCAAGGCTGCCCGCGCCGCAGCCGACGGCGTGAGGCTCTGCCGCCGGCCGCCTCCGCCTCCCTGGCGCCGCTGCTGCTGCTGGTGGTCTATCCCTGCCGGTGGCACGGCCGGCAGCCCTCTCCGGCGACGTTCGCGGCGTAGAGCCCTTGCTAGGGTTCCGCCGCGAAACCCTCGCGCCTGCTGCCGCCGTTACAGCCGCCGACGACCTCCGCCACGGCCACCACTGCTGCTGGCTGATGTCGCCGTCCCTCCGCCGAGCTGCTGGACCCTCCCCGTCGCCGTCACCGTCGCCAGCTGCCGCTGCAAGTCGCGGCAGAAACCCTAACGGATTCTGCCGCCGCTGCTGCTCCTCCGGCGCTGCTCCCCGACGGCCTGCTGCTGCCGGCGACGCTCGCGGCCACGTTGAGTCCGTTGCCGGACTCCGTGGTTGCCGTCGTCGGCCCCCATGCAGTACACGGCTGCTGCCGCGGCGTCGAGCCCTAATTAGGGTTCCGCCGCGGCGCCGTTCTCGCGCCTCCCTTGCTGCCGCCGCCCCTCCGGCCACCCCTAGCCTCCTCCGACGACGTGCAAGCTCCAGCAGCCTGCTGGAGCCAAGTCGATCACCGGAGAAGAAGGAGACAGCCCGTTGGGCGACTCGCACGCGCGTGCGGTGGCGCGTGTGACTCACGCGCCGCCTCGTGCGACGGAGCCCAGCTGGTGTTCGTCTCCTTCGTTCTTCGTGTTCCTCGTCTCTTTGCAGCAGTTACAAACGAAAAACAATAGAAAAATCTATCTAATCCTATTCTAGATCGCACCTTATTATCTCGCGATCAAAAATTACATAGATTTGCCAAAACGGCCCCGAAAAATGAAAAACACCACGAAAAGCGACATCCTAATCGATCTAACATGCATAATAATCGATAATTACTCAGATAGAGCCGAAAATCTGATCCTTGGCTCTGATACCAACTGAAGGAACCATATCTGATCGGTGAAGATCGGTTCGCCCGAGGATCTATTTCGGATATCTAACTATCGAATAAACCTATCATGCTCCTATGAATTAAGTGCGGAATCATAGGGGGTTTATAGATCGATTACCTGAAGAAGTAGAGAACTCGCGAATAGATCTTCTGATCTGTATCCCTGCTCGATTCTGACGTTGGATGGACAACGAACCTCGGAATCAGCCACGGAAACGGGAACCCCACCGAACTGCTCTGCCCGGCCGCGCGTCTCTCTCTCTCTAACCCTAGCCTCCCTCTCTTGTTCAGAATATTTAAGTGCACTTGATTATTCTGATCATCAGGTTTGAACAAGACCTTGAGGGGGTATATATAGAGGAGACCAAGTGAGACTTGGGCTTAAGTTGCAGGCCAGGCCTGCAACTTATGGACTAGCCGTCCAACTGCAGTATTGGCGCCCTCACTGGGCCCAATTAAGTGGTGGCCCACTTATTCCTTATACTGTGGCCTGTTGAGCTTTTTGGGCCAGATCAGGGATCTACTAGCTGGTAAAACCGAGGCCTCCCAATGGCTAAATTCTCCATACTCAGCCCAGAGTATAATTTAGTCCATAAGTACTAAAACATTCCACTAGAGTAATAGTACTGAATTACCTGTTTTACCCCTGTTGAGTTCAGGGCTAGTATTAGACTTAACGACCCCCATATTTAAGATATCCCACATCCGTTGATTAACTTAGAGCTTCTGACTGCTCGTGTTATTCAACTTCTTTTATTTTCCTGAGTAGTACCATTCATACCTTACTCATCATACCGGAATTTAATCCACCTGCAGGGTTTGGTATGATAGTCCTTAATGAATTCCTCAGGGGATGTGATCAACCTGTTCTACCAGGATATGGTGCTCTGTTGCAGTTGCACTAAGAGTCGTACTAGTTGTAGTTGCTTCCCAAGATACGGAGCATATTGAGTTACAGATACTCTGAACTCTCACCCATGGTAAATCAAAAAAGCAGACTATAACTATACACCCTTAGGACTCAACTAGAGTTAAGGTTCATCTTAAGTCACCGAGGTCTTGATTCTTTCTACATCTGGTCAGAATAGAAGAATACACCTCACCGTGATCCTATCAGTACACGCACGTACTAGTATAGACAAGTAGCCAAGACAAGCTACTTATGCAGCCTATACTACAGCCTAAACCGACAGTTATATCCAGAACTGTCTCGACTGTGATACCCTTTTATATCTCGTGAGGAACCGGCAACTATGGTCTTCTGTGATCCACAACACACCATAAAGCCTACAACTTTGAGATAATGGATAGATGTTTGATGCATAGATAACAATTCATACTTAATCAGATAGAAGATCGTTAGTGGTTATGGACAACACATGCATACAAGCTAAAAGGCCTGCTTTCTAGTATACAAATCCATCAAAATAGACTCATCAAACACAACATGAGGTGTCACCTCCACAACTAGGGTTTTCTTATTAAAAACTCTATAAGCTTTGCTAACCTCCGAGTATCCTAAAAATACTCCTGGATCGGCTTTGCTATCAAAAGTTTTTAATTGAGATTTCCCATTGTTATGGATGTAACACAAGCATCCAACAGATTTAAAATACTTTAACCTGGGAAGCTTGTTGTTCCACAGCTTGTAAGGAATCTTTCCATGTCGGGTAGTGATGATCGACCTGTTTTGGGTATAGCAGGCAGTGTTAACGGCCTCTGCCCAAAACTTCTTTGGAAGGTTGGTTTCGTCCAACATGGTACGAGCTGCTTCCTTCAGCGACCTGTTACGGCGTTCCACTACGCCATTTTGTTGAGGTGTACGAGCTACTGAGGTTTGATGATGAATTCCACTCTTTGTGCAATATTCTTCGATCATTGCATTGATAAATTCGGTGCCACGATGGGATCGAATGGGGATGATGGATTTCTCCTTTTTATTGCACAGTTTGCTCAGCAATGCGGGTAACTTCTCCAAAGTCTCCTTCTTTTTGTACATGAAAATAACCCACGTAAATCTAGAATAATCATCTATAATAACGAGAGCGTATTTTCTACCGTTTATACTCAAGGGAGTGACTGGACCAAAGAGGTCGAGATGGAGAAGCTCAAGAATTCGATTTGAAGCTTGTGCCATCACACTTGGAAAGGATGATCTTGTTTGCTTTCCAGCTTGACAGGCTTTGCAAATGTGATCACGATCGAAGACTTGATCTGGCAGGTCGTTCACCAGTTTGTTGCGTGAGAGCTTGTTGATGGCCGTGAAGTTCAAATGACTCAGCCTTTGTGATCAGGCTGGTCTCTATCCCATCAGTCCATTGGACTATGTAGAGTCTATCCTGCAAGATTCCGGTAAGAAGTATTTCTCCTTCCTCATTTCTCACGAGACATTTGTTTGTAGTGAATTCTACTCGTTTACCATTCGAGCAGAATTGCGACACAGAGAATAAATTATGATTAAGACCTTCAACATACGAGACGTTAGAAATAGTTGTTTTTCCAACTTTTAGATCGCCCTGGCCTCTCGTGTGACCCTTCGAATTTCCTCCAAAGGTCACAAGTGGCCCGTCTCGTTCTTGATAATTTGATAGTAGCGTTTTGTCACACGTCATGTGCTTGGAGCATCCACTATCAATGATCCATACAGCTCCACGAGCTGCTTTGCTCCTTCTTTGAGCCTTCCCGACCTGCAATTAATTATACTTAGCAACCCATTTGAGATTGGGTGCTACATCGGTTGCGGGAACGGCCTTTGGGACCCAGATTTGTTTCGCCGGTCTGCTTCTATCCGAGGCTGAGGACGAGGCAGTGGCGGTCTTGGGCTTGGGAGCCTTGGGTTTCTTTGATCGAGAGCGACGAGGCTGATAATACTGCTCTTCATAAAAGCCAGGTTGATACTGCCAGTCTTGAGGATTTGACTGTTGAGGATAGTGGCAGTGGCAACCTTGATGAGCCGGGTAGAAGAACTGAGGGTGATACAGCCTTTGATAGTACTGTCCTTCGTATCGCCCTTGATGAACAGCCTGCTTTTGATGAGTGGGGGCAGGTCGACGATGCTGGGCAGGTCGACTCACATTCTTTTGAGGAACAGGCTGTTCCTTCTCGTGTTGCTTTAAAAGAATGGCTTGGGGCTGTCGAACTGGATTCTTCAGCTTGACCATCTTATCTGGGAGAGCTTGATGAGCTTTCCTGAAATTCTTTGATTTTGACTGCGCCTTTACGAACTTGATCTCGCAGTCTTTATCCTTGCTTTCCTTGGATTTTCCACTAAATCCAATACCAGAGTGATCACGCGGATTGCGTTGCATGGATTGGACCTCTTCCAATTTCTTTCCGCTTTTCTTCAACTGACTCAAGGTGAGTTGAAGCTTTCCTTCTTTTTCCACGAGGAGTTCGTGTCGAATAACCAAGTCAGCCAACTTTGATGTAAGGCTGTGAATTTTGGCATCTTTGGTTTTGAGGGACTCGTCCTTCTCGAGCTCCCTGGTATCGAACTCCATTACACGTAAAGTCAATTCTTCAATTTTTAACTTTAGGGCTTCGATCTCCCTTTCCTTTTCTTCATCATAGGGAGTGAATTTTTCTTCTAATGCTAGTTTGTATTTTTCATTCTTATTCATCAGCTCAGCATTATCTTCAACGACCTCTTTGAGTGTATCCACGAGGTTGGCATAATCATCGAGCTGTTTCTTGATTTCTTCCCAAGACACAGCCTCGGATAGTTCTTCACCTTCTTCTGCACATTCATCGTCAGAAAAAGAAAGTGAAATGGGTTGAGGATCTACCTTTGAAGATCCCACGGTTTGTTGGTGTTCTCCAACAAAACATTCTTCATCATCACTTTCGTCGAAAGCGATGTAACTCTCGTCATCACTTGACGAGCTGTCTGAGAGGTGAGCTTCCTTTGTTTCTTCGGCGATCATGGCAGCTCGTTGATCCTTGAGCTTCTTATCGCGCTTTGCACGGAGCTCGTCTCTCTCAGCCTTTGTCAGATCAGGACAATCGGTCTTATAGTGACCCGGCCTGCCACAACCAAAACAGCCACCCTCGGGTGTGTTAGAAGAATTGAAGGTTGAGGGTTTACCTTCTCCCTTTTTGTCAGGGCGGTCGTGGTTGCGGTTTGAGAAATTTCCCTTGTTGTCACGGTAGAATTTCTTGTATTTGACAACTTTTCCTAGGAGCTTCTCATTTCTCCTAGCAGCGAGTGCATAATCGAGAGTCATCTTCTCGAACTTTTTGACGGTGGATTCGTCAATCGAGCTTGGGGTAGCCACAGAGGCTGAGTCGGCCTTGAAAGCTACCTCCTTGTCATTCTTTTCATCGGCCTTCTTACTGGTGGAAGGCTGTGCTGATCCGTGGATGCGGATCATATCATATTCATTTCCGACAAGAATGTCGAAAAGATCTTCAGTGGTGAGGGAGTTGAAGTCCGAACGAGCTGGATGCATGGCGGTGTATACGTGCCAGTTTGCGGGTAGGGCACGCATCACTTTAAGATTTTTCTCGCGCTGCGTATATTTGAGAGGGTTGATTGCAGCGATCTCTAGAATTATTTCGGGAAGCGAATCTTCATTACTTCTATGGTTTCACCCGAAATCATTTTGAAGTCATCGAACTTGCTGCATGCCATTGACAGCTTGTTCTCCTTCATCTCCTCTGAACCCAGGCTGATGGACCGGAGGGTGTCCCACATCTCTTTAGCAGTCTAAAGATTTCGGATCTTGGCAAGATAGACGCCCTTTACAATGCTTGAGATGAGTCCCTTTGCGTAATCATCGAGACTGGCCTCCTTCCTTTCCTCGGTTGTGTAGTCGCGAGGATTGTTGAGGATCTTCTCGTATGTGGCCTCCCCGGGGGCCGTTCCTTCAACGATGATCTTCGCTGCATAAATGGGAGAGGGGCCATTTTCGATGATCTCCCACATAAGGACGTGATGTGCCTTGAGGCACATCTTGATTCTGAAGCTCCAGTCTTCATAGCCTTGAATGGAGAAATCTCCACAGACCCTGAGAAGAGAAGCCTCCATTGCAAATAATATGATATGAATGAATGAAAAGATTTTTCAAAAGGATCGGTTCAAAATGACCAAAAGTTTGATGAAAACTTTTAGTATGCAAAGCAGCGGTCAAAAGAACCACTGCTCTGATACCACTTGTTGGTCCCGGAAAAGAGTAATTGGTGTATGGGAGGTGGGGGGGGGGGGGGGGGGGGGGGGGGGGGGGAATACACCAATGCCAACCGTTTTTGACGTTTTTGAAAATCAGGTCGATCAGAAGGTCGATTGTCAAGGTCGATCCTATCAGAGGCAGATTGATCTATCAAGCTCGTGTGATAACAAGCTTGATTTATCAAACTGTGTTAATGCGGAAGTTGGTGGAGGTTGATTACTCTTTGAAAAATCTAATGGCGTTAAGCAAATGCAGGTTGTTTCATGAAATGCAGGTTGATGCTCGTCAGATAGATAAAATATTGAAAGAGCGATAAATAAAGAGAGAGAGAGAGAGAGAGACACCGCAATTTAGTGTGGTTCGGAGAAACCCTCCTACGTCCACGTCAGGTCGACTCGACCTGAGAATCCCTTTACCTTTGGATCCAACTTCTCTCTTATTTATACTGACTGAGTATCAGTTCTAAATACACTCTAACTTGAATATATCTAGACACGAGTTTTGGGTCGTGACCCTTACAACCTTTCGTACAGAAATGTACAAACAACCTTTCACGAATTACAGAGCCTGACTAACTCTATAATGGCGTAGAACACAAAACAATCTTTCTAACTTCGAACGAGTCGGAGAAGAAATTGTTTGAATCAACGACAAGCAGCAATGAACGCTTCGTCGTAGTGGCTTTTATCGGAGTCGGAAATCTCTCTTCGTCAAGTGTTTGGGAAACTAATGGGATTTCGAACACTTGAAAGGATATGAATTTTGAGAGAGATTTCGGCAGAGTATTTGCGTTGATAGCTTGAGTTTCCCATGCTTGAATCTGATAATGGCTTGAAGTATATATAGGCAGTTTTGAAAACTAGCCGTTGGAGTCAGGATGATGTGGCACTAGCCGTTGGAGAGTGACTCACTTCTAGCCGTTGGGAAGATTCGTCCTTGCTAGCATACCACGTGGCAAGGATCAGGTCGTGTTGCTCCATGAAGGTGGATCAACGACCTTGATATAGAAATCCAGCTCTTGAAATCTTCTAAGTCACAGCAGGCTGGAAGCTTGATAAGGAAGGTCGATAGACAACTAGACATACCAGCTCGATCCGAATGAGGCAGGTCGATAAACAACCTTTCTCTTACAGAGTGGATCAAACTTGTATTTAAACTTTAGAGAGCATCGACCTGCACTAACAGGTAGCAGGTCGATCTATCGGCCTTGACCCTAAACAAGTAAAAGATGCCTAAGTGTGGTTTCGAAAAACATCATCAAAATCAAACTGCAAGGGGTTCCCAACAATTAATTCCTTGCAAAGCTGCTGCAAAGAGGCATACTTCAATCCAATCTTGATTCTATGTAAGGTATCATTATTTATAGTCCCATATTTAAGTCCCCTTCTTGCTCACTAACAATACATGAATAGTACTAAGACCTCTAACCTCAGAATAACATAAGAAGCTGACCTGCATATATTATTAATCGCTATTTAAATTCATAACTCCGCTCAAATTCATAAATAATCTGACCTGCAATCAGCACGAAGCAGCAACAACTTCTTCAAGCAACTGCTTCACCTGATAATCCAAAATTTGGCTACTCTCAAATGAGAGAAAGATACATGTAATTAAAACTAGGGTTAAAGTGAAAACTGATACTACAACTGAAGAAAATAAGAGAAAGTACTATTCCTGTTTTCCACCAAAATTATATGCAAAATTCAATGGAATATGTTTTTTTAACTATGAACTATCATCCTACATTGCTATCAGATTAATGCTTTACAACTATAACCGAGTAATACTATATGGAACCAAGGGTTGATTACATGCTAGAATATAATAAATTTCTCACCTCCGAACCATTTATTGGATTGACTGGGGTCTTCTCTGGACATATAACTTGATCATTTCGTGTATCTATCTAAGCAAAATCTGGAAAAGAAAACGAGGCCGACATTACAAGTAGAAATCAAGAAATCTGCTAAGTAGTGTAATTAAGTTCTGAAAGTAATTAGTAGTTACCATGTAAATATAGGGATCAGAGCGGCCTCCAACTCCGAATCTCTTCACTGCTTGCAGCTTCAGCAACCTATGTGATAGGGACTAATATCAGTCTTCCCCCGTATAAGTAAATTTGAATGCTGGAGAAAGTCTACCTTTCTAAACCTTAAGAGTATCACCCCTAAATAAGAATGAGTATTAAATAACATCTTCTGATAAGAGAAGAATACCGATTTCACTAATAAGGTCCTGGCGCCTAATTTAACTCATGCCGAGGCTTCTGCATAGGAGCCCGTCTGCGCAGAAGCCATCTTGATCTTATCAGGTTTTCCCCAAAACCTGAGGATCTGCCTAAACATGAGATTGGTGTTAGTCTAGTCCTCTTAGTGTGAGGACCACGGTATTAATGGCAAGAAAGAATACTGTCTTTAGGGGAATTCCATTTCTACCCTCGATATACCTATAAATACTAAACGAACTCATCTATCACATTCATTCACTCTCTTACGAACAAATACGCTCTCTAGCGTACTGTTCCATTCAATTCCGTACTCTCTCTTTCGAGCTCCTCCAAGCTCAGGCAGGTCAAGGCAGGCTAAACCTTCTTCCGGGAAGCCGTAGTTCGCCTTCACATCCCTCTACTCTTCTCGACGCATGGAAGAATCTCTTTCTTACACTACCTTGAACTTAAGGTAAAACCCTCATCATTTAAAGGGGATTGAGGCTCAACGAAACGCCGCGTTCCTCGTTTCTTTTTTCCTCCTACCTCGTTTCTTCATTATCTACTCATATGAGTTTAAAGCTCCATGAATCTTGCTAGTTTATGGCTGAATACGCCCTTTATCCGTTGCTTATAGCTCAACTATTACATGTCATCACCACATGAATCACGCTCTATACGAAATGCTCATCTATGGCCCTATGCACGTATGAATCTCTTGCTCATTGCCGCTTTAACGCTTTATCCATGAATGCTCCTTGTGAATACGATGAATAATCACTCAAATTGTTGTGGATCTCCAACCCGGATCTATCACTATGTTCATAACAGATTCAAATTTTTACACTAGTCAGATTCACAAATTGAACCCAAATCTGAGAATTTAATATATTATTTAAGACAGATTGCCATGGAGGAGTAGTTAAAAAGTGATGACTAATGACATTGCTTGAGATCCTAAGATGAGAACATGTGTTTCAACAATCAACCTATTATAGTACTAGTATTTATGTAAAGTCTGAGTGTGTAAGCAGGAGAAGCACTCATCTCTTCAGCTTCAATGACGTTGGGAGACTCAGAAACCTCATCTTGCTTTAGCTTAGCCTTTCTAAACAAACGGCAAAGTTCGTAGGGTTCCTAGCAAGAGAAATCACCGCACCAACAATTACATACAGAGAGAAACGGAGGAGCATACTGTAAAAATCCTACTCCAAATTACTTGAGTCAATGTCACAGATTCAATATACACATTCAACCCAATTTACTATCATAATATTCCAAAGCAGATCGCAGTACGAGTAAATGGCCTACTTTACATGTTCTAGAGCATCTCCAACAGTTTCCCCTATTTTCCAGCAGCACTAACACTAAAATAGTGCAGAAACAGTAACTCATCTCCAACAGTTCACACTAAAATACAGTAGAAAAGGAATATTCCAAAATATCCTTTTTCATTTATTTTTTTTTAATAAAATGTAAACATGATTAAAAAAATAAGTTATGACAATAATAAAAATTTTAACTCATTAATTTACACTCATTTTGTATATATATTTGTATTACACGAAAATTATACATAGAGATTTAAAAAGAAAAGAAAATTTTGTTAAATTACAAGTAACACACGAGTAATAAATTGTGAAAAGAACAAAAAAAATAATTCAAAATTTAATACACACAAAACAAATAAGCATATATCAAATTAAATTATGAAAAGAAAAAATAAAATTATTACTCATACAACAAAACAAACTAAATCGAAATACCACGTCACAAAATAAAACTCGCAAACAAAAAAGAGCACAAAATGATGAATACAAAATTATAGTGCAATGAATAGTGTTACTCTATATTTGAGGGAACACTGTTCATTGCACTATAATTACTCTATTTTAGTGCAGACTGTTGGAGCAAAATTCTGCACTAAAATAGCGCTCAGCACTATTTTAGTGCATTGTTGGAGATGCTCTAAGAGAGATACTATAGGGAAAAAACTGAAAACAATGCTCACGGTTATAGAGGAAAACTAGGGGCACAAAAAACAGAGCCAAACCCCTAAATCAATTCATCAAAACTCGACAAAAATTAGGAAAAGAAAGACTAACCAGGTAAATCCCAGGGCTTCTATATGCTAAATGTAAAGTGAATTATAGGATAAAAGAAGGTGAGATTCAAAGGAAATTCAGTGGGGTTGAGTGAAGGGATCCGAGATTTTTTAGAGCGAGAGAGAGAGATAAGGAAATACGCAGCGAAGGAACTGTGTTGGCAAGTGTGGCTTTTCGATATGGTACATGAGTGGATTTTCGATCTGTTAATTTGGAAATCACCTGATTAAAGCTTGGAGGAGCCTCAGCCGTCGGGCTCTTTCTCTTTTCCTGCTCGGCGTCCTCCGCCGCACCTGAGACTCACATCGCTCCCTCTACCGGTTCTCCCTCTCATCAGCCACCACTTCATCATCTTCGTCGACGATGGAGTTGTGAACGAGGCTGTGTCGACGGCGGTGGGATGGCTGTTGGTCAGCGGCGTGTCGATGGATTTGGGAAGGGAGTGTCGCAGAGAGAGAGAAAATAGGGATTTTTGAATTAGGGATTCTAGAATAAGGCGGCTATAGACAACAAGGAAAGAAAACTGTTGTCTTTAGAAAATTAGGCGGCTATAGACAATGGTTTATATAACTTGTTGTCTATATTATTATAGACAACACGTTTTTGACCGTTGCGAGTTAAAACAACACAAAAATATAATTAGTGACAACAGCTTTATCATTAACTGTTGTCTATTACACTATAGACAATAGAAACAAAATACCCGTGGTCTATGTTATGTTGTCTATAACCAAAATTCTTGTAGTGGGCTAAAATCGTTTTCCTCCGATTGATGTTGTCGATGTGTGGTGCTAGTTTCCTGTGTAGACTTCGGCGACCATGCACGCACAACACTTAACAAACGGATTAAACGCATCGATGGAAAGAAAAAGAAATTGAACAAAAATAAAAACAAAATACTACACAATTAAATACCCTAAAGTTTTCCCCGACAATGGTGCCAAAATTTGTTTCAACAAAAAGTTTTTGCAAAAGAACGAAATCTATCTTAGCACTAGTAAGTGTTCCCCATTTGGTAGGGGTGTTAAGCCCAGATACATATTCTTAACTATATTTACGATGTAGTTTGGTATGCAAGATAGTTAAACTTGGGCGTCCGAAAAAAAAAAAAAAAAAAAAAAAAAAAAAAAAAAAGTTGACGACTTTTTTACTTTAGGTGAATTCATCTTACCTAAATACATTAAATAATAAACTCATATTGGAACTTTGACCCTGATAAGATGGTGAATTCCATAAATACCCTTTTAACTTATCCATCAAAAATCTAACTACGTATTTCGTACGTTGAACCCCAAATCGATTAATCTCACATTTGGTGAAGAAGATGTTAACATGATCATATGTGTGTAGCACGTAGTGCCTTGAACGCTGCTTCCTTCACCTCCGGCAAGGCACAAAATTCGTCGATAGTGATGATGAGGTCATCCACGTAGACAACCACTATCGCCAACTTACCATCTTGACCCTTAACGAAAATGAATATCCACTTTGTAGCGCGTTTACGTGGTGTCGAAGTATGTAGTTGTCTGACCTGCCAAATGCGGTTGAGAGATGGAGGGCTCAGGATAAGGTGAACTGCGTGTCGTCATTCTGGTTCCAACGCCGATGATCGGGGGATGCTGGGGTTCACCGGCAGGGGGGTGGAGGCGAAGGAGCTAGTGTAAAAAATTGAGAATCTTGAAAGGTGATGTGGTGCGAGAGGATGTCGTGGCCGAGGCAATGTTATATTTTGTTAGTGACTAGGCCGATAAATTGAAGAAATTGTAAAATTCTTCTTCAATTGAAGAAATTGACGAATCGGTGTATTTGGCTGCAGGAAATTTTAGATTTCTTCTTCTTCTTCTTTGAATTTTCCGTATTGTTGAATTGTTGGTGCTTTTATTATTGATTTTGGATTATTTCAAATTCTTAATTTCTCTCTCCAACTATTGGCTTTAAGTTTTTGAGGTTTCTTGAATTTTGTTATATTTAATGGTTAATAATATTGGTTTAGCAAGATTCAACATGATATATATTGGAATTCAATTGATTGATAATATTAATTACGTCATTTTTTTCATAATATCCTCGATTTGTTCTTTTTCATTTTTCTTCCGTTGTAGGTGTATGTTGGCAAGAATGGGATATTGTATCTTTGTTTTATATATTAGGGCTATTATTGTCATTAACTTCTTGTCATATTTTGATCTTGATATCAAACACCCAAAGTAAGATAGGGCCAAATTCACACTATTTTACAAAATAATAACATTAGAATCCTTATCTCATAAAACCTAGATAGTAATCTTGATTTTAATTTCAACCATTCTATCCCAACATCGCTACCAAACGAGCCCTTAAAGTATTTAAATATTTTTTTGTATAAAAAGGGTCATGAATGGTGGATATCTAATATAATATTAGTGTCAATAAATCGTAGAGGGAGGGAGTATATTATAATCAACTCCGTGAAGTTTAGTTAAGGTTGGTGTTTGTCTTGTATTCAATGTTCTAAAAAACGCTAGGCGCTAGTCGGGCGGCGGAGGGCCGACTAGCGCCTAGCCGCCTAGGCGGCGCCTAGGCGCCGCCTAGGCGGATTCGTATTTTTTATTTTTATTTTATTTTTTTACTAATATTCCTAAATAAAAATATTAAAATTTTCATTATCCAATATTCCAATTACATATTATCTAATTTCATCTCAATTATTAACAATGCAAATATACAATTGCAAACTAATATAGTTCAAAATTCATAAATCAATAGTCATTCAAATAAAATTCATAGTCGAAACATTACCACAAATTTAAACATAAAATCGAATGGGAAGGAGAAGAAGAGGAGAAGAATATTATTGTTCCCAGCCGCCCAGCCCGCCGCCTAGCCCGCCTAGCCCGCCGCCTAGCCCGCCTAGCCGCCTAGGCGGCGCCTAGTCTGCAGCCGCCTAGTCCGCCTAGCCCGCCGCCTAGCCCGCCTAGCCGCCTAGGCGGCCGCCTAGGCGGCGCCTAGTCTGCAGCCGCCTAGCCCGGGCCGCCTAGCCCAAAATCGGGACGGCACGGCGCCGCCTAGCGCCTAGGCGCCGCCTAGGCCGTTTTTTAGAACACTGCTTGTATTGCATATTATTCATGACTCGTTAAATTATATATTATATTGCATATTAAAAACTCGTTAACGTTTAGTCTAACGATGTTTTAAAAAATACTACTAGCTATACATAAAATTGAGTGGAAAATAAAATACCCAATAATGGATAACAAAATCAATATAAGGACACATATTTAAAAATCACAAAATATACCCATTTTTGACACGAAAGGACAAACATACCCTTACTATTGATTTTGACTTTTACTAGTCAACATCCCTCCTCCCTCTCTCTTTTCCACGTGTCTCTTCTTCCCTCATAAAGCCTACTAAGGAATTAAACCCTAAAACTAAAAATTAAACCTTGTCAGTGAATATTAAAATTTGTTGGAGAAATCTAAACCCTATTTGAAAAAATCTAAACCATATTTGGTGGATGTAAACTCTATTTGAAAAATCTAAACCCTATTTGAGGTATCTAAACCCTATATAGGAAATCTAAAACGTATCGTGCATTTTTAATCAGGTACCGAAAAAAAATTGCGTACCAGATTTAAACGAACAAACTAAAACTCCGGCGATGATTTTAAATAAACTTAGTTTCAATGCACAAGCAAAACTGAAATTCTAATAAAAATATTGTAAAATTAATGTCAAATCGGTACGAAATATGGTTATTTGTTCTTGATGTAGTGCAAACATTCTTTCTTTTCTAAATATTTAACACACTCTCTTTCTATCTTATAAGTTGGTACGAAAATTAGATATTCATAACAAAACTATAGTTAAGGAAGTACGAATTTAGCATGTCGTTACACTAATAATGTGTTTTCTAAAGGAAAATGATTTATTTTGTCACGAAGAAGAGGTACGAACTATGAAATTCGTATCTACATCGAAAATAATTAGTACATAATATTTAGTAACAAATTCAATATTAAAATATAAAAAATTATTAGCATGTACGAAATATGATATTCGTTTAGTCCTATCTCATGCTATCACGTGTAATCCTCTTTTCTCATTAATTAAACCAACCGTCACATACACAAGTGCTCTCTGAACCGGGCAATTAATAAAGTCACCCATAACACGGCTCTCCCATTTGAGTTATCTTAGCCCCAGTCCATGCTTTTCAATAATATTGGAAAAATGGCAGCGTAAGGGTCCGCCGAAGGATAAAAGAAGATCGAGAAGGAGTTCGGAAAGGAACTATGTTAGGGATGAATAATTTTTACATTATGAACATTCGTTTGTATGAGTCAATTGGTACAAAAATGTACGAAATATGAAAATCGTATCTAAAATCTAATTAGAAAATCATAAACCTTAGCAAATTAAAACACACAAAATGCAGTAAAACATAAAAAAGCACAAAACACCACCGACGCGCGGCAGCTGATGATACAAACGGGTACGAATTAAGATATTCGTATGTTTCACAATAACGAGAAAACTAAATTGGCAGAAAATTCATTTACACAAGATGATACAAACATGTACGAACTAAGATATTCGTATCTTACAACAATATAAGCACACACTATCTAACCTTATATGAGCCGATTATTAGCAATAGGTTAAGTTGAAAATCCACACCAAAATCAAATTATATATAAATTAATGTACAAAGTGGAATGAAAATATGAAATTCATACCAAAAAATGAATAAGATTACGTAACAGTAGATTCAAATCAAGCTCATCTATATAGACTTAATCTCCAGACTTGTCAACCAACAAAAAAATATGCAGAAAAATTCAATGAACAAGGTTTGTCATCACATCACCATAGTTTTATACATATTCCTAAATAACACTGTCCACCCAATCCAATACATCTTCAAAGTTTAAGCAAAGAAGAAGCCGAATCCATTTGCTATCTCAATTGAATTCATGTTCAAATTAAAAGCTAAGAAATACATGTCAAAACAACAAATTCCGGAACCAAACCTTATAATTTGTTTCCTAGCTAGTATTTCATTCTTTTATACGTTCAATATATTCAAGAAACTAGCTAAGTTTGTTGCTACGGAGGGAGTATTACATGCATTCAAAATAGGGCCAACTTTAAAAATACTCACTTTTATAAAACAGATAATAGTTAAAAATACCCACTTTTATAAAAACTAGTACTTCTATACCCGCATTATAAGAAGTATAACTTCTATACCAATTTTGTATTGAAATGTCACAAATACCCTCACACTTTTCTAATAAAACAAAATTGTAATGCAACAACTTAAATTGAGAATTTATATCGTGGGCCCCACCGGAAATAAATACAAAATTCAATATTCCATCTACCCCACTATCTACCCCACCCTCCTCTCTCTCTCTCTCTCTCTCTCTCTCTCTCTCTCTCTCTCTCTCTCTCTCTCTTTCACGATCTCTCTCCCTCTCTTTCACGATTTGCAGTCAAAAATTGGCGTGTAAAAACTGAAATTTAACCCCCCCTCTCGCCGGAATTTTTTTTACCGTCGCCGTCTCCGATGACAAACCAAGACGAAGCCGGGCCCTCCAATCAAGCCCCCCATGCCGATGGGCAGCCTCCCGTCGACGGCAGCAGCAGCCGGCAGAGGAGGAGCAGCCGGCGGAGCCCCGGGTTTACCCCGACCCCCCACCGCCGGTATGTCCTTTTCTTTATTGAATTATGTTCAATATAAAGAAGCATGAAGCATGTTATGGTTTCGAGCACTTTGTTAATAATAAGCATGGAGCATGTTATGGTTTGAATCGATTTGTGTAAAATTTTACTGTTATTGTTCATAGGTACACCATTGAATTTATGATTCAACCGTGTAATACACGACATAAATCAACATTCAATCGTGTAAAGTCAACAATTTTAACTTTTGAAATTGTTGACTTTACACGATTGAATTCAATTTTGACTTTTGATCGTGTGTATCACGACTAAATTGTGTAATTTATCATGTATTTTGACTTTAATTGCTTGAAATTGTATTTTGACTTTGCCTATACACGATTAATTTCTTAATTTAGGGGTGAATTACACGAATCAAATTCCAATTTTTTCGTGTAAAGTCAACAATTTTGACTTTTCAGTCAAAATTGTTGACCTTACACGACTGAATTGGAGTTTCAATCGTGTAGTACACGACTGAAATGCAAATTCAGTCGTGTACTGTGCCGAATGCAATGCATGAAAATTTAAAAAAAAAAAAAATTATTCGTTTTGTATCTTCTCGATTTGCAGCCTAGGTTTCAATGGATGAAGGGCCGAATGCAAGGGTTTAGAGGGCAAATAAACCTCTACATACGGGACGACGTGATCGAGTCGATTCCGTTCGTGTTGCGTCGCGTAGGCGGCGAACGCTTGCTCGATAGATTTAGGGCAGGCCCGTTTCGATACCTCCTCGAAATTCGGAGGAGCGGGAGTGCAAACAACGCCCTCCACGAGCTTCTAGCCCAAGAGCTCGAGGATGAGTCAATTCCCGAGTTGGAGAGGTGGTTCCACGTCGGTGGCCGGGACATACGCTTTCGTGCCATGGAGTACGCCATTGTGACGGGGCTGGCTTTCGGGGAGTCGGCATTCAACCCTAATGGCCAGCACAGCCCTCCCAAAAGGAGCCTCCTCTACACGATGTATGGGGGCGAATCCCCTACGATAAATAAATTGAAGAAGGACTTCAACGACGAGAAGAATGTACTGGGCACGGAGGACCAGTATCTGCAGGCGGCCAACCTGCTCATGTACTATCTCATGTTGGCCGGCCACGACAACCCGACGATCCACAACTGGGCATGGTACCTAGTGGAGTTCGAGGATGAGTGGAATAAATTTCCCTGGGAGCGTGGTCGTTCCAGATCCTCCACTACTAGGTGCACGTGATGAAGAGGGACCCCGGCCTCATAACGAACTTGCGGGGTGCCTATCACCTGTACGGGCCGGTCTGGGCCCTAAACATTTGGGCCTACAAGGCGATCCCCCGAATGGGGCTAGCATACGGTCGACGGGATCGTCCGACACTGTCACCCCGCCTCAGAAGATGGGCCACGCCCTCCTCTTCGTGCGTGTTCAGACATTTCTGCGATGATCCCGAGGTAATTGATTTAGTATTTTTTTGTCTTGTTTAATTTTTTTCACGTAAAATTTTTGTAAATTTGCTTTAAAAGTCAAAGTCATCCTTTTTAAAATCCAATTTAGTCGTGTAAGTCAGTCAAAATCGTTGACTTACACGACTAAATTGGAATTCGTTCGTGTATATCTCGTCCAAAATTTCAATTTTGTCGTGTAAGTAAACGATTTTGTCTTTAAAAGTCAAAATTGTTGACTTACACGACCAAATTGTAATCTCGGACATGAAATACATGATCGAAATCCAATTTAGTCATGTAAGTCAACGATTTTGACTGTAAAAGTCAAAATTGTTGACTATACACGACT
Source organism: Thymus mandschuricus (assembly GCA_029379335.1). Lineage (NCBI taxonomy): Eukaryota > Viridiplantae > Streptophyta > Magnoliopsida > Lamiales > Lamiaceae > Thymus > Thymus mandschuricus. The sequence continues at coordinate 10,804,577 of CM057078.1, forward strand.
GAAATTGTAATCCAATCGTGTAATACACGACTGAAATACAATTTCAGTCGTGTAGTTGACCGAGGGTTTAAGGTTAAATTTTTTTTAAAAAAAAAATTGATTCCTAACTCCTCTTGTTTTATGTTTCGTTGTAGCTCGAGGTTCATGAGACACTGGAGGCGGATGAGTACGATGTTCTCGAGTGTTCACTCCATACTCTTGACAGCATCGAGCCGATCGGCGTGGCCTACGTTCCCTCCAAACGCCACGAACAAACCAATCTACCGCCCGAGAAAAGGGAGTCGAAGGCGAAGCGCGAGATGGCGAGATAGCATGGAAAAGCTCAAGTGCAGGGACGCTTCTCAGGCAGTGGCCCCTCGTCGTCATGCTGCACGAGCGGAGCGAGCTCATTCCGACGGCGGGATCGAGATGCCGAGGCCAAGGGATAAGAGGAGGCCCGAATCATGGGCCTCGAAGAGGCCTCGGAGTGAGCACGCTGACCCCCGGCCCTCCGGATTAATCTGCTGCGCACACGGAGATCCGTGCGAGCGCGGTCCCCTCGGTGATGACTTCTTGGACCGATTCGGGGACTGTCTGGTGTCCCGATGGAAGCAGGATAGCTCAGGGACCAGATTTCTGGGTCGCCTTGCTAGAGCTATTGCCGGGGAGCTGAAGAAGTTCGTATCGAAGAGTCCAAGCCGGAGCCGTTCTTCCTCAGGGGGTGAGGGACATTCCCGTGTCGGTGAGCAGTCATTTGCGGGGCTCAGGGATGTCCCGGTCGAGCCGGCAGAGGATTATGGCCTCGTAGACCATGCCGAGTCTCCGAGGCGTTCTGAGGGGAGGCACTCTGCGGGGCGCTGCTCGGCTCCTCGCGTCTCAGACCGTCCCGAGTCTTCGAGACACTCTGAGGGGCGGCACTCTGTGGGACAGCTTGACAGGCCGCACTCCGTAGACGTGGTCAATCTGGTAGAGTTAGAGGAGCGGTTGAGTGCCTTTGCTGACGAATTAGAGCAAATGCGGGGTTCCTCTGAGGACGAGGTATCCCGAGTGGCCAGTACTTCTACTCACCCCGCTCCAGGAGGTCAGACTCGGGCGTCTTCGAGGGAGATACGCCCCTCACCAGCTGTCCGATCACTGTACGTAGTGGAGCAGCCACGAACCTCCAAGTATGAGAGGTGGAAAGCCTCAGGATCTCCCTACGTGGTCGTGTACTGGATAGAATTCCACCTGACCCGAGAGCTCTTCGGCGGGATCGAGGACATGACCCAATGCTTCGATGCCACAGTAATTTTAGTAGATTTCTAATATATTTTTTAGTTTCTCGTAGTGATTTTGTTCAAATTAGCCTACTAATTCGGTTAATTTGAAATATTTACAGGTGATTGACCTCTACACTGTGTACTGGGCTAATAGACTCCGACTCGGGCGTCAACTGACCGACGTTGTTAACTTTGAGAACACCATACTTATGCCCCTGAGTTTTTACGTAAGTTCTTTCAATTATAGATTATTTTTTTGTTGTTAGTTATTCCTAAATGTTTAAATTATAATTTTAGATAAAACTTTTGGCCGAGTACAAGAAATTCCACAAGCCCCATGATACTACAATGGGTTTGACAAACCTTACGTTGAAATACACGAGGTGGAAGGTTCCCGATGAATTCCTCTGCGCTATGGAAGGGCATGACACGTACCGCCCTTGGAATACCGGCCATTACGTAAGTAACTTAACTCGTATTTTATTTTTATTTTTCATATTTTAATTGTTTATTAATTTAATTTCAATGGTGCTTAATAAATTGTTTTTATTTTTTGGGGTTAGTTTGTCGTTGTTTGTCATATATCCTCCGACCACTGGGTCGTGTGCCGGGTTAACGTTCCAATGTGGAGGGTTGAGGTGTACGACTCGTTGTATTGGAAGTACGAGAACAACATAGACCCACCTCTAAAAAAGCAACGCATCGTCAAACTATTGTTGTTGACCCGACTCTTCACAAGGATTTTGGCGAAGAAGCCCGAGTATTACACGAGGGTGAACCCGGGACTTCATAACTACGGCACGTAATTCATGACGCTCACATTCATGCCAATGCCGCAACAATTTATCCAACTCGACGAGGTGAGTTGTGGTGTCTACGCGTGTATGTATTTGGACAAGATCCTTGGGAAAAGGAGGGAGTACGGGGGCCACTTGACACAGGTATTGGTCCAAGCCCGAGCCAAGATAGCACAGAGGATTTTCAAATTGTCAAAGTCCTCGTAGTGTTGTGTTATAATGAATTTGAATCTTATTAGTTTTTGTTACTTGAATTGTGATTTATTTTAATTGGAATTTTTTTAAGTTTTAATTGTTTGATGAATTCGTATTGTTATGGTAAAGGTTAATGTTTTGTTCGTGGTTTGTGTAAATTTGTTTTCATTAACTTGAATTTGTTAATATGTATCAAATAATTGAAAAAAATGGTGGGGAGTGACATTTTTTGGCCAATTTTTCACAAACCCTTCGTCAGAGTACACGGTTGAATGAGCAATTCAACTGTGTACCCAAGAACCCTAGTCGTGTACATAAGAACCCCCCCCCCCCCCCCCCCCCCCCTCCCCCCTTTATTTATTTATTTTTTTGATTTTTCAATTCGTGGGGCTCAATTGAGTTGGAATCACTGTTACTTTCATACATTGTGCAATCTTATGATTCGATCACGTTACGTGAATTACACGTTTGTAAGAACATTACGTTTGTAAGTTAGTTCTAGATCAAACATAACCTTAGTAGTTAGATGACTAAGCTATTTCTAGCCTATCAATAATACAATAACCGAACTAGCTAGTAGTCCGGGTCGAACCACAAGGAGTGAATATGGCAATAGCAAATCAAGTAGTTTATGTTGTCTCCATCATACTATCTAAGCACATATTCATGATTTTGGTGTTTTATAACTAGGCAAGTAATGATTAAGTGAAATAACAAGCAACAATAAAAGCAAGTAATGTAAAGAACAAATAAAGGAGCAAGTAGTAGAAATTCGATAAAAGCAAGCAAGGATTCAAATGATTTCCGGTGTGATTAGGCTAAGGACTAGGCAAGTGATGTATCAAACCATTTTAATTCTTTTGAGTGGCATTATTACATAAATCAAGCTATCTCATCCTCCTAAGACTTGATAACTAGTGGATCGAATAACATGCTTACCATTCTAAACATATTACCAACTCCTAAAAGCACAATGCCTACTAATCTAACATCAATTCACATAATTCTTTCTAGGAGCAATGCAAATCAATACTAGATAGTATGAGCAAGTGTTGGTCCCGGTTTGTTATAGGAAAAATACGTGTGTGGGGGGGGGGGGGGGGGGGGGGGGGGGTGAATACGTATTATTAAGTTTTTCAACTTCTTTTCCTTAACTCAGAGTATAAAGTAAACTTCTCATAAGAAATACTAAGACCTAGCCGAGAGCTAGATCTGAAGTAATCGCGATTCTTTTGACCTAAGCTTAGAGCTTGATCAAGAGTGAGACTTTACTCTAGATGCGGAATTCGGTGAGCTAAATCTTTTCTAAGTAATTAAAAGTTCCAAGTTATGTTTGTTTAGATGCAAGTGCAATGAATAATCAAACAATGAAAATGAAGAGTTTAGGGTTAGAGAGATACGACACAAGATTTATAGTGGTTCGGAGATGAAGCTCCTACGTCCACTTTGTTGCACTCGGCAACGCGTTCTCTTCACTCAAGAACTTGAAGATTACGGGCTCTTCAAAAGCCTGGTCGAGATTGAGCTTCACTCGCTTGGATCTGACGACAGACGCAGTGATTTCGGGTTCACTACAAAGACCTAACTAGAGAAGAAGCTTCACAAACTTCTATCCGACGACAGGGAGATTGCGGGCTCTCCTTACAGCCTAGCTTCGATCGAGCTTTACACAAATGATGTAAGTGCAAGCTTGGATCTAGACTCTATGATCGAGGCTTCTACAATCGATGAAAGTAGGGCCTTGGATCGAAACAACCTATCGACGAACACAAAAACCTAACAACAGAACTTAGGGTTAGGGTTTTTGGTATACGACGAACACACTATGAAGAACTCTTTACAGTAGATGCAAAGATGGCTAGAGTTCTTCTTCTAAGCTAGGATATGGAATGGGCTTAGACTCTAAGTGTAAAGGCTGTGAAGACGAGTTTTGATGAGACTGGAACTCGGAGAACACTTGGAAACAAAGACTCGATGTTTGCTCTAAGGTTGGGAGTGTTTGTTTGCAGTAGGCGCTCGAATGCTCAGGAAGTGTTCTACTTCTCTTCGTCTTCATCCTTCACTATTTATAGGCGGAGGTTTGGCCAAGATCCATTGCTTGGTTGGTGGCCTTGTCCCTCCTCCTCTTGACAGTACTTTACGCAGGCAGTTGCTTTTGCAGGTGCGCAGTTTGTCTCTTTGCCGAAAATGGCTATGTTACAAACTTAACAGTAACTGGAGCGAGCCAGTACTGTAGCAGCGCCCTGTCGGCCTGGCAGTCAACTCCTCTGCTCCTCTCCACGTTCGACACGTGGAGATCTCGTAATTAATGCGAAGATCTCTAGTTGACTGGAGTTCAAAATCAGAGCGGGAATTCTGTTGTCGCTTTATGGTAGGTAGTGGCTCACTTCGCTTTGAAGTTGTAGCGTCCGCTTTGATTGAGTCGCTTCGGGTCATACTTGAAGCGTCTACTTTGGAAAATAGAATTTCCGAGTATTGCTTAAGTAGATTTTGACTCGCTTTGACTTTTGCTGTAGCGCTCGCTTCGCTTCGCTTTAGTGGACTCGCTTCGATTCCACTGTAGCGCTCGCTTCGCAACGCTATTCTTCGGCACGCTTCACTTCAGCTCGGTAGACTCGCTTCGCTTGGAAAACACACTCAAGCGAGTGGCCTTCACTTGAATTTTCTGCAGTCTACAATCTAAGCAAAATAAAGCCATCCTAACAGAGTAGGCTTAGAAAAATTTCTAATCCTATTATCTACATCAAAAATGGGTCGCTTGGAAACAGAACACTTGGGGTTTTGGGATCAAATCAAAACAACTATTTGACTCACTTCGAAGTGTCCCATAGAAGTTCTCTCTTAACATTTTGTTCTTAACAATTCCCAACAATTTCCCCCTTTTTGATGATGCCAAAACCCAAAACAAATTTTTTTAGACTAAGAGGTTTAGCCTACCTAACCGTGGAAGGAATTTTCAAGCGACTGCTTCCTTTGCATGTTCGTTTGAATTTTTTTTTTTTTTAAGTTCTTTTCCTTTTTTTTTCCGGTTAAGTTATTTGAGTTTTGTAGCATAAAGATAAATCATTCACAAATCTAGTAAATGACACAGGAGAGACAGAAATTAAAAATGGGATAGATGAACAACAGTTCACAAAATATGAAGCTTGAAATTCAAGGATTTCCTGCAGCTTCATCCTTCTCCTCCTTCTCTTTCTCTGTCACCTCCTCTTCCTTCTCCTTCTCCTCTGTCTCCATCTCCTTCTCTTTCATCTCCTCTGGAACAACACATGCATTAAGCACTCTTACTTCCAGCGTTCCAACGTTGTAGATGCTTGGTCTCCTCCAAGTTTCCTCTAGCTTGAAAGCTTCATCAATCTCTGCATCAATGATGCGTAGATCTAGAACACTTGTGCCGGGCAGGAAGGGCATGGGGAAGTCCTTCGAGGCTGGCACTTTGATGATTAGAGGCATGGGCTTTGCAATCTCTGCAAGGGTGAAGACCTTCCGCCTGAATTTCTCATCATAGGCACTTAGGAAGTTGTAGAGCGCGTTGATCCTTGAGCATTCATTCTGAAGTGGCACTACTCCCCAGTAGTAGTATGCTTTGATGAATTTCTCCTTGTAGTATAGCCACCGCTCAAGTAGATCATCGGGGATGAACTGCTCGATCTCTCGGGCATCAGGATGTTCATTCCTGCGCACAATCAACTCCTCCTCTGATCGGCTGGACATCTCAGTCATGATAGCATTGAACTTCGCACTTAGCTCAGTGCTCCATTTTGGAAGCATCTCGATCAGTCACCTGCGGATGTATTGTTGCTCTTCTCTGCGCGGGTAGCGACCGGAATCGATCATCTCCTTCGTGGTCACATAGCAAGCGTCCATCCAAGCTTGCTTCACACATGCTTCCGATTCTTCAGGCAGAAATGGGATGAAGGCGCTTCGAGTAAGGGCAGACTGGATGAGTCTCACTTCATTGAAGTGTTCCTCGATCCGTCCCTCGATGATCTAAATACGCCTTGCCCTGATCTTCTTCTCCTTTTCTTCTTCCTCCTTTTTCTTCTCTCCTTGCTTCCTTCTCCTCTCAACCTAACCAGCTCGTGAAGCGACTGCCTGCTTGATCTTTCGGCGCTTGGCCTAGGGATTATCATCTCTCGCTTCGGGGGCAGTCCGCTTCAAAGCTTGTTTTGGTGCTGGCGGTGGAGGCATCTCTTCCTTCTTCTTTTCTGCTTCTTTAGGAGGGATGACTGCTGGGGCACTTCGTGGGATGATAGCTTGGCTGGACGAAGTGGCTCCAGCGGTCGATGAAGTGGCTCCTGCAAATTCAGAAATAAATGCAAGAGTTGAAGCGGCCAGAGGTGAAGCGGGCGCTTGGAACTCGGAAAAGGCCTTCAGGTCGAATTGCTTCTCCATTTCGCGAGCTATGGCCTCGTCTCGACGGATTTGCTCCTCTTTTTGCTCCTTGGTTAACACAGTAACCGGAGGGTGAGCAGCAATGGAAGAGGCAAGCAATTTCCCATCAATCGGCCTGCGAGGCTCTTCTGTTAACTTCTCTTTGCCCAATGTCCTCGCACGCTCGGCACGAGCTTCATCCTCTTGCTCCATCTCCTTCTCCACTCCACTACCTCCTTCAACTCCACTCTCTCCTTCTTCAATCACCTTCTCCACTCCACTACCTCCTTCTCCACCTTGTAACTGCAGAATTTCAGCACTCTTCTGCACAATACCTTCCCTCTTTTTGGCATCATCACTGCCGGGGGTTGGTGTGATCAACTTTCCAGTGAGAGACTGGTGAAGATTGTTGACAGCATTGAAAACAGCATGTAACATCCGCTCGGTCTTTCCTGCGAACGTATGCTCCCGAGATAGCACTAGTTCAGCAGTTTTCACGCTTATCTCCTCGAGCAGATATTCACACTGCTTCTCCCTCTCTGTGACAGAGACCATCAGCCTCTCGAGCGACTCAACAGACTTGAAGCGAGCCTCCAGCTCCGCCTCGATTTCCATGCTTATTTGTTTGCGCTCTTCCTCAATAGTGAAATTGAGGAAGTCCTGAGAAGCTTCAAGTTCCGCCTTTGCAGTAGCTATGGCGCTTTCTTGATTGTTGAGAGTCACGCGAAGTTGAGCAGCTTCGGCTAGTCTTACTGCAAATTCACTGGCCTTCTCCTGTGCTTGATCAATTTGCTTTGCCAGCTCTGACTTCCTTAGATTGACCGAATGAATCTCTTTTGCTTGAGCGGTTATCTGAATTGCAGCATGAGCCATTTGACAGTTCATCATGACCAATTATCCATCTTTATCCTCCATAGCTCTTATCATCTTTTCAGCATAGTTGGAGACCTTTTCTATCTCTTCTTTGTGGCTTGAGACCATAACACTTTTCTCCTTCTCCAGATTGACCATCTTTCAGTCTACTTCTCTCAGCATCAAGCAGCTGCTTGAGTTCAGCAATGGTTTTCTCCTGATCTCCGACCTGCTTCGCCTTTACCTCCAGCAACTTCTCCTTCTCTTCCAACAACTTCCCTTGTTCCTCCACTTTCTTCTCCATCTCTCCCTTCTTCTTGTCAAAGTCTTCTCTAAGATTCTTGACTTCTTTCACCTTCTTTCCAACTCCACATCCTTCCTGGTGATCTCACTCTGCAAGTTTGAGATCTCCACATCCTTCACCTCCACCTCCTCCGCATGCTCCCTTATCAACCGCCACTCGTGAATGGTTGGCACGTGCTCGGGGACTGAAACGTCTGGATAGGCACGCTTCACCTTGGCGTCCAATTTGTCCAAGAAGCTTGTGCCATCGAGAAATGCATGGAAGCCATTCTCGCCGATAAAGTCAAGCAGCTTTCCCTCCATTTGAATGAGATCTTCCTCTGAGAAGGCCTATAGGGGTCTGAAGACCTTGTAGTACTCAGTGCCGCGATATGTGATGTATGTGAGAAAATCGACGATCTTGGTGAAGAACTCGTCGGACATCGGCACTGAGGAGTAGCGGGTCCTGATTGTTTCTGCGGCCTGCTCTCTATCTCTCGCATATCTTTCGAGAGCTTCCACCTGTGCAGGGACATTGGAGATTTGAAATTGAGGGATTATGGTTGTTTGGGCGGTATCGGCTGTAGCTGCCGATGAGGAAGGGGACTGGGATGATGATGAGGTTTGGGAGGTTTCAGTGATTTCGATGGGTTCGGGTTGTGGTGGTGTTTGCTGGGTTTGCTGGGATTGGGTAGGTTGGAATGTGGAGAATGCAGCTGTGAGGTCGGTGCTGAGAAGAGGTATTTTGGGTAGGTGGAATGAAGAACTTGATTCTTCTTCGTGTGGAGAGAGGGGGGATTTCTGGGTACGTGGTTGAGCGGATGATGAAGCTTGAGGCTCTGGTGGTTGGGTTGTCTGTGTTTGAGTTTGTGGTGGGGGAGTCTAGATTTTGATGGGAGATGGCTGGGGTTGGGCAGCTTCGGTCTCCTCAAGCGGCTGCTCCTCAGCCTCGCTTGATTTGACCAACAAAGCGACTAGCTTCAACTTCTTCTTGGGTCGCTTCGGCGCAGCTCGCTTCCCAGATGAAGCGGCTCGCTTTGATTGGCTAGCTTCGATTCGCCTTTCGGCAACAAGTACAGCGGCGGGCACTTCAACCTCGAGAAGTCCCAAATCAATAGGAATTTTGTTTGACCTCCACAGGTCATGGAACACCGTGAGCTTGTTGTAGACAGCGACGTCAGATTCTGGCCACATTTTGTTGGGATACCGTTCCTCCAGTGCGACGGAGAGTCTGGAGAAAAATTTCAGCTTCCGTTTGCGGAGAATCTGATCGGTGCTCCCCTTCACGAACTTGAAATCATCAGCAGCTTCGTGAATCTGGTTGAGAAACCAACCATGCCAATTGAATTTGGTTCCAGTGAGACTGTCGACGATGACAGTGGTGGCGAAGAGCTTTGTTTCTGAAAGCGTGCCCAGGGTTCCGACGTAGCATGCGACGCACTTCGGAAAGAGCTCGCATACATGATTGAAAGGAGCCTTCAGATCTGAACGAATACTGTCCTCCTTGTAGTTGGGCTCTGCTTTTTTGGTGGCAAACCGAGCATATTCGACTCCGGCCGATAACTCCCTTCCCAACAAGGAGTCTCCACCTTCCCTCGGCAAGTCGAATACGCCGATAAGATTGCTCAAGTCCACCTCCACCGGTTCTCCATTCTGTGGATCAGTGAAGGAAGAAGTGTTTCGTCCTTTCCTCAGATTTAGAAGAATTTCGGCCACCGCCTTAGCCAAAACCTTCGTCGGCACCGCCGTCACGAACTTCCATAAGCCGGCCGTGGTCACGGCCTTATGGAAGAAACAATTTTCCTCGATGACGATCGGGTCGAGATGAGGCTCGACGTTGATGTGCTTGTCGACCTCTGTGAGAAATTCCTCCATCGTCTCAGTTTTCTGTTTCTTTCCCATGGTGAAATATTTGAGAGAGTTAGATCGGAGATTTAAGAACGAAAACAGGGGTGAGACTCATGAGTTGCAGACGATTTGCAGATCTTGCACAAGAATGGTAAAAATTGAGAGTTGTGAAAGTTCTCTCAGTCTGCAACGACATCCTTAAATAGAGGTAGGGTTCGGCTGACGTGGCAGGGGCAAGACAGTAATATCGCCGTAAATCCTGTTGGTAAACGGCGGCCAACGGCGAAGTGATTGACGTGTCCGGTGTCATCACAGTAAAAAGTGAACCGCCAACTTGCTCAGCGTCTCCACGTGGCCTGCTGTGATTCGTCACTTTACACGGCGTCGGATCCAACAGCTATAAATCGGGGACTGTTTGGATTCGATGGTTGGATTTCGTCCGCCTTTTCCCGCTTCGAATTCAAAGTGCAGTGCACGCGCCCGTTATTTTCGGCTGTACGTGAATCTGCATTAAATGAAAAGTAAAAAGTAAAACCTGCACTCGAGTGCAGACAGCTCATACTCGCTTCGCACCCGCTCGCTTCGAGTTGGGCCGCTTGGCCTTTACTCGCTTTGAGAGGTACTCACTTGCGATGGCTCGCTTAATTTAAAATGTTTCTGACTTACATACTTCGAGAATAAACAAGAATGTTTTCCTCTTTGCATTTGTGTCAGATTCATTTCATATTTTCCACATAGTGAGTGAAGGTTTCTAGCACGCTTCAGCTCACTTAGTGTACTTAAAATTGAAACACTTACCAGTCAATCTCACTTCGTAGGAGATTGATACCACGTATTGAAGACTTCATTTTGTGAATTTGGACAGCACTTGATGAATCCATTAGATGATATTGCTTGAAGCTTTTTGATACCACCTGTTACTATTTGTTGGATGCTTCATATTCTTGGCATTCATCTTCCTCTACGAGTTAGAGAGTACTCCATCGAAGTGAATGGGGGAGAGAATGAATATAGTACACAAGATTACTACAACCCAGAGGGGAGCTTCACGTAAGTGTACTTATTCACGACGAATGGGAGATGAGTACAAGTCCTTATCTCAGAGCAGAATAGGACAAGATGACAATGAGAATGCTCTGACAAGACAATCTCGTATTTTACGCAAAAGCATGTCACCAGCCCTGCAACCTTTTGAGGAAAAAGGTAACCATTCAAGCTTCCTCCTACAAGCTACATAATGAACTTGCAATCGATTCGCTTGACCCAAGCTAGGGTTAATTGAAGCGATGCAAAATTCAAAGATGGGGGAGGAATGAATAGACATCCGGCAGCTCAACTCAATGAAGAGTGAGTAAGGAATGGATGTTTATCCACGATGAAGGAGATGAGAAGACTTGCTCCTCTTCGGCGGAAAGATGGGAAGAGGACGCAAGGTCTAGGTGCCAACCCTGCCTAAGCTTTCACCATTTTTACTTGGGAAGGCCCGATACAAGACCCCACAATCGTTACTAGAAACGGCACTTGCGAGTGTTTATACCCACTCGCTAGGAATCTTAGGCTAGGCAGCAGCTTTCCTTGCTCGCTTTGGAAGTAGCTCGCTCCAAGAGCAAACGATAGTTCCCCCTTAACCAATGGCTTAACAATTCCTGTAAGCGGGTAGGGAACGTCTTCCAACACTCCACCTTTCTCCACCTTATTTCTCCTTCTTCAAGCGAGTGAAATTTCGAAGTGACTCGCTTGAGTTGGTGAAGATCCGAAGCGAGTGATGCTCAAAAGAACAAGAGACCACTCCTTCGTGCATCCTGGATCTAGCACTCTTCACCAGGGTCTAGCAACCCTAATTTCATGCATAGCTGATTGAAACGAGACTCAGCTAGAGGCTTGGTGAGGATATCTGCTCGCTGGACATCGGTATGAATTTTCTCGAGCTTGATATCCTTCTTCTCGACATGATCACGAATGAAGTGATGTCGTATTTCCACGTGCTTGCATCTGGTGTGAAGCACTGTATTTTGTGATATGCATATAGCACTGTTGTTGTCGCAGAATATTGGAATTTCATTCGCTTCAACTTTGTAGTCCTTCAACTGCTGACGAAGCCATAGAATTTGAGAACAGCAGCTTCCAGCGGCCATATATTCGTCTTCAGTCGTTGAAGTAGCTACACTTGTCTGCTTCTTTGAAAACCATGAGATCAGCTTGCTTCCCAAGAACTGACAAGTGCCCGAAGTTGATTTCCTATCAATTCGGCACCCTCCATAGTCAGCATCTGAGTATCCAGTGAGCTCCAAGTTATCCTCCGTTGGATACCATAGCCCCATATTGACAGTGCACTTCAAATATTGAAGAATTCTTTTGGCAGCTTTAAGATGGTTGTACTTGGGATTGCTTTGGAAGCGAGAACATACTCCAACTGCAAAAGCTATATCCGGCCTACTTGCAGTGAGATATAGAAGAGATCCGATCAAAGCTCGGTAGTCTGTAGCATCCACAGACTTCCCATCTAGGTCTGGCTCCATCTTCTAGTTGGTGTTCATCGGGATCTTCACAGCTTTGGCATGCTGAACACCGAACTTGGCAAGCATATCTCGAGTATACTTAGCTTGATTGATGAAGATTCCATCATCCTGCTGCTTCACTTGAAGACCTAGAAAGCAGCTCATCAAGCAAATCATTGACATCTCACATTTGGTCTTCATAAGCTCTCCAAACTTCTTGCTAAGCGACTGGTTTGGTGATCCAAATATGATGTCGTCCACGTAGATCTGAACCCATAGCATATCCTCTCCATGATTGATGGTGAATAGGGTTTGATCTATCTTTCCTCTGTGGAATCCATTATCCACTAGGAATTGGGATATGGTATCATACCAAGCTCTGGGAGCTTGCTTCAACCCGTATAGGGCTTTCTTCAATCGATACACCTTATCTCCCTGCTCGAAACCCGGTGGCTGCTCCACATACACTTCTTCCTTCAATTCACCGTTGAGAAACGCGCTCTTGACATCCATCTGATAGACTTTGAATTTCTTGGCCGCTGCATAGGCTAGAAATAGTCTGATCGCTTCAAGCCGTGCCACTGGAGCGAAGGTCTCATCAAAGTCGATTCCTTCCTCTTGGCAGTAGCCCTTAGCGATGAGTCGCGCCTTGTTCCTCACAACGTTGTTGTCCTCGTCCGTCTTGTTCTTGAACACCCACTTGGTGCCAATAACATGCTGGAATTTGGGACGATCCACGAGATACCATACGTCGTTTCTGGTGAACTGATTCAGCTCTTCTTGCATGGCGATCACCCAATTGGAATCAGCTAGGGCTTCCTCCACGCATGATGGCTCAATGTTTGAGAGAAAGCAACTGAACATGGCACTTTCTCCAAACACTTGACTTCTGGTCACTACACCCTTGGATGGATCTCCAATAATTTGACTTGGTGAGTGATCCTTGAGCCATGCACGCTTGGATCCGCCAGCTTCGTCTTCATCTTCTCCCTGGTCGCTTGCTTCTCCATCTGAAGCGACTGGATTGGGTGCTTGGCCTGCACTCGCTTCAGGAGTCTTGGGGGCAGCTTCATCCTTTCCTTGGACAATTTGCTCGCTTGAGTCCTTGACTTCTTCATCATCCTCAAGCATGTCCCAAGTTGATGAATTGATGGGTTCCTCGCTTGTCTTTCCTTCCTTAGATTGAACCTGTTCCTGTGGAAGACTCAAGGAAGATTCATCAAATACGACATGAGGTGATTCCTCCACAATTTGGGTTTTACAATTGAATACCCTGTAAGCTTTGCTTGATGTAGAATATCCTAAGAATATTCCTTCATCAGCTTTGCTTTCAAAGGCTTTCAACTGTGATTTCTCATTATCATGTATGAAGACCCTACAACCATAAATATGGAAATAAGATATGTTAGGAATTCTCCCTGTCCATATTTCATATGGTGTCTTGTTGTGCCGTTTGCAGAGAAGCGTTCGATTCTGCGTGTAGCATGATGTATTGGCAGCTTCAGCCCAATACTTCATCGGAAGCTTCGAGTCAGCTATCATGGTACGAACGGCTTCTTTGATGATCCGATTCCTTCTTCAGCAACTCCATTCTGCTGAGGTGTGCGTGCTGAAAGTCTGATGTGCTATACCATGCTCCGTGCAGTAAGCTTCAATGGTAGAGTTCAGGAACTCTGTGCCTTTGTCGGAGCGGATGGTGACAATCGCTTGATTCTTTTCCACAGCTAGTCGCTTGAGCAGTTGTGGTAGCTTGGTCAGTGTCTCCTTCTTGCTGAAGAGAAATACAACCCAAGTGTAGCGAGAGAAGTCGTCGACTACAACTAGAGTGTACTTCCTTCCATTTACACTAACTGGAGTGACTGGACCAAACAGATCCATATGAAGCAGCTCGAGCACTCGCTTGGATGAAGCTTCTTCAAGACTTGCGAAGTGCTTCTTCGTCTACTTCCCTCGTTGGCATGGTGAGCATGGATGGTCTTTAACAAAGACTTCATTTGGTATGCCTTGCACCAAGCCTTTTTGAGCTAAGCGATTTATGGTCTTGAAGTTGAGATGGTTCAAGCGTCGATGCCATAGCCATCCTATTTCTGTAGCACTCCTTGCGACTAAGCACGTCTGCTCTTTGCAGCTATCCCATTGTGCTATGTAGACATTCCTTTGTCTAATTCCAGTTAGCACAATCTGGGACGTGAGCTTGCTCTTCACAATGCACTTATTGGAGATAAACTCCACCTTGTATCCTTTATCACAGAATTGTGAAATGGATAGCAAGTTGTGCTTACGTCCTTCCACGTAGGAGACTTCTTCAATCGTGAGTTTTCCAATCTTCAGTGCGCCATATCCTTTGGTGCTTCCTCGAGAGTTATCACCAAAAGTAATGTGTGGACCCTTCTTCTCTATGTAGTCATGAAGTAGAGCTCTCATGTCGGTCATGTGTCTTGAACAGCCACTGTCCAAGTACCAGATTTGTTGACCCTCACTTGGCATGGGATCCACGGCGCTCACCTGCAATTAGACAGATTTTGGTACCCAAATCAGTTTGGGTCCTTGCAGGTTAGTTCCCTTAGGTACCCACACTTGCTTTACTTTCTTTTAAAAGGTAGCTTGTGTCTTGGGCTTCTCGACCTTCGAAAACTGTGACTTCTGCCTTGAGGCAGCTTCACACGTGCAGCAGTGTGTGCAAGAGGGGTAGCGGATCGCTTGAGGCATACCTATGCTCTTACCCTTTTGCTTGTATCTTGAAGCGACTCACTTCGGATTAGCTACAGGCTTAGAGACTGACTTAGGTTTTACAGTCTGTCGAAGCGGCTCGCTTGGTTTCCACGAAGCGATCAAACTAGGGTGTTGACCCCGACTCGCTTGAGAAACCTTGGAAGTTTGAAGCGACCTCCTTGGTGCTTCGAATTCTTCGCCCTCAACGTTAGTCTGGTTGGACCATCTCCAGTCCGGATAACGTGACTCATAGACATTACTCCTTTTATTGAAAGGGAGATCCTTTGTCTCTCGTGTCTTGGTCTGAGACTTAGAAGTTTCAACAGGATCCCCTTTACCTTTGGATTGTAAGCTTTAGCATTGTGAGTGATAGGGACTGTTGAACTATGCTTGCCCTTAGGTTCTGCCCTTGAAGATACAGACATCTTCATTGGCTTCTTCTTAGGGTTCTCAGCTATTTGGCCTTTATCCTTGTTGGTGGTCGCTTTGGAGGCAGTAGGCACATCCAAAGTAACTGATGGTGTCGTGTTTGAAGCACCAACAAAGACAGTAGGCTTGGAAGGTCCACCCTCATATCCGAGTCCTCCCTTTCTACCAAAAGGTAGAAGCGAGCTCTCTAGTGCCTGCCTAGCATATGAAGCTTTGTTCAAGTTGGCAACTAGAGCGGACTGGGTTTCATACCTTCCTTCCAAGCTTTGATGTCTAGCGAAGAGATCCTTGAACTTACTAGTCATAGCCCTTAAGTTATGTTTGACTTGGTCAAGCTCAGTGGCTAGCTTTCGGTTCTCCTTCTCGCTTTGAGACAAAGCTTGTTTCAACACTTTGTGGTCGCTTGACAGTTTGATGTGCTTGTCAAGCAACTCACTCCATGTTGAGGAATTAGCTTCCTCTTGGTGAGTATGTGCGAGTGTAATTGAACTAGGTGAGGGATAGATAAATACCTCTCCAGTCTCCTCGTCGGTGAGCGCCATGAGTCCAAGATCCTCTCCATCACTGGAGTTGGGATCTGTGAATGCATCCGAGTTGCTTGAGACATCTTCAGTTGAAGCGACTGGCTGCTCGCTCGCTACAAGCGCTCGCCTTGGAGCATCCCTCTTTGCTTTCAGTTCATCTCGCTCCTTCGCACTCAGCTTCGGGCAGTCAGATTTGTAGTGGCCCATCTTGTGGCAATGGTAGCATTCCACATCCATCATGTCTCTTGGGATCGGCTTTGTCGTCTCTTCTCTTTTCCCTTTTCCTTCTCGAGCATCAGTGCTCCTTCCTTTGTACTGCTTGTAGAATCTTTCGTATTTGCCCACTCGAGAGTTCATTTTGTTGAAGTTCTTGGATAAGAACGCAACATGTTCTTCCAGCTCTTCCCTCGTCATCTTGGCTAGCGACTGGTCGCTTGGCCCTTCAGCAGGTTTGAAAGCTACACCCTTTAACGTCGTGGGAGCTTCATCCTCATCGTCGAGGTTCATTCGATTTAGATCGAATTCATGAGCTTTGAGTTCGGAGAACAGAATCTCCGGTGTGAGCTTCGATAGATCCTTGGTAGCTAGGTACAGTTCCTTCATTGTCTGCCACTTCCTTGTGAGAGCACGAACAATCTTCAGATTCACTTCCTTGTCTGTGAGTTCCTTCCCAAGTGAGTTGAGAGTTGCAGTGATGTTGGTAACTCTCAGCTCGAAGGCGTCGATGGATTCTCCTGGCTTCATTATCAAGCTTTCAAACTCCCGCATTTGTACGGCAAGCTTGTTTTCTTTGATTTTGTCTGTGCCTTGAGAAATGAGGGCTAGAGTTTCCCACATTTCTTTAGCTGTTACGCACTTTCTTATCCTTGGTAGATAGGCGTCCGACACGGTGCTCTGCATCGTGTGGCGTGCGATCTTGTCGAGGTTGGCGATTTTGAAGTCATTTGGAGTGAATTCATCCTTGTCCTTCTCTACTTATGTTTGTCGAACATAGGCAGCCCGTCCTTCAGCAGCTGGGACATTCTCATAGACAGCTTTCTTGATTTCGATCGGCCCATCTTCAATGACCTCCCACATCCGGTCATGGATGGAGCATAGGAAGCTCTCAACGAGAAAGCTCCAGATCTCATAGCCTTCTATGGAGAACTGTGGAAGACTAGAAGCATTCATAGCAAACTATCAGTAATAGATGCAGTATGCGTGGGTGAGGTTTTGATGCACTTAGGAAAATAGGATCCGGTTCAGTGAGACAACAGAAGCGAGTGGGGACTCGCTTCGGATATGCAAAGCAGAGGCTCGAAAGAACCGCTGCTTTGATACCACTTGTTGGTTCCGGTTTGTTATACGAAAAATACGTAGGGGGGGGGGGGGGGGGGTTGAATACTTATTTTTAAGTTTTTCAACTTCTTTTCCTTAACTCAGAGTATAAAGTAAAGTGCTCGTAAGAAATACTAAGACCTAGCCGAGAGCTAGATCTGAAATAATCACAATTCTCTTGACCTAAGCTTAGAGCTTGATCAAGAGTGAGACTTTACTCTAGATGCGGAATTCGGTGAGCTAACTCTTTTCTAAGTAATTAAAAGTTCCAAGTTATGTTTGTTTAGATGCAAGTGCAATGAATAATCAAACAATGAAAATGAAGAGTTTAGGGTTAGAGAGATACGGCACAAGATTTATAGTGGTTCGGAGATGAAGCTCCTATGTCCACTTTGTTGCACTCGGCAACGCATTCTCTTCACTCAAGAACTTGAAGATTACGGGCTCTTCAAAAGCCTGGTCTAGATCGAGCTTCACTCGCTTGGATCTGACGACAGACGCAGTGATTTCGCTAACTGGACAAGAAGCTTCACTCACTTCTATCCGACGACAGGGAGATTGCGGGCTCTCCTTACAACCTAGCTTCGATCGAGCTTTACACAAATGATGTAAGTGCAAGCTTGGATCTAGACTCTATGATCGAGGCTTCTACAATCGATGAAAGTAGGGCCTTGGATCGAAAAAACCTATCGACGAACACAAAAACCTATCAACAGATTTTAGGGTTAGGGTTTTTGGTATACGACGAACACACTATGAAGAACTCTTTACAGTAGATGCAAAGATGGCTAGAGTTCTTCTTCTAAGCTAGGATATGGAATGGGCTCAGACTCTAAGTGTGAAAGCTGTGAAGACGAGTTCCGATGAGACTGGAACTCGGAGAACACTTGGAAACAAAGACTCGAAGTTTGCTCTAAGGCTGGGAGTGTTTGTTTGCAGTAGGCGCTCGAATGCTCAGGAAGTGTTCTACTTCTCTTCGTCTTCATCCTTCACTATTTAGGCGGAGGTTTGGCCGAAATCTGTTGCTTGGTTGGTGGCCTTGTCCCTCCTCCTCTCGACAGTATTTGCGCAGGCAGTTGCTTTTGCACGTGCGCAGTTTGTCTCTTTGCCGAAAATGGCAAAGTTACAAACTTAACAGTAACTGGAGCGAGCCAGTACTGTAGCGGCGCCCTGTCGGCCTGGCATTCAACTCCTCTGCTCCTCTCCGTGTTCAACACGTGGAGATCTCGTAATTAATGCGAAAATCTCTAGTTGACTGGAGTTCAAAATCGGAGCGGGAATTGTGCTGTCGCTTTCTGGTAGGTAGTGGCTCGCTTCGCTTTGAAGTTGTAGCGTCCGCTTTGATCGAGTCGCTTCGGGTCATACTTGAAGCGTCTACTTTGGAAAATAGAATTTCCGAGTATTGCTTAAGTAGATTTTGACTCGCTTTGACTTTTGCTGTAGCGCTCGCTTCGCTTCGCTTTAGTGGACTCGCTTCGATTCCACTGTAGCGCTCGCTTCGCAACGCTATTCTTCGGCACGCTTCACTTCAGCTCGGTAGACTCGCTTCGCTTGGAAAACACACTCAAGCGAGTGGCCTTCACTTGAATTTTCTGCAGTCTACAATCTAAGCAAAATAAAGCCATCCTAACAGAGTAGGCGTAGAAAAATTTCTAATCCTATTATCTACATCAAAAATGGGTCGCTTGGGAACAGAACACTTGGGGTTTTGGGATCAAATCAAAACATCTATTTGACTCACTTCGAAGTGTCCCATAGAAGTTCTCTCTTAACATTTTGTTCTTAACAACTCCCAACAGCAAGGATTCATGCCAAGTGCTATGAATGGATGCTTCCTAGGTGCACTCATGGATGTCAATCATTCATGCAATTAAATTCAATCAAATCCAAGGGCAACTCAAAGGAAAGGTAGATCCACATCAAAAACCATTCAATCCTAGCCTAATTCACACCATCCATCATTTGAAACCTCTAAGAGATCTAGCCACTCATAGATCTAACAATCAAACCAACAAAAAGAAGGAAATTCATGGTAGAAATAACAAGGAAAGTAAAAGGAAATAAAATGCTTCAATGATCTTCAATATCCAAGGTTGATCATCCACAAATATTTGAAAATACCAAAAAGGAAAGAGGGAAATAGCTAGGGTTCTAAGAGAGTAGCACAAAAGTGAATTACAAGTGGAATTAGATACCAAATAAGGAAAATAACTAGCTATTTATAGTTTTCCCACAAATTGGGGTCAAATTGCAAATACTAGAAACTTGATATGAGAAGGTGGGGTAAAATTTGTAATTTCTGGAAAGTTGAATAGAGGTTTGACTTGTGCATTTTCGGTTGACTTGTGCATTTTCCGCCCACATTTCACAGTTTACGCGCTCTCACGGTTTTGGCTCGTTCTCTCTCGTCCGGCATCGGAAAATTAATCCGCAAAGTGCTACGGCTTCCTCTTTCGATCCTCTTCGACATAGGATAAGTTAAAGTCGCCCAGAAAATTTCCGCAGCACCTGAAATCAGCACGGAAACAGAGAGAAAACGCAAAGCATATAGAAAATGAATAAATTGTAAAAACCTATCATTTCTATTCATTTAAACACATATCTCAACCAAAACACACATCGAGACGCACTCTAAAGCATGCTAAATATGTGGTTATCAAACTCCCCCAAACTTAAGCCATTGCTCGTCCCGACAATGGAACGAACAATCAAAGAACATAAGCACATATGGGTATGCAAATCAAGATCAACGATGCCTCAAAGCTCACTCAATAAAGCATTTTCAAGCATGGAACTCCCAAGGTGCATTTAACAATCCATAATCACACAACACTCTTAACCAAGAAATCACTCACTCAAGCATAATGAAACTCCAAACCTCTCTTAGTGTAAGTGTATCACTCTTTCTCTCAAGTGTATGGTAGGAAGTTTACACTCATCGAACTCATGCATGCATTGCTCTTACCATAAGCTTGCCCTAAATCTCAAGATCTCCATCGCTTGGTTGTGCACTCGAACTAAGATCAATTAGGTCTTTTATTTAGGCTTGTAATGTGGGGACATTGGTTTAGGTAGGGATTTTTAGGCTAAGTGACTAAGAAATTTCTCCACCTTCTACCTTCACCATTTCTCCTCTTTACACTCTTTAATACCCAAGCTTGATTGAAGCTTCTCAAATATTCATGAATAACTCCTTAATGCTCTCATTCACAACTATCTTTATTAAAACTTTTTTTTCTTTTTCTTTTTCAACTTTTTTTTCCTCTCTTTTTTTCTTTCTTTTCTCATCATTTTTTTTTTCACTTCTTTTTTTTTTACTAGAGCTCATAGGAGTATTCTCATCTTAAAATGATCTCTTCAATCAAACTACTCAAACATCGTTTTCTCACTTACTTCACAACCTCTCAATAGATTCCCTTGACCAACCTTCACCCCCTTTCATCCGGTTTAGCAACAAAGACTTCAAAGGCTCAAGGGGGACCACAAAGTTAATGTTTCATTTGGTTAGTGTTTAGGGAATAATGAGGCTAACAAGTGAGGGCCTAAAATCATTTCTAAGTTCTCGTAGCACATATAGCAACCTCGATCGAGATTGAAGGCAAGTTCTAGAAGATAACAATGCAATACATGGCAAACTCTCAAGAAAGAAAAAAATAACGTTATCAATGCAACGTTTTTGGCCCAAACCTCACAAGCTTTTGTTTAGAGTTCATGTGCCTGAGATCAATCATTCCTAGTTAATCATGCTATGCAACCATTTCATGCTCAACACACACATGAGAAATCCCAAAAAATATAATGCAATTTCTGCTCAAATCATCATCGACATCTCTCTTGAAAGCAAAGGAGCGATAACCACAATATCTAAACATGTAAACAAGAAGTACTACAACTCAAGTGATGCTTTTAAAATGAAATTTGAAAAATTTTGCACCTACGCAACTAAGCACCCTTAATGAAATTTGAAAACATCACTTGAATTATTTGCACACACCAAATCAACTCATCCTTCAATATACACAAATTCCACCACCAATTCACTCCAAACAAAACATAAAAATTTAAAACAAACAAAGAAAGAAATGCGATAAAAATAACTTGAAGAAATATGAAAAAGTAACTTGAATATCTTATTCCATCCCCCTCCCCCAAACTTATTTTTGAAAATAAAATCAAAAATAAGGATGGAGGGACGAATATACATAAGATATTTAAGTTACTACTCACAAATGTCCAAGCTATTGAAGTGAGGGACGAGGCGGGGAATGATTCCCGTTTCCATGTGATGAGCCTCAAGACGGACCCCACAATCGTGATTTTTCTATCGAAGGCGAATCTCCCGTCGTTCCCTTGCATGGTTTCCCCCTATCGTCACCCCACTAATCTTCTTTCTCATCACTATAAGCAACAAAACATAGGGAATTTTAGAAACCCCACAATGTTTGCACAAAAATTAGAAGAAAAGAAGGTGAGAGAGGAGAAATTATTCAATTAAAAATTGTAAAATAATATTTTTAATTTTTTTTCAATTTTTAAAATTTTTAGAATTTTTTTTAGAATTTGTTCAATTTTTTTTTTTTTTAAAGCAAAAATTCGGCCTGGCCCGTCAGATTCGGCCCAGCCCGTCAAACCCGGCCCAGACCTAGATCTGGACCCGAATCAGGCCCGATCCAAGCCCAGCCGCCATTGCCGGAATCTGGAGCCCTCGCCGGAGTCGCTGCTGCCGTCTTCTCGACAGCGTTTATCAATAGTGATTTTGGAAGGAATCTTGGAGTTCGCCGGAATCGCGAATGGGAGAGAATCGGGGATGGAGAGGAGCTCAGATCCGGCCGCCCATCGTCGTCCGCATCTCGGAGAGGTAGGTGCCCACGCGTTGCCGGAATCGCGACGGCCTGAAACGCCTCCGGAATCGCGACGGGACCTCCTGCTACTGCTGCCGTTGAGAGCTGCTACACGTCTCGTCGCCGGCGTCGCGAATGGGAGCTGCTGAAAGTGAAGTCTCCGCCGGCGACCCGAAGCTCGCCGTCGTGGGTCGCCGTTTCGGACCAGTAGGTTTACGGCGACCCGCAGCTCGCCGTTCCAGCTCGCCGTCTGAACAGGGCAGCTGCATGTCACCTGCTCGTCGTGGGTCTGTTGCTGTCGGAAAGCAGGCTGTCGAAAACGCTGGGAGCAGCTGCAATTCAGTCCGGCGAGTGGCTCCGTTGCAACGCTGATCAACGGCAGCGCGTTGAGCTCCTGTTCGCGCCAGAAAAGCTTGGAGCTCGGCGACGCGTCGAGAAGATGGCAGCATCGACTCCGGAAAGGGGCTCCAGATTCCGGCAATGGCGGCTGGGCTTGGATCGGGCCTGATTCGGGCCTGATTCGGGCCCAGATCTAGGTCTGGGCCAGGTTTGATGGGCTGGGCCGAATCTGACGGGCCGGGCCATGCCCAATATATATATATATATATATATATATATATATATATATATATATATATATATATATATATAAATCAGAAAAATTTCTTAAAAATTTAAAAAAAATCTAAAATTTTTAAAAATATATATATTTTACAATTTTTTAAAAATAATTTCTCCTTTTTCACCCTATTTTCGTCTATTTTGTGTGCAACAATTGTGGGGTTTCTAAAATTCCTTATGTTTTGTTGCTTATAGTGATGAGAAAGAAGATTAGTGGGGTGACGATAGGGGGAAACCATGCAAGGGAACGACGGGAGATTCGCCTTCGAAAGAAAAATCACGATTGTGGGGTCCGTCTTGAGGCTCATCACATGGAAACGGGAATCATTCCCCGCCTCGTCCCTCACTTCAATAGCTTGGACATTTGTGAGTAGTAACTTAAATATCTTATGTGTATTCGTCCCTCCAACCTTATTTAAGTTTGGGGGAGGGGGATGGGATAAGATATTCAAATTACTTTTTCATATTTCTTCAAGTTATTTTTATCGCATTTCTTTCCTTGTTGTTTAAAATTTTTATGTTTTGTTTGGAGTGAATTGGTGGTGGAATTTGTGTATATTGAAGGATGAGTTGATTCAGTGTGTGCAAGTGATTCAAGTGATGTTTCCATACTTTATAAGGGTGCTTAGTTGCGTAGGTGCAAAATTTTTCAAGTTCCATTTTAAAAGCATCACTTGAGTTGTAGTGCTTCTTGCTTACATGGTTAGATATTGTGGTTATCGCTCCTTTGCTTTCAAGATAGATGTCGATGATGATTTGAGCGGAAAATGCATCATATTTTTGGGATTTCTCATGTGTGTATTGAGTATGAAATGATTGCATAACATGATTAACTAGGAATGATTGATCTTAGGCACATGAACTTTAAACAAAAGCTTGTGAGATTTGAGCCAAAATGTTGAATTGATAACGTTATGTGTCTTTCTTGAGAGTTTGCCATGTATTGCATTGTTATCTTCTAGAACTTGCCTTCAATCTCGATCGAGGTTGCTATATGTGCTACTAGAACTTAGAAATGATTTTAGGCCCTCACTTGTTAGCCTCATTATTCCCTAAACACTAACCAAATGAAACGTTAACTTTGTGGTCCCCCTTGAACCTTTGAAGCCCTTGTTGCTAAACCGGATGAAAGGGGGTGAAGTTGTTTAAGGGAATCTATTGAGAGGTTGTGAAGTAAGTGAGGAAACGAGGTTTGAGTAGTTTGGAAGAGATCGTTTTGAGATGAGAATACTCCTATGAGCTCTAATAATAAAAAAATTAAAAAAAAAAAAAGAGAGAGAGAGAGAGAGAGAGAGAAAGAAGTTGAAAAGAAAAGAAAGAGTTTGAATAAAGATAGTTGTGAATGAGAGCATAAAGGAGTCATTCATGAATATTTGAGAAGCTTCAATCAAGCTTATGTACTTAAGAGTGTAAAGAGGTGAAATGGTGAAGGTAGAAGGTGGAGAAATTCACACTTAGAGTGGAAAAGAGAAGGTGAAAGTACTTAGGAGATTTCTTAGTCACTTAGCCTAAAGAATCCCTACCTAAACAAATGTCCCCACATTACAAGCCTAAATAAAAGACCTAATTGATC
Source organism: Thymus mandschuricus (assembly GCA_029379335.1). Lineage (NCBI taxonomy): Eukaryota > Viridiplantae > Streptophyta > Magnoliopsida > Lamiales > Lamiaceae > Thymus > Thymus mandschuricus. The sequence goes on from CM057078.1 coordinate 10,828,678, forward strand.
TTAGTTCGAGTGCACAACCAAGCGATGGAGATCTTGAGATTTAGAGCAAGCTTATGGTAAGAGCGATGCATGCATGTGTTCGATGAGTGTAAATTTCCTACCATACACTTGAGAGAAAGAGCGATACACTTGCATCTTGAGAGGTTTGGAGTTTCATAATGCTTGAGTGATTGATTTCTTAGTTGAGAGTGTTGTGTGATTGTGGATTGTTCAATGTACCTTGGGAGTTCCATGTTTGAAAATGCTTTATTGAGTGAGTTTTGAGGCATCGATGACCTTGATTTGCATGCCCATATGTGCTTATGGTCTTTGATTGTTTGTTCCATTGTCGGAACGAGCAATGGCTTAAGTTTGGGGGAGTTTGATAACCACATATTTAGCATGCTTTAGAGTGCGTCTCGATGCGTGTTTTGGTTGAGATATATGCTTAAATAAATAGGAAATGATAGGTTTTTACAATTTATGCATTTTCTATATGCTTTGCGTTTTCTCTCGTTTTCCGTGCTAATTTCAGGTGTTGTGGCAATTTTCTGGGCACGTTTGACTTATCCTATGTGGAAGAGGATCGAGAGAGGAAGCCGTAGCACTTTGCGGATTAATTTTCCGATGCCGGAAGAGAGAGAACGAGCCAAAACCGTGGGAGCGCGCAGAATGGCAGATTTGGGCGAGAATGCACAAACACATGCCTTGGTCAACTTTTCGGAAATTACAGATTTTACCCTACCTTCTCAACTCAAGTTTCTGTTATTTGCAATTTGACCCCAATTTGTGGGAAAACTATAAATACCTTCTTATTTGCCTCAATTGGCAACTTGGATCACTTGTAAATTCACTTTTGCACAACTACTTTAGAACCCTAGCTTTTCCCTCTTTCCTTTTTGGTAGATTTGAATTTTATTGGATGATCAAGCTTGAAGATTGAAGATTATTAAAGCATTTCATTTCCTTTTACTTTCCTTGTTCTTTCTACCATGAATTCTCTTCCTTTTGTTGATTTGATTGTTAGATCTATGAGTGGCTAGATCTCTTAGAGGTCTCAAATGATGGATGGTGTGAATTAGGCTAGGATTTAATGGTTTTTGATGTGGATCTACATTTCCTTTGAGTTGCCCTTGGATTTGATTGAATTTAATTGCATGAATGATTGACATCCATGAGTGCATACAAGGTGTTTTATGGAAAGCCTAGGAAGCTTCCATTCATAGCATTTGGCATGAATCCTTGCTCATACTATCTAGTATTGATTTCCATTGCTCCTAGAAAGAATTATGTGAATTGATGTTACATTAGTAGGCATTGTGCTTTTAGGAGTTGGTAATATGTTTAGAATGCTCATATTATTCAATCCACTAGTTATCAAGTCTTAGGAGGATGAGATAGCTTGATTTATGTAACAATGTCACTCAAAGGAATTAAAATGGTTTGATACATCACTTGCTTAGTCCTTAGCCTAATCACACCGGAAATCATTTGAATCCTTGCTTGCTTTTATCGAATTTCTACTACTTGTTCCTTTATTTGTTCCTTACATTACTTGCTTTTATTTTTGCTTGTTATTTGCCTAGTTATAGAACACCAAAATCATGAATATGTGCTTAGATAGTATGATAGAGACAACATAAACTACTTGATTTGCTATTGGCATATTCACTCCTTGTGGTTCGACCCGGACTACTAGCTAGTTCGGCTTCAACCTTCTAAAAATCGAGAGAGTCATCAAATTGATGCTAGCTCCATGATCACACAATGCTCTCTCAAATCTTTGGCCTTCAATCTCACAAGGAATTGAAAAACTACCGAGGTCTTTCCTTTTAAGGGGCAAATTCCTTTGCACAATGGCATGACACTCCTCGTAAAGCTCCATGGTTTCACAAGCTTCTAGCTTCTTTTTCTTGGCCACTATTTCCTTTAAGAACTTTGCATACCCCGGCATGTCCTTCAAAGCATCAATGAGAGGAATATTGACATTTACTTTCTCAAACATCTCAACAAACCTATTCATTTTGGGGTCCACCTTGGGCTTGGCCAAACGAGAAGGAAACGGAGCTTTGGAAATCACAACCTTCTTCATAATAGGAAACTCTATCCACTCATGAGGTGGTTCATCTTTTTCATAATCAAAAGCTTTCTTCTTAGGAACATTCTCCTTTGGCATAGGTGCTCTTGGAGACTCCATTTCTTCCTCTTCATCATCAACGTCCTCCACTAGGACTTCTTCCTTCTCCTTTTCATCCTTTTCTTCACCAATCCTCATTGGCTTCTCAATCGATCTTCCACTTCTCAACTTAATAGCATCTACACTATTAAGAGACTCACTCAAACTCACTATTTCCAAGGGGGTTGTAGGGTAAATACCTTGAAACTCTTCATAGCTTCTTCTCTCTTTTATAACCTTTCCAAGCTCATGGATGTAGTAGGCCTTCTCCATCCTCTTCAAATCCATCCCCCTTGCATACATCACCCCATTGTTGGCTCTCATTCTTTGATTGTAAGAGCTCGTCCTCTCTTTCTCTTGAGCTTCACGTGGAAGATTCTCATAAGGTGGCCAATGGTCCGGCTTTGTGAGAAAATAAATCTCATCTCCAAGGGTCATTGGAGTCTTCTTCTTTTCATAGCTATCATGGTCATGGGAAGAGTCCCATGGAGGAACTCTTTGACCTCCCCATTCTTGCTCTCCAATAGGTCGCATCGACTCAACCTCATTGACCACACGAACCACCTTGCATTGTTGCTTTGGATTGATCTCCGTGTGACTCGGATATTGTCCTTGCTTGTGTTGAGAAGCAACATGGCTAGCCATTTGACTCATTTGACCCTCAAGCATCTTGATATGCTTGTCCATGGAAGAAACCGTATTCTCCAAGGTGGACCTTTTGCCCCGTATGTGCAATAAACGTTCCTTGTTGAGTAGCCATTTGAGATTGGCTATCCACCAATTGCTTCAACATTTGCTCCGTAAGACTTGGAGGCTTTGTCTCTTCCACAACTTGAGATTGAGGAGCATGGAATGCATTGTTGGGGTTTCCATAAGCAAGGTTTGGATGATTGTTGAAAGTAGGATTACCATAATTCCGTTGATAATTACCTTGGTTCCATCCAACCCTTTGGTTAATGTATTTAACCTCCTCTCACTTAAAACTTCACCATTCTCGAATTTCTTGATGGCTAGCATCTCCTTCATGTCTCTTTGGCCCTTATCATAATCCTTCTTGAAAGTAGTGAATAATGACGTCAATTCATCATATCTCTCATCCGATAGAGAGGCAACCCTCTTTGTGGATGTCCGTTCCATAGGCCATTGGTAGGCATGAGCGGCCATCTCCTCAATTATCCTCAATGCTTCCTTAGCATGTTTGTTCAACAAGCAACCCCCCGCGGTGGCATCAACTACACTTCTTGTGTGAGAAGTGAGTCCACTATAGAAATGAGTCACTTGTTGATCCTCACTTAAACTGTGTTGAGGACACTTGCGGATAAGCTCTCTATACCTCTCCCAAGCTTCAAATAAGGTTTCATCCCCATGTTGAGAGAAATGGGAAATCTCCGAAATCATCTTGTGAGCCTTTGAGGGAGGGAAATACTTCGATAAGAAAGCTTTACAAAGATCTTGCCAAGTGTGTATCTCCGACTTATCCAATCCTTTGTACCAATCCTTGGCTCTGTCCCTCAAAGAGAAACCAAACATCCTTAATCGAATGGCATCACAAGGGACACCATTTAGCTTAACGGTTTCACAAATCTCCATGACGGAAGTGAGATGTGCATTTGGATCCTCTAGGGGACTTCCTCCGAATTGAGCATTCATAACCATTTGAATCAAGCCGGTCTTCAACTCAAAATTATTGGCATTGATCGTGCCCCACTCCCCTCTTTGATATTGTTCCGTTGGATCTTGATATATAGAATTGATGGGAGGTGGTAGCACCTCATTAGCCTTCCTCTTTTGCTCATCAATTTCCGCTTGCATTTCTTCCATTCTCCTCATGATAGCTTCCATATTTGGGTTTTGATCACCCATGTCTTGTTCTTCTCTAGAATTTCTTCTTATATGTCTTCTTTCAAATTGCAAGACAAGTGGCTCTACAAGTCTCCCCTTGGACCTTGTGAGCATGTACCTTCAAAACAAAAAGAAAGAGAAATTAAAAACAAGCTTAGATTAGTAACAAGTGACTAAACAAACTATTGAAATGTCTATCTAATCACTCCCCGGCAACGGTGCCAAAAATTGACTAAGCTATTTCTAGCCTATCAATAATACAATAACCGAACTAGCTAGTAGTCCGGGTCGAACCACAAGGAGTGAATATGGCAATAGCAAATCAAGTAGTTTATGTTGTCTCCATCATACTATCTAAGCACATATTCATGATTTTGGTGTTTTATAACTAGGCAAGTAATGGGTAAGTGAAATAACAAGCAACAATAAAAGCAAGTAATGTAAAGAACAAATAAAGGAGCAAGAAGTAGAAATTCGATAAAAGCAAGCAAGGATTCAAATGATTTCCGGTGTGATTAGGCTAAGGACTAGGCAAGTGATGTATCAAACCATTTTAATTCCTTTGAGTGGCATTATTACATAAATCAAGCTATCTCATCCTCCTAAGACTTGATAACTAGTGGATTGAATAACATGCTTACCATTCTAAACATATTACCAACTCCTAAAAGCACAATGCCTAGTAATCTAACATCAATTAACATAATTCTTTCTAGGAGCAATGCAAATCAATACTAGATAGTATGAGCAAGGATTCATGCCAAGTGCTATGAATGGAAGCTTCCTAGGCATTCCATCAAACACCTTGTATGCACTCATGGATGTCAATCATTCATGCAATTAAATTCAATCAAATCCAAGGGCAACTCAAAGGAAAGGTAGATCCACATCAAAAACCATTCAATCCTAGCCTAATTCACACCATCCATCATTTGAAACCTCTAAGAGATGTAGCCACTCATAGATCTAATAATCAAACCAACAAAAAGAAGGAAATTCATGGTAGAAATAACAAGGAAAGTAAAAGGAAATAAAATGCTTCAATGATCTTCAATATCCAAGCTTGATCATCCACAAATATTTGAAAATACCAAAAAGGAAAGAGGGAAATAGCTAGGGTTCTAAGAGAGTAGCACAAAAGTGAATTACAAGTGGAATTAGATACCAAATAAGGAAAATAACTAGCTATTTATAGTTTTCCCACAAATTGGGATCAAATTGCAAATACTAGAAACTTGAGATAAGAAGGTGGGGTAAAATTTGTAATTTCTGGAAAGTTGAATAGAGGTTTGACATGTGCATTTTCGGTTGACTTGTGCATTTTCAGCCCACATTTCACAGTTTGCGCGCTCTCACAGTTTTGGCTCGTTCTCTCTCGTCCGGCATCGGAAAATTAATCCGCAAAGTGTTACGGCTTCCTCTTTTGATCCTATTCGACATAAGTTAAACTCGCCCAGAAAATTGCCACAGCACCTGAAATCAGCACGGAAACCGAGAGAAAACGCAAAGCATATAGAAAATGAATAAATTGTAAAAACCTATCATTTCCTATTCATTTAAACACATATCTCAACCAAAACACGCATCGAGACGCACTCTAAAGCATGCTAAATATGTGGTTATCATTAGACTATATAAGTGACACTCACTCTACACTTCATACTTACATAAGATATCCTTCGTTTCAATTGATTTTGGCTTAATTATTACATAACTCACGTTATTGCACGTTTATAAAACTTAATAGACTCGAGATACACGAGAAAATCAAATGAAACACGAGGATTTTTGGAATTTTGGCTTAGTTTTGACTTTTTGGCTTTAATTTTGACTTCTCACGAAAAGGGTACACGGTATATTTCCATTGAAATCGTGTAGAGTCAACAATCGTGTAGAGGGCATTGACTTTTATTTAATTTTGACTTTTTTAACCTTACACGGTTAATATGTAATTTCAACCGTGTATACACGGTTGAAAACAACATTTGACCGTGTAAAGTCAATTTCAATTTTGACTTTTTTTTTTACTTTACACGATTAATAGGGTAATTTAACCGTGTACACACGTTATAATCAACTATAATGTCGTGTAGTTGGCCGAAGGTTTCCATTTTTTAGCACAAAAAACTCAAATTTTCACCAAATGATCAACTCAAACACAATCTGATAAGATTACATCCAATAACATTCTTAAACATCCAAAAACGTTCATTAACATCCAAAAACGTCAATTTGTATAAAATAAAAATATATATATAATCAAGCATCGGTATCGAACGGACATCGGGGCCTAGTATGCTCCTCGCTCTTGCAAATGCTACATTTTTTCTTACCTCTTGGACGTCGAGGGGGAGCATTTAGATCAACTCCGGAAATGGGAAGCGAGGCTTGGCAACTCCGTCGTTTGTGCCCGTATTGTCTGCATCTTGAACACCTTTGCCGATTCGTTGAGGAGGATCCTTCAACAGCCGATCGAGCTCGCGCCATCGGTGGTCGTCCAGCTGGCCTCTCGACAAGCGGGGGTAGCATGATCCATTGTGAAATGAATTCGGGAACACTCCACGTCTCGGGATGAGGAACCGGCTGAATCTGAGGAGAATACGTAGCAACTAACATGGATTGCCTGAAATAATGGCTCACGTAGTCAGTTGCCCGCCCACCGGAATGCCTGTAACAACATACAAAAACGTTTAGAAATCCGATTGAAATACCACAAGCATGAAACTAAAATAAAATGAGAACTTGTCGTACCTTATCGCCGCACAAGCGTGTCGACAAGGGATGCCGTCTAACTCAAACTCACGGCATTCGCAAGTCAAGTTTTGGAGGTCGACGAGGTAAGTCTGTTTTTCACCTTCGACTCTCCAAAGGGTGGGCGTAGGCGTTCCTCTAACGGATTAGCGACGGCCCCATTCCGACGATGCTGACATCTTCGTATATGCCTTCACCGTGAGTTCATGTTGGCGAGCTAGGGCACTAGTCCGATGTTCGTCGAACCACTTCTCGACGACTATCCAATACACCTCGATCATGGCACAAATCGGGAGTCTCCGAGCCCACAACAACCGAGCATTCATGGTATCGTCGGGATTTGAAGTCATGAAGCTCGTACGTCAGACGGGACACTTGCACCTCGCCCACCTCGGCAGGCCAATGTCGCTCAACCTCCTTTAGATCCCGCCTCCCTCCCTGCTTAGGTCCCTCAGATTCCCCCAATATTCATCGAATTGGGAATCTCGATAGGCAAAGGCTGCAGACTCGAATATAGCCCCCGCATGCCTTCCGTACCTAACGAAATTCCTCTGATGGTGAACGAGGCAAAGACCGTGAGCAGCATGCGGAAAGACGGAGTAGATCGCATTTGCGATGCTCATGTGCTGATCGAATACGATCAACAAGTCCGAGGGTGCCCCAAAACTCTCTCTCACTTTGGCCAAAAACCACGTGCAAGATTCGTCATTCTCCTTGGGGCCGAATCCAATGGCAAGGGGAAACACTTGCTCGTTCCCATTTTCATCACCGCCACAAAAAGCATCCCATCATTCTTCCCCTTCAAGTGCACCCCGTCTACTACGATCACGGGGCGTAGCAAACCATTTACGAATGCCTCGATGGACGGACCAAAGGCGAGGTAGAAGTAGGTCAGACGGTCGGTGACGTGGGAGGTATGGATGTCGTACTCGGTGCCCGGATTCATCTCCTTCAAAAGGTAGAGGTAAGAAGGGAGCCTCTTATAAGACTCGTCGAAGGCACCATACGTCATCTCTATAGCGACGTTCCTAGCACGGAGAGCGAACGGGTAGTCAATCTGAATGCCGTACTCACTCCGTAGCTCGTCCACCATCTCCTTTGGCTTCAACACTGCGCCCTCGGTGATCAATCGACGAGCATAGAATGCTCCTAATACCATGGTCGGCACCTGTTGTTTGTTGTTCGAATTTAAATTAACTAGACAAGTGTGATCGGCCTCGTACTTGTTGATCACCCAAATCCTGCCTTTTTGCGTTGCATTCCACTTGAACGCGCAATCCTTCCCCGAAGTGAACCTAAAACCCACACGGCCTTCGTCGGAGCGAGGGATACAATACTCCTTCCGGAGATCCATGTGAAGCAATCCGACTGCTATATGCAAGTCATCCTTCTTCTTGAAGTATCCGTCCTTTCGCAACTGACCCAAGGCCGGTGCCAAGTCGGGATCGATCCATCCTAAAGGGAGCGCGGTGTCTAGATCGACGTGCGGTATCAACCAATGTCGAACCGCCTCCTCATTAGCGCGAGCACGAGCTTCGTCGTCACGGGGCTCTTGGTTTTGTGAGTGCATGCTACTAAGCCCGATAACCCTATCAATGTGGCCAGGCTCGCGGATCCATGCTCCGAATTCAGCCGTTAGGATCTCAAATAATTGGGATCGATCCTCCACATTCCTTGCTTCCTCGCCCTCGGACTCGAGAGACTCTTCTTCCGACCCCGGCTCTTCTTCATCACGTACTTCGGCTTCAAATGCATTTGATCTCGGGATCGGCTCCTCTTCGACGTTATAGTTCTGAAAATTCATCGATCGTTGGGTAGTATGGGCAGCCCGATTAGCTCTACTAATGACGTAAATCGTCGACATCTCCCTTCTCTCGATACACATCCTAAGCAAATCCCCGGTGCTCTTTAAAACGGCCTTCATTGTCTCCCGCTCGTTTATGTTCGTCAAATGGAATAGCAAGTACTCTGATTGATCACCCAAGTGAAACTGAATCTCTCGTACTACGTTTTCATAGCTCAAAGTCGATATGGGATAATTCACGAGAAAACTGTCTCCTTCTACGTACGATATTCTCTCCCAATGACCGCTATGACGGATAAGAATTCTCTGATCACCCATGTCGATCTGTACCAAAAAAAAAATAATAATCTGAAGAATTTTCATAGATCAACCCTCGGCCCCGGCATCTCCAACCCGCCGTCGGAATGAGCTCGCTCAACCCGTGGAGCACGACGACGAGGGCCCACTGCCTGAGAAGCGTCCCTGCACTTGAGCTTCTCCACGGCCCTCGCCATCTCGCGCTTCGCCTTCGACTCCCTTTTCTCGGGCGGGAGATTGGTTTGTTCGTGGCGCTCGGAGGGAACAAAGGCCACGCCCATCGGCTCGATGTTGTCGAGAGAATGGACTGCATACTCGAGAACATCGTTCTCATCCGCCTCCAGTGTCGCATGAACCTCGAGCTACAACGAAAAATAAAACAAGAGGTGTTAGGAATCAAATTATTATTTTTTTTTAATTTCACCCTAAACCTTCGGCCAAATACACGACTAAAATTGTATTTCAGTCGTGTAGTACACGATTGGAGTTCAATTTCAGTCGTGTAAAGTCAACAATTTTGACTTTCGCAGTCAAAATCGTTGACTTACACGACAAAATTGGAATTCGTTTGTGTATTTCACATCCAAGATTACAATTTGGTCGTGTAGAGTCAACAATTTTGACTTTTAAAGTCAAAATCGTTGACATACACGACTAAATTGTAATTTGGACGTGAATTACACGATCGAAATCCAATTTGTCGTGTAAGTCAACAATTTTGACTTTTAAAATTAAAATTGTTGACTTACACGATTGGATTTTAAAAAGGTTGACTTTTAAATCAAATTTACAGAATTTTAACGTGAAATAAATTAAACAAGACAAAAAAAATATACTAAATCAATTAACCGAGGATCGTCGAGGAAATTTCTGAAGTTGCAAGAAGAGGTGGACGTGGCCCATCTCCTGAGGCGGGGGGACAGTGTCGGACGATCCCGTCGACCGCATGCTTGCCCCAGTCAGGGGATCACCTCGTAGGCCCAAATGTTCAGGGCCCAGACCGGCCCGTACAGGTGATAGGCACCCCACAAGTTCGTTATGAGGTAGGGGTCCCTCTTCATGACGTGCACCTGGTCGTGGAAGATCTGGAACGACCACACTCCCCAGGGAAATGAATTCCACTGATCCTGAAACTCCACTAGGTACCATGCCCAGTCCTGGATCGTCGGGTTGTCGTGGCCGGCCAACATGAGATAGTACATGAGCAGGTTGGCCGCCCTTAGATACTGGTCCTCCGTGCCCAGTACGTTCTTCTCGTCGTTGAAGTCCTTCTTCAACTTATTTATCGTAGGGGATTCGCCCCCGTACTTCGTGTAGAGGAGGCTCCTTTTGGGAATCGTGTGCCGGCCATTAGGGTCGAATACCGACTCCTCGAAAGCCAGCCCCGTCACAATGGCGTACTCTTGGGCATGGAAGCGAATGTCTCGGCCACCGACGTGGAACCACCTCTCAAACTCGGGAATCGAGTCATCCTCGAGCTCTCGGGCTAGAAGCTCGTGGAGGGCGTTGTTCGCACTCCCACTCCTCCGAATTTCGAGGAAGTATCGAAACGGGCCTGCCTTAAATCTTTTGAGCAAGCGTTCGCCGCCTACGCGACGCAACACGAACGGGATCGACTCGATCACGTCGTCCCATATGTAGAGGTTTATTTGCCCTCTAAACCCTTGCATACGGCCCCTCATCCATTGAAACCTAGGCTGCAAATCGAGAAGAAACAAAACGAATCAAAAAAAATTGAAAATTTCATGCATTGTATTCGGCAGAGTACACGACTGAATTTGCATTTCAGTCGTGTACTACACGATTGAAACTCCAATTCAGTCATGTAAGGTCAACAATTTTGACTGAAAAGTCAAAATCGTTGACTTTACACGAAAAAATTGGAATTTCATTTGTGTAATTCACCCCTAAATTAAGAAATTAATCGTGTATAGGCAAGGTCAAAATTCAATTTCAAGCAATTAAAGTCAAAATACACGATAAATTACACAATTTAGTCGTGATACACACGATCAAAAGTCAAAATTAAATTCAATTGTGTAAAGTCAACAATTTCAAAAGTCAAAATTGTTGACTTTACACGATTGAACTCTATATTCAATCGTGTACTACACGATTTAGTATTCGATTTAATCGTGTATATATGAACTCGATTTTAAAATTCCAGAAAAAAAAAATATTACGAATTAAACCACACCATGCTTCATGCTTATTGTCATTGACTCGAAACCATAACATGCTTCATGCATATATTCAGTAATTAAATCGAAAGAATCGGACTTACCGGCAGAGGGGGATCGGGGTATACACGGGGTTGGTTCTCCGGCTGCTCCGCCGGCTGCTCTGCCGCCTGCAGCGGCCGACGACGGGAGGCGCCCCGTCGGCGTTGAGGGGCTCGATTGGAGGGCCCGGCTTAGTCTTGGTTTGTCATCGGAGACGGCGACGATAAAAAATATGAGATAATAGTTAAAAATACCCATTTTTATAAAAAGTATAACTTCTATACCCACATTATAAGAAGTAGTACTTCTATACCCATTTTCTATTGAAATGTCAAATATACCCTCCAACTTATCAAATAAAACAAAACTGTTATTCAAAAAAACAAAATTTGAATTTATGACGTGGGACCCACCCCTAATAAATCCAAAATTGAATATTCTCTAACTACCCCACCCTCCCCTATCTCTCTCCCTCTCTATCTTTCTCTCTCACGATTCCTCCAAATCGAACAGTCGTGTGCTAGCCAAAAAATTACCCCATCGGAAAAAAATTACTACTCGCCGTCGCCGTCGCTGATATGTTTAACCAAGACGAAGCCGGGCCCTCAAACCGAGCCCCCCCACGCCGACGGGCCGCCTCCCGTCGTCGCCCGCAGCAGCCTCCGCCGCAGCAGCCGGCGGAGGAGCCGGCGGAGCCCCGGGTATACCCCGACCCCCCACCGCCAGTAAGTTCGTTGTTCCACTCTATTTTATTGTTTTCGAATGCAAAGCATGTTATGGTTTCGAGCACATTGTTAATAAGCATGAAGCATAATATGGTTTACGTCGATTCGAAATTTTCTGAATTTTTTTTTTAGTTCATATGTACACGATTAAAATTGTTAATCAATCGTGTAATACACGATTACAATTGATAATCAACCGTGTAAAGTCAATAATTTTGACTTTTAAATTGTTGACTTTACACTATTGATTATCAATTTTGACCTTTAATCGTGATTTTCACGTTAAACCTTTGTAAATTGACGTGTAGTTTGACTATAATTGGTCGAAATTGATTGTTGACTTTGACTTTACACGATCGGGTTGTATATTCAACGTGTAATACACGAACACAATTTCTATTCAATCGTGTAAGTCAACGATTTTGACTATAAAAGTCAAAATCGTTGACCTTACACGATTGAATTGGAAATTCAACCGTGTAGTACACTACTGAAATGCACAATCAGTCGTGTAATCGGCCGAACCTAATGCATGAAAATTTCAATTTTTTTTTGATTCGTTTTGTTTGTTCTCGATTTGCAGCCTAGGTTTCAATGGATGAGGGGCCGAATGCAAGGGTTTAGAGGGCAAATAAACCTCTACATACGGGACGACGTGATCGAGTCGATTCCGTACGTGTTGCGTCGCGTAGGCGGTGTACACTTGCTCGACAGATTTAGGGAAGGCCCATTTCGATACCTCCTCGAAATTCAGAGGAGCGGGAGTGCGAACAATACCCTCCACGAGCTTCTAGCCCGAGAGCTCGAGGATGACTCGATTCCCGAGATGGAGAGGTGGTTCCACGTCGGTGGCCGGGACATACGCTTCCGTGCCCAAGAGTACGCCATTGTGACGGGGCTGGCTTTCGGGGAGTCGGCATTCAACCCTAATGGCCGTCACGTTATTCCCCAAAGGAGCCTCCTTCACACGAAGTACGGGGGCAAATCCCCTAAGATAAATCAGTTGAATCATGACTTCAACGACGACACGACTGTACTGGGCACGGAGGACCAGTATCTGAGGGCGGCCAACCTACTCATGTACTATCTCATGTTGGCAGGCCACGACAACCCGACGATCCAGGACTGGGCATGGTACCTAGTGGAGTTCGAGGAATCGTGGAAATCATTTCCTTGGGGGGCGTGGTCGTACCAGATCCTCCACTACCAGCTGAGTGTGATGAAGAAGGACCCCGGCCTGATAACGAACCCGCGGGGTGCCTATCACCTGTACGGGCCGGTCTGGGCCCTGAACATTTGGGCCTACGAGGCGATCCCCCGCATGGGGCAAGCATGCGGTCGACGGGATCGTACGACACTGTCCCCCCGCCTCAGGAGATGGGCCACGTCCATGTCTTCGTGCGACTTCAGACATTTCCTCGACGATGATGGAGCCCGTAAGTCATGGTTCGAAGCCCGGAGGCCCAGAATTATAGATGATATGGGATAAAGATGGAAGATATTAATTACTAGTTTATTTAGTAGTTTGTTTTTATTAATTTTCGTTTTTTATGAGTACTATAGTTGGTAGGTTAATTTTCAGCATTATTTTAAGGATTTTATTCCTTTTTAGACTAGGATTTGGTTTGATATCTTTTAGGATAAGTTTTTAAGTAGTTTCCTTGTGGAATTAGGACTTTTTGAATCCTATAAATAAGGCTCATTCATAGGTGACGAAAATAACACTTTTATTCATCAATAATACTTCAGTTTATTTCTCATATGGGATTTATCTTCGAATTTCTTATGGTGTGACTAAGAAATTCTTTATCCGGCGAATCAATCGAGTTCATCACCCTCGTTTGTGTGTCATTCATCGTTCCCGTGTGACTAAGACGATCGCTATTTGGGGTATAGGCTGTTCATAGAACTGACTTATATCATTTATAGGATTAGATCTTAGGTATATTGGAATATCCATCAGTTTCGTTCGTTCTTGTTAATTCCTTCCGCGTGCGTCTTCAATTCGGTCGTCAAGGATCGTATCATTTGGCACCAGAGCCAGAGTTTACGTAATCCAGGTTTTGTCTTTCCTTTTATTTCGTCTTCGCATCGTTCTCTTCGTGTCGTTCGTTGAGTCTCCGTCGTTAGTTTCGTTCATTTGTTCTCCGTTCCGTTCGTCAGATTCGTTTCTGTGTCAAAAAAAAAAAAAAAAAAGAGAGGTGTCAGATTCGTTTTTTTCCTTCTTAGATTTGTTTATTTATTATCCAGATCTGTTTATTAAAAATAAAAAAAATAATAAAAATAATAAAAATAATAAAAATAAAAAATAAAAATAAAAAACTTTTTCGTTTGCCCTCCTTAAAACAGCTGTAGAATCCACATACGAACCCCGATTTTTCTCCATAATACCTTTTCGGAAACATCTCGACGAGATCTAAAAGTTTCACTACTCTGCCGGTATGTCGTATGAGGAGATTGATCAACAAACAAAATTCAAGATAGAGGCGATGATGAAACAATGGGGCGAGGAGATGAAGGCAGTGATGAGGAAACGTTTTGCGCCTTCTCATTACTATAGTGAGAATCAGATCGATTGGAGGCAACCAAGAGCTGCTCATGATTTATACTCAAAAAGATTTTTTGGGGAGCGAGAAGAAGAACAACAGAAGAAGAGGTACATACGTCCATTTGTGAAGCCAAGATCAGATTTGTCAAGTTCAACACCTCAAGACAATCCAATGGTTCGTCATCGTGATCGGAGGTGCCACAAGTGTCAAGGTTTTGGACACTATACTATTGAATGTCCAAATAAAAGAGCGGTGCTACTTTGAGAAGATGGTGGAGTTGTGTTCAAAGATGAAGAAGTGAATGAAGAGGTGGAAGAAATCGAGGCGCCTTCTGGGCCGCTTACTTTATTCAATGATAGTGATCTTGATGTGCAGAATGAAAAGTATGATGGAGAGCAACAAGAGAACATCATTCATATCGAGGATGAAGTGTCGATTGTTTCTCTTACTCCAACACAAGTGGATGAGGATAATCAAATGCAACTGTCAAAGGAGGTGGAGATGGTGAAGTCCAAGGAAGAGAATGTAGAGACAAACGAGAATGGGTTGATGCATGAGTCTCTACTTGATCAGAGTAGTGTTTTGGAGTTGATAGTGAATGAGGAGAAGTCCATGGAGGCAAAGTGGAACAAGGGGAATGTTTCGTCCACTAATGATCTTGATTGTCTATTCTCTTCTACTTATTCATTTGTGCAGGTATTCGATGATGTTTCTTCCAAAGATACATTTCATGGCATATTTTCAATTAAAGGAAGTGGACATCAAATTGAGTTCGAAGGAGTGAATGAGTTGGAGAAATGTGAAGAGATCAAGAAAAAAAATTTCTTTCCTTTTGACGTAGGAGACGGTCAGGATTTGAGGACAAATCCTCTTCAAGAGGAGGGGAATGATGGAGCCCGTAAGTCATGGTTCGAAGCCCGGAGGCCCAGAATTATAGATGATATGGGATAAAGATGGAAGATATTAATTACTAGTTTATTTAGTAGTTTGTTTTTATTAATTTTCGTTTTTTATGAGTACTATAGTTGTGTTGGTCCCGGTTTGTTAATGGGAAAAATACGTAGAGGGGGGGGGGGGGTGAATACGTATTTTGAAGTTTTTCAACTTCAAATCCCTTAACTCAGAGTGTCAAGTAAAGAGCTCACTTGAAACTTAAGACCTAGCTGAAGCTAGATCTACAGTACGTAGTTAGCCTGCTTGACCGAAGTGAGTACTTGATCAAGAGGGAGTCTTTACTCGTATGTGCGGAATTTGGTGAGCTAAAATCTTTCCTAAGTAATTGAAAATCCAAGTTAAGTTTGTTTATATGCACGTGCAATGGATAATCAAATACTGTAAAGAGATTAAGGTAAGAGAGATACGACACAGAGATTTATAGTGGTTCGGAGATAACGCTCCTACGTCCACTTTGTTGCACGACGGCAACCGTTCTTTTCACTCAAGAACTTGAAGGTTACGGGTCCTTCAAAAACCTTATCGAGATCGGGCTTCACTCGCCTGGATCTGACAAACAGTGCAGTGATTATGGGTTCACTACTAAGACCTAAACTGGACACGAAGCTTCACTCGCTTCTGTCCGAACAACAGGGAGATTCCGGGCTCTCCTTACAGCCTAGCTTCGATCGAGCTTTTACACAAACGATGTAAGTGCAAGCTTGGATCTAGACTCTATGATCGAGGTTTCTTCAATCGATGAAAGAAGAGCCTTGGATCGAAACAACCTAACGACAACACTCAAAAACCTAACAGACAACGTTTAGGGTTTTTGGTTGACGAACACACTAATGAAGAACTCTTTACAGTAGATGCAAAGATGGCTAGAGCTCTTCTTCTAAGCTTGGATATTTGAAGTAGGCTTAGACTCTAAGTGTGAAGGTTGTGAAGACGAGTTCCGATGAACTGGAAACTCGGAGAACACTGGAAAACAAAGACTCGAAGATTTTCTCGAAGGCTTGGGAGTGTTTGTTTGCTGTATGCGCTCGAATGCTCAAGTAGTGTTCTACTTCTTCACGTCTTCATCCTTCACTATTTATAGGCGGAGGGTTGGCTGAGGCCCGTTGCTTGGTTGGTGGCCTTGTCCCTCCTCCTCTCGACAGTACTTGCACAGGCTGGCTACTTTTCAGACGCGCAGATTTGGACTTTTGCCGGAAATGGCAAAGTTCCAATTTCAACAGTAACTGGAGTGACCCAGTACTGTTACAGCGCTTTGTCGGCCTGGCAGTCAACTCCTCTGCTCCTCTCCGCGTTCGACACGTGGAGATCTCGTAATTAATGCGGAGATCTCCAGTTGACTGGAGTTCAAATTTGGAGCGGGAAGTATGATGTCGCTTTCTGGTAGGTAGTGGCTCGCTTCGCTTGAAGTTGTAGCGTCCGCTTTAGTTGAGTCACTTCGCAGTCATTCTGTAGTGAGCCGCTTCGGGAAATAAAGTTCCCTAGTGACTATTTAGGAAATTGCTGACTGGCTTTGACTTTATACTGTAGCGCTCGCTTCGCTTCGCTTTGGCTTTGAACTGTAGCGCTTGCTTTGCTTCGCTTTGGCTTTGAACTGTAGCGCTTGCTTCGCTTCGCTTTGGCTTTGAACTGTAGCGCTTGCTTCGCTTCGCTTTGGCTTAGAACTGTAGCGCTTGCTTCGCTTCACTTTGGCTTTGAACTGTAGCGCTTGCTTCGCTTCGCTTTGGCTTTGAACTTTAGCGCTTGCTTCGCTTCGCTTTGGCAAACTCACTTCGAATCTACTGTAGCGATTGCTTCGCTATACTGTTCTTCGGCACGCTTCACTTTAGTTTGCTTGACCCGCTTCGCTTTGGAAAACACACTCAAGTGAGTGGCCTTCACTTGAACTTTTGAAGCCTATTCTAAGCAAAATAAAAGAGCCATCCTAACAGAGTAGGCTAAGAAAAATTCTAACCTATTAACTGCATCAAAATGGGTCGCTTGAGAATAGGACACTTGGGGTTTTGGGATCTAATCAAAACAAATGACTTCATTTATCAAATGTCCCATGTAGTTCCCCCTTAACAATTTAGTCCTTAACAATTCCCAACAATTTCCCCCTTTTTGATGATGCCAAAACCCAAAGGCTAAAACTTAGAGAAAATTCAGCCTATCTAACCGTGAAGGGAACTCCAAGCGACTGCTTCCTTTGCAGCTTCGTTTGTATAAATTTTTTTTTTTTTTTTTTAAGTTCCTTTCCCTTTTTTTTCGGTTAAATTGTTTGAGTTTGTAGCAAAAAGTAAAGTCATTCACAAAGCGAGTAAATGACACAAGAGAGACAGAAAATAAAAGTGAGATAGATGAACAACAGTTCACAAAAGTGAGAAGCTTGAAACTCAAAGGTTTCCTGCAGCTTCATTCTCCTTCTCCTTCTCCTCTTCCTCCTTCTTCTTCTCTCCTTCATCAGCAGCAGTATCAACATAGGCTGATAGAACTCTCGATTCCATGCTGTCTACTGTGTGAATGCTTGGCCTTCTCCATGCACTCTCCAGCTTGAACGCTTCAGTCACTTCTTCATCTATGACTCCTCTATCTGGAATGTCCGTTCCTGGATGATAAGGCATGGGGAATTCTTTTATAGCAGGAATCTTGACGACCAGAGGCTTGGGCTGAGCCAGTTCAGCTGTGGTGAAAATCTTCCTCCGCATCTTCTCGTCATACGTGCAAAGAAAGTTGCTAAGAGCACTTATCCGAGAGCAACGATCCTGAAGTGGCACTACCTCCCAAACGTAGTATGCTTTGATAAACATGTTCTTGTATTCAAGCCACAGATCGTGCAGATCCCTCGGAATGAATTCTTCAATTTCCCTGGCATCTGGGTGCTCATTCCTCCGCTTGGCCAATTCCTCCTCTGACCTCTTCGACAGTTGAGCCATAATTTCTTTGAATTTTGCTCCCGACTCGCTGTTCCACGATGGACGCTTCTCATTGAGTCGTTTGCGAATGTAATCTTGTTCATCCTTACGAGGATATCGACCGGACTCAACCATCTCCTTTGTAGTCACGTCGCATGCATCAAATATGGCTTGAGCTTCGCATGCTTCGGACTCATCTGGCATGAAAGGAATAAATGCACTGCGCACTAGTGAAGACTGGATAAGTATTACTTCACTGAATTGCTCCTCAATCCGTGTGTCAATCACTTGTAATCGCCTTGCATCTGCCCTTCTTTTCCTCTCGCCTTCGCTTCTCCCTTCTGCTCTCTCCTTCCTCTTTCTTTCCTCTTTCTCTGTCCTAGAAGCAACTACTTGCTTGACCTTTTGGCGCTTGGCCGCAGGGTCATCTCCTTTTGTCTCCGGAGTAGTTCGCTTCAAAGACTGTTTTGGTGGTGGGGGAGGAGGCATGTCTTTCTCTGCAGCACTTGGGGGGACGACTGCTGGCGAAGAGATTGCAGCAGTAGTCGAAGTGAGTGCGGCGGCTGAAGCTGGCGCGGCGTCTAAAGTGGACGCTTTGGGTGTAGCGGCCGCTTGGGAGCTTGATGAAGCACCTGCAGCAATAGATTGTTTTGTTAGATTAAAAAGCTGCTCCATCTCCCACGCCAAGGCAACATCCTTCTCCACCTGCATCCTCTTTCCTCCTTCGTTATTACAGTCACTGGAGGATGCCGTGCAATAGAAGCACTCAGCACTTTTTCTTGAAGCGGCCTCCTAGGCTCTTCGGGCTTTTTCATTAACTCCTCCTCCGTGAGTTTCGTCTTGCCCAGAGACCTCGCTTCATCTACATCCTCCTTTTCACCGGCACCACTGCCTCCCTCCAGCATCAACTCCACACCAACTCTACTTCCCCCTAAACCTCCAGCTCCTCCTTCCTGCATCTGTCCTTCCCCTCCTAGCTTCACTTGTCCTTCCCCCTTTTTGGCATCATCACTGCCAGGGGTTAGGGTCAATGATTTTCCGGAAAGGGTTTGATGGAGAGAATTGACTGTGTGAAGGATAGTCTGAAGCATCTGCTGGGTTTTATTCATGGAAGGCGCCACTAGTTCAGCAGTCTTGATGGTATTTCTTCGAGCAGATATTCGCACTGACTCTCTCTCTCAACAACAGACGCCATCATTCTTTCTAGTGGCTCCACCTCTCTGAAGCGAGCCTCCAGCTCTGCTTCTACGGCTTTGGTGATTTTCTTTATTTCTTCTTGAAGTGTGAGTTCCAAGTGTTCCTTGGAAGCTTCAAGTTCTGCCTTCATCACGGCAAGTCTCCTCTCTCTCCGATTGAGAGAGTTGTGAAATTCGGCATCTGCAGTGATCCTTACAGTGAGAGTTTCTTTCAGTCTTTTGACTTTCTGCAGTAGAGTGGATAATTCAGCGTTTTTCAAGTCAAGTGCCTGCGCACCTCTCCTTAGACTCTCAAGTTCTCTCTTGTCAATGGCACTTTCTTCTTTGACTTCCTTCAATTGAGTTTGAAGTGAGTCAAGAGTCTTCTTGGTACTGAGTAGTTCGCTTCCCTTCATCACCAGTTCTCCCTCCTTATTCTCCACTTTTTCCTTCAGCTTCTTCACTTCCTTCTCTAGCTCCACTTTCTCCTTGCCAAGAGTGATGAGCTTGGCATTAACTTCCCTCAAGCGGCTTCTTTCAGCATCAAGCAAGCCCTTGAGTTCAGTGATTGTTTTGGTGTTGTCATCCACTAGCTTCACTTGCGCCTCCAGCGCCTTTTCCTTCTCTTCTAACAACTTCTCCTTCTCTTCGACCTTTCCCTCCAAATCCTTTTTCTTCCTGTCAAAGTCTTCTCTAAGACTGATGACCTCCCCCGCCTTCCTCTCCATCTCTTCACTCATCTTTGTAATCTCGCTTTGGAGACTAGCAATCTCAACATCTTTCAACTCCACCTCCTCCTTATGCTCTCTGATCAGCTTCCTTTCATGGGAAGAGAGCACTCGCTTCGGCACTACTGCGAGTGGATAGGCCTCTTTCACTTTAGCATCCAGCTTCTCCCAGAAGCTGGTCCCTTCAAGAAAGGCATGGAAGCCGTCTACGTCCATGAAATTGAGTAGCTTGGCCTCCAACTGGATCAGTTCTTGTTATGTGAATGCTTTGAGGAGTTCGAAGATTTTGAAGTACTCCGTTCCACGGTAGGTGATGTACGTCAGGAAGTCGACGATATTCGTGTAAAATACGTTGCTCCATGGAACATTGGAGTAGCGGAGATTGATCCTCTCTGCAGCTTGCTCTCTTTCTTTGACATACCGTTCAAGAGCCCGCTCTTGAATGGTGAGAGCAGTAGGTAAGAATTGTGGAATGATGGGGAGTTCTCCGATAGTGTGGGCGGTATCGGCTGTAGCTGCCGATGACGAGGGGGATTGGGAAGGTGATGAGGCTTCTTGGGTTTCGGAAATTTGAATGGCTTCAGTGAGTGGTGGATGAATGGTTTCGGTGGGTGGTGGTTGTATTGGCTGGGATTGAAGTGGGGTGAATGTAGTGTAGGCAGCAGCTTCATCTGTGCTGAGGAATGGAACAGTGGGAATGTGAAAGGAAGATGCTGACTCTTCTTCATGGGGAGAGAGGGGTTTTGTCTGTGTGAAAGGTTGTTGGGTTGATGAAGCTTGGGGTTCTGGTATCTGGGTGATTTGGAGTTGTGGGGATTGGGCTTTGGTTGGGGAAGGCTTGGATTGGGTCACTTCGATGTCCTCAAGCGGCTTCTCCACCGCCTTACTTTCTGGGACAAGAGAAGTGACTCGCTTCATCTTTTTGCCTCGCTTGGACCTGGCTCGCTTCACGGGTGAAGCGACCTGCCTCGCTTGGCCTTCTTCAGCTTGCCTTTCGGCAACTGGTCTTGCAATGGGCACTTCCATCTCGAGAAGTCCCATATCCATCAAAATTTTGGTTTTCCTCCACGTATCGTAGAAGATAGTTTGTTTGTTGTATATGGTCGTGTCGGAATCCGGCCATATTTTCTCTGGAAACTTCATCTCCAGTGCGACAGACAGTCTTGAGAAGAATTTCAATTTTCCTTTGCGAAGAATTTTATTTGTAGTTCCTTGCACAAACGCAAAATCTTCAGCAGCATCGTAGATTTGCTTGAGAAACCACCCGTGCCAGTCAAACTTCGTTCCGGCGAGACTGTCGACGATCATGGCGGTGCCGATCAGTTTCGTCTTCGACAGTGTATCGAGGGATCCGACATAGCATGCGATGCTCTTCGTAAAGAGTTCGCAGATGAGATTGAAAGGGTTCTTAATGTTGGCTTCCTTGAAATTCGGATCTGCTCCGTCGGCTGCAAATCGACCATACTGCACCCCGGCCGAAAGACCCAAATCTAACAGTGAGTCTCCTCCTTCTCTCGGCAGATCGAACACCCCGATGAGTTCACTCATATCCACCTGCACCGGCTTGCTGGTTTGTGGATCAGTGAAGGATGAAGTATTTTGTTCCTTCTTCAAGTTCAGTAGGATTTCTCCCACTGCCTTTGCCAGAATCTTCGTCGGCATCAACGTTATAAACTTCCATAGACCTGCCGTGGTCACGGCTCTACGGAAGAAACCATGTCTTTCGATGACGATATGGTCGAGATGGGGCTCGACGTTTATGTGCTCACCAACATTTGTCATGAACTGCTCCATCGTCTCTGTATTCTTTTTCTTGCCCATGGTGGATTTTGAAAGAGTTTGACTGAGGTTTTAACAATGAAAATCAAGGGTTTAGACTCGTGAGTTGCAGAATAATTGCAGATCTAAGCACGAGAATGGCAATTTTAGAAGGCTGTGAAAGGTTCTGCAGTTCTGCCTCGTCCCATATATATAGAGTTAGGTTTTGGCTGACGTGGCAGGGTAGGATGGTAATAACGCTGAAAATCCTGTAGGTAGGCGGCGGACGTGCGGTGATGGATCTGACGTGTCCGGCGTCATCATAGTAAAAGTGAACCGCCACTTGCTCGGCGTCGCCACGTGGCCTTCTATGGTTGGCTTGTCGTATACGGAGTTAATCGAACGGCTCCAGATTGGGGGCTGTTGAGATTCGACGGCTGGATCTTCTCCGCCTTTTCCCGCTTCAAATTCAAACGTGTGAACACGTGCCCGTTATTTTCGTCGTTCCTGCACCTGCATTGAATGCACAGCAGAAAGTAAAATTGCACTCGAGTGCAGACAGCTCATACTCGCTTCATGCCCGCTCGCTTCGAGTTGGGCCGCTACGCCTTGACTCGCTTGAGAGGCATTCGCTTGAGTGACTGCACCGCACTCGCTTGCGATGGCTAGCTTTGAGTGGCGAAGCACTCGCTTGGCCATCTGAAGCGACTGGAATAAGAAATTGAATTTCTTGCTTAATTTTAAAATGTTTCTGACTTACATACTTCGAGGATAAACAAGAATGTTTTCCTCTTTGTATTTGTGTCAGATTCACTTTATATTTTCCACGTAGTGAGTGAAGGTTTCTAGCACGCTTCAGCTCACTTGGTGTACTTAAAATTGAAACGCTTACCAGTCAATCTCACTTCGTAGGAGATTGATACCACTAGTTGGAGACTTCATTTGTTTTGGACTCCAAGTTGTTGACTCCACTTGTTGATGAATGCATCTGTTGTTCGCTATGAAGCTTGTTTATACCACCTGTTGGGTATCACTTGATGGGTAATTCATCTTCTTGGCATTCGTCTTCATGGCATTAATCTTCTTTTACGAATTAGAGAGTCCTCCATCGAAGTGAATGAGGGAGAAAATGAATAAAGTACACAAGCTTCCTACAACCCGAAGGGAGCATCACGTAAGTGTACTTATTCACGACGAATGGGGGATGAGTACAAGTCCTTATCTCAGAGCAGAAATGGACAGGATGACAATGAGAATGCTCTGACAAGACAATCTCGTATTTTACGCAGAAGCATGTCACCAGCCCTGCAACCTTTTGTATAAAAAGGTAAACCTTCAAGCTTTCCTACATTCTAGAGAATGAATCTGCAGTCGGCTCGCTTTGACCCAAGCTAGGGCAAATTGAAGCGATGCAGAATTCAAGATAGCAGCATTCTTTGCTCGCTTTGGAAGTAGCTTGCTCCTAGAGTAAGCATTAGTTCCCCCTTAACCATATACTTAACAATTCCAATAAGTTGGTAGGGAACTTCTTCCAATACTCCACCTATCTCCACCTAACTTCATTTTCTTCAAGCGAGTGAGATTTGAAGTGGCTCGCTTGAGTTGGTGAAGATCCGAAGCGAGTGACGCACAAGAGAACAAGCGAACACTCCTTCGTGCATCCTGGAACTAGCATTCTTCACCAGGGTCTAATAACCCTAATTCCATGCATAGCTGATTGAATCGAGACTCAACTAGAGGCTTGGTGAGGATATCTGCTCGCTGGAGATCGGTATGGATTTTCTCGAGCTTGATATCCTTCTTCTCGACATGATCACGAATGAAATGGTGTCGAATTTCCACATGCTTGCACCTGGTGTGAAGCACTGGATTCTGCGAAATACATATGGCACTGTTGTTATCGCAGAAGATCAGAATTTCATTCGCTTCAACTTTGTAGTCCTTCAACTGTTGACGAAGCCATAGGATTTGAGAACAGCAGCTTCCTGCGGCCATATATTCAGCTTCAGTTGTTGAAGTGGCTACGCTTGTTTGCTTCTTTGAGAACCACGAGATTAGCTTGCTTCCCAAGAACTGACACGTGCCTGACGTTGATTTCCTATCAACTCGACACCCTCCATAGTCAGCATCGGAATATCCAGTGAGCTCCAAATTGTCCTCCGCTGGATACCACAGCCCCATATTGACAGTGCCCTTTAAATATCGAAGAATTCTCTTGGCAGCTTCAAAATGGCTGTGCTTGGGGTTGCTTTGGAAGCGAGCGCAGACTCCGACTGCAAAAGCAATATCTGGCCTGCTTGCAGTGAGATAGAGTAGTGACCCAATTAGGGCACGATAATCTGTGGGATTTACAGATTTTCCTCCTTCGTCTGGCTTCATCTTCCAGTTGGTATTCATAGGGATCTTCACCGCTTTAGCATGTTGAACACCAAACGTGGCAAGCATATCTCTAGTGTACTTGGCTTGGTTTATGAAAATTCCATTATCCTGCTGCTTCACTTGAAGACCTAGAAAGCAGCTCATCAAGCCAATCATCGACATCTCATACTTGGTCTTCATCAGCTCTCCAAACTTCTCGCTAAGCGACTGGTTTGGTGACCCAAATATGATGTCGTCCACGTAGATCTGAACCCATAGCATGTCATCTCCATGGTTGATAGTGAATAGAGTTCGATCTATTTTCCCTTTGTGGAATCCATTATCCACTAGGAATTGAGAGAGTGTATCATACCAAGCTCTGGGAGCCTGCTTCAGCCCATATAGAGCTTTCTTCAAGCGATACACTTTATCTCCCTGCTCGAAACCCGGTGGCTGCTCCACATACACTTCTTCCTTGAGTTCACCGTTGAGGAATGCGCTCTTCACATCCATTTGATAGACTTTGAACTTCTTGGCTGCTGCATAGGCTAGAAACAGTCTGATAGCTTCAAGTCGTGCCACTGGAGCGAAGGTCTCGTCAAAGTCAATTCCTTCCTCTTGGCAGTAGCCTTTGGCAACGAGTCGCGCCTTGTTCCTCACTACGTTGTGGTCCTCGTCGGTCTTGTTCTTGAACACCCACTTGGTGCCAATAACATGCTGAAACTTGGGACGATCCACGAGGTACCATAAGTCATTCCTGGTGAATTGATTCAGCTCTTCTTGCATGGCGATCACCCAGTTAGAGTCAGCTAGGGCTTCTTCCACGGACGATGGCTCAATGTTGGAGAGAAAGCAGCTGAACAGGGCACTTTCTCCGAACACTTGACTTCTGGTCACTACACCCTTGGATGGATCTCCAATGATTTGACTTGGTGAGTGATCTTTGAGCCACGCTCGCTTGGATCTACTAGCTTCATCTTCGACTTCTTCCTTGTCGCTCGCTTCACCATCTGAAGCGACTGGAGTGGGTGCTTGGCCTGCACTGGCTTCAGGAATCTTGGGGGCAGCTTCAACTTCTTCTTTGGGATTCTGCTCGCTTGAGTCCTTTATTTCATCATCTTCATCGAGCACGTCCCAAGTGAGTTGATTTGAGGGTTCCTTGCTTTGATCTTTTCCATTCGCTTGAGCCTGTTCCCGTGGAAGACTTAAAGAGGATTCATCAAATACGACATGGGGTGATTCCTCCACAATTAGGGTTTTACAGTTGAACACCCTGTAAGCTTTGCTAGATGTCGAGTATCCTAAGAATACTCCTTCATCAGCTTTGCTTTCAAAGGCTTTCAACTGCGACTTCCCATTGTTGTGAATGAAGACCCTACAATCAAAAATATGGAAATAAGATATGTTAGGAATTCTCCCTGTCCATATTTCATATGGAGTTCTGTCGTGCCGTTTGTTGAGAAGCGTCCGATTCTGTGTGTAGCACGCCGTGTTGGCAGCTTCAGCCCAATACATCATCGGAATCTTCGAGTCAGCAATCATGGTGCGAACGGCTTCTTTGATGATTCGATTTCTTCTTTCAGCAACTCCATTCTGCTGAGGAGTGCGTGCTGAAGAGGTTTGATGTGCTATGCCATGCTCCGTGCAGTACGCTTCAATTGTAGAGTTCAGGAACTCTGTGCCTTTGTCGGAGCGAATGGTCACGACAGCTTGATTCTTTTCCATCGCCAATCGCTTGAGTAGTTGTGGCAGTTTGGTCAGTGTCTCCTTCTTGCTGAAAAGGAATACAACCCAAGTGTAGCGAGAGAAGTCGTCAACTACAACTAGAGTGTACTTCCTTCCATTTACGCTAACTGGAGTAACTGGACCAAACAGATCCATGTGAAGCAGCTCGAGCACTCGCTTTGATGAGGCTTCTTCGAGACTGGCGAAGTGCTTCTTCGTCTGCTTCCCTCGTTGGCATGGTGAGCATGGATGGTCTTTGATGAAGACTTCATTCGGTATGCCTTGCACCAAACCTTTTCGAGCTAAGCGATTGATAGCTTTGAAATTGAGGTGGTTCAAGCGTCTGTGCCATAGCCATCCAATTTCTGTAGCACTTCTTGCAACTAGGCAAGTTTCCTCTTTGCAGCTGTCCCATTGTGCTATGTAGACGTTTCTCTGCCTGATTCCAGTGAGCACAATCTGGGACGTGAGTTTGCTCTTCACAATGCACTTGTTGGAGATGAACTCCACCATGTACCCATTATCACAGAACTGTGAAATGGACAACAGGTTGTTCTTGAGTCCTTCCACGTAGGAGACTTCTTCAATTGTGAGCTTTCCAACTTTCAGTGCGCCGTACCCTTTGGTGCTTCCTCGAGAGTTGTCACCAAATGTAACGTGTGGACCCTTCTACTCTATGTAATCTTGAAGTAGAGCTCTCATACCGGTCATGTGTCTTGAACATCCACTGTCCAAGTACCAGATTTGTTGACCCTCACATGGCATGGGATCCACGGCGCCCACCTGCAATTAGGCAGATTTTGGTACCCAAATCAGTTTGGGTCCTTGCAGGTTAGCTCCCTTAGGTACCCACACTTGCTTCACTCTCTTTTGAGATGAAGCTTGTGTCTTGGGCTTCTCGACCTTCGAAAACTTGGTATACTGCCTAGAAGCAGCTTCACACGTGCAACAGTGTGTGCAAGAGGGGTAGCGGCTCGCTTCAGTCCTACCTATGCTCTTCCCACTTTGCTTATATCCTGAAACGACTCGCTTCGGATTAGCTCTGGGTTTAGGCTGACTTAGGGTTTCTAGTCTGTCGAAGCGGCTCGCTTGGTTTCCTCGAAGCGGTCCAACTAGGGTTTTGACCCCGACTCGCTTGAGTAATTTTGGGAGTTCGAAGCGGCCTCTTTGGTGCTTTGAATTCTTCCCCCTCAACGTTAGTCCGGTTGGACCATCTCCAGTCCGGATAACGTGACACATAGACATTACTCCTCTTTTTAGGAGGTAGATCCTTTGTCTCTCGTGTCTTGGCTTGAGACTTAGAAGCTTCAATAGTTCTCCCTTTACCCTTGGATTGGTAAGACTTAGCATGTTGAGTGCTAGGGACTGTTGAACTTTGCTTGCCCTTAGGATCTGCCCTTAAAGATATAGACATCTTCATAGGCTTCCTTTTAGGGTTCTCAGCCATTTCGCCTTTATCTTTGTTAGTGGTCGCTTTGGATACAGTGGGCAATTCCAAAGTGACTGATGGTGTAGTGTGTGATGCACCAACAAAGACAGTCGGCTTGGGAGGTCCACCCTCATATCCAAGGCCAGCTTTCCTACCAAAAGGCAGAAGCGATCCCTCTAGTGCCTGCCTAGCATATGATGCTTTGTTCAAGTTGGCAACTAGAGTGGACTGGGTTTCATACCTTCCCTCCAAGCTTTGATGTCTAGCGAAGAGATCCTCGAACTTACTAGTCATAGCCCTTAAATTGAGTTTGACTTCGTCAAGCTTACGGGCTAGCTTTCGGTTCTCCTTCTCGCTTTGCGACAGAGCTTGTTTTACCACTTCGTGGTCGCTTGACAATTTTTGGTGCTTGTCAAACAACTCACTCCATGTAGAGGATTGTTCTTCCTCATTGACAGTGTGTGCTAGTGTAATTGAAGTGATTGAAGGATAGAAGAATACCTCTCCTGTTTCTTCGTCGGTGAGCGCCATAAATCCAAGATCCTCACCATCACTGGAGTTTGGATCTGTGAATGCATCTGAGTCGCTTGGTGGATCTTCAGTTGTAGCGACCGGCACTTCACTCGCTACGAGCGCTCGCCTTGGAGCATCCCTCTTGGCCTTCAATTCTTCGCGCTCTTTGGCACTTAGCTTTGGGCAATCGGATTTGTAGTGGCCCATCTTGTGGCAATGGTAGCACTCCATATCCATCATGTCTCGCGGGATCGGCTTGGTTGTTTCTTCTCTCTTTCCTTTTCCTTCTCGAGCATCAGTGCTCCTCCCTTTGTACTGCTTGTAGAATCTTTTGTACTTGCCCACTCGAGAGTTCATCTTGTTGAAGTTCTTGGATAAGAACGCAATGTGTTCTTCCAACTCTTCCCTCGTCATTTTGGCTAGCGACTGCTCGCTTGGCCCTTCGGCAGCTTTGAAAGCTACTCCTTTTGACGTAGTGGGCGCTTCATCCTCTTCGTCGAGGTTCATTCGATTCAGATCGAATTCATGAGCTTTGAGTTCGGAAAACAGAATCTCCGGTGTGACCTTTGATAGATCCTTGGTTGCTAGGTACAGCTCCTTCATAGTCTGCCACTTCCTTGTGAGAGCTCGGACAATTTTCAGATTGACTTCCTTATCTGTGAGTTCCTTCCCAAGCGAGTTGAGAGTTGCAATGATGTTTGTAACCCTCAGCTCGAAGGCGTCGATAAATTCTCCTGGCTTCATTATCAGACTTTCAAACTCCCGCATCTGAACGGCAAGTTTGTTTTCCTTGATTTTGTTTGTGCCTTGAGAAATGAGGGCTAGGGTTTCCCACATTTCCTTCGCCGTTGCGCACTTCCTTATCCGTGGAAGATAGGCGTCAGACACAGTGCTTTGCATCGTGTGTCGTGCGTTTTTATCAAGGTTGGCGATCTTGAAGTCGTTGGGATTGTATTCATCTTTGTCCTTCTCGACGTACTCTTGTCTGACATGAGCTTCGCGTCCTTCAGGAGCTGGGACGTTCACAGATATGGCTTTCTTGATTTCGATTGGTCCGTCCTCTATGACTTCCCACATCCGGTCGTGGATGGAGCATAGGAAGCTCTCGACTCGGAAACTCCATGTCTCGTATCCTTCGATCGAGAACTGTGGAAGATTTGATGCACTGTATGTAGACATAGCAAACTATCAGCAGTAAATGCAGTATGCGTGGGTGAGATTTTGATGCACTTAGGAAAATAGGATCCGGTTCAGTGAGACAACGTGAAGCGAGTGGGGACTCGCTTCGGATATGCAAAGCAGAGGCTCGAAAGAACCGCTGCTCTGATACCACTTGTTGGTCCCGGTTTGTTAATGGGAAAAATACGTAGAGGGGGGGGGGGGGGGGTGAATACGTATTTTGAAGTTTTTCAACTTCAAATCCCTTAACTCAGAGTGTCAAGTAAAGAGCTCACTTGAAACTTAAGACCTAGCTGAAGCTAGATCTACAGTACGTAGTTAGCCTGCTTGACCGAAGTGAGTACTTGATCAAGAGGGAGTCTTTACTCGTATGTGCGGAATTTGGTGAGCTAAAATCTTTCCTAAGTAATTGAAAATCCAAGTTAAGTTTGTTTATATGCACGTGCAATGGATAATCAAATACTGTAAAGAGATTAAGGTAAGAGAGATACGACACAGAGATTTATAGTGGTTCGGAGATAACGCTCCTACGTCCACTTTGTTGCACGACGGCAACCGTTCTTTTCACTCAAGAACTTGAAGGTTACGGGTCCTTCAAAAACCTTATCGAGATCGGGCTTCACTCGCCTGGATTTGACGAACAGTGCAGTGATTACGGGTTCACTACTAAGACCTAAACTGGACACGAAGCTTCACTCGCTTCTGTCCGAACAACAGGGAGATTCCGGGCTCTCCTTACAGCCTAGCTTCGATCGAGCTTTTACACAAACGATGTAAGTGCAAGCTTGGATCTAGACTCTATGATCGAGGTTTCTTCAATCGATGAAAGAAGAGCCTTGGATCGAAACAACCTAACGACAACACTCAAAAACCTAACAGACAACGTTTAGGGTTTTTGGTTGACGAACACACTAATGAAGAACTCTTTACAGTAGATGCAAAGATGGCTAGAGCTCTTCTTCTAAGCTTGGATATTTGAAGTAGGCTTAGACTCTAAGTGTGAAGGTTGTGAAGACGAGTTCCGATGAACTGGAAACTCGGAGAACACTGGAAAACAAAGACTCGAAGATTTGCTCGAAGGCTTGGGAGTGTTTGTTTGCTGTATGCGCTCGAATGCTCAAGTAGTGTTCTACTTCTTCACGTCTTCATCCTTCACTATTTATAGGCGGAGGGTTGGCTGAGGCCCGTTGCTTGGTTGGTGGCCTTGTCCCTCCTCCTCTCGACAGTACTTGCACAGGCTGGCTACTTTTCAGACGCGCAGATTTGGACTTTTGCCGGAAATGGCTAAGTTCCAATTTCAACAGTAACTGGAGCGACCCAGTACTGTTACGGCGCTTTGTCGGCCTGGCAGTCAACTCCTCTGCTCCTCTCCGCGTTCGACACGTGGAGATCTCGTAATTAATGCGGAGATCTCCAGTTGACTGGAGTTCAAATTTGGAGCGGGAAGTATGCTGTCGCTTTCTAGTAGGTAGTGGCTCGCTTCGCTTTGAAGTTGTAGCGTCCGCTTTAGTTGAGTCACTTCGCAGTCATTCTGTAGTGAGCCGCTTTGGGAAATAAAGTTCCCTAGTGACTATTTAGGAAATTGCTGACTGGCTTTGACTTTATACTGTAGCGCTCGCTTCGCTTCGCTTTGGCTTTGAACTGTAGCGCTTGCTTTACTTCGCTTTGGCTTTGAACTGTAGCGCTTGCTTCGCTTCGCTTTGGCTTTGAACTGTAGCGCTTGCTTCGCTTCGCTTTGGCTTTGAACTGTAGCGCTTGCTTCGCTTCGCTTTGGCAGACTCACTTCGAATCTACTGTAGCGATTGCTTCGCTATACTGTTCTTCTGCACGCTTCACTTCAGTTTGCTTGACCCGCTTCGCTTTGGAAAACACACTCAAGTGAGTGGCCTTCACTTGAACTTTTGAAGCCTATTCTAAGCAAAATAAAAGAGCCATCCTAACAGAGTAGGCTAAGAAAAATTCTAACCTATTAACTGCATCAAAATGGGTCGCTTGAGAATAGGACACTTGGGGTTTTGGGATCTAATCAAAACAAATGACTTCATTTATCAAATGTCCCATGTAGTTCCCCCTTAACAATTTAGTCCTTAACAATTCCCAACAAGTTGGTAGGTTAATTTTCAGCATTATTTTAAGGATTTTATTCCTTTTTAGACTAGGATTTGGTTTGATATCTTTTAGGATAAGTTTTTAAGTAGTTTCCTTGTGGAATTAGGACTTTTTGAAGCCTATAAATAAGGCTCATTCATAGGTGACGAAAATAACACTTTTATTCATCAATAATACTTCAGTTTATTTCTCATATGGGATTTATCTTCGAATTTCTTATGGTGTGACTAAGAAATTCTTTATCCGGCGAATCAATCGAGTTCATCACCCTCGTTTGTGTGTCATTCATCGTTCCCGTGTGACTAAGACGATCGCTATTTGGGGTATAGGCTGTTCATAGAACTGACTTATATCATTTATAGGATTAGATCTTAGGTATATTGGAATATCCATCAGTTTCGTTCGTTCTTGTTAATTCCTTCCGCGTGCGTCTTCAATTCGGTCGTCAAGGATCGTATCAGACGATCCTCAGGTAATTGATTTAGTATGTTTTTGTCTTGTTTAATTTATTTCACGTTAAAATTCTGTAAATTTGAATTAAAAGTCAACCCTTTTAAAATCCAACCAATCGTGCAAGTCAACAATTTTGACTTTCAAAGTCAAAATTGTTGACGTACACGAAAATAATGGATTTCGATCGTGTATATCACGTAAAAAATTACAATTATGTCGTGTAAGTCAATGATTTTGACTTTAAAAGTCAAAATTGTTGACTTACACGACCAAATTGTAATCTAGGACGTGAAATACACGAACAAATTCCATTATTGTCGTGTAAGTCAACGATTTTGACTGTAAAAGTCATAATCGTTGACTTTACACGACTGAAATTGAAATCCAATCGTGTACTACACGACTGAATTACAATTTCAGTCGTGTAGTTGGCCGAGGGTTTAGGGAGAAATTTTAAAAAATATATAAATATTGATTCCTAACACCTCTTGTTTTTTTTTTTTTTTTTTCCGTTGTAGCTCGAGGTTCGTACGACACTGGAGGTGGATGAGCACGATGTTCTCGAGTTTGCAGTCCATTCTCTCGACAACATCGAGTCGATTGGCGTGGCCTTTGTTCCCTCCAAGCGCCACGAACAAACCAATCTCCCGCCCGAGCAAAGGGTGTCGAAGGCGAAGCGGGAGATGGCGAGGGCCGTGGAGAAGCTCAAGTGCAGGGACACTCCTCAGGCAGTGGCCCCTCGTCGTCGTGCTCCACGAGCGGAGCGAGCTCACTCCGACGGCAGGGTCGAGATGCCGAGGCCGAGGGTTGAGAGGAGGCCCGAAACATGGCCGTCGAAGAGGCCTCGGAGCGAGCACGCTGACCCCCGGCCCTCCGGCTTGATTTGCTGCGCACACGGAGATCCATGCGAGCGCGGTCCCCTCGGGGACGATTTCTTGGACCGATTCGGGGACCGTCTGGTGTCCCGATGGGAGCAGGATCGCTCAGGGACCGGATTTCTAGGTCGACTAGCGAGGGCTATTGCCGGGGAGCTAAAGAAGTTCGTATCGAAGAGTCCGAGCCGGAGCCGTTCTTCCTCAGGGGGCGAGGGACAGTCCCGTGTCGGTGAGCAGTCGTTTGCGGGGCTCAGGGATGTCCCGGTCGAGCCGGCAAAGGATTATGGCCTCGCAGACCATGCCGAGTCTCCAAGGCGCTCTGAGGGGAGGCACTCTGCGGGGCGCCTCTCGGCTCCTCACGTCTCAGACCATCCCGAGTCTTCGAGACACTCTGAGGGGGGCCACTCTGTGGGACAGCTTGACAGGCCGCACTCCGTAGACGTGGTCGATCTGGAGGAGTCAGAGGAGCGGTTGAGTGCCTTTGCTGAGGAAATAGAGCAAATGCGGGGTTCCTCTGAGGACGAGGTCTCCCGAGTGGCCAATACTTCTACTCACCCCGCTCCGGGAGGTCAGACTCGGGCGTCTTCGAGGGAGATACGCCCCTCACCGGCTGTCCGATCACCGTACGTAGTGGAGCAGCCACGAACCTCCAAGTACGAGAGGTGGAAAGCCTCAGGATCTCCCCACGTGACCGTGTACGGGACAGAATTCTACATGACCCGAGAGCTCTTCCTCGGGATCGAGGACATGAACGGAGAGTTCGATGCCACGGTAATTTTAGTAGATTTCTAATATATTTTTTAGTTTCTCGTAGTGATTTTGTTCAAATTAGCCTACTAATTTTGTGAGCTGCTAATGATTTCAGGTGATTGACCTCTACACTGTGTACTGGAGAAATAGACTCCGACGAGGGCTTCAACTGGCCGAAGGTGTTACCTTTGAGAACACCATAGTTATGCCCCTGAGTTTTTACGTAAGTTCTTTCTATTATAGATTATTTTTTTGTTGTTATTTATTCCTAAATGTTACATTCTAATTTTAGGTAAAACTTTTGGAGGAGTACGCGGGCTTCCACAAGCCCCATGATACTACAATGGGTTTGGCAGACCTTACGTTGAAATACACGAAGTGGAAGGTTCCCGATGAATTCCTCCGCGCTATGGAAGGGCATGACACGTACCGCCCTTGGAAAACCGGCCATTACGTAAGTAACTTAACTCGTATTTTATTTTAATTTTTCATATTTTAATTGTTTATTAATTTAATTTCAATGGTGCTTAATAAATTGTTTATATTTTTTTGGGTTAGTTTGTCGTTGTTTGTCATCTCTCCTCCGAGCACTGGGTCGTGTGCCGGGTTAACGTTCCAATGTGGAGGGTTGAGACGTATGACTCGTTCTATTGGAAGTACGAGAACAACATAGACCCACCTCTAAAAAAGCAACGCATCGTCCAACTATTGCCGTTGACCTGACTCTTCACAAGGATTTTGGCGAAGAAGCCCGAATATTACACGAGGGTGAACCCGGGACTTCATAACTACTGCACGCAATTCATGACGCTCGCATTCATGCCAATGAAGCAACAATTTGTCCAAGTCGACGAGGTGAGTTGTGGTGTCTACGCGTGTATGTATTTGGACAAGATCCTTGGGAGAAAGAGGGAGTACAGGGGCGACACGAAAGAGGTATTGGTCCAAGCCCGAGCCAAGATAGCAAATAGGATTTTCAAATTGTCAAGGTCGGAGTAGTTTTGTAATGAATTCGAATCTTATTTAGTTTTTGTTACTGGAATTGTGATTGATTTTAATTGGAAATTTTTTAAGTATTAATTGTTTGATGAATTCGTATTGTTATGGTAATGGTTAATGTTTTGTTAGTGGTTTGTGTAAATTTGTATTCATTAACTTGAATTTGTTAATATGTATCAAATAATTGAAAAAATGGTGGGGAGTGACATTTTTTGCCCAATTTTTCACATACCCTTCGGCAGGATACACGGTTGAATGAGCAATTCAACCGTGTACTCAAGAACCCTAGTCGTGTAACCTAGTCGTGTACTCAAGAACCCCCTATTTTTTTTTTTTTTTTTTTTGATATTTCAATTCGTGGGGCTCAATTGAGTTGGAATCACTGTTACTTTCATACATTGTGCAATCTTATGATTCGATCACGTTACGTGAATTACACGTTTGAAAGAACATTACGTTCGTAAGTTAGTTCTAGATCAAACGTAACCTTAGTAGTTAGACTATATAAGTGACACTCACTCTATACTTCATACTTACATAAGATATCCTTCGTTTAAATTGATTTTTGGCTTAATTATGACATAACTTACGTTATTACACGTTTACAAAACTTAATAGACTCGAGATACACGAGAAAATCAAACGAAACACGAGAATTTCGCAAATTTAGGCTTAATTTTGACATTTTAGGCTTAATTTTGACTTCTCACGAAAAGGGTACACGCTATTTTTCAATTTAAATCGTGTAGAGTCAACATTCGTGTAGAGGGCATTGACTTTTATTTAATTTTGACTTTGTTGACCTGACACGGATCGTGTATACACGATTGAAAACATCATTCAATCGTGTAAAGTCAATGACAATTTTGACTTTTTTTTTTGACTTCACACGATTAATACTCGAATTTAACCGTGTACACACGTTTAAATCAACAATAATGTCGTGTATTTGGCCGAAGGTTTCCCTTTTTTTAACACAAAAACATTCAATTTTCACCAAATGATCAACTCAAACAAAATCTAATATGTTTACATCCAATAACATTCTTAAACATCCAAAAACGTTCATTAACATCCAAAAATGTCAATTTGGTTAAAATAAAAATATAATTAAGCATCGGTGTCGTACGCACATCGGGGCCTAGTATGCTCCTCGCTCTTGCAAATGCTACATTTTTTCTTACCTCTTGGACGTCGAGGGGGAGCATTTAGATCAACTCCGGAAATGGGAAGCGAGGCTTGGCAACTCCGTCGCTTGTGCCCGTATTGTCCGCATCTTGAACACCTTTGCCGGTTCGTTGAGGATTCTCCTTCAACGGCCGATCGAGCTCTTGCCATCGGTGGTCGCCCGGCTTGCCTAGGTACAAGAGGGGGTAGCACCCTCCATCGTGAAATGAAGTCGGGAACACTCCACGTCTCGGGATGAGGAACCAGTTGAATCTGAGGAGAATACGTAGCAACTAACGTGGATCGCCTGAAATAATGGCTCACGTAGTCAGTTGCCCGCCCACCGGAGTGCCTGTAACAACATACAATACAAAAACGTTTAGAAATCCGATTGAAATACGACAAGCATGAAACTAAAATAAAACGAGAACTAGCCGTACCTTATCGCCGCACAAGCGTGTCGACAAGGGATGCCGTCTAACTCAAACTCACGGCATTCGCAAGTCGAGTTTTGGAGATCGACGAGGTAAGTCTGCTTTTCACCTTCGACTCTCCAAAGGGTGGGCGTAGGCGTTCCTCTGACGGAGTAGCGACGGCCCCATTCCGACGATGCCGACATCTTCGTATAGGCCTTCTCGGTGAGTTCATGTTGGCGAGCTAGGGCACTAGTCCGATGTTCGTCGAACCACTTCTCGACTACTATCCGATACACCTCGATCATGGCACAAATCGGGAGTCTCCGAGCCCACAACAACCGAGCATTCATGGTCTCGGCGGGATTCGAAGTTATGAAGCTCGTACGTCGGACGGGACACTTGCACCTCGCCAACCTCGGCAGGCCAATGTCGCTCAACCTCCTGTAGATCCCGCCTCCCTCCCTACTTAGGTCCCTCAGATTCCCCCAATATTCATCGAATTGGGAATCTCGATAGGCATAGGCTACAGACTCGAATATAGCCCCCGCATGCCTCCCGTACCTAACGAAATTTCTCTGGAGGTGAACGAAGCAGAGGCCGTGAGCAGCATGCGGAAAGATGGAGTCGATCGCATTTGCGATGCTCACGTGCTGATCGAATACAATCAACAAGTCCGAGGGCGCCCCGAAACTCTCTCGGACAAGATTCGTCGTTCTCTATGGGACCGAATCCAATGGCAAGGGGGAACACTTGCTCGTTCCCGTCTTTCAACACCGCCACAAAGAGCGTCCCCTTGTTCTTCCCCTTCAAGTGCGCCCCGTCTACTACGATCACGGGGCGTAGCAATCCATTTCTCCACGCCTCGATGGACGGACCAAAGGCGAGGTAGAAGTAGGTCAGACGGTCGGTGACGTGGGAGGTGTGGATGTCGTACTCGGTGCCCGGATTCATCTCCTTCAAAAGGTAGAGGTAAGAAGGGAGCCTCTGATAAGACTCGTCGAAGGCACCGTACGTCATCTCTATAGCGACGTTCCTCGCACGGAGAGCGAACGGGTAGTCAATCTGAATACCGTACTCACTCCGTAGCTCGTCCACCATCTCCTTTGGCTTCAACACTGCGCCCTCGGTGATCAATCGACGAGCGTAGAATGCTCCTAATACCATGGTCGGCACCTGTCGTTTGTTGTTCGAATTTAAATCAACTAGACACGTGTGATCGGCCTCGTACTTGTTGATCTTCCAAATCCCGCCTTTCTGCGTTGCATTCAACTTGAACTCGCAATCCTTCCCCGAAGTGCACCTAAAACCCACACGGCCTTTGTCGGAACGAGGGATACAATACTCCTTCCGGAGATCCATGTGAAGCAATCCGACGGCTATATGCAAGTCATCCTTCTTCTTGAAGTATCCGTCCTTTCGCAACTGACCCAAGGCCGGTGCCAAGTTGGGATCGATCCATCCTAAAGGGAGCGCGGTGTCAAGATCGACGTGCGGTATCAACCAATGGTGAACAGCCTCCTCGTTAGCGCGAGCACGAGCATCGTCGTCGCGGGGCTCTTGGTTTTGTGAGTGCATGCTACGAAGCCCGATAACCCTATCAATATGGCCGGGCTCGCGGATCCATGCTCCGAATTCAGCCGTTAGGCTCTCAAGTAATTGGGATCGTTCCTCCACATTCCTTGCTTCCTCGCCCTCGGACTCGAGAGACTCTTCTTCCCACTCCGGCTCTTCTTCGTCGCGTAATTCGGCTTCAAATGCATTCGATCTCGGGATCGGCTCCTCTTCGACGCTATAGTTCTGAAAATTGTCGATCGTTAGGTAGTATGGGCTGCCCGATTTGCTCTACTAATGACGTAGATCGTCGACATCTCCCTTCTCGCGATGCACATTCTAAGCAAATCCCCGGTGCTCTTTAAAACGGCCTTCACCGTCTCCTGCTCGTTGAGGTTCGTCAAGTGGAATAGCAAGTGCTCCGATTCATCACCCAAGTAAAGTTGAATGTCTCGTACTACGTTTTCATAGCTCAAACTCGCTATGGGATAAGTGACGAGAAAAGAGTCTCCATTTACATACGATATTCCTTCCCAACGACCGCTATGACGGATAAGAATTCTCTGATCACCCATGTCGATCTGTACCAAAAAAAAAAAAAAAAAATTAATAATCTGAAAAAATTTTGTTCTTAAGTACACGGTTGAAATGTTAATTCAACCGTGTATACACGGTAAAATTACACAATTCGTCGTGTAAAGTAAACAATTTTGACTTTCAATAGTTGACTTTGTTGACTTTACACGACTTATTGTGTTATTCTACCGTGTATACACGGTTGAATGGTTATAAATAAAAAAAAAAATTCTACTTTTTTTGCATATTATAAATAATAAATACAGAAAATCGAATATTACCTTGGTATTTGTCTCGAAAAAACGTCTTGAATCGATTCCAAATTTTCCAGAAATTAGAGAATGCCTACAAATATTCTCTCTCAACAATTTTTTCAAATTTAGTGTTGTGATGAAATGAATTATGTTTATGCTATTGTTATTGTTTTCTCACTTTTTCTGATTTTTCAATTAATGCCAATCTCTTTTTTTAATCAATTTGGCAGATTTGGTGGTTGAGAGTAAATAAATGCAAATTTCTGATTTTTGAACAAAATTACACGACAAGTTCAATTAATTGTTTGTGCTCGTGTAGAAGTTCTGCTCGTGACATTCATTTTTTTTTATTATTATTTTTTTAATTCCACGTTAATTGAATCAACCGTGAATTGATCGTGAATTGAGGGAGAGAGAGAGAGATCAATCGTGTAAATTGGCTCATGAGAATTGTTTTTTCGTGTAGGCCCCACAATTCACTTTAACTTATTAATTCATTTCTTGTTTTATTTGATAAGTGGGCCCATTTAGTAAGGGTATTTGTGACATTTCAATACAAAATGGGTATAGAAGTTATACTTCTTATATGATGGGTATAGAAGTTATAGTTTTTATAAAAGTGGGTATTTTTAAAGTTGGCCCAAAAAATATTCCGGCGAGAGGGGGGGTTAAATTTCAGTTTTTACACAACAATTTTTTTTGAGAATTCGTAAAAGAGAGAGAGAGGGAGGGAGAGAGATAGGGGAGTGTGGGGTAGTTAGAGAATATTCAATTTTGGATTTATGTCGGGTGGGGCTCACGACATAAATCCTTTGTTTGTTTTTTGTATAAGATTTTTTTGTTTTATTATAAAAGTGGGAGACTATTTTTGACATTTCAAGGTAAAATGGGTATAGAAGTTATACTTCTTATAATGTGGGGGTATACAAGTACTAGTTTTTATAAAAGTGGGTATTTTTAACTATTATCTCTTCAAAATAACTCATAGTAATAATTTGTGCAGTCACATGAAACTCAATCAAGCTCACATCCAAAAGGTAGTGAAGGAAGGCTGATATACTTCCACATTGCCGACGAAAACGGGAAAGTCGACGAGGGATTCGAGGAGATGAGCATCACATTCAAGGGAAGTGGAGTGGAGTGGAGGAACTGACACAGTCACATGTGTAAGAAGTCCATTGAATGGCCTCACTGCCGCATGGGAAGCTTTTCCCTCTCCATTTGCAGCTTCCTCCAAATAGATCGCATCTTAGATTAGCAGGAGAGATAAAGCAAACAATACACCTAAAATTTCTCATCTCCTTTCTCTCTCACTGCCGATGGCAGCGGGAAATCGGAAAACAAAACACACACGCACACACAAATCTCAGATCTAGATCTAGGGCGATGGTGCAGGAGTTAAACGACATCCCCCCGTCCCATTCGCCGGCGGCTCCCCCTTCTCGCGGCGGCTCGATTTGTTCTCCGCCACCTTCCACCCATACGGATCCACCATTGTTCGCTTTCTTCTCCGTCCACCACGAATAGATTCGCCGTCGTTCACTTCTTTTTCCACCGCCGCCGGTTCGCTTGTTTCTCCATTCTCCACGCCGCCGCCGTCCACGGCAAACAGATCCGCCGTTCACCGCGAATAGATCTGCCGTCCTTCGCTTCTTCCTCCACCGCCACCGTCGTTCGTTTCTTCCTCCACCGCCGCCGCGGTTCACTTCTTCCTCAACCACAGCGGTTCTTCCTCCACCGCAGCAGTCGTTCGCGTCAATTTTAGGTTTAGAGAGAGGAATTGGGAGAGTGCGAATACGGAGAAGAAAAAAAAAGTTTTTAGAGAAAAGTAAGGGTATTTGTGTATTTTCGCATCAATTTTGGGTATAATTTAAATTTTTTAAGTAGGTGACCTAATATTGATTTTACTAAAACATACGTGGTAGTTTATTATATTAACTCCATAAAATCTATATACTATATAAAAGTCAAGTACGGAGGGTATTTTGGTAAATTACTCTTTAAGTGTTAATACATTTTATTCAATTTTAATTTTCATTTATTAATTAGAGAAAAATACGCTTAATACAGTTAATTTTACATATTGGTTAATACACTTCGAGTAGATGCCACCAATTGGTTAATTTTAGTTTTTGTTTAATAAAGTTTAAAAAAAGGGCAAGGGAAGCCTTCGGTTTCCAAAATTTGAGTGGATTTAAATATTGCTTTAACAATTTAAAAGACTTTATAATATCTATATGGACATTTAACTCTCTCTTTTTGTAGCATATTTAACATTTTTAATAACTAACAAAAAAAAATTAATAAATTGCTCCACTTCGCCAACAGGCACACCTCCTCATCAGAGTATCTCTTTTATAAATTCAACAAATCTAACAAAAAAATCAAACGCCCTTTTCTTCGTGAAACTACAATCAAAATGTTTTACCCCATCACGATTTATCTTATGAAGTAGAGCACAAGTAGAGCACACTCACTGCAAATCTGCAAATGCAATCAATATAAACACAATTGTTCAATTGCACATGATATTCATGTATCAACTTTATTTTTGTATCAACGATTATATATGATTATGAGTGTTGAATAACTAATGAAATCTATGTATGTCTATTTAATCCAGATTGGTTTATTTTGGGTTTTGGCAAAAATCAAAGACATGGAAAATATTGCTGCTTGGACAAAATGTTGGAGGAAGATCAAGGTAAATTAGTCAATAATATTGTATGTATCAAAGTTATTTTTAATAAATATGCTTTCGATTTATTAGATGCCAAGTGAGCGACGATAGTAGGATAGTGTCGTCTCTACTATGGGATAAAGAATGGTTATCATTGATTGGAAGTTCAGTGTATGGATTAGAAGAGGTAATCACTGTATGGTTATCATAATTTTGGTTATATATATTTTTTTTTTCAGAAAAAGGGAAATAATTGGCTGTAAATTTAAGTGTTCAGAAGGCAGGAAATTTGGTAGATCGACTTGCCTCTGGATATTGATATGCTCCTTGATAAAAGGCAATGTTTAAAGTAGAAGTAAAGGAAGGAGAAAACAAAGATATTGAAAGGGTATTTAGTGTAACAAATGTTATACTCCCTTCGTCCTCCATATATTGACATAGTTTTATGGGCACAGGTTTTTTTGCATTTTGATGGTATAATAATAAATTAATGTGTTAAAGTGTTAGAGTGGAATAATTGTGGGTCCATTTGAATTTTTTAATAGTATTAAAATGTTTAAATAATAAAAAAAAAAATAAAGTGTTAAAGTGTTAAAGTGTGGGGTCTACGTCCTAAAACGGAATATGTCAGTAAATGAAGGACGTCCCAATATAGTAATTATGTCAGTAAATGGAGGACGGAGAGAGTAATACATCTTCAAATGTTATCAAATTATTTTGGCCGCTATGTTTTGCATAAGGTTATTTTCAAATTGAACAATATTTAAAAAAAGAAAAGAAAAGGAGGTTAAATTGTTTTATTGAAAAAAGATTAAATTATATGGAGTCAAATTGATCGATGGCTATCAGATTATTTCTCATGTGATGGTTGGTGTAGGAACCCTAATATTGTTTTATTAATGAGGGTTTCTCAATTATGAATTAATATTTTTTTAACGATTTAAACCGTGCAACGCATGGGTGAACATTCTAGTTATATATAAAAGAACTGCATAAAAGGTATGATATAAATAATGATAGACTAGTTTACAACCCGTCGAAAATCGACGGGTGTCAATTATTTTTAATGTTTAGATATTTTATTAGAAATATATTTTAAAATGTTTTAGACTATGATTCTCGATTTTTATGTATACAAACAATAAAAAGAATTTAAGAATGATTAAGAACTAATTCAATGATGATTCATATTATATTTAAATCTTCGACGTTTAAAGACTTATAACTCAATTTGGTGCCAAAAATGACAAAGCCAAGTTCCTCGTGAAATATAAAAAATATATATTTAAAAGTAATACAAAAAATACTAAAAGTAAATAAACAATATGAAAATTATATAAGAAATATGGACCAAAATAATATGCTCAGCTCCTCTTCTACAAAGCTATTGAAGTTTGAGCGTAGTCTCCCGTTACTCGTGTTTATAAGAAAATATGTTTAAAGGGAAATATTTTGATGATAGGTGCACTTGTACCCATTGTTTATTTCAATAAACAGAAAATGTCAAACAAAGTCTCCCGTAACTTGTTGTTTATTGTAATAAAACAAAATGTCAATATAAAGTCACTCGTTTATCGTGTTTATAAGAAAATAGGTTTAAAGGGAAATATTTTGATAATACAATCACTTTATAACGTTATTTTTAAGTAAAATATAAAGTCAACGTTTGTATCTTGTTCGAAATTCGATACAATCACTTTATAACGTTATTTTTAAGTAAAACATAAATGAAAAATATGAAAAATATGTCAAGTCACCCGTTATTTTTTTCAATAAAAAGAAAATGTTGTTATATCAAAATAAGTTAAGATGCCCGTTTCGAACCACCACGTTAATCGACATGCATACGTGTCAATTCCAACAACTGCAATTCTTATTTATCTAGATCATATAATTGTAAATATTGAAGTATGATATATTTCAATCTCACACAATATCTATCTTATATTTAGTTTTATATTGTATACTACTATGTATGCTTATCATATAAGTATTCACCTAGCTCGATGTTTATTGTAATAAAAACAAAATGCCGTTACATCAACATAAATCAAGTCATAACGACGATTCTTGTTACATTTAAATCTTCGACGTTTAAAGACTTATAAATGAAATTGG
Source organism: Thymus mandschuricus (assembly GCA_029379335.1). Lineage (NCBI taxonomy): Eukaryota > Viridiplantae > Streptophyta > Magnoliopsida > Lamiales > Lamiaceae > Thymus > Thymus mandschuricus. The sequence goes on from CM057078.1 coordinate 10,871,681, forward strand.
TGCCGAAATTAACAAAGTCAAGTTTCCCGTAAAATACATAAAAAAATAAAAATGTAATACAAAAAGTACTTAATAATTTACTACCCGTCGAAAATAGTTTACATTAATCGAATTCTGCTTCTTTTGCAATCTAACATGTAACTTAATTTGATATGATTTTAGTAGAAAAATATATAATTATATAAAGTCACCCGTTACTTGTGTTTATAAGAAAATAAGTTTAAAGGGGAATATGTTGATGGTAGGTGCATTCGTATTCTGTCAGATTTCAATACGAATCACTTTATAACGTTATTTTAAAGTAAAATATAAATGAAAATTATTAAAATGTCAAGTTGCCCGTTATTTATTATAATCAAATATAAAAGAAAAATATTAAAATAAGTTCAAGTCGCCCGTTGTTTATGTAATAAAAAAGAAAATGTCAATGAGGGGTCTCAAATAGTTATATTGATTTGATCTCGTCATATCGTTATTTCAAGCCGCTGGTTAATTGTGATAATAAAAGTAGGTTTATTAGAGTAATATTTTGATAATAAGTATAGTGTACCTCGTCAAAATTCGACATGAAAAAATTAATTTTTTAGTGTTATTTTAAAGCAAACATAAGATAAAATTAAAATAACTCAAGCCACCTATTGTTTATTCTAATAAAAGATTAATGTCGAAGAGACATAGAAAAATGTTAAAATAAGTTATCATTATTTCAAGCCGCCAACTAATTGTGATAATAAAAATAGGTTTATAAGAGTAATATTTCGATAATAGGTATAGTGTATCGCGTTAAAATTCAACATGAATAATTAATTGTCTAATAAACATAATTATAAGATACAAATATAAAAATTCAATTTATATATAATAAAATATAATTTATTTATAATATAATATTAATATATTATTATTTAAAGTCACATAATTCCAATATAACTAAAGAAAGTCGTAAATAATTACCTTTATTCATTCACATATTATTGATAGTATTAAATTACTACCAATTTCATAATACTAATAAAACACATAATATATAAAGCATTCGGTTAAATACTTACTAATCATTGCATAATACTACAATTAAATGCTAATCATATAATTATTTGCATGTAGATTCTATTATTTTTTCTATTATATGGAATTGTAATTGTTATTGTTATTTTATTATATATATTAAAATCTTTTTTTCGAAATAATATATTAAAATATATTAATGTATGAATAGAATAATATTGAAGATAACTATTAAAGATATAATAATAATAATATTATTAATAATGATAATTATAGAATAATTAGATAATATTTTTTATTATAAAAAATTGAATTTTTAGATAAATAGAAACGGAAAGCATAGGAAGCGCCACGTAGGCACATGAATTAACGTGGTGCTCCGAATCCGCTTTGCTATTATATAGGGTATTTTGGTCCAGAATTTGAATTGTTGGGTATTTTTTTGGTAAATTAAGTGGGTGACTAACTTTTGTGTTTACTAAGTTCAAGTGGGTATTTCACCCTATTTCCTCTTAAATATATTATACATACATGATTTAATTAATCTATTATAAATTACATGGGATATACATACATGATTTGCAATATATTATATATATACATGATTTACGTAAAAAAATATTAAAATAGAATTTTTAGATAAATAGGAATGGAGAGCATAGGGAGCGCCATGTAGGCACGTGAATTAACGTGGGGCTCCGAATCCGTTTTGTTATTATATATAAAAGGATACTATGTCTATACGAAACTAAAATAAATTAATGCTACATGCATAAATTGACACCCAAACAAAAAAAAAAAAAAAAAAAAAAAAAAAAAAAAAATCGATGAAATAATCAATGTATGGCGATGTCTACTTGCATAAATAAAAATCGATGAAATAATCAAAAAACAATACACCAAACAAATTTCATCAAAATTTTCTAATCAGAAGAATAGATACAAATACTATGTCTATACGAAACTAAAATAAATTAATGCTACATGCATAAATTGACACCCAAACAAAAAAAATAAAAAAAATCGATGTCTGCATAAATCAAAAATCGATGAAATAATCAAAAGAGAAAAAAGATTACTTACTTGCAATAACGCTTGATAACACGAAAGGTTTAAATTGTGTGTGGGTTGATGAAGGTTTATGTGTGTTGTGTTTGAGAATGTTAAAGGGAGTATATATAAGATAGTAGATCTATTCATGTAAGAATAGAATATCATTAAAAAAACTAATAAAATATTTATTAGTTCATGTAGGATTCTATTATATTTTTCTACATATAAATAAATTATATATACATGATTTTCGTCGATATGCGAATAAATTATATTTACATAGTTTACGTAAAGTATTGACAATATTATATATACATGATATATATATACATGTTACGTAAATTACATTTGATATACATACTTGATTTAAAATATATTATATTCTATTATATTTTTCTATATATATAAATATATTATGAATCTATTAATTATCAATTACATAGGATATGCATAAAGTATTTACAATATTATATATACATGATATATATATATACATTTTACGTAAATTACATGATATATACATACATGATTTAAAATATATTATATATTCTATTATATTTTTCTACAAATATAAATAAATTATTAATCTATTAATTATCAATTACATGAGATATACATAAAGTATTTACAATATTATATATACATGATATATATACACTTTCCGTAAATTACATGATATATACATATATGAATTATTATTACAATATTACAATATATATATATATATATATATATATATATATATATATATACATTTTACGTTAAAAAAAAATTAGATTTTTAGATAAATAGGAACGGAGAGCATATAGGGAGCCCCACGTAGGCACGTCGATTAACGTGGGGCTCCGAATCCGCATCGCTATTATATATAAAAGGAAGGATTCGATCATTAATTAATGAGGGAAATTTCATTGTTAATACTAACGATCAAATATCCTAGTATTTAATTGTTTAAAACCAATCTTCATGCAACATTATAATCCCGTTGTCTATTTAGTCGTTATCATGAATAACTATGGAGTATAGTTATATTACTATGATATCTTCCGTTGTTAAGAAAAAATTATTTTTTTAGAGAAATTTATTAGCCAGAGACAAAAACCTAGGATATATATTGCTAAAAATAAGCAAAAGAGAAGAAAATACGGGGTATATTAAAACAATCTCATGATCAGTTGACCAACCATTTTAACCAAATAAATATTTTGGTGACTTCTCCTGAAAATCCTCTAATCCAGACCTCACATTCTAAACTATGCGTGACTCCAAACGGCCAATCCGCAGCCCAAAGAATCACAATGATTGAATAAAAACAAATATAAACGGTATCAAATGAGAGATACACAAACGTTAATTATCGGGAACTAAAACTGCCTTGGCTAAATCCAAGCCGCGGCCAAGGCAGGGAAAAGAGAGAAAAAAAAAACATCCTTCATTCCCCTCCAATGGCGTTCTCGGACTTCGACCTCATCTCCCAACGACGCCAAGAGGAGAAGAAGCAGAAGTTCAAGCAACGGCTCATCCTCGCCTTCGTCATCAGCGTCATCGTCATCCTCCTCCTCGCTGCTGCCGTCTGCTTTGCCATCTACAAAACTAACCAGCACAACCACAATGTTGCGGCCGGCCAACATCCAAATTCGCCGCCACCCAAGCCGAAGACGACACAGAGCATCGTGAAGTTGGTCTGCGCCACCACGGATTACAAAAAGACATGCGAGGATAGCATCCTCAAGGAGATAAAGAACAATGCGAGCGCCACCCCCATGGAAATCCTCAGGGCGTCGCTCGCTGCCACCTCCCATGAAATTGACGATGTGATCAAGCAAGCTAAGGATGTTAAATTCGAAACCCCGATACAGAAGGCTGCCCTGAACGATTGCATGGTGCTACTGAAGGATGCCAAGGATGAGCTTAACACATCGATCTCTGCCATCAAGGGCAAAGACATCGAGAAGATGTCATCGATGAAGGGGGAGCTCAACAATTGGCTAAGCGCAGTCATATCGTACCAGCAAACGTGTATCGACGGATTCCCTGAGGGAAAGGAGAAGGAGAAGATGAAAAGGCTTCTTGAGAGCATCAAGATGCTTGGGAGCAACACGCTCGCTATCACCGCCGAGGTGGCCTCCGCACTCTCGAAAGCCGAAGAGTCGTCTGGCAATTCCCAACGTAAGCTCCTGAACCTCGACAAACAAGGGTATCCGACGTGGATGAATCACGAACATCGGCGGATATTGAAATCTGAAGGTGGGAAATTTACACCAAACGTCATCGTGGCTAAGGACAACACTGGGAACTTTACCACCATCAATGGGGCTCTTAAGGCAATGCCTAAGAATTTCAAAGGACGGTATGTTGTTGCGTTGCATCATCTGGTTGTTTATATTGCTATAGTCATCGTTGATATGATTTATCGAGGATGTCCAACGATGCAGATACGTAATTTATATCAAAGAAGGTGTCTACGAGGAGACGGTGGTGGTGGCGAAGGATATGCAGAATGTAACTATGTATGGAGATGGATCACAAAAGAGCATTATTACTGGAAACAAGAATTTCGCCGATGGAGTTCCAACATTTGAAACCGCATCATTTGGTAATGACACACTACAAACTAAATGCAACAACTAATGCTACAATTTAATTGAAAAATACTTATTAGCTTATATAATTAACTAGTATGGGAAATAAATTGAATATTTTACTAGGAAAACGAATCATATATGAAAAGGCTCATAAAATTGTGCAACTTTTACAATGAACATCAACATAATAGATTGAGCCGCATATTATCTTTGCATGACTAATCCATTTTATAGAGTTTATATTTTAGACTTCTCCCAAAATTTATGTTCCAACCGTGTACGGCGTACCGAACATCAATTTTGATTAGTTTTATGTTGTGTTTTCCTTATAATTTTTGTTTATAATGTTTTTGTTAATTTTACTATTATTTTAAAGGGGCATTCATCCATTTAGATACAATTATTTTTTAGCATTTTATTTTATTTTTATAAGTTAAAATATGACTGATAAATTCAAAATTAGTGTATATAATTTTTTAAAATAACATTTGTTCATAAATGTTTATTTTGATTTATAATATTATATTTTCATTATATCTATATACGTATAAAAAAGAACTAATAAAAATTAAAATTTGATATATGGTTGGAACGATGTATTTAGAAGAGACGATAACATATGATATTTGTAAGGAAATCAAAGTTGAAGAGAAAAAAATGTGTCACGTAGGGTGGGACATCCAAAAATGAAAACGTGTCACCAAACATGGGGCTGAGGGAGTACATGCTTCCCATGTTGCTATTTGAGTTGGTGAGGTCGAGCAACTAGCAGCTGATTAGGGTTTGTTTGAAGAGTGTGGCCCCACTTGGATCCTTTAACCTACTTTTTTGTTTATTAGTTGTTATTCCAAAATTAGGGAAGCTAATCTTTTTAAATATCCATTTTAAGTGTTAATTTCTAAGTAAGGTTCATTAAACTACTATAAATTTATCGTTATGGTATCACATTGTTAGAAAAAATAGTAGACATGAGGTATTATGTTCATAATAATAATAGATAAGTAAAATACTAACAAACATATAAACCGCAGTGGCACTCGGAGCAGGATTCATGGCGCAGTCCCTCGGGTTCCGTAACACGGCCGGCCCAGAGAAACACCAAGCTGTGGCTCTAAGAGTCCATTCAGACCGCTCCATATTCGTAAACTGTCGCATGGAAGGGTACAAAGGCACCCTCTACGCCTTAGCACATAGACAATTCTACCGTAGCTGCTACATTACCGGAACTGTCGACTTCATCTTCGGCGACGCTGCAGCTGTCTTCCAAAACTGCATGATCTACATGCGGAAACCACTAGAGAACCAACAAAACGTGATGACTGCTCAAGGTCGGGCGGACAAGAGGGAGACGACAGGCACCGTGTTGCAGAACTGCAAGATCCTCGCAGACGACAAGTTGGCACCGGAGAAGGCCAAGTTTAAGAGCTTCCTTGGAAGGCCATGGAAGAAGTATTCGAGGACCATCATCATGGAGTCAGAGATTGCTGATCATATCGAGCCGGAGGGATGGAAGGAATGGAGTGGAGATGAAGGGCTCGACACTTTGTATTACGCGGAGTTTAACAACAAAGGGGCGGGCTCGAATACGAAGGATCGGGTCAAGTGGCGTGGGTACAAGATATTGAAGAGGGATGAAGCATTGAAATTCACGGTCGGTCCCTTTCTGCAAGGCGAGGATTGGCTCAAGGCAGCTGATGTTCCCGTTCGTTTTGGCATGTTTTCGTGATTATAAACTACTCTAGATTTTATTATTAGGAGATGGATTTCAATTTTTATTTAATTTATGACAATTTATATATATATTTATAAAACATACATCATGCAAGTTTATGTCATTCTACAATATATAATATATAATTAGTGTAGGCGTGCTTGTACATTATTTCAATTAAGGGGCACACTCACGTCAATTTAGCCTCATCATTAAGCCAGATCATTATTAGCACTGCTATCCAAAACACACTACAAGAAGTCAGGCCTTTTGCAATATGAAATATGTCTCGCAAAAAGTTGTTTTAATGCAACATTATTCCAAGTATGGTGTGCAATTATAACATTTTATTAATGTGTTACAAACAAACTGTTATAATTTAAAGATATAAAGTTAACTGTTGCATATACCTGTTGAGAACCGGCCCTCTGTACATAATTTTGATGTTTCTCAAAACCACACTCATGCATATTTTCATTTGTTAGAGTTAAGGTAAAAGAAGTTGGACTGGCCGTGTATAACATAATCCAATGGTTTTAAAATGTATATAGAGGTTGTTCTATTTTGTAAAGATTGAGGCTGTTCTCAAACAACCTCACCTATAGAGGACAGACTGATCTTCATCAACGTAATCTTTGATCATCCAACTCGTTTTAAGGTGAAGACATCAAGCTGCTCGAAGATCTACCTCCATGAATCAAGCTGCCACGTCAGATGCCAGCTATGTCAAATTCCAACAAGAAGAAATGAGTCGGCACCTAAGAATCTTTTACCATGTCAGAAGGACTCTAATGGCTTCAAAACTGAGCCTATATATACCCTTTCCATTTCAATGGAAAAGTAGGGGAAATTCACTATTCAAAAGCCGAACTGCTGCAGAAAATTTCTCACTAGCCAATGTTAGGGTTATATACTGAAAAACATACTTTTAATGCTTTGTTATATACTGCATCTTCCTGTTTATGAAATAAATAAAGTAACATGTTTTGCATATCTATTCGTGTTATTGTTATGCAAATAAATGTCTTGTAGTATATATTATAGATAATATAGTGTTGTTGGTCGCACGGAAGATCATATTATATATCAGGTTTTTAGATAATTTAATAGTATTCGCAACCTAAGTGATTATGGACAAATTACTTGGTAAGGTTGTAGTATAATGCTTGAAATTAGTTGTTCTTAGCTATTAGCTTATACTAATGTATTCAGTTACATTGAACATGATCGCGGAGAGATAAATTATTTTGTACTAATTAGAAAAATGATATTATTATTTCTTAATTCTAGTATAATATTCAATTATATATTTAAGATAATTATTACTTTCATTTATCAATGAGTGAGAGTTATTGCAACTGAAAGTATCTGGATATCTTGTGTAATAATATTATAAGTATGATAATTAATATTATAGCTAGAAATCGTGTCTCGGCTGAGTCCGAGTTGATGATGTCCCCTTTAGGCTGCCTAAAGATTATTATATTAAACCCTGCAGGTGGATTAAGTTCCGATATAATAATAATGTCGAGCGGGTACTACTCTCAGTTGACTTATTAATTAATTAATTAAAGCTATCAGTAGCTAAATTAATTAATGAACATGCTATTTCTTAAACACGAAAAATAATTTAATTCAAAAAGGAGCCCGATATGTAATAAATTAGGAATTGGACGGCAGTACAATATTATTTCTTTAGTGGAATGATATAATATTAATATAATTAAGTAAAGTATTCAGGTCCAGAGAATACATGGATTATTAATTATATTGGGAGGCTCAGTCCAAATCCTCCTTAAGATCCCTAGAGTACGGCGCCAAAATTTGATCGCACCATTTTCCACCACACAAAATAGGTGTAATATAAAGAAGCACGAGTATCGTATCCACAGGGATTGACAAGTCGAAAACGCACACAATACCTCTACTCAAGAACTAATGTGATGTCTAGGCTTTTAGGATTTTAAGATGTGGTATTTATAGACTAGGCAAATAATAAGAACTCAATTAATCATATAAGGAAATAAATAAATAAGGAAAATAACTAATAAAAAAAAATAACTTAGGACTCAAGCAATAAAACAAATAAGGGAAGTAAACAATTAAGGAAAAGTGTTGACTTTAGGGAAGCCTACCTAATCAAACATATGAAAGCAATTAGTGCATACAATTAACCAATTTAATCCAATCTAAATGTGATACATGAAATATAACCTACACCCCGATAAAAGCAATGCAAGTTGTCACTTAATATGATCCTAATATCCTTTCGGACGCATAGATATCAAACTAAGTGCAAAAGAGAACAAGTATCAATGATATAATCAACTAGGTTCAATTAAGACACCCAAATCAATTACATGCAAACATATGACAATTCAACATCAATTAAGACAAATCAAATTATCATATCATGTATTCATGAGATCTATTATGCAATATCCAATTAAGGCATATAAACATAACTATGCATACATAATTAGTGGCCAATTAATCATGCATGAGGATAAGCACCATGAAAACATGCATCTAGATTGGAAGGCTAATTGTAAACAAAAACACTTACATATATTCAATTAGGTATTCAATCCCTAAAATCAACTAAGGAATTTAGCTAGACATAATTAAAGCAAACATAAACACAAAAGATTGAAAGAACATAATTAAAGAGTAAGAGTAAGAAAAACTTGAACACAAACGAAGAACTTCGAATCTTGAATCTTGCATAAACTTGAAAAGCTCCAATGTTGAATACAAGAATAAAACTCTAAAGGAAAATATAAAGTGCTAGAAAAATATGAAAAGGTATTTGCTAGATTGGTAGATGATATTTTACAATGCTAGAATGGGAGTATATATAGGAGAAATTTACATAAGGAAAACCTAAACCAAAAAGGAATCTAATTAAGTAAAGAAGGAAATCTCGGCTGGAACCCCCTCTCGACAGACCTCTCGATCGAGAGAGGTATCGAGAGGGTGTGAAAATTGGGCTCTCGATCGAAAGCTGCGGCAGAAGGCACCTCTCAACATACCTCTCGATCGAGAGAGGTGTCGAGAGGCCTTCACTCGAACTCAATCCTTGTACTTTGTTCTTCGATCTTCATGCCTTGTCTCGTTTCGGGGTTTTAATACCCAAATATACCTAAAAACTCAAGAAAACACCCAAAAGCATAATATTGTCCAATATAATGAAAATCATATAAATCAAAGACAATACTACACAAACGAGACACAAAATCGACTCTTTTTGGTTATGAAAATAAGGTAAATTTCACCTATATCAAATCCCCCAAACTTAAACATTGTTCGTCCCGAACAATACCAACACATAAACAATAGACTCTAGCATTGTGAACTATATAGGCCTCAAAACATTTCAAAAACCATTTCTCATGATCATGATCAAAACTATACACACACCCTTAACATCAATAACACAATTCATTCAATAAATTCAACTCATGTCAATCCATCAAGAACACTCTCCAACATGTGAGATATTTATATGTGTATAAGTGAACACTCAACTCTCTCAAAGAAAAAGATGTATGAAATAATGCACATCGATCATAAGGTTTCACTCAACATCAATGTAATGCAACATGTTTACCATAGGCTTGCCCCTAATCTCAACATCTCCACCTAATGTAATACCTACAAACTAGAATCAAAAAGGTCTTTATATTAGCTTATAATGTAGGGACATTGGTTAAGGTAGGGAATGTATAGGCTAAGTGACTCAAAAATAAATTCAAACCATCAACCTCTTTTCAACTCCAACCCAAGTATGGTTTTTCAACTCCATCTTCTACCATCCAACACCACTACACAACATCAATATCATAGATGCATATAATACAATTCAAGCTAACTATCCCCTTATGCTTTTATTCTCATTCTCTTTTTTTTTTTTTTTTTTTTTTTTTTTTTTTTTTTAGAGCTCATCTAATGAATGTTCTTTCTAATATTTGAACAAAGGCTCTATATATTTCTTTTCACAACTATTTTTTCTAAGCTTATAGGGATAGCTAACTATACTTAAATCAAGCATCTAAAATTTTTTTCTTTTTCTTCTCCATACCACAACATGTATTCTTTTCAACACCTCCCACATCATCAACTAAATCCACTAAAGATACCCTTATCCATCCAAACCTCCTATCATCCAAGCTCAAGAAAGAAAGGCTCATAACAAGGCTCAAAGGGGGTAAACAAAGATAATGACCAAGGTTAGTGTATGGGATTCATGTGGCTAAAGAAAAATGGCCTAAGATCATCTCCTAGTTCATAAATATACTAAGGTCTTGATGGAGAAATAGGGCAAATTCTAGAAACAATGAAGCATACATGATCACTCAATCAAAGAAATAGGCATAAACATGCACAAAAAGCTCAAATCTCACGGGCTCAAACTAACTAGTTCCCGACATCAAGACATGCTTCAATTTCATCAAATAAAATGCGTCACTTCGCCAAGGATCTATGCATAATAAAGATCATGAATTTTTCTCCAAAAATCAAACAAAAATTTTTTCTATCATTGGCCAAATTCACAATACTATCATCACATGCTTACTTGACTCAATTTAACCTACGACTCAAAAATAAAAGACTCAACATAAAAGACTCAAACATACCCCAAAATAATGCTAAACAAATAAGAGACTCTTAAAACAAGAAAACAATTAAAAGAGTTAACTTAGACACTCTTTCCCTCCCCCAAACTTATTTTAAAGCAAAGCAAGGAAATAAGTTTAAAGAAAAGAAGTAGGCGAAGTTAACGAACATACCTCATTGAAAATGCGGCGGGAAGGGAGGGTTGTCGGGGTTATTGGGGTCGAATCGTTGATGAGTATCCGGGTAGTGAGGATAGAAATAATGCATCTCATGCACCATCCTATTGTAATTCTCCAAGTAAGCTCTTTCATCCTCACGCCTCTTTGCCTCATCTTCTCTCCTTTTCGCTTCATTCTCAAAGTAAGTGTTGAGAGTATCAAAACGACCTCCAATGTATGTACGAAGGTCCCCTACCTCGGTTCTCAAAATTTGCACCTCTTCACGAACTCCTCTCACTTGAGACTCAACAAACTCCCTACCATCCCAATGGTAGTTGTCCATCGCCTCCATTGACTCCGTGTGCCAATCTCGCATCGTAGAGAAATCCGGAGCTCTCATATGAAAACCGGGCTGTGGAACACCTTCGTATCCTTGCGCATACGCATCCTCCTCTTGATCAACTCCTTGCTCATATCGCTCGGCCTCTTCTTCATCATCGTCCTCCTCATCATCATCGCCCCCTTCATCGGGCCTTGGACGTCCCTCAGCCCACATAAGCTCCTTGTGTTGGGGAGAGTTCATCGCCCCGTTTCCTCTCCTTAGCTTCTCATTCCCGATCACTTCGGTCAAGTAGTTGTTTGGCAGCGGGAAAATGTGAACTCCACTCCTCCCATGTAGCTTAAAGAACCACCCAGACGTGTCGAAAGAGATCATCCTTGCAAGCTCCAACGTGCGTCTATCCACAAAGATGGACGTAGACACGGGCTGCTCTCCAATCGGGATGTGGAAGTGTTGAGCAACGGGAGTGACGAATGCTCCTATCCCAATCTTTTGCCCCCCAAACAAGTATGCTTGGTTCTCCATATGATCAACAAGGTAAAGGGCTGCACATTGAGAGTGGCCTCGATATGAGGTCCAAATGAGATGAGCGTCGGTGGCAAGGAAGGTGCCGGAGTCGTGGCGGGAATGGATGGTGGACGAAATCAGCCTATGGAAGTAGCGAATCGTGGGATTCCGGATTGAGGTGGCCTTCGCATACGCCGGGTTGTAAGATCTTCTCCTCTCCTCCTCAAAATCCACAAATTGTGCCCACAAATCTTAAAGATTCGGATGATTGTTGCCAATGTACTCGCCATTCTTGTTTCCTCCGATAATATCACTAAGTTGATCCATATCAAGCTCCCTTGGTTGACCACCAAGCTGGAAACGAATAACGTGGGGCACTTGATTGACTCGCTCCACCACCAAAGTTGAGAGAAACTCCACCGTGAGAATGTGGTAGGTTAAGTGATTCCCTTGGAAGATATTAGTGAAGCCTCCTCTTTGCATCATTTGGGTGATCTCGTTGGCTATCCCCATTGCCGCTATCGTCTCTTGATGGAGGAAACGACAATGCTTGTGCTTGAGTTGCACAAGATGCGACCATCTCCTCTTTGACTCCGCTGTGGTGAGCTTAAGCTTGAACGCCTTGGGCTCCAAACTTGAAGGCATCGATCTCGCCGGCGGCATCCGATTCTCCGGGATGGTCTTGTCGTTTTTCCACGTCTCCTTTCCTTTGCTTGAAGAGGTGACCTTTTCCTTCCCCTTGCCTTTGCTTGAAGAGGTCGAAGCAACATTCTTTCTCTTGTCTTTTGCCATCTTAGTACCTAAAAATTCACAAATTAATACAAGCAATGCAAGAATAAAGCAATATGTATCACCTTCCCCCAAACTTCAACCAAATTCAATTCTCCCCCATTATCAACTCAATTCTTTTTTATCACCAATCCATACATTCAACACATTAATCCTCCAACACATGAACTTATCATCATAAACTTTCAATCTCATGCATAAATATACCAATGAATCTTCATCAATTCATAGACAAATTCAAATACTCATTCGCATGTCAATACATAAACATCTTCACATTCATCAATAAATTCAATTCATAAAAATAATACAATGAAATCCATGAATTCAATCTATCATACTCAATCAAATACCCAATCTATCAATCCGAAAATTTAACCATCAAAATCGAATTTCAATCGGTCAAAACATTCGAATTCATGTATAGACTCAAGAATTGATAAGAGAAAGGCAAGAAATCGAGTACCTTTTGACGAATTGAAGAGAGGAATTGAGAGTTCTTGTGTGTTCTTGAGAGAATTTGTGAGTTGTGTGTGTATGGTATGTGAATTGGGTGTATATGGTATATTTAAAGAGAAGATAGAACCTGGTCAAACTTGGAATTTCCGCCGTCAACACCCCTCTCGACCGACCTCTCGATCGAGAGAGGTGTCGAGAGGTAGCTACTGGACACGCCTGTTTGACCTCTCGACAGGCCTCTCGATCGAGAGAGGTGTCGAGAGGTTCTGCTTTTCACGTACTGTCCTCCCCTCTCGATCGAAAACACGGGGGTCTCGATCGAGAGTCTTCTCATGACAAAAACCTGGGCACATATTTCATAACATCTCGATACCCCTCTCGATCGAGAGGGGTGTCGAGAGACCCCTACTGCATAGCACGTTTTCACCTCTAGACAGGCCTCTCGATCGAGAGAGGTGTCGAGAGGTCCTGTCCGAGAATTTATTTTTCTACAAAACACTCTAGAATTTGTTAGTATATTACGGGGTACGACTCTAAAATACGAAAACAAATACCTATGACTCTAAAAAAATAAAACGAAACAAAATAAAAATGGGATACGAATATTGGGTTACCTCCCAACAAGTGCTACGTTTAACGTCTTTAGCCCGACGATACCTCCTCTCTAACTCGGATCATCAAGATAAGTGGCCGCTTTCTTGGGGAATAGAGGCATCGGCTTGAAGTAGTGCTTGAGTCGATGTCCGTTCACCACGAATTTTTCACCATCATTTTTCATCACTTCAAATGCGCCATTCTTCAAGTCCTTGTAAATAACATACGGCCCCGACCACTTGCTTTGCAATTTTCCTGGAAATAAACGAAGTCGAGAATTAAAAACAAGAACATCATCACCAATTTTGAACTTACGCTTTTTGATGCTCAAGTCGTGAAATCTTGCAGCTCGTTCTTTGTAAATTCTCGAATTCTCGAACGCCTCGTTTCTCCATTCATCAAGCTCCAACAAGTCGTCGCACCTTTGGCCCATGGCTTCCTTGAACTCGAAATTGATCCTTCTAGTCGCCCAATAAGCTTTGTGCTCCAATTCCATAGGTAAATGGCATGACTTGCCAAATAGCAATTGGTATGGAGACCTTCCAATTGGCGTCTTGAAAGCCGTCCTATAAGCCCAAAGTGCGTCGTCTAAGTACTTCGCCCACTCCTTCTTGTTGGTGACGGTCTTTTCCAAGATTTGCTTGATCTCTCGATTAGCTAGCTCGGCTTGACCGTTTGCTTGAGGGTGGTAGGGCGATGTAACCTTGTGCTTGACTCCGTATTTTGCAAGAAGCGATCCTAACCAACGATTGTTGAAGTGGCTCCCCCCATCACTAAGCAAAGCTCTCGGAGTTCCAAACCGAGTCAAAATATTTCGCTGGAGGAATTTGATCACCACCTTCGAATCGTTGGTTGTAGTAGGAATGGCCTCGACCCATCTAGACACGTATTCCACAGCAAGCAAAATATAGGAGAACCCTTGAGACTTGGGAAAGGGACCCATGAAGTCAATCCCCCAAACATCAAAGAGATCCACCTCCATAATAGTTCGTTGCGGCATCTCATCCCTCTTCGTGATGTTCCCCATCCTTTGGCATCGATCACAAGACTTGATGAACTCGTGGCAATCCTTGTAGATCGAAGGCCAATAGAAGCCACTATGAAATATCTTGAGGGCGGTCCGATTTGCTGCAAAGTGTCCCCCATTCGGAGCGCGATGGCAATCCTCGATGATCTTTTTCCACTCCGATTGTCGAACACATCGCCTTATGACTCCGTCGGCACACCTCCGGTACAAGTAAGGATCATCCCAATAGTAGAACTTGCAATCGTGGAGGAACTTCTTCTTTTGATGAGACGATAGATCCTTGGGCACGTGATGAATTACCAAGTAGTTGACGATGTCGGCGAACCAAGGTATCAAATCGTCGACCTTGAAAATCTGCTCATCGGGGAAGCTTTCCTTAATAGCAATCTTCGCATCCTCTCCACCACGGGCTGCTCAAGTCTCGAAAGATGGTCGGCCACCACATTCTCGCATCCCTTCGTATCCTTAATCTCCATGTTGAACTCTTGAAGAAGCAAAATCCAGCGAACTAACCTTGGCTTCGAGTCCTTCTTGTTAAATAGGTAGCGAATGGCGGCATGGTCGGTGTGCACAATCGTGTGAGATCCCACCAAATAAGGTCTAAACTTGTCGAAAGCGTAGACCACAGCGAGTAATTCCTTCTCCGTGGTGGTGTAGTTCCTTTGAGCCGAGTCCGACGTCTTGCTAGCATAGTAAATCACTCGGAATAGCTTCTCCCTTTTCTGCCCCAAGACTGCTCCTACCGCCCAATCGCTTGCATCACACATGAGCTCGAACGGGGCACCCCAATCCGGTGACACCAAGACAGGAGTAGAGATAAGCGCCTTTTTCAATGTCTCGAAAGCTTCCAAGCAACCTCCATCAAAAACGAACTTGACATCCTTCTCGAGCAATCCACACAACGGCTTTGTGATCTTCGAAAAAATCCTTGATGAACCTTCGATAGAAGCCGGCATGTCCTAAAAAACTCCTCACCGATTTAACGTTGGTTGGTGGTGGCAACTTCTCGATGGCTACGACTTTGGCTCGATCCACCTCCAATCCTTGCGAAGACACCTTGTGACCTAGTACCACTCCTTCTTGCACCATGAAGTGGCACTTCTCCCAATTGAGGACGAGGTTCGTCTCTTCACACCTTTGAAGCACCGTGGCAAGATTCTCCAAACATTGGTCAAAAGAAGAACCAAAGACTGAAAAATCATCCATAAATACCTCCATAATATTCTCGATCAACCCATGGAAGATGGCCATCATACACCTTTGGAAAGTGGCCGTGCGTTGCATAACCCAAACGGCATCCTCCGATAAGCAAAGACTCCATAGGGGCATGTGAATGCCGTCTTGTGTTGGTCCTCCGGAGCAATGGCGATTTGGTTGTAGCCGGAGTATCCGTCGAGGAAGCAATAGTACTCATGGCCGGCCAATCGATCGAGCATTTGATCTACGAACGGGAGGGGGAAGTGATCCTTCCTAGTTGCTGCGTTGAGGAGCCTATAATCGATACAAACTCGCCATCCCGTGACAAGCCTCGTTGCAATTAGCTCCCCATTCTCATCGTTGATGACCGTCATGCCTCCTTTCTTTGACACCACTTGAGTAGGGCTCACCCACTCACTATCCGAAATAGCGTAGATCATGCCGGCATCGAGCAACTTTAATACCTCCTTCCTCACCACTTCTTGCATCGCTGGATTCAAACGCCTTTGAGGTTGTACCCTTGGGCGATGGCCTTCCTCGAGCAATATCCTATGCATGCAAAGCGAAGGACTAATACCTTTAATGTCGGCAATCGTCCATCCAACTGCAGATTTGTGCTCCCTTAGAACCCTCAATAGCTTATCCGTGTTCGCCTTCGTGAGTTGAGAAGAAACGATCATCGGGTACGTTTCTCCTTCTCCTAAGAATTGATACTTGAGGTGCTCGGGTAACGGCTTCAATTCCACCTTCGGGGCTGCATCCTTCTTCTCTTCCTCCTCGAGAACTCCGTCATCCACCTTTTTGTTGATGTCGAGGTAAGGAACTTCCTCGTGTCGAAGTTGTGGTGGGTTTGCTTCCATTTGATGTAGATACTCGAGGATCTCATCGCAAGCTTCGTCTAATTCCTTGTAGGCATATAATGAACTTGAGATGCAATGGTTGAGTGCCTCCTCCGATGTGGGTGGTGTCAATGTCTCGATGGAGAAAATATCCTCACGATGATCGTCGGGTCTCTTCATGGCTTCATAGATAGAAATTTTCAGCTCCTCGCCATTGACTCGAAAGGTGAGGTCTCCATCTTGAACATCGATCAAAGCTCTTCCCATGGCTAAGAATGGTTGTCCTAAGATCAATGGTTGATTGGCGTCCTCGGGCATGTCCAAGACGACGAAATCCGCCGGGAAGACAAGGTTGTGCACTTGAACGAGAACGTCCTCCACTATCCCTCGTGGATAAGAAACTGATCGGTCCGCCATAAGTAAAGAGATGGTGGTTGGCTTCATCCTCCCGATCTTGAGCCGGTTGAAAATAGAGAGGGGCATCAAATTGATGCTAGCACCAAGATCGCATAGAACGTTTTGAAAGACTTGATCTCCAATCTTGCATGCTAATGTGAACCTCCCCGAATCCTTTCGCTTCATTGGTAGCTTCTTTTGGATCACCGCGCTACACTCCTCCGTGAGGTTGATCGTCTCAAACTTCTCCCACTTCTTCTTTCCCGATACCACGTCTTTGATGAACTTCATATGATTGGGCATGTCTCGAAGAGCATCAAGAAGTGGTATGTTGATGTTGACCTTTTGTAGTATCTCCATGAAGCGTTGATACTTCTCATCGTGCATCGTCTTTGTCAATCTTTGCAGGAAAGGAGCCTTCGGTGTGTACGTCGGCATTTGAGGTGGCTGCTTGGCCTCTCGACCGACCTCTCGATCGAGAGAGGTGTCGAGAGGTGCATTCTGACTTTGAGTTTTGACCTCTCGATCACCCTCTCGATCGAGAGAGGTGTCGAGAGGTTCCATTTGAATCTCCTCGTCGTAGACCTCTCGATCCTCCTCTCGATCGATAGGGGTATCGAGAGATGGATTCTGACTTCCAGTGGGGACCTCTCGATCGACCTCTCGATCGAGAGAGGTGTCGAGAGGCCCTCGCCTCGGCACTTGGATCCTCGTTTTCTCGTACTCCGCATTCTTGAAGCTCCCGACTCCTTTATTCTCTGTTTCCAAGGATGGATTGGTGTATTTTGTGCCACTCCGAAGCTCAATAGCATGGACATGATGGTTGTTCTTCGGGTTTTGCTCCGTGTTACTTGGGAATTGGCCGGGCTTATGGACTCCTCCTTGAGCGTTGGCTATTTGACTCATTTGCGTCTCCAACATTTGCATTTGCTTGGTCAACGCATTGATGCTACTTGCCAAGTTGTTGGTTGAGGTGCTTTGAGTAAGCTCCAATGTCCTCAACTTCGCATCTTGTTGTGTCATCCTCATCTCCGATTGAGCCATATATTGATGAATTAAATCGTCGGTGGACATCTCCTTCTTTGGCTCTTGAATGACTCCGTTCTCAATATGGAAGCCTGGAGGTGGTTGCAAGGCATTGTTCGGATTGGCATAGGAGAAGTTCGGATGATTTCGGTTGTTGGGAACGTAAGGCTTCTTGTATCCTCCTTGGTAGTTTGAACCTCCTTGTCCTCCTTGTCCTCCTTGCCACTTGTTTCCTTGATTAGGCTGCCACTTGCCTCCTTGTTGCACAAAATTGGCATCTTCCTCTCCGGTTGGGGTTGCTTGTTCGTCTGTGACCGCATCGCACCGAAGTACTCCTTTCTTGATAGAATCCAACTCACTTGCTGTTTTTGTATACTTCTCCATCAAGTCCTCGTAAGCATCGATTCCAATATTGGCAACTCTCCTTCTTCCAAGTCGTCGATCGGTGGCCTCTTCATAGCTCGAATTTACAGTCAACTCAATGATCTCCATAGCCACTTCATACTCATTGTTCAAAAATCCTCCCTTCGAAGCATAATCGAGCTCCTTCCTACACAACTTGTTCAAACCACGATAGAAGCACGTGATTTGATCCTCCTTGCTAATTCCATGGTTCGGGCATGCTCTCAATAGTTTCTTAAATCTCCCCCACGCCTCGTAGAAGTGCTCATCCTCGTATTGTTGAAATTGGTTGATCTCATTGATAAACTTTTGAGCCCTCGAAGGTGGGAAGAATTTGTTGAGAAATTTCGTGCACATCTCAGCCCAAGTAGTGACCTCCTTCTTGTCCAACCCATCTAACCACTCTCTTGCATCGTCCTTGAGAGACCATACGAAGAGGCTAAGCTTAAGGTAGTCCGAAGACACTCCATTGGCCTTGTATGTAGCACATATGTCCAGAAATTGCTTCAAGTGTGCGTTGGGATCCTCCGCCGGTGAGGCCGGTGATCCTCCGTATTGATTGTTTTGCACCATGTTGATGAGGGACGTCTTGAACTCATAGTTGTTAGCTTCCGTGGTCCCCCATCCTCCTTGCTGAAATTGGTCCACGACCGGTTTGAACCGATCATTCAAAGTCCTCCTCACTTGATCCGCCATTGAATCGAAACTCCTTGGTGAATCGGGTGGTGAAGAATGTGGTGTATCGATCTTGCTTGCCTCCTTCTCTCGCCTCAACGCCCTTAGAGAGCGCTCTAACTCCAAGTCTATCGGAATAGGATTTATCCCTTTAGACCTTGTGGTCATGCACTACCTAAAATCAAAGAGAAGAAAAGGAAAACATTAGATCAATAAACCGAAAACAGAAAAATAAAGCGCCTAAATCACCTATTAATTCTATTTCAAAATATGTATGTGAAATCTAATCAATCCCCGGCAACGGCGCCAAAATTTGATCGCACTATTTTCCACCACACAAAATAGGTGTAATATAAAGAAGCACGAGTATCGTATCCACAAGGATTGACAAGTCGAAAACGCACACAATACCTCTACTCAAGAACTAATGTGATGTCTAGGCTTTTAGGATTTTAAGATGTGGTATTTACAGACTAGGCAAATAATAAGAACTCAATTAATCATATAAGGAAATAAATAAATAAGGAAAATAACTAATCAAATAAAATAACTTAGGACTCAAGCAATAAAACAAATAAGGGAAGTAAACAATTAAGGAAAAGTGTTGACTTTAGGGAAGCCTACCTAATCAAACATATGAAAGCAATTAGTGCATACAATTAACCAATTTAATCCAATCTAAATGTGATACATGAAATATAACCTACACCCCGATAAAAGCAATGCAAGTCGTCACTTAATATGATCCTAATATCCTTTCGGACACATAGATATCAAACTAAGTGCAAAAGAGAACAAGTATCAATGATATAATCAACTAGGTTTAATTAAGACACCCAAATCAATTACATGCAAACATATGACAATTCAACATCAATTAAGACAAATCAAATTATCATATCATGTATTCATGAGATCTATTATGCAATATCCAATTAAGGCATATAAACATAACTATGCATACATAATTAGTGGCCAATTAATCATGCATGAGGATAAGCACCATGAAAACATGCATCTAGATTGGAAGGCTAATTGTAAACAAAAACACTTACATATATTCAATTAGGTATTCAATCCCTAAAATCAACTAAGGAATTTAGCTAGACATAATTAAAGCAAACATAAACACAAAAGATTGAAAGAACATAATTAAAGAGTAAGAGTAAGAAAAACTTGAACACAAACGAAGAACTTCGAATCTTGAATCTTGCATAAACTTGAAAAGCTCCAATGTTGAATACAAGAATAAAACTCTAAAGGAAAATATAAAGTGCTAGAAAAATATGAAAAGGTATTTGCTAGATTGGTAGATGATATTTTACAATGCTAGAATGGGAGTATATATAGGAGAAATTTACATAAGGAAAACCTAAACCAAAAAGGAGTCTAATTAAGTAAAGAAGGAAATCTCGGCTGGAACCCCCTCTCGACAGACCTCTCGATCGAGACAGGTATCGAGAGGGTGTGAAAATTGGGCTCTCGATCGAAAGTTGCGGCAGAAGGCACCTCTCGACATACCTCTCGATCGAGAGAGGTGTCGAGAGGCCTTCACTCGAACTCAATCCTTGTACTTTGTTCTTCGATCTTCATGCCTTCTCTCGTTTCGGGGTTTTAATACCCAAATATACCTAAAAACTCAAGAAAACACCCAAAAGCATAATATTGTCCAATATAATGAA
Source organism: Thymus mandschuricus (assembly GCA_029379335.1). Taxonomy (NCBI): domain Eukaryota; kingdom Viridiplantae; phylum Streptophyta; class Magnoliopsida; order Lamiales; family Lamiaceae; genus Thymus; species Thymus mandschuricus. The sequence goes on from CM057078.1 coordinate 10,892,746, forward strand.
AATCATATAAATCAAAGATAATACTACACAAACGAGACACAAAATCGACTCTTTTTGGTTATGAAAATAAGGTAAATTTCACCTATATCATAGCCCATAAGAAGAAAGCTTGCCCAGTAAGGAAAACCCTAACCTACTCTACATCTATATGTATAGATGGTGTGAAGAAATTTCGTCATACGTGTGAATCATACGAGAGTCGGAAATCTAGAGTGACGGCTAGAGTTTTACTGTGAGGAAGAGAAGAAGGAATTCCGTCCATTCGGAATTCTTCTCCGTGATCGGAAATACTCTAGAAGATCTTGGGGTTTACGAGAAGAGCTAGATCTCGTGTGCAGAGATCTAATCCGTGGAATTCTTCACCGAAAACTCATAAACCTGTTGGATTTGCCCAATAAGGTATACATTCTAGATCTAGTTCCGCTTTAGGATCTAGGAAATTGTATGTTTATAATTTTGTTTAATTAATTTAACATATGAGAGATCCACGGATCCAACAGCCAAATCCATTCAACATTCGAAACCACTAGATATTTCTCAAGTGTTGAAGAAGAGAGTTTCTCCACTGAAGAATCAAACTAGTTTGTAGTGTTTATGTTGCTTCAAGCTCACCCTTCAACTCACACTCTCGATCAGATTGTTAGATTGAGTTAGTTGTATATCTCGTTTATTTTTTTGTTAGGTTGTTGTAAAGGTTGTAAGGGTCACAACACATAACTCGTGTCAAGTATACTCTAGTAATTTGAATGTGTTTAGAACTGATTCTCAGTCGGTATGAAGAAAAGAGAGGTAGAATCCAAAGATTAAAGGGACTCACAGGTCAAGCTTGATCTGTTGTGGACGTAGGAGGGTTATCTCTGAACCACGTTAAAAAACACCGGTCTCTCTGTCTCTCTCTCTCCCCCTCTCTGTCTTGCTTTCAATTCCGTATTATCTTACTAAAATAACAACCTCATAAATCTGCATATCATACAAACAACTTTGCATTAAACAAAAAGACTAATCAAAAGATTTTCAAAGAGTTAGATTGACCCCCACCATATTCCGCATTTGCACTACCTGATGGATCAAACTTGTTCTACCGAGCTTGATATATCATTCTGACTCTATGAGAACAACCTTGACCTGCTGTTCTTCAGACAATTTGTCTTCAAAAACAAAATCAGTTGGCTATTGGTGTATTTCCCCCCCTTCCACACACCAATTAACTCTTATGTGACCAACAATACATCCTTAAATAAGGACACAATATCTTTTTTCGTGACGCATAATAGACACAAATATACAACGTTATATATGAGCATAAATAATTTATTTTTGTGACACTTACAAATAATGTCGCACATGCGTATGGTCACGAAAGACCAGTTTTCGTGTAGTGATCACAATTGACACTTTTAAAGTATCACACATATTGTTACTGTTTTTCGGAATATTTACACTTTTATTCATAATAAGTGGCATTAGTGCTAACTATCACTTTTATTAATAAGAATTGATAGTTTTAAAATTATCACAAAATTATCACTTTTATTTAAAATAAGCAACACTTCTATTCATGAAACTGTGAGAGTTCACACTTTTACGAAAATAATAATAATAATAATAAACTTTTTTATATAGTGCGGTCCTGATCATGTTGAGGCGATTCGGAAGAGGACCTAACCATACATTGCAGTCAAGGATGACATAATTTTTCGCCATCAATTAAACACCAACAACTAGTTGATTGACGTTTTCAATTGAACATGCTTAGTCAAATAGATTTTGAAGAGATAGATTGTCTCGATTATATCAAACTTTGGTTTTATAGTAAATCATATACATATAGATATATATAAAAATTCAATGTGATTTTTAATACTAATATACTCCCTAATAACTGAAAATAATGACTCCAAGATGACAAAACAAGCTACAATTCGATGCTCCCAATCGCTAATCAATGAGGAATAACAAATGTGACACACAACCGTAAAAGAATCTTATCAGCACAATTCTTCCACAAACCAAACAAATTTCAAGGTACTCAACAATCCAAAACAAAAACTAGGGCTGGAACTCTTTTCTTTTCTTTTTTTTTTTCCCCTTTTTTTTTAATCGATCACTTTTGCCCCAAGTTTTGTTACAACGATTTGGATTGAACCACGATCAGCAAGCTGAAGTGGCTCTGATGCCAAATTTATGATAAAACCACGATATGAACTACGAAGACTATCAAAAACTATGTGGAAGACTTGAGACTCGAACTACATTAGCTATTACAAATTCAATCCAAATTCGCAACTAAAAACTCAAAAACAGATCCAAAAATAACACGACCATAAACTATAGAAAAACAACTCCGATAAGCTGAAATGTTAACAAAATATCCTGATTGAAGTTAAGAACAACATATCCAAAATTTATCCAATTCACGCGAGTAGAACTCAGGATTGTTTGGTGCTCAAATTCAGATCGAGTTTAGGGCTTTAATCTTGCAATCGAAGAGAAGTAGGTGAAATCAGGACTTGGACGAGGGAAGGGATGATTATGGATGAAATATGAAGAAGAAGAAACGAAGGCTGGACAGAAGACAAAAAGGCCATAATAATATACGAATAACAACTTTGACGATTTACCTCAATACGGACCCCAAATCGATGAAAGACTGAAACACGTATCACGGAAGCAATTCTTCGATGACGTAATTAACCCGAGACCCACAAGAGACCACGAACAAGCTATAGATTAAGATTTAAAGAGCCAATTTGAATCCTACCTAGAACTAGGGTTTGTGTATTTTCTGAAAAATACGGTGGGACGTTGATGAAAAGAAATTAGTTTTTATTCAATCAAGTTTGTATATCAAACCCTACGAAAATTCACTTAAATACTAGTAAACTCGAAATTTACAAGGCTTGAGCTTGAATATTATTGGGCCTAACTAAAACATAATAAATAACTCAACTGGCCCAATACATCTAAATAGTCTGTTGTACTTGGGCTCTAAATAAAAATAAACAGAATACTAATAAACTAGACGTCTTCCTCGATGGCCACAAAGTTCACTAACTCGTAGCTTCAAAACTCCACTCCATCACCTTCAGGCGTCTTCTGAATATCACACTGGAGATACCCTTGCAGCTTTTTAGCTCTAAATCTCGTCACAGGACCCCTAAGCCGCAGTTCCGGGTTGAGTTCGTCAATGCTTGCCTTGTTGGTCCCGATTTGTTAATAGGAGAAATATGTAGAGGGGGGGGGGGGGGGGGGGGGGGTGAATACGTATTTCGAAGTTTTTCAACTTCAAATCCCTTAACTCAGAGTAACAAGTAAAAAGCTCGCTTGAAACTTAAGACCTAGCTGAAGCTAGATCTACAGTACGTAGCTTGCCTGCTTGACCGAAGTGAGCACTTGATCAAGAGGGAGTCTTTACTCGTGTATGCGGAATTTGGTGAGCTAAATCTTTCCCTAAGTATTTGAAATTTCCAGATTAAGTTTGTTTAGATGCAGTATGCAATGGATAAACAAACAAGTAAGAGTTTAGGGTTAGAGAGATACGACACAGAGATTTATAGTGGTTCGGAGATAACGCTCCTACGTCCACTTTGTTGCACGACGGCAACTGTTCTCTTCACTCAAGAACTTGAAGGTTACGGGTCCTTCAAAAACCTGGTCGAGATCGGGCTTCACTCGCCTGGATCTGACGAACAGTGCAGTGATTACGGGTTCACTACTAAGACCTAAACTGGACACGAAGCTTCACTCGCTTCTGTCCGAACAACAGGGAGATTCCGGGCTCTCCTTACAGCCTAGCTTCGATCGAGCTTTACACAAACGGTGTAAGTGTAAGCTTGGATCTCAACTCTATGATCGAGGCTTCTTCAATCGATGAAAGAAGAGCCTTGGATCGAAACAACCTAACGACAACACTCAAAAACCTAACAGACAAGTATAGGGTTTTTGGTTGACGACACACTATGAAGAACTCTTTATAGTAGATGCAAAGATTGGCTAGAGTTCTTCTTCTAAGCTTCGGATATATGAAGTGGGCTTAGAATCTAAGTGTGAAGGCTGTGAAGACGAGTTCCGATGAACTGGAAACTCGGAGAACACTTGGAAACAAAGACTCGAAAATTTGCTCGAAGGCTTGGGAGTGTTTGTTTGCAGTAGGCTCGAATGCTCAAGTAGTGTTCTACTTCTTCACGTTGTGATCCTTCACTATTTATAGGCGGAGGGTTGGCTGAGATCCGTTGCTTGGTTGGTGGCCTTGTCCCTCCTCCTCTCGACAGTACTTGCACAGGCTGGCTGCTTTTCAGACGCGCAGATTTGGACTTTTGCCGGAAATGGCTAAGTTCCAATTTCAACAGTAACTGGAGCGACCCAGTACTGTTACAGCGCCTTGTCGGCCTGGCAGTCAACTCCTCTGCTCCTTTCCACTTTCGACACGTGGAGATTTCGTAATAAATGCGAAGATCTCCAGTTGACTGGAGTTCAAATTTGGAGCGGGAATTTGTGCTGTCGCTTTCTGGTAGGTAGTGGCTCGCTTCGCTTTGAAGTTGTAGCGTCCGCTTTAGTTGAGTCACTTCGCAGTCATTCTGTAGTGAGCCGCATCGGGAATTAACTTTCCCTAGTGACTGCTTTGGAAATAGTTGACTAGAGTTGACTAGCTTTGACTTTTCACTGTAGCGCTTGCTTCGCTTCGCTTTGGCTTTGAACTGTAGCGCTCGCTTCGCTTCGCTTTGGCAGACTCACTTCGAATTTACTGTAGCGATCGCTTCGCTTCACAGTTCTTCGACACGCTTCACTTCAGTTTGCTTGACCCGCTTCGCTTTGAAAAACATACTCAAGTGAGTGGCCTTCACTTGAAATTTTGAAGCCTAATCTAAGCAAAATAAAAGAGCCATCCTAACAGAGTAGGCTTTTTAGAAAAATTCTAACTTATCAACTATATCAAAATGGGTCGCTTGGGAACAGAACGCTTTGGGGTTTTGGGATCAAATCAAAACACTAAGATATCCCTTATAAGTTCCCCCTTAACATATTCGTTCTTAACAATTCCCAACAATTTCCCCCTTTTTGATGATGCCAAAACCCATACGACTTGGATAAAATTAAATCTAGTCTATCTAACCGTGAAGGGAACTCCAAGCGACTGCTTCCTTTGCAGTTTCGTTTGTAATTTTCTTTTAAGTTCCTTTCCCTTTTTTTTTCGGTTAAATTAATGAGTTTGTAGCAAAAATGTAAAGTCATTCACAAAGCGAGTAAATGACACAGAAGAGACAGAAGTAAAAGTGAGATAGATGAACAAGGCAGTTCACAAAAAAAATATGTTCAGAAGCTTGAAACTCAAAGGTTTCCTGCAGCTTCATCCTCCTTCTCCTTCTCCTTTTCTTCTTCCTCCTTCTTCTCTTCTTCTTCAGCAGCAGTATCCACGTAAGCTGATAGAACTCTTGATTCCATAGAGTCTACTGTGTGGACACTAGGATTTCTCCAAGCACTCTCCAGCCTGAAGGCTTCAGTCACTTCCTCATCAATTATTCCTCTGTCTGGAATATCAGTTCCTGGATGATAAGGCATGGGGAATTCTTTTATAGCAGGAATCTTGACAACCAAAGGCTTGGGCTGAGCCAGTTCAGCTGTGGTGAAGATCTTCCTCCGCATCTTCCCGTCATATGTGCAAAGGAAGTTGCTGAGAGCACTCATTCGAGAGCAACGATCCTGAAGTGGCACTACCTCCCAAAAGTAGTAAGCTTTGATAAACAGGTTCTTGTAGTCAAGCCACAAATCGCGCAGATCCCTCGGAATGAATTCTTCAATTTCCCTAGCATCTGGGTGATCAATCCTTCGCTTGGCCAACTCCTCTTCTGTCCTGCTTGATAGTTGAGCCATGACCTTCTTGAATTTTGCTCCCGACTCGCTGTTCCACGACGGACGCTTCGCATTGAGTCGTTTGCGAATGTAATCTTGTTCATCCTTGCGAGGATACTGACCAGACTCAACCATCTCCTTTGTAGTTACGTCGCATGCATCAAATATGGCTTGAGCTTCACATGCTTCGGACTCATCTGGCATGAAGGGAATGAACGCGCTTCGGACCAACGAGGATTGAATAAGCAATACTTCACTGAAATGCTCCTCGATCCGTGCGTCAATCACTTGGAGTCGCATGGCATGACTCCTCTTCTTCCTCTCGTCTTCGCTCCTTCCCTCTTCTCTTTCTTTCCTTTTTCTCTCCTTCCTTCCAGTTTTTGAAGCAGCTGCTTGCATGGCCTTTTGGCGCTTGGCCTCGGGGTCATCTTGCTTGGAATCTGGAGCAGCTCGCTTCAATGACTGCTTCGGTGGTGGGGGAGGTGGCATGTCCTTCTTGGCAGCACTTGGAGGGACGACTGCTGACGAAGTGAGTGCAGCAGTGGTCGTAGTGAGTGCGGCTGTCGAAGTTGGCGCGGCGTCTGAAGTGGGCGCTTTGGGAGTAGCGGCCACTTGGGAACTAGATGAAGCACCTGCACCAATAGAATTTTTGGTTAGTTTAAACACCTGCTCCATCTCCCACGCCAAGGCAGCATCCTTCTCCACCTGCACCCTCTTTTCCTCCTTCGTTATTACAGTCACTGGAGGATGTCGTGCAATAGAAGCACTCAGCACTTTTTCTTGAAGCGGCCTACTGGGCTCTTCAAGTTGTTTCAATAACTCCTCCTCCGTGAGTTTTGTCTTGCCCAGAGACCTCGCTTCATCCACATCCTCCTTTTCACCGGCACCACTTCCTCCTGAACCTCCAGCTTCACCTTGCTCTACTTGCCCTTCCCCCCTTTTGGCATCATCACTGCCAGGGGTTAGGATGATAGATTTTCCGGAGAGGGATTGATGTAGTGAATTGACTGTGTTGAGGACAGTCTGAAGCATCTGCTGTGTTTTATCCATGGATGGCGCCACTAATTCAGCAGTCTTGATAGATATCTCTTCGAGCAGATATTCGCACTGCCTCTCTCTCTCAACAACAGACGCCATCATATTCTCTAATGGCTCCACCTCTCTGAAGCGAGCCTCCAGCTCCGCTTCTACAGCTTTGGTGATCTTCTTGGTTTCTTCTTGAAGTGTGAGTTCCATGTGTTCCTTGGAAGCTTCAAGTTCTGCCTTCATCACTGCAAGCCTCCTTTCCCTCCGATTGAGAGAGTTGTGAAATTCGGCATCTGCAGTGATCCTAACAGTGAGAGTTTCTTTCAGTCTCTTGACTTTCTGCAGTAGGATTGACAGTTCAGCATTCTTCAAGTCAAGAGCCTGTGCACTGCTCCTCAGACTCTCCAGTTCTCTCTTGTCAATTGCACTCTCATCCTTGACTCCCTTCAACTCAGTTCGAAGTGAGTCAAGAGCCTTTTTGGTATTGAGGAGCTCGCTTCCCTTCATCACTAACTCTCCTTCCCTATTCTCCACCTTCTCCTTCAGCTCCTTCACCTCCTTCTCCAACACCTTCTTCTCTTTGACCAGAGCGATTAATCTGGCATTAACCTCCCTCAAGCGGCTTCTTTCTGCCTCAAGCAAGCCCTTGAGTTCGGTGATTGTTTTGGTGTTATCTTCCACAAGCTTCACCTGCGCCTCCAGCGCCTTCTCTTTCTCCTCCAGAAGCCTCTCCTTCTCCTCCACCTTTCCCTCCAATTCCTTCTTCTTCTTGTCAAAGTCTTCTCTAAGACTAATGACCTCCCCCGCCTTCCTCTCCAATTCATCGCTCTTCTTTGTAATCTCGCTTTGGAGACTAGCAATCTCAGCATCCTTCATCTCCATCTCCTCCTTATACTCCCGGATGAGCTTCCTCTCATGGGATGAGGGCACTCGCTTCGGAACTGTGGCGAGTGGATATGATTCCTTCACCTTGGCATCCAGCTTCTCCCAGAAGCTGGTCCCTTCAAGGAAGGCATGGAAGCCATTTTCGCCGATAAAATTGAGCAGTTTGGCTTCCATCTGGATCAACTCCTCCTCTGTGAAAGCTTTGAGGAGCTTGAAGAGCTTGTAGTATTCCGTTCCTCGGTACGTAATGTACGTTAGAAAGTCTACTACGTTGGTGTAAAATATGTTGCTCCATTCAACACTTGCGGAGCGAAGATTGTAGCGAAGGTTGATTGTCTCCGCGGCTTGCTCTCTGTCTCGAACATAGCGTTCGAGAGCCCGCTTGTGTTCGGTGAGAGCAGGGGTTTTGAATTGAGGGATGATGGGAAGATCTCCTACGGTTTGGGCGGTATCGGTTGTAGCTGCCGATGTCGAGAGGGATTGGGTAGGTGATGAGGTTTCTTGGGTTTCGGAAATCTGGATGGCTTCAGTGGGTGGTGGTTGAATGGTTTCGGTGGGTGGTGGTTGTATCGGCTGGGATTGAAGTGGGGTATATATAGTGTAGGCAGCAGCTTCATCTGTGCTGAGGAATGGAACAGTGGGAATGTGGAAAGAAGATGCTGATTCTTCTTCACGGGGAGAGAGGGGGGGTATCTGTTTTGGTGGTTGTTGGGTTGATGAAGATTGGGGTTCTGGTATATGGGTGATTTGGAGTTGAGGGGATTGGGCTTTGGTTGGTGAAGGCTGGGTTTGAGTCACTTCAACGTTCTCAAGCGGCTCCTCCACCGCCTCACTTTCTTGAACGAGCGAAGTGACTCGCTTCATCTTTTTGCCTCGCTTGGACCTGGCTCGCTTCATGGGTGAAGCGACCTGCCTCGCTTGGCCTTCTTCAGCTTGCCTTTCGGCAACTGGTCTAGCAATGGGCACTTCCACCTTGATAAGTCCCAGATCCATCAGAATCTTCGTTTTTCTCCACGAATCGTAGAAGATGGTCTGCTTGTTGTATATGATCGTGTCGGAGTCCGGCCATATCATCTCTGGAAACTTCATCTCCAGTGCAACAGACAGTCTTGAAAAGAATTTCAATTTTCCTTTCCGAAGAATCTTATTCGCAGTTCCTGGAACGAACGCGAAGTCGTCAGCAGCCTCATGAATTTGCTTGAGAAACCACCCGTGCCAGTTAAACTTCGTTCCGGCGAGACTGTCGACGATCATGGCGGTTCCGATCAGTTTCGTCTCCGACAGCGTATCGAGGGATCCAACATAGCATGCGATGCTCTTCGTAAAGAGTTCGCAGATGAGATTGAACGGGTTCTTCAAGCTTTTGCGAATGTTGGCTTCCTTGAAGTTCGGATCAGCTCTGTCGGTTGCAAATCGAACATACTGCACCCCGGCCGAAAGACCCAGATCTAACAGTGAGTCTCCTCCTTCTCTCTGCAGATCGAACACTCCGATAAGTTCACTCATATCCACCTCCACCGGCTTGCTGGTTTGTGGATCAGTGAATGAGGAAGTATTTTGATCCTTCCTCAAATTCAGTAGGATTTCTCCCACTGCCTTTGCCAGAATCTTCGTCGGCACCAACGTTATGAACTTCCATAGACCGGCCGTGGTCACGGCTCTACGGAAGAAACCATTTACTTCGACGACGATAGGGTCGAGATGGGGCTCGACGTTGATGTGCTCGCCAACATTAGTCATGAACTGCTCCATTGTCTCTGTATTCTTCTTCTTGCCCATGGTGGATTTTGAAAGAACTTGAAGAAAATTTTTAACAATGAAGTAGAAAGGGTTGAGACTCGTGAGTTGCAGAGTAATTGCAGATCTAGCACGAGAATGGCAATTTTTGAAGGCTGTGAAAGGTTCTGCAGTTCTGCCTCGTCCCATATATATAGAGTTAGGTTATGGCTGACGTGGCAGGGATAGGACGGTAATATCGCCGAAAATTCTGTAGGTAGGCGGCGGACGTGCGGTGATGGAACTGACGTGTCCGGCGTCACCACAGTAAAAGTGAACCGCCACTTGCTCGGCGTCGCCACATGGCCTGCTGTGGTTGGCTTGTCGTATACGGCGCTAATCCAACGGCTGCGGATTGGGGCCTGTTGAGATTCGATGGCTGGATCTTCTCCGCCTTTTCCCGCTTCAAATTTGAAGTGAGAACCACGCGCCCGTTATTTCCGTCGTTCCTGTACCTGCATTAAATGCACAGCAGAAAGTAAAATTGCACTCGAGTGCAGACAGCTCATACTCGCTTCATGCTCGCTCGCTTCGAGTTGGGCCGCTACGCCTTGACTCGCTTGAGAGGCATTCGCTTGAGTGACTGTTCCGCACTCGCTTGCGATGGCTAGCTTTGAGTGACGAAGCACTCGCTTGGCTATCTGAAGCGACTAGATTAAGAAATTGAATTTCTTTGCTTAATTTAAAATGTTTCTGACTTACATACTTCGAGGATAAACAAGAGTGTTTTCCTCTTTGTATTTGTGTCAGATTCATTTCATATTTTACACGTAGTGAGTGAAGGTTTCTAGCACGCTTCGGCTCACTTAGTGTACTTAAAATTGAAATACTTACCAGTCAATCTCACTTCGTAGGAGATTGATACCACAAATTGAAGACTTCATGTTGAATTAGATACCATTTGTTGGATGCTACATGTTGAATTAGATCTTCATGGCATTCATCTTCCTCTACGAATTAGAGAGTCCTCCATCGAAGTGAATGAGGGAGAAAATGAATATAGTACACAAGCTTACTACAACCCGAAGGGAGTATCACGTAAGTGTACTTATTCACGACGAATGGGGGATGAGTACAAGTCCTTATCTCAGAGCAGAAATGGACAGGATGACAATGAGAATGCTCTGACAAGACAATCTCGTATTTTACGCAGAAGCATGTCACCAGCCCTGCAACCTTTTGTATAAAAAGGTAAACCTTCAAGCTTTCCTACATTCTAAAGAATGAATCTGCAGTCGGCTCGCTTTGACCCAAGCTAGGGCAAATTGAAGCGATGCAGAATTCAAGATAGCAACATTCTTTGCTCGCTTTGGAAGTAGCTTGCTCCGAGAGAAGCATTAGTTCCCCCTTAACCATATACTTAACAATTCCAATAAGTTGGTAGGGAACTTCTTCCAATACTCCACCTTTCTCCACCTAACTTCAGTTTCTTCAAGCGAGTGAGATTTGAAGTGGCTCGCTTGAGTTGGTGAAGATCCGTAGCGAGTGACGCTCAAGAGAACAAGCGAACACTCCTTTGTGCATCCTGGAACTAGCATTCTTCACCAGGGTCTAATAACCCTAATTCCGTGCATAGCTGGTTGAATCGAGACTCAGCTAGAGGCTTGGTGAGGATATCTGCTCGCTGGAGATCGGTATGGATTTTCTCGAGCTTGATATCCTTCTTCTCGACATGATCACGAATGAAATGATGTCGAATTTCCACGTGCTTGCACCTGGTGTGAAGCACTGGATTCTGCGAGATACATATGGCACTGTTGTTGTCGCAGAAGATCGGAATTTCATTCGCTTCAACTTTGTAGTCCTTCAACTATTGACGAAGCCATAGGATTTGAGAACAGCAGCTTCCTGCGGCCATATATTCAGCTTCAGTTGTTGAAGTGTCTACGCTTGTTTGCTTCTTTGAGAACCATGAGATTAGCTTGCTTCCCAAGAACTGACATGTGCCCGACGTTGATTTCCTATCAACTCGGCAGCCTCCATAGTCAGCATCGGAATATCCAGTGAGCTCCAAATTGTCTTCTGCTGGATACCACAGCCCCATATTGACAGTGCCCTTCAAATATCGAAGAATCCTTTTGGCAGCTTCAAGATGGCTGTGTTTGGGATTGCTTTGGAAGCGAGCGCAGACTCCGACTGCAAAGGCGATATCGGGCCTGCTTGCAGTGAGATAGAGTAGTGACCCAATTAGGGCACGATAGTCTGTAGGATCCACAGATTTTCCTCCTTCGTCTGGCTCCATCTTCCAGTTGGTATTCATAGGAATCTTCACAGCTTTAGCATGTTGAACACCAAACTTGGTAAGCATATCTCGAGTGTACTTGGCCTGGTTGATGAAAATTCCATTATCCTGCTGCTTCACTTGAAGACCTAGAAAGCAGCTCATCAAGCCAATCATTGACATCTCATACTTGGTCTTCATCAGCTCTCCAAACTTCTCGCTAAACGACTGGTTTGGTGACCCAAATATGATGTCATCCACGTAGATCTGGACCCAAAGCATATCTTCTCCATGATTGATGGTGAAGAGAGTCCGATCTATCTTCCCCTTTTGGAATCCATTTTCCACTAGGAATTGAGATAATGTATCGTACCAAGCTCTGGGAGCTTGCTTCAAACATACAGGGCTTTCCTCAAGCGATACACTTTATCTCCCTGCTCGAAGCCCGGTGGCTGCTCCACATAAACTTCTTCCTTCAATTCACCGTTGAGGAACGCGCTCTTCACATCCATTTGATACACTTTAAATTTCCTGGCCGCTGCATAGGCTAGAAATAGTCGGATCGCTTCAAGCCGTGCCACTGGAGCGAAGGTTTCATCGAAATCGATTCCTTCCTCTTGGCAGTAGCCTTTAGCGACTAGACGCGCCTTGTTCCTCACAACATTGTGGTCCTCGTCCGTCTTGTTCTTGAACACCCACTTGGTGCCAATAACATGCTGGAACTTGGGACGATCCACGAGGTACCATACGTCATTTCTAGTGAACTGGTTCAGCTCTTCTTGCATGGCGATCACCCAGTTAGAATCGGCTAGGGCTTCCTCCACGCTTGATGGCTCAACGTTTGAGAGAAAGCAACTGAACATGGCACTTTCTCCAAACACTTGACTTCTGGTCACTACACCCTTGGATGGATCTCCAATGATTTGGCTAGGTGAGTGATCCTTGAGCCACGCTCGCTTTGCTCCGCCAGCTTCATCTTCATCCGCTTCCTTGTCGCTCGCTTCACCGTCTGAAGCGACTGGATTGGGTGCTTGGCCAGCACTAGCTTCAGGAAACTTGGGGGCAGCTTCGACTTCTCCTTTGGGATCCTGCTCGCTTGTGTCCTTGATCTCATCATCTTCATCAAGCACGTCCCAAGTGAGTTGATTTGAGGGTTCCTTGCTTTGATCTTTTTCATTCGCTTGAGCCTGTTCCTGTGGAATACTTAAACAAGATTCATCAAATACGACATGGGGTGATTCCTCCACAATTAGGGTTTTACAGTTGAACACTCTGTAGGCTTTGCTAGATGTAGAGTATCCTAAGAATACCCCTTCATCTGCTTTGCTTTCAAAGGCTTTCAACTGTGACTTCCCATTGTTGTGAATGAAGACCCTACAACCAAAAATATGGAAATAAGATATGTTAGGAATTCTCCCTGTCTATATTTCATATGGAGTTTTGTCGTGCCGTTTGTTGAGAAGCGTTCGATTCTGTGTGTAGCACGCCGTGTTGGCAGCTTCAGCCCAATACTTCATCGGAAGCTTCGAGTCAGCAATCATGGTGCGAATGGCTTCTTTGATGATTCGATTTCTTCTTTCAGCAACTCCATTCTGCTGAGGGGTGCGTGCTGAGGACGTCTGATGTGCTATTCCGTGCTCCGTGCAGTATGCTTCAATTGTAGAGTTCAAGAACTCTGTGCCTTTGTCGGAGCGAATGGTCACGATAGCTTGATTCTTTTCCACCGCCAATCGCTTGAGCAGTTGTGGTAGCTTGGTCAGAGTCTCCTTCTTGCTGTAGAGAAATACGACCCAAGTGTAGCGAGAGAAGTCGTTGACTACAACTAGAGTGTATTTTCTTCCATTCACACTAACTGGAGTAACTGGACCAAACAGATCCATGTGAAGCAGCTCGAGCACTCGCTTTGATGAGGCTTCTTCGAGACTGGCGAAGTGCTTCTTCGTCTGCTTCCCTCGTTGGCATGGTGAGCATGGATGGTCTTTGATGAAGACTTCATTTGGTATGCCTTGCACCAAACCTTTTTGAGCTAAGCGATTGATAGCTTTGAAATTGAGGTGGTTCAAGCGTCTGTGCCATAGCCATCCAATTTCTGTAGCACTTCTTGCAACTAGACAAGTTTCCTCTTTGCAGCTGTCCCATTGTGCGATGTAGACGTTCCTCTGCCTGTTTCCAGTGAGCACAATCTGGGATGTGAGTTTGCTCTTCACAATGCACTTGTTGGAGATGAACTCCACCCTGTACCCTTTGTCACAAAACTGTGAAATGGATAGCAGGTTGTGCTTGAGTCCTTCCACATAGGAGACTTCTTCAATTGTGAGCTTTCCAACTTTCAGTGCGCCGTATCCCCTGGTGCTTCCTCGAGAGTTGTCACCAAAGGTTACGTGTGGACCCTTCTTCTCTACGTAGTTGTGAAGTAGAGCTTTCATGCCAGTCATGTGTCTTGAACATCCACTGTCCAAGTACCATACTAGTTGACCTTCACTTGGCATGGGATCCACGGCGCTCACCTGCAATTAGACAGATTTTGGTACCCAAATCAGTTTGGGTCCTTGCAGGTTAGTTCCCTTAGGTACCCACACTTGCTTCACTCTCTTTTGAGATGAAGCTTGTGTCTTGGGCTTCTCGACCTTCAAAAACTTGGTGTACTGCCTAGAGGCAGCTTCACACGTGCAACAGTGTGTGCAAGAGGGGTAGCGGCTCGCTTCAGTCCTACCTATGCTCTTCCCACTTTGCTTATATCCTGAAGCGACTCGCTTCGGATTAGCTCTGGGTTTAGAGGCTAACTTAGGTTTTCTAGTCTGTCGAAGCGGCTCGCTTGGTTTCCTCGAAGCGGTCCAACTAGGGTTTTGACCCCGACTCGCTTGAGTAACCTTGGAAGTTTGAAGCGGCCTCTTGGGTGCTTCAAGTTCTTCCCCCTCAACGTTAGTCCGGTTGGACCATCTCCAGTCCGGATAACGTGACACATAGACATTACTCCTCTTTTTAGGAGGTAGATCCTTTGTCTCTTGTGTCTTGGCTTGAGACTTAGAAGCTTCAACAATTCTCCCTTTACCCTTGGATTGGTAAGACTTAGCATGTTGAGTGCTAGGGATTGTTGAACTTTGCTTGCCCTTAGGATCTGCCCTTAAAGATATAGACATCTTCATTGGCTTCCTTTTAGGGTTCTCAGCCACTTTGCCTTTATCCTTGTTGGTGGTCGCTTTGGATGCAGTGGGCAATTCCAAAGTGACTGATGGTGTAGTGTGTGATGCACCAACAAAGATAGTCGGCTTGGGAGGTCCACCCTCATATCCAAGGCCAGCTTTCCTACCAAAAGGCAGAAGCGAGCCCTCTAGTGCCTGCCTAGCATATGATGCTTTGTTCAAGTTGGCAACTAGAGTGGACTGGGTTTCATACCTTCCCTCCAAGCTTTGATGTCTAGCGAAGAGATCCTCGAACTTACTAGTCATAGCCCTTAAATTAAGTTTGACTTCGTCAAGCTCACGGGCTAGCTTTCGGTTCTCCTTCTCGCTTCGAGACAGAGCTTGTTTTACCACTTCGTGGTCGCTTGACAATTTTTGGTGCTTGTCAAACAACTCACTCCATGTAGAGGATTGTTCTTCCTCATTGACAGTGTGTGCTAGTGTAATTGAAGTGATTGAAGGATAGAAGAATACCTCTCCTGTTTCTTCATCGGTGAGCGCCATAAATCCAAGATCCTCACCATCACTGGAATTTGGATCAGTGAATGCATCTGAGTCGCTTGGTGGATCTTCAGTTGTAGCGACCGGCACTTCACTCGCTACGAGCGCTCGCCTTGGGGCATCCCTCTTGGCCTTCAATTCTTCGCGCTCTTTGGCACTTAGCTTTGGGCAATCGGATTTGTAGTGGCCCATCTTGTGGCAGTGGTAACACTCCACTTCCATCATGTCGCGCGGGATCGTCTTGGTCGTCTCTTCTCTCTTTCCTTTTCCTTCTCGAGCATCAGTGCTCCTCCCTTTGTACTGCTTGTAGAATCTTTTGTACTTGCCCACTCGAGAGTTCATTTTATTGAAGTTCTTGGATAAGAACGCAATGTGTTCTTCCAATTCTTCTCTCGTCATCTTGGCTAGCGACTGCTCGCTTGGCCATTCGGCAGCTTTGAACGCTACTCCTTTTGACGTAGTGGGCGCTTCATCCTCATCGTCGAGACTCATACGATTCAGATCGAATTCGTGAGCTTTGAGCTTGGAGAACATCACTTCTGGCGTGAGCTTCGTTAGATCCTTGGTAGCTAGATATAGCTCCTTCATAGTCTGCCATTTCCTTGTGAGAGCACGGACTATTTTCAGGTTTACTTCCTTGTCTGTGAGTTCCTTCCCAAGCGAGTTGAGAGTTGCAGTAATGTTGGTAACTCTCAGCTCGAAGGCGTCGATGGATTCTCCGGACTTCATCACCAGATTTTCAAACTCCCGCATCTGAACGGCGAGTTTGTTCTCCTTGATTTTGTCTGTGCACTGAGAAATGAGGGCTAGGGTTTCCCACATTTCCTTTGCCGTTGCACATTTCCTTATTCGTGGTAGATAGGCGTCCGACACGGTGCTCTGCATCGTGTGACGTGCAATCTTGTCGAGGTTGGCAACTTTGAAGTCATTTGGAGTATACTCATCCTTATCCTTCTCCACGTACTGTTGTCGAACGTGGGCTGGACGTCCTTCAGCGGCTGGAACCTCCACAGATATTGCTTTCTTGATTTCGATTGGTCCGTCTTCAATGACTTCCCACATCCGGTCGTGGATTGAGCATAGGAAGCTCTCGACTCGGAAACTCCATATCTCGAATCCTTCGATCGAGAACTGTGGAAGATTTGATGCACTGTATGTAGACATAGCAAACTATCAGCAGTAAATGCAATATGCGTGGGTGAGGTTTTGATGCACTTAGGAAAATAGGATCCGGTTCAGTGAGACAACGTGAAGCGAGTGGGGACTCGCTTCGGATATGCAAAGCAGAGGCTCGAAAGAACCGCTGCTCTGATACCACTTGTTGGTCCCAATTTGTTAATAGGAGAAATACGTAGAGGGGGGGGGGGGGGGGGGGTGAATACGTATTTCGAAGTTTTTCAACTTCAAATCCCTTAACTCAGAGTAACAAGTAAAAAGCTCGCTTGAAACTTAAGACCTAGCTGAAGCTAGATCTACAGTACGTAGCTTGCCTGCTTGACCGAAGTGAGCACTTGATCAAGAGGGAGTCTTTACTCGTGTATGCGGAATTTGGTGAGCTAAATCTTTCCCTAAGTATTTGAAATTTCCAGATTAAGTTTGTTTAGATGCAGTATGCAATGGATAAACAAACAAGTAAGAGTTTAGGGTTAGAGAGATACGACACAGAGATTTATAGTGGTTCGGAGATAACGCTCCTACGTCCACTTTGTTGCACGACGGCAACTGTTCTCTTCACTCAAGAACTTGAAGGTTACGGGTCCTTCAAAAACCTGGTCAAGATCGGGCTTCACTCGCCTGGATCTGACGAACAGTGCAGTGATTACGGGTTCACTACTAAGACCTAAACTGGACACGAAGCTTCACTCGCTTCTGTCCGAACAACAGGGAGATTCCGGGCTCTCCTTACAGCCTAGCTTCGATCGAGCTTTACACAAACGGTGTAAGTGTAAGCTTGGATCTCAACTCTATGATCGAGGCTTCTTCAATCGATGAAAGAAGAGCCTTGGATCGAAACAACCTAACGACAACACTCAAAAACCTAACAGACAAGTATAGGGTTTTTGGTTGATGACACACTATGAAGAACTCTTTACAGTAGATGCAAAGATTGGCTAGAGTTCTTCTTCTAAGCTTCGGATATATGAAGTGGGCTTAGAATCTAAGTGTGAAGGCTGTGAAGACGAGTTCCGATGAACTGAAAACTCGGAGAACACTTGGAAACAAAGACTCGAAAATTTGCTCGAAGGCTTGGGAGTGTTTGTTTGCAGTAGGCTCGAATGCTCAAGTAGTGTTCTACTTCTTCACGTTGTGATCCTTCACTATTTATAGGCGGAGGGTTGGCTGAGATCCGTTGCTTGGTTGGTGGCCTTGTCCCTCCTCCTCTCGACAGTACTTGCACAGGCTGGCTGCTTTTCAGACGCGCAGATTTGGACTTTTGCCGGAAATGGCTAAGTTCCAATTTCAACAGTAACTGGAGCGACCCAGTACTGTTACGGCGCCTTGTCGGCCTGGCAGTCAACTCCTCTGCTCCTTTCCGCTTTCGACACATGGAGATTTCGTAATAAATGCGAAGATCTCCAGTTGACTGGAGTTCAAATTTGGAGCGGGAATTTGTGCTGTCGCTTTCTGGTAGGTAGTGGCTCGCTTCGCTTTGAAGTTGTAGCGTTCGCTTTAGTTGAGTCACTTCGCAGTCATTCTGTAGTGAGCCGCTTCGGGAATTAACTTTCCCTAGTGACTGCTTTGGAAATAGTTGACTAGAGTTGACTAGCTTTGACTTTTCACTGTAGCGCTTGCTTCGCTTCGCTTTGGCTTTGAACTGTAGCGCTCGCTTCGCTTCGCTTTGGCAGACTCACTTCGAATCTACTGTAGCGATCGCTTCGCTTCACAGTTCTTCGACACGCTTCACTTCAGTTTGCTTGACCCGCTTCGCTTTGAAAAACACACTCAAGTGAGTGGCCTTCACTTGAAATTTTGAAGCCTAATCTAAGCAAAATAAAAGAGCCATCCTAACAGAGTAGGCTTTTTAGAAAAATTCTAACTTATCAACTATATCAAAATGGGTCGCTTGGGAACAGAACGCTTTGGGGTTTTGGGATCAAATCAAAACACTAAGATATCCCTTATAAGTTCCCCCTTAACATATTCGTTCTTAACAATTCCCAACATGCCTCGACCTTATCATTCCCCCCTTGCTGAAAAGAATTCTTCCCCGAATTCAAGTCTTCTTCATCATCATCTACACGATATGGTGATAAGTCAGAAACATTAAAAGTAGGATAACAATTTGTACTCACCTGGAAGGTCAATGAGGTACGCATTATCGTTAACACGTTCGACCACAGTGAAAGGACCATCGCCACAAGGCATAAGCTTTGATTGCCACGGATTAGGAAAGCGCCCCGGACTGAAGTAAATCCAAACCTTATCTTCGGGTTTGAACAACACTTGCTTACGATGCACGTTCGCCTTTGTTGCGTTCTTCTTGCCTTGGAGCTCAATCCTCGCCTTTACCCTCTCATGCATCTCTCGAACCTGTTCAGCCCTACGAGAACCTTGTAAACTCGAAAGTTGATCAGTGGGTAAAAGAATAAGATCCGTTGGGGTCAAAGGATTAAATCCATAAACAACCTCAAATGGGGACAAATGAGTAGAAGAATGCACAACCATGTTATATGCAAATTCAGCAAATGGCGAACATTCTTCCCATGACCTCAAGTTATTCTTAACAAGAGCACGAAGTAAAGTACCTAACGTCCTATTAACTACTCCCTCCGTCCTCCATTTACTGACATAATTGCTATATTGGGACGTCCTCCATTTACTGACATATTCCGTTTTAGGACGTAGACCCCACTATCACTTTAACACTTTAACACTTTATACATCTACTTTTTATTATTTTAACATTTTATGTTGGTCCCGGTTTGTAAGAGGAAAAACACGTAGAGGGGGGGTGAATACGTGTTTTGAAGTTTTTCAACTTCTTTTCCTTTTACTCTGAGTGACAAGTAAAGAGCTCGCTTCAGCACTTTAAACCTAGCTCGAAGCTAGATCTACAGTTCGTAGCTGCACTACTTGACCTAAGTATACACTTGATCAAGAGTGAGTCTTTACTCTATATGCGGAATTTCGGTGAGCTAAATCTTTCCTAAGTATTTGAAATCTCAGATTATGTTTGTTTAAATGATTGTGCAATGAATAATCAAACAACAAGTAAATAGAGAGATTTAGGGTTAGAGTTACGACACGGAGATTTATAGTGGTTCGGAGATGAAACTCCTACGTCCACTTGTTGCACTAGGCAACTCGTTCTCTTCACTCAAGAACTTGAAGATTACGGGCTCTTTAAAAGCCTGTGTCAAGATCGAGCTTCACTCGCTTGGATCTAACGAAGACTGGGTGATTACGGGTTCACCACACAAGACCTAGAACTGCACTGGAAGCTTCACTCGCTTCAGTTCGACGACAGGGAGATTACGGGTTCTCCTTACAACCTAGTTTCGATCGAGCTTCACTTAATGAAAGTGTAAGCTTGGATCTAGACTCTATGATCGAGGCTTCTACTATCGATGAAGGTAGAGCCTTGGATCGAACACAACCTAACGACGAACACACAAAACCTAAAACTGTAGGGTTAGGGTTTTCTGTTTCGACAGAGACACACTATTGAAGAGTTCTTTACAATGAATGCAAAGAAGGCTAGAACTCTTCTTCTAAGCTTGGATATAGAATGGGCTTAGAATTCTAGGTGTGAAGGTTGCGAAGACGAGTTCCGAAGAGGCTGGAACTCGGAGAACACTTGGAAACAAAGACTCGAAGAATGCTCAAATGCTGGGAGTGTTTGTTTGCAGTAGGCGCTCAATGCTCAAGTACTGTTCTACTTCTCTTCGTCTTCATCCTTCACTATTTATAGGCAGAGGTTTGGCCGAGATTCGTTGCTTGGTAGGTGGCCTTGTCCCTCCTCCTCTCGATAGTACTTGCGCAGGCTGGCACCTTTTCAGACGCCCAGATTTGGCATTTTGCCAAATATGGCTAACTTACACACCTAACGGTAACTGGAGCGAGCCAGTACTGTCGCGGCACCCTTGTCGGCCTGGCAGTCAACTCCGCTGCTCCTCTCCTCATTCGACACGTGGAGATCTCGCAATTAATGCGACGATCTCCAGTTGACTGGAGTTCAAAATAGAAGCGGGAATCAAGTTGTCGCTTTCGGTCAGGTAGGGGCTCGCTTCGCTTTAGAAATGTAGCGTCAGCTTGAAGTGAGTCGCCTCAAAGTCATACTGTAGCGAGTACTTTGGAAAATAAAATTTTCCCGAGTATCTGCTTTAGTATTCATTGACCCGTGTTGACTCGCTTCGGCTTGGTACTGTAGCGCTCGCTTCGCCTCGCTTTGAATCTATTGTTGCGCTCGCTTCGCTACGCTATTCTTCGGCACGCTTCACTTCGGCTGGGTAGACTCGCTTCGATTGGAAGACATACTCAAGCGAGTGGCCTTCACTTGAATTTTCTGCAGTCTAAAAACCTAAGTGACTGAAACAAAACAAAGCCATCCTAACAGTATAGTCTTAGAAAAATTTCTAACCTATTTTCTACATCAAATTGGGTCGCTTGGGAATAGGATACTTGGGGTTTTGGGATCAAATCAAAACAAGTATTTCACTTACTTCAAGGTGTCCCATATGAGTTCCCCCTTAACATATTGTCCTTAACAATTCCCAACATTTTAATACTATTAAAAAATTCAAATGGACCCACAATTATTCCACTTTAACACGTTAACACATTAATTTATTATTATACCATCAAAATGCAAAAAAAACATGTGCCCATAAAACTATGTCAA
Source organism: Thymus mandschuricus (assembly GCA_029379335.1). Lineage (NCBI taxonomy): Eukaryota > Viridiplantae > Streptophyta > Magnoliopsida > Lamiales > Lamiaceae > Thymus > Thymus mandschuricus. Next base: position 10,914,029 of record CM057078.1, read on the forward strand.
TATATGGAGGACGGAGGGAGTACTTCGGTTTGTCCATCTGTTTGAGGATGACATGCAGTAGAAAACAAAAGTTTGGTACCTAACTTTCCTCATAAAACACGCCAAAAATGTCCAAAAAACTTGGAATCCCTATCGGATATAATGGTTCTAGGAACCCCATGCAAACGAACTACTTCACGAATGAACAAATTGGCAATTTTAACAGCATCATCAGTTTTTCTACAAGCAATGAAATGAGACAAATTGGAAAAACGATCAACTACCACAAAAATAGAGTGTTTCCCAGACTTAGATCTAGGCAAACCAAGTACGAAAACTATGGAAATATCAACCAAGGGACGACGGTGCCGACAAAGGCGTATATAACCCGAAAAGACTAGCCGTAGACTTGGCTTTCCTACAAGTAATACAACGAGAATAGACTCTTTCCACATCACGTTTCATGCGAGGCCAATAAAAATGCTCATGTAAAACACTCAATGTTTTAACACCAAAATGATCCATCAAACCTTCTGCATGTGACTCTACAACCAACAACTCTCGCATGGAACAATCAGGCACAGACAACTTCAATTCTTTGAACAAGAACCCATTAGACACATTGAATGAATCAATATCCCAAGACTTAGCCATACAAGATGTAAACATAGGACCAAAGAACGAAGCTGATTCATAAAATGTCTTAATATGTTCAAATCCTAAGAATTGGGCATGCACAACATACAATAAAGTATACCTGCGCGATAAAGCATCGACAACAACATTCTCTTCACCTTTCTTGTACTTTATCACGTAGGGGAACGACTCGATGAACTCTACCCACCTGTCATGGCGTCAATTCAGATTATGTTGTCCTTTCAGGTGCTTTAAGGACTCATGATCCGTGTGTATCACAAACTCCTTTTGCCTCAAGTAGTGTTGCCAAGTCTCCAAAGACCTCTTCAACGCGTACATCTCCTTGTCGTATGTGGAATACTGAAAGGCTGCCCCGTTCAACTTCTCACTGATGAATGCAACTGCTTTCCTTTCCTGCATCAAAACAACAAAAATCCCTATACCAAAGGCATCAAATTCAATCTCGAACATTTTATTAATATCAAGTAAAACCAACACAGGAGCATTACATAATTTTGACTTCAACAAGTTAAAAGCATGCTCTTGGGCCTTACCCCACTCAAACTTCCTATCTTTTTTACTAAATTCAGTCAATGGGGCTACTATAGAAGAGAAATCTCGCACAAAACGACGATAAAAACCCGCTAATCTATGGAAAGACTGAAGGAACCGGATCGGTGAAGATCGATTCGTCCCCGATGATCTATTTTGGTTATCTAAGTTGTCGAATAATCCTATCATGCTCCTATGAATTAAATGCGGAACATAGGGTGTTCTGATCGATTTACCTTAGGATTTGCAGAGAACTCATGAATAGATCTTCTGATCTGTAACACCGCTCGATTCTGACGTTGGATGGACAACGAACTTCGGAATCAGCCACGGAAAGGGATCCACCATCGTTGATGCTCAACGCCGCCGCCGCCGACTTGTCTCTCCTAAACCCTAGCCTCCCTTTTCTCGTGGAATATTTAGAGTGCACTCGTAAATTCTGTAACTTAGGTCAACGAGACCTTGAGGGGGTATTTATAGGAGAGACCAAGTGAGACTTGGGCTTAAGTTGCAGGCCGGGCCTGCAACTTATGGACTAGGCGTCCATGAGTTGTTTTTGGCGCCCAACTGGGCCCAATTATATGACGACAGGGAGATTACGGGTTCTCCTTACAACCTAGTTTCGACCGAGCTTCAGTTAATGAAAGTGTAAACTTGGATCTAGACTCTATGATCGAGGCTTGTACTATCGATGAAGGTAGAGCCTTGGATCGAACACAACCTAACGACGAACACACAAAACCTAAACTGTAGGGTTAGGGTTTTCTGTTTCGACAGAGACACACTATTGAAGAGTTCTTTACAATGAATGCAAAGAAGGCTAGAACTCTTCTTCTAAGCTTGGATATGGAATGGGCTTAGAATTCTAGGTGTGAAGGTTGCGAAGACGAGTTCCGAAGAGGCTGGAACTCGGAGAACACTTGGAAACAAAGACTCGAAGAATGCTCAAAGGCTGGGAGTGTTTGTTTTCAGTAGGCGCTCAATGCTCAAGTAGTGTTCTACTTCTCTTCGTCTTCATCCTTCTGTTAGATCCGTGAAGATCACTCGGATGTTAATCAATCAAACAAACACATATTATGCAATATCCTAGATCATAAAGCGGAAATAGATCTAGATTGCATACCTTTGCCGGGGCAGATCCAGCCAGAATAATGAGATTTCGGTGAAGAATTCCTCGCACTAGATCTCTGCACACGAGATCTAGCTCTTCTCGTAAACCTCGAGATCTTCTAGTGTATTCCCGAGCACAAAGAAGAATTCCGGATGGACGGAAATCTTTCTTCTTTTCCTCACTGTAAAACCCTAGCCGTCACTAGGAATCTCGTATGTGAACCGTTTTTCACTTATGACGGAATTCCTAATCTCCATCTATATATATAGAGGCAGATTAGGGTTAGGGTTTCTCTTACTAGGCCAGGCCTGCTTCTGTTGGGCTACACTAGGGATCTTAAGGAGGATATGGACTTGGCCTCCCAATATAATTAATAATCCAAGTATTCTCTGGGCCCGAATATTTTACTTAATTATATTAATATTATTTCACTCCACTAAAGAAATAATATTGCACTGCCGTCCATGTCCCATATTATAACATACCGGGCTCCTTTTTGGATTATATTATTTCCCGTGTTAAAGATATCGCATGTCCATTAATTAATTAAGCTACTGATAGCTCTATTAATTAATATCTCAATCCGAGAGTAGTACCCGCTCGACCTTATTATTATATCGGAACTTAATCCACCTGCAGGGTTTAATATAATAATCTTTAGAGCGCCTCAAGGGGACATCATCAACTCGGACTCCGCCGAGACACGATTTCTAGCTATAATATTAATTATCATATTTATAATATTATTACCCAAGATATCGAGATGCTTTGAGTTGCAATAACTCTCACTCATTGATAAATCAAAGTAATAATTATCATAAATATATAATTCAATATTATGCAACTAGAATTAAGAAATAATAATCGTCTGAGATCTTGGATCCTTTATTAAATCAGTATAAAAGGATTTATCTCACCGCGATCCTGTTCAATGCAACTGGATGCATTAGTATAAGCTACTTAGCCAAGATCAGCTAATATCCAGCATTATACTACAACCTTAACAAGTAATTTGTCCATGATTACTTAGGTTGCGAACACCATTTAAGTATATAAGAAAGTGATAATATGATCTTCCGTGTGACTACCCACACCATATTATCTATAATATATACTACAGGACGTTTATTTGCATAACCATAACACGAATAAATATGCAAAACATATGACTTTATTTATTTCATAAAACAGGAAGAAGTACCATACAACTCAGCATAAAAAGTATGCTTTTCAGTATATAATCCCAACAATCTCCCACTTATACTCAAAAGCATGCTTTCAAGTATACTACTACACTACTATCTCTCCCACTTATACTCAAAGCAGTGTTGTCATGCTTCGAACTCCCATGCCTTCAACATGCCTTTCGAACACCTTGATAGACAAGGCCTTCGTGAAAGGATCAGCCAGGTTATCCTCCGAAGCAATATTTGACACCACGACCTCTCCTCTTTTCACTTACTCTCGTATGAGGAGGTACTTCCTTTCGATGTGTTTACTGGCCTTATGGGTTCGTGGTTCCTTTGAATTTGCCACTGCACCAGAATTGTCACAATAAATTGTGAGCGTCTGAGGCAAATTCGGAATCACATCCAAATCCATCAAGAAGTTCCGGAGCCATACAGCCTCTTTGGCTGCTTCCGAGGCTGCCACATACTCAGCCTCCATTGTGGAGTCAGCAATGCATTTCTGCTTTACGCTCCTCCAATATATGGCTCCACCTCCCAGTGTAAAAACACATCCTGAGGTAGACTTTCACTACAACAAAATTTGGATTTAACAACACACATACAACAACGGTTTTCAAAAAAAGCGTTGTTATTTTGCGAAAAACCGTTGTTGTTTCTTATATCGTTGTCTATGTGCGAAATCATGCGCTCATAGACAACGGTTTTTAAGTACCGTTGTTAAAAGTACGTTGTTTTATTGATTTTAGACAACGGTCTTCTATACCGTTGTTAAATGTACGTTGTTTTTTTAATTTTAGACAACGGTCTTCGATACCGTTGTTAAATGTACGTTGTTTTATTTTTTTTAAACAACGGTCTTTTATACCGTTGTTAAATGTACGTTGTTTTATTGATTTTAGACAACGGTCTTCTATACCGTTGTTGATATTCTGTTGTCGTTATACGACATCTCCTTTTTTATCTGTAATCTTTTCTGGGTTATTGAATGTAATATAGACATCGTTATTTGATACCGTTTTCGTTTTTTATGTTGCTTATTTTCTAACTTAGAAATTAAATTTTAAAGGTATTAAAATTAATTAAATTAAAGGAATTTATTTACAAATTGAATGAGCCTTTCCCAGAATATCAAATTACGATTTAGTCTAGTCGATTTTAATTGGAGTTATTAAGTAATTGACTTTACCTATTAAACTAATAATTTAAAAAAACCCCAATTAAACTACTCCCTCCGTTTTTTTTTATAAGTCCTTTTTAGCTCAAACACGAGAATTAAGAAAATTTAATGATTATTCTTTTATGATCAATTTTTTTCTCGTAAATCACATTTTTTATGTAAAAATAGATGAAATTATGTTGGGAAATGAGATAAACATTAATTGTGATAAAAGAAGATAATGAAAATAAGAGAAAAATTGAAAAATAATGAGTTGGAATTTGAAATTTTTACATAGAAATGTGAAAAGGACTTATAAAAAAAACAAAAACAAAAGGCTAAAAAGACTTATAAAAAAAACGGAGGGAGTATTAAACTAATCATTTTGAAAAAAACCCCAACAAAAATAAAAAAATCCCCAACTCCTTTGAATTGACGGCTCCCCACTCCCCAATGGCAAATTCCATGCCACAGACGTCTTCAATGAAGAAGGCTTGATCCACCATTCACGTGTAAGGGTGCCCCCAATGGTTGGGTTTTTAAGTTAAAAAGTTGTTAAAAGTTGAGTATTAACCATTGGGGGTTTTTTTAAAAGTTGGAAATAAAAACCTAACTCCTCAAATAAAAACCTCAACTCCTTAAATTATGTGGGGCCTCACCCACTTGCAAGTAAAGAGAACTCTCCATTTGATTGGAAGGTGTATGCCACTCTCCACATTTGCAAGTGAAATATATTGATCCATATAAAGTGTATTATTTTATTTGAATTTTACATTTTTTTTTACCAAATATATATTCAAATCTATTTTTTTAGGATTAATATATTCAAATCATAAAATTTATTGAGTGTTTTTTTAGGGGGGAAAAAAAAAAAATTCTATATAAACCCACCCTCATTCCTCATAATATGCATCATCTTCTTCTTCATTTCATCTCTCTACATAACCTTTACATATTATCAAAACAAAATGCCTAGAAAATCCAATTCACAAAATTCCAGTTCGAGTTCTAAAAATTCTCAATCTTCTCATATTCCAAATACACAGTATTATTATCCTTTTATGCAACAAGGTCCTTCTGATTCAAATGTTCCTCCGCAAAAATTCTCGTCAAATTTTTCCTAATGAAATTTTAATTTTAATTATAACATATAATTATTAAAATCGTAATTTTTTTATTAAAATTATATATTAAATAAAATTCGTAATATATAAAAAATTAATCTTCCTATTGTATATAATTTTTGGTTGAAATATAGTTTAAAATATGTATATAGATATATAATTAATTGTTTGTATATGATGGACCCACATAAAAGTTAGAAGTTGAGTTTATTGTTGGAGAGTGTAGGTTTTTAAAGTTGTTGGGTATTAAAAACTGATGTGGCACCTCCTAATAGTTGAATCCAACTTTTATTGTTGGAGGCACGCTAATATAAAAACAAACTTCTAGATTTGTGTGTTGTAGGCTACTAAAAATCATTTTGCAGTTTCCAATGTAACATGTGGGCCACAAATCCAACTATCCCCACATTTCCTTTAATTAATTATACTAAATCTCAATTGTAAATTCGTGTTATTACATTGTATTTTTATTGTTTTTTTATTTTTAATATTATATCAAAGTTTACAACTATATATATACAACTCATATACATGAGAAATCTGACACCACACTCGAAAGTGGGATTATATTACAATTTATAGCTCAACATCTACTCATGTATATCTATCCACACAAAGGTGGGACTCCTACACCACCCAAGAGTGGGAAAACTACTCCACATACCACGTGGGTAGTGAGAATCGAACTCAGGACCTCCTAAAGAGGAGAGTCCTAAGTACCTCACCCTTGCCACCAGGCCAAGAGGTCATCGGTCATTGTATTTTTATTGTTACTAATTGTTTTATATCTGATAATTAATACTAGTAATTTTTTTTAAATATATAGTTTTAAAAACAATTATCATAGTATTCTCGTTTCACTTTGTAATTTATTTGTTTTACTTTATTAGTCTTACTTATTTTTTTCCGTATGTTCCATTACCTGAAAGGAAAATAAAACAATACGCAAAAACAACTTTTAAAACTCCTATATCTCTATATTCTTTAATTATTATGTCATTTCCTAAGTAGGCTAATAAAATGGGATAAAAAGAGTATCATTTCTCAAAATATTACCGTACGATAAAAAGTATTAGTTATATACCTATTTGATTTAAAAAACCAAAGTATACTTTACGTAATAGCTAAACTTATTAATTACTCCCCGGTCCTATTTTATTAATATCATTTATCATTTTCATCTGTTCCAATTTTTAGAGAAATTTCTTTGAAGAAAATTTTATAATTAATAAGTTTAGTTACTACTAGTACTTAGAGTTTTTTTTTTTTTTTTCCTTTTTCCGTAAAATAGCTTATATCTATAATATATTAAAACAAAATAAAAAAGTAGTTATTTTTTCCCTCCAAATTAAGGATAAAATTGTCTTTTTATTATGAGAAGTTAATTTTTTAAAAGCAGTTATTTAATTTTAATATGACTATTGGGATTCAAATTTTTTTCCCTTCTCTATGTTTTTTTTTTGTCCCGAGTGCGCCATTAATATTATGTATTAAATTTTCTCAACAATTTTTTTTTTTTCTTTTCATAATACATGTGCTTAGCTATCCTAAATTAATTGTAAATTAGTAATGAAGAAAAAATATATGTTTAACAATTAAAACAAACTTTTTACTTATGATATGAAATTTATTCTATACATTGGTGGGACTCTTATCACATAAATGTGTGAAAAGTTATACAATATATTACACTTTGTCGTGTAAATTGAATCGTAAACGTCACACTAAGAAGAGTTTTGGGTACTTCCACCATCTCAGGGCATGCCTAACATTCTTACATTCACTATGTTTTACATTCACTATGTTCTACAAAAGGTTAAATCAATATTGTCGTGTATGATGATTTATTTTTTTTACCAATAGCATCGGAGATGACAGACAATCTTGAGGAATCATCAAAATTGAATAAATAAAAAACCATAAATATATTTATAAACAAACTTATTAACAAAAATAACAGAATAAGGTTGCCGAGCGAAGCCGGGTTGGCAAAACTAGTTAAAAATAAAACAAAGATACCTGAGGTACCATACAACAGCAGGAGCAGACTAGCTCAATGAATTACAAAGAAAATTCTTAGCCCAATTATTACTTAGAGTATACACTAGTTTTTAATTAAATAAATAACTAATACTCTATTTATTCTTAATTGGCCCTTTATATTCAAAATATGAGATATAAAATATATATAAAGGTATCAAATTAAAGTAAACGAAAAAATACTTTTTATCGTAATATTTTGAAAAATCATAAAAAGCAAAACGAGAGTATCTTGTTATAGTATATAATTGTTTTTAGACATTACTGTATGTTTTTTTTTTTTTTTTTAACGTTTGATTAATTCTCAAAATTCATAAAACAAATAACAATAAAAATATAGAGGAAGTAAGAGTTTGTATAATTAATTAAAGAAAATGAGGGAAGATTGGAATTGTGGCCCACATGACACGTATTATGCATTGGAAACCGTAGAATATATTATTGCCTACAACGCTTAAATCCTATAGCCTATTCTTCTATGACGCGTGGACAGTGGATCAAGCCGTCTTCATTGAAGACGTCTTTAGCATCGCACTTGCCCCAGCTGAAGGGGAGTAGCTCGGCTGGCGATATTCTGGTCACCACCACCATCGCCGTTGCCGGTTCTCGTCGTCACCGGTCTCTTCGTCGCTGGTCTCTTCGTCGCCGGTAAGTACTTTTCTTGTTTTCTCCGGCCGTAGTTTACCTAAATCCTTTCCGAATTCGTTGTTGCTCCCTTCCTCGCTTCCGAATTCCTTCCTCCTCCGTGGTTCTGAGCCTACTTATTTTGTTTGAAGCATTCATTGAGAACGAACAGAGGGCGCATTCATCCCCTCTCCTAGGAATAAAATTGTGGTCCGTTTGGGTATGAATCTCTTGCATACTTGTGTTCCTTTTTTGTGATTGTTGGAGTTGTTTATGAATTAATAGTAATCGCCATTTTTGCCATTGGAGTTGGAATGGGAGAAATCACTCTTCTCTTGGCCATATTAAGAGTAAAATCTTCTCCTGGCCATTTTAAGTGAGCAAAATCTTCTCTTGGCCATTTAAGTGAGTAAAATTTGATGCATCTTTTGTAGCAAGAAATGGATTTCTTTGTTGTGTCAAACGAATTCGTTGGATGCACAGAGTTATTGAGACTATGTTGATTCTATTATAATGTTATATCAAAAGGAATCATTAATGCCCTTTTGTATAAGGGATTAGTAATGGTCAGTAAATTAGATTTTGTGTAGAACACGATATGAGTATGAGTTACCTGGGGCTTTGCCTTTTGTGTTTGAGTGTTTGATATCTTGGTTGAAGGATACCCATCCAGTTGAAATGTTATTAGGCTTCAGTGATCAAGATTACATTTCGTTGGTCACATTGAGTTGGAATTTATTTGCTAATGGGTATTTGAATGAATTTTCGTCTGATATGAAGTGAGGCATTATTTGGATGTCTGCATTAGAGGTATCTCCCACCATAGCCAAATGTAATATGCTCTAATGGATAACTCTGCCGGTAATAGTTCTTAATGACTGATACGGAGAATGGTAATGTTGGACTCCGTTGAATGAGGACTAGAATGTCGTGTAAGAATGATGGCTTTTTGTGAATAATCGGATCTAGTAGGAGTTATGTGTCTTCCTCACAAAAAATATTCTATTTGCATTATTTTGTTTCATTCTGGCCTAACATGAGGTGTTGGGGAAATGCTGAAACTTGATTATTTCTGACACTACTACAAAAAAGGTCTTCGACAACAGTTAATACCCGTTGTCTTTCTCAATTTCGAACCGTTGTCGTAGGCTGTGTTGTCGTAGATACGCGCTCATAGACAACAGTATGTTGAACTGTTGTTGTTATATATTAAGACAACAGTGTTTCAACCGTTGTCGTAGACTGTTGTTGTTTGTTAGAATGACAACACCATTTAACATCAGTTGTTAGCTTGTTGTCGTATACACCAGAATCGACCACAGTTTAAAAACTGTTGTCGTATATGTGAAATTTAACATTGTCGTTTTATTTAATTATTACACATATTTTTATATATATAATTCAGCAAAACAATTAAATCTAAGATAAAATAAAATCAGATTACATAAAATTTGAAATATTATAAATAAAAAGTAAGATGAATACAATCATTCATTACAATGTTTCCAAGTTTTAGTCATAGTCAATTTAAAAAAAAAAAAAAAAAAAAAAAACATAACAAAAAGGATTACTCTTGGATTGACTGATCCTTCAAAAGCCATAGGATTACTGGTAATCGTCTCCAAACCAGCACCAATACCTAATCCATAATAAAAAGCCAGATAAGAAACAATGTGATAATTGCCTCTCATTTTCGGGGTATGTCAAAGGCAGATAGGTCTTACCAATATCATAAAATCCAGCTTTAATAGCTGCAGCAACATCAGCGACAGCTTGAAGACCCGATGAACATTGCCTGTTCACGGTTCTACAAGGTACAGTTTCTGCAATACAAGACGAGGAGACCACTTTAGAACTTCATTTAAAAGAGAGAGACGAAACAGAAAAGAGATGAGTTTTAGATGCACAGATATAAACATGAAAAATATCACATTCTGGATCGATGGTGAAAAAATCAAAATTTCAACCGGAAATGGTAAGAAAGTGGAATGAATAAGCAAGGGTATCTGATATAGCTCATGTTTAATCCCAATCACGTTAACAGGTCGTTTAATCGTCTCAAGTGCTACTAAAACTTGAACTGCTGGATAAGTGAAACATCCATTTCCAAAGAGAAACAGCTTCCGGCACCAACACAGAAGTTCTGATTTTCTTTTACTATCTTAAATGGGGTGCAATTTTTCAAGCTGTTATTTCTCGACGTATTTAAGTTCAGCTTGGCAGAATAGGAACAAAAACAACAGGTTAGTGATGATGTTGACATCATATGATTTTTGAGGACGAGAAAGTAAAGAACCTACTAACACAATCAAGGAACCATTGTAGCACAGGATCGCTACCAAGAAAAGACGAGCAAAGGAATTTATGATATAGGCTGTGCACTTTGAGGAAGAAGCTAATTTCTCAGATACCACCATTGAGCAACAAACAAGTAACTGTACAGCCATTGTAGTACTAACTATAACAAGCTACGATCTAATAGCTCTTTGCCTACTCGAAAACAAGCATAACAATCGATCCACGAAGTCAAAACTCAAAAGCCTTAATCATACTAGCATAAGAATGCAATGCATTAGTCCTCGACTCGATCTAATCGAAAAATCTACTTACCCTGAGCAAACTGCAACCCGGTAGAACTTACATTCCCTTGGTACTCTTTGGGGGGAAACACTAACAGCGATAGTTTCTAACTGTTTACACTGTGAGAGGCTGTTGGTCCCGGTTTGCTATAGGAAAAATACGTAGAGGGGGGGGGGGGGGTGAATACGTATTTTGAAGTTTTTCAACTTCAATTCCTTAACTCAGAGTATAAAGTAAAGTGCTCTTTGGAAATACTAAGACCTAGCCGAGGGCTAGATCAAAAGCAATCACGAATCTCTTGACCTAAGCTTAGAGCTTGATCAAGAGTGAGACTTTACTCTTTGTGCGGAATTTGGTGAGCTATAATCTTTCCTAAGTAATTGAAAATCCAAGTTAAGTTTGTTTATATGCACGTGCAATGGATAATCGAATACTGTAAAGAGATTAAGGTAAGAGATACGACACAGAGATTTATAGTGGTTCGGAGATAACGCTCCTACGTCCACTTTGTTGCACGACGGCAACTGTTCTTTTCACTCAAGAACTTGAAGGTTACGGGTCCTTCAAAAACCTGGTCGGGATCGGGCTTCACTTGCCTAGATCAAACGACAGACGTAGTGATTGCGGGTTCACTACACAAACCTAACAAAGACTGGAAGCTTCACTCGCTTCAGTCAGACAGACAGGGAGATTACGGGCTCTCCTTACAGCCTAGCTTCGATCGAGCTTTACACAAACGATGTAAGTGTAAGCTTGGATCTCAACTCTACGATCGAGGCTTCTTCAATCGATGAAAGAAGGGCCTTAGATCTGAACAACCTAACGACAACACTCAAAACCTAACAGACGAAGTTTAGGGTTTTTGGTTGACGAAACACACTATGAAGAGCTCTTTACAATAAGTGCAAAGATGGCTAGAGCTCCTCTTCTAAGCTTGGATATGGAATGGGCTTAGACTCTAAGTGTGAAGGCTGTGAAGACGAGTTCCGATGGACTGGAAACTCGGAGAACACTTGAAAACAAAGACTCGAAGATTGCTATGAAAGCTCGGAGTGTTTGTTTGCTGTATGCGCTCGAATGCTCAAGTAGTGTTCTTCTTCTTCACGTCTTCATCCTTCACTATTTATAGGCGGAGGGTTGGCTGAGATCCGTTGCTTGGTTGGTGGCCTTGTCCCTCCTCCTCTCGACAGTACTTGCGCAGGCAGTAGCTTTTGCAGACGCGCAGTTTTGGCATTTTGCCAAAATTGGCTAACTTCCAAGTGTAACAGTAACTGGAGCGACCCAGTACTGTTGCGGCGCCTTTGTCAGCCTGGCAGTCAACTCCTCTGCTCTTCTCCGCTTTCGACACGTGGAGATCTCGTAATTAATGCGGAGATCTCCAGTTGACTGGAATTCAAATTCGGAGCGGGAATTTGTGCTGTCGCTTTCTGGTAGGTAGTGGCTCGCTTCGCTTTGAAGTTGTAGTGGCCGCTCTGAAGTGAGTCGCTTTGCGGTCATATTTGTAGTGAGTCACTTGGGAATAATTTTCCCGAGAAACTTTTTAAGTGAATATTGACACGCGTTGACTCGTGTTGACTCGCTTCGGCTTTTCTTTGTAGCGCACGCTTCGCTTCGCTTTAGTGGGTTCACTTGATTCCACTGTAGCGCTTGCTTCGCTTCGCTTTGGCAGACTCACTTTGAATCTACTATAGCGCTTGCTTCGCTTCGCTTTGCTTTGAACTGTAGCGCTCGCTTTGCTTCGTAATTCTTCGGCACGCTTCACTTCAGCTTGCTTGACTTGCTTCGCTTTGGGAAACACACTCAAGTGAGTGGCCTTCACTTGAACTTTTGAAGCCTAATCTAAGCAAAATAAAGGAGCCATCCTAACAGTGTAGGCTTAGAAAAATTCTAACCTATTAACTACATCAAAATGGGTCGCTTGGGAAAAGAACGCTTGGGGTTTTGGGATCTAATCAAAACAAATGACTTCATTTATCAAATGTCCCATGTAGTTCCCCCTTAACAATTTAGTCCTTAACAATTCCCAACAATTTCCCCCTTTTTGATGATGCCAAAACCCATACGACTTAGATAAAAATAAATCTAGTCCATCTAACCGTGAAGGGAACTCCAAGCGACTGCTTCCTTTGCAGTTTCGTTTGTAATTTTCTTTTAAGTTCCTTCCCCATTTTTTCTCGGTTAAATTAATGAGTTTGTAGCAGAAATATAAAGTCATTCACAAAGCGAGTAAATGACACAGAAAAGACAGAAATTGAAATTTGGATATATGAACAAGAAGTTCACAAAAAATATGTAAGGAACTTGAAACTCGGAGGTTTCCTGCAGTTCCTTCCCAGTCATCCTCCTTTCCTTCTCTTGTCACTTCCCTTCTTCCTCCTTCTTCTCTTCTTCTTCAATAGCAGCAGTATCCACGTAGGCTGATAGAACTCTCGATTCCATAGAGTCTACTGTGTGGATACTAGGTCTTCTCCATGCACTCTCCAGCCTGAAGGCTTCAGTTACTTCCTCATCGATAATTCCTCTGTTAGGAACGTCCGTGCCTGGATGATAAGGCATGGCGAATTCCTTTAAAGCTGGTACCTTGACAACAATTGGCTTGGGCTCTGCTTGTTCAGCCATTGTGAAGATTTTGCGGCGCAATCTGTCGTCATAGGTGGCAAGGAAGTTGTTGAGTGCACTTATTCGAGAACACTCATTCTGCAGCGGCACTACCTCCCAGAAATAATAGGCTTTGATGAATAGATCTTTGTAGCACAGCCACAGCTCGAGCAGATCTCTCGGAATGAAATCCTCGATTTCCCTTCCGTCCAGGTGCTCATCTCTCCGTTTGGCCAATTCCTCCTCTGACCTGCTTGACAGTTGAGCCATAGTCTTTTTGAATTTTGCTCCCGACTCGCTGTTCCACGATGGACGCTTCGCATTGAGTCGTTTGCGGATGTAATCTTGCTCCTCTTTGAGAGGATATCGACCAGACTCAACCATCTCCTTCGTAGTCACGTCACATGCATCAATTATGGCTTGAGCTTCACATGCTTCGGACTCTTCTGGCATGAGAGGGATGAAGGCGCTGCGCACTAATGAGGACTGGATGAGTAACACTTCACTGAAGTGTTCCTCGATCCGTGCGTTGATCACTTGGAGTCGCCTTTCATTACTCCTCTCCTTCCTCTCGCCTTTGCTCCTTCCCTCTTCTCTTTTCTTCCTCTTTCTCTCCTCTCTTCCAGCTTTTGAAGCGACTGCTTGCTTGACCTTTTGGCGCTTGGCCTCGGGGTCATCTTGCTTAGAGTCTGGAGCAGCTCGCTTCAATGACTGCTTCGGTGGTGGGGGAGGTGGCATGTCCTTCTTGGCAGCACTTGGAGGGACGACTGCTGACGAAGTGAGTGCAGCAGTGGTCGTAGTGAGTGCGGCTGTCGAAGTTGGCGCGGCGTCTGAAGTGGGCAGCTTGGGAGTAGCGGCCACTTGGGAGCTAGACGAAGCACCTGCAGCAATAGAATCTTTTGTTAGTTTAAACACCTGCTCCAACTCCCACGCCAAGGCAGCATCCTTCTCCACCTGCACCCTCTTTTCCTCCTTCGTGATCACAGTGACTGGAGGATGTCGTGCAATCGAAGCACTCAGCACTTTTTCTTGAAGCGGCCTACTGGGCTCTTCAAGTTGTTTCAGTAACTCCTCCTCCGAGAGTTTTTCCTTCCCTTTCCTCGCTTCATCATCCACTCCCTCCTTATCTCCTCCATCACCACTTCCTTCTTCCAACATTAACTCCACACCGACTCTCCTTCCTCCTGAACCTCCAGCTTCACCTTGCTCTACTAGCCCTTCCCTCATTTGTCCTTCCCCCTTTTTGGCATCATCAAAGCCAGGGGTTAGGATTATAGATTTTCCAGAGAGGGATTGTTGTAGTGAATTGACTGTGTTGAGGACAGTCTGAAGCATCTGCTGGGTTTTGTCCATGGATGGCGCCACAATTTCAGCAGTCTTGATAGATATCTCTTCAAGTAGATATTCGCACTGCCTCTCTCGCTCTACAACAGACGCCATCATGCTCTCTAAAGGCTCCACCTCTCTGAAGCGAGCCTCCAGCTCCGCTTCTATGGCTTTGGTGATCTTCTTGGTTTCTTCTTGAAGTGTGAGATCCAAGTGTTCCTTGGAAGCTTCAAGTTCTGCCTTCATTCCGGCAAGTCTCCTTTCCCTTCGATTGAGAGAGTTGTGAAATTCGGCATCTGCAGTGATCCGTACTGTGAGAGTTTCTTTTAGTCTCTTGACTTTCTGCAGTAGGATTGACAGTTCAGCATTTTTCAAGTCAAGAGCCTGTGCACTGCTCCTCAGACTCTCCAGTTCTCTCTTGTCAACTGCACTCTCATCCTTGACTCCCTTCAACTCAGTTCGAAGTGAGTCAAGAGCCTTTTTGGTGTTGAGGAGCTCACTTCCCTTCAACACTAGTTCTCCCTCCCTATCCTCCACCTTCTCCTTCAGCTCCTTCACCTCCTTCTCTAACACCTTCTTCTCTTTGGCAAGAGCGATCAACTTGGCATTGACCTCCCTCAAGCGGCTTCTTTCTGCCTCAAGCAAGCCCTTGAGTTCGGTGATGGTTTTGGTGTTATCATCCACAAGCTTCACCTGCGCCTCCAGCGCCTTTTCTTTCTCCTCCAGAAGCCTTTCCTTCTCCTCCACCTTTCCCTCCAATTCTCTTTTCTTCCTGTCATAGTCTTCTCTAAGACTGATGACTTCCCCCGCCTTCCTCTCCATCTCTTCACTCATCTTTGTGATTTCGCTTTGAAGACTAGCGATCTCAGCATCTTTCAACTCCACCTCCTCCCTATGCTCTCTGATCAGCTTCCTTTCATGAGAGGAGGGCACTCGCTTTGGAACTGTGGTGAGTGGATAAGATTCCTTCACCTTGGCATCCAGCTTCTCCCAGAAGCTGGTCCCTTCAAGGAAGGCATGGAAGCCATTTTCGCCGATAAAATTGAGCAGTTTGGCTTCCATCTGGATCAATTCCTCCTTGGTGAAGGCTTTGAGGAGTCTGAAAATCTTGTAGTACTCCGTTCCTCGGTACGTGATGTACGTCAGAAAGTCGACTACATTCGTGTAAAACACGTCGCTCCATTCAACGCTCGCGGAGCTGAGATTGTAGCGAAGGTTGATTGTCTCCGCGGCTTGTTCTCTGTCTCGAACATAGCGTTCGAGAGCCCGCTTGTGATCGGTGAGAACAGGGGTTTTGAATTGAGGGATGATGGGAAGTTCTCCGACAGTTTGGGCGGTATCGGCTGTAGCTGCCGATGTCGAGATGGATTGGGTAGGTGATGAGGTTTCTTGGGTTTCGGAAATCTGGATGGTTTCGGTGGGTGGTGGTTGTATCGGCTGGGATTGAAGTTGGGTGAATGTAGTGTAGGCAGCAGCTTCATCTGTGCTGAGGAATGGCACAGTGGGAATGTGGAAAGAAGATGCTGATTCTTCTTCACGGGGAGAGAGGGGGTTATCTGTTTTGGTGGTTGTTGGGTTGATGAAGATTGGGGCTCTGGTGCTTGGGTGATTTGGAGTTGTGGGGATTGGGCTTTGGTTGGTGAAGGCTGGGTTTGAGTCACTTCGATGTTCTCAAGCGGCTCCTCCACCGCCTCGCTTTCTTGAACGATTGAAGCGACTCGCTTCATCTTTTTGCCTCGCTTGGACCTGGCTCGCTTCACGGGTGAAGCGATCTGGCTCGCTTGGCCTTCTTCAGCTTGCCTTTCGGCAACTGGTCTTGCAGTGGGCACTTCTACCTCCAGAAGTCCCAAATCCATCAGAACCTTCGTCTTCCTCCACGAATCGTAGAAGATAGTCTGCTTGTTGTATATGACGGTGTCGGAATCCGGCCATATCATTTCTGGAAATTTCATCTCCAGTGCGACAGACAGTCTGGAAAAGAATTTTAATTTTCCTTTCCGTAAAATCTTATTCGCAGTTCCTGGAACGAACGCGAAGTCGTTGGCAGCCTCCTGAATTTGCTTGAGAAACCACCCGTGCCAGTTAAACTTCGTTCCGGCGAGACTGTCGACGATCATGGCGGTTCCGATCAGTTTCGTCTCCGACAACGTATCAAGGGATCCAACATAGCATGCGATGCTCTTCGTAAAGAGTTCGCAGATGAGATTGAACGGGTTCTTCAAGCTTTTGCGAATGTTGGCTTCCTTGAAATTCGGATCAGCTCTGGCAGTTGCAAACCGAACATACTGCACCCCGGCCGAGAGACCCAGATCTAACAGAGAGTCTCCTCCTTCTCTCTGTAGATCGAACACTTCGATAAGTTCGCTCATATCCACCTCCACCGGCTTGCTGGTTTGTGGATTAGTGAATGAGGAAGTATTTTGATCCTTCCTCAAGTTCAGTAGGATTTCTCCCACTGCCTTTGCCAAAATCTTCGTCGGCACTAACGTTATGAACTTCCATAGACCGGCCGTGGTCACGGCTCTACGGAAGAAACCATTTACTTCGACGACAATAGGGTCGAGATGGGGCTCGACGTTGATGTGCTCGCCAACATTTGTCATGAACTCCTCCATTGTCTCAGTATTCTTTTTCTTGCCCATGGTGGATTTTGAAAGATCTTGAAGAAAATTTTTTAACAATGAAGTAGAAAGGGTTGACTCGTGAGTTGCAGAGTAATTGCAGATCTAACACGAGAATGGCAAATTTAGAAGGCTGTGAAAGGTTTGCAGTTCTGCCTCGTCCCATATATATAGAATTAGGTTATGGCTGACGTGGCAGGGGTAGGACGGTAATAACGCCGAAAATCCTGTAGGTAGGCGGCGGACGTGCGGTGATGGATCTGACGTGTCCGGCGTCATCACAGTAAAAGTGAACCGCCACTTGCTCGGCGTCGCCACGTGGCCTTTTATGGTTGGCTTGTCGTTTACGGCGTTGATCGAACGGTTCCAGATTGGGGGCTGTTGAGATTCGACGGCTGGATCTTCTCCGCCTTTTCCCGCTTCAAATTCAAGCGTGTGAACACGCGCCCGTTATTTCCGTCGTTCCTGCACCTGCATTAAATGCACAGCAGAAAGTAAAATTGCACTCGAGTGCAGACAGCTCATACTCGCTTCATGCCCGCTCGCTTCGAGTTGGGCCGCTACGCCTTGACTCGCTTGAGAGGCATTCGCTTGAGTGACTGTTCTGCACTCGCTTGCGATGGCTAGCTTTGAGTGACGAAGCACTCGCTTGGCCATCTGAAGCGACTGGAATAAGAAATTGAATTTCTTTGCTTAATTTAAAATGTTTCTGACTTACATACTTCGAGGATAAACAAGAGTGTTTTCCTCTTTGTATTTGTGTCAGATTCATTTCATATTTTCCACGTAGTGAGTGAAGGTTTCTAGCACGCTTCGGCTCACTTAGTGTACTTAAAATTGAAACACTTACCAGTCAATCTCACTTCGTAGGAGATTGACACCACAAATTGAAGACTTCATTTGAATTAGATACCACATGTTGAATGCTACACGTTGAGCTAGATCTTCATGGCATTCATCTTTATGGCATTCATCTTCATGGCATTCATCTTCCTCTACGAATTAGAGAGTCCTCCATCGAAGTGAATGGGGGAGAAAATGAATAAAGTACACAAGCTTACTACAACCCGAAGGGAGCATCACGTAAGTGTACTTATTCACGACGAATGGGGGATGAGTACAAGTCCTTATCTCAGAACAGAAATGGACAGGATGACAATGAGAATGCTCTGACAAGACAATCTCGTATTTTACGCAGAAGCATGTCACCAGCCCTGCAACCTTTTGTATAAAAAGGTAAACCTTCAAGCTTTCCTACATTCTAAAGAATGAATCTGCAGTTGGTTCGCTTTGACCCAAGCTAGGGCAAATTGAAGCAATGCAGAATTCAAGATTGCAGCATTCTTGCTCGCTTTGGAAGTAGCTTGCTCCGAGAGAAGCATTAGTTCCCCCTTAACCATATACTTAACAATTCCAATAAGTTGGTAGGGAACTTCTTCCAATACTCCACCTTTCTCCACCTAACTCCAGTTTCTTCAAGCGAGTGAGCTTTGAAGTGGCTCGCTTGAGTTGGTGAAGATCCGAAGCGAGTGACGCTCAAGAGGACAAGCGAACACTCCTCCGTGCATCCTGGAACTAGCATTCTTCACCAGGGTCTAATAACCCTAATTCCATGCATAGCTGGTTGAATCGAGACTCAGCTAGAGGCTTGGTGAGGATATCTGCTCGCTGGAGATCGGTATGAATTTTCTCGAGCTTGATATCCCTTTTCTCGACATGATCACGAATGAAATGATGTCGAATTTCCACATGCTTGCACCTGGTGTGAAGCACTGGATTCTGCGAGATACATATGGCACTGTTGTTGTCGCAGAAGATCGGAATTTCATTCGCTTCAACTTTGTAGTCCTTCAACTGTTGACGAAGCCATAGGATTTGAGAACAGCAGCTTCCTGCGGCCATATATTCAGCTTCCGTTGTTGAAGTGGCTACACTTGTTTGCTTCTTTGAGAACCACGAGATTAGCTTGCTTCCCAAGAACTGACACGTGCCCGACGTTGATTTCCTATCAACTCGGCAACCTCCATAGTCAGCATCGGAATGTCCAGTGAGCTCCAAATTGTCTTCTGCTGGATACCACAGCCCCATATTGACAGTGCCCTTCAAATATCGAAGAATCCTTTTGGCAGCTTCAAGATGGCTGTGTTTGGGATTGCTTTGGAAGAGAGCGCAGACACCGACTGCAAAAGCAATATCTGGCCTGCTTGCAGTGAGATAGAGAAGTGATCCGATTAGGGCACGATAATCTGTAGGATCTACAGATTTTCCTCCTTCGTCTGGCTCCATCTTCCAGTTGGTATTCATAGGAATCTTCACAGCTTTAGCATGTTGAACACCAAACTTGGCAAGCATATCTCGAGTGTACTTGGCCTGGTTGATGAAAATTCCATTTTCCTGCTGCTTCACTTGAAGACCTAGAAAGCAGCTCATCAAGCCAATCATCGACATCTCATACTTGGTCTTCATTAGTTCTCCAAACTTCTCGCTAAGCGACTGGTTTGGTGACCCAAATATGATGTCATCCACGTAGATCTGGACCCATAGCATATCTTCTCCATGGTTGATGGTGAAGAGAGTCCGATCTATCTTTCCCTTTTGGAATCCATTTTCCACTAGGAATTGAGATAATGTATCGTACCAAGCTCTGGGAGCTTGCTTCAACCCATACAGGGCTTTCTTCAAGCGACACACTTTATCTCCCTGCTCGAAACCCGGTGGCTGCTCCACATACACTTCTTCCTTGAGCTCACCGTTGAGGAACGCGCTCTTCACATCCATTTGGTACACTTTGAATTTCTTGGCCGCTGCATAGGCTAGAAATAAACGGATTGCTTCAAGATGTGCCACTGGAGCGATGGTCTCGTCAAAGTCGATTCCTTCCTCTTGGCAGTAGCCTTTGGCAACTAGTCGCGCCTTGTTCCTCACTACGTTGTGGTCCTCGTCCGTCTTGTTCTTGAACACCCACTTGGTGCCAATAACATGCTGAAACTTGGGACGATCCACGAGGTACCATACGTCGTTCCTGGTGAACTGATTCAGCTCTTCTTGCATGGCGATCACCCAGTTAGAATCGGCTATGGCTTCCTCCACGCTTGATGGCTCAATGTTTGAGAGAAAGCAACTGAACATGGCACTTTCTCCAAACACTTGACTTCTAGTCACTACACCCTTGGATGGATCTCCAATGATTTGGCTAGGTGAGTGATCCTTGAGCCACGCTCGCTTTGATCCGCCAGCTTCATCTTCATCCGCTTCCTTGTCGCTCGCTTCACCGTCTGAAGCTACTGGATTGGGTGCTTGGCCTGCACTAGCTTCAGGAATCTTGGGGGCAGCTTCGACTTCTCCTTTGGGATCCTGCTCGCTTGAGTCCTTGATCTCATCATCTTCATCAAGCACGTCCCAGGTGAGTTGATTTGAGGGTTCCTTGCTTTGATCCTTTTCATTCGCTTGGGCCTGTTCCTGTGGAAGACTTAAAGAAGATTCATCAAATACGACATGGGGTGATTCTTCCACAATTAGGGTTTTATAGTTGAATACTCTGTAGGCTTTGCTGGATGTAGAGTATCCTAAGAATACTCCTTCATCTGCTTTGCTTTCAAAGGCTTTCAACTGTGACTTCCCATTGTTGTGAATGAAGACCCTACAACCAAAAATATGGAAATAAGATATGTTAGGAATTCTCCCTGTCCATATTTCATATGGTGTTTTGTCGTGCCGTTTGTTGAGAAGCGTCCGATTCTGTGTGTAGCACGCCGTGTTGGCAGCTTCAGCCCAATACTTCATCGGAAGCTTCGAGTCAGCAATCATGGTGCGAACGGCTTCTTTGATGATTCGATTCCTTCTTTCAGCAACTCCATTCTGCTGAGGAGTGCGTGCTGAAGAAGTTTGATGTGCTATGCCATGCTCCGTGCAGTACGCTTCAATTGTAGAGTTCAGGAACTCTGTGCCTTTGTCGGAGCGAATGGTTACTATAGCTTGATTCTTTTCCACCGCCAATCGCTTGAGCAGTTGTGGCAGTTTGGTCAGTGTCTCCTTCTTGCTGAATAGAAATACAACCCAAGTGTAGCGAGAGAAATCGTCGACTACAACTAGAGTGTACTTTCTTCCATTTACACTAACTGGAGTAACTGGACCAAACAGATCCATGTGAAGCAGCTCGAGCACTCGCTTTGATGAGGCTTCTTCGAGACTGGCGAAGTGCTTCTTCGTCTGCTTCCCTCGTTGGCATGGTGAGCATGGATGGTCTTTGATGAAGACTTCATTCGGTATGCCTTGCACCAAACCTTTTCGAGCTAAGCGATTGATAGCTTTGAAATTGAGGTGGTTCAAGCGTCTGTGCTAAGGTTCAAGCGTCTGTGACATAGCCATCCAATTTCTGTAGCACTTCTTGCAACTAGACAAGTTTCCTCCTTGCAGCTGTCCCATTGTGCTATGTAGACATTCCTTTGTCTAACTCCAGTGAGCACAATCTGGGATGTGAGTTTGCTCTTCACAATGCACTTGTTGGAGATAAACTCCACCCTGTACCCTTTATCACAAAACTGTGAAATAGATAACAGGTTGTGCTTGAGTCCTTCCACATAGGAGACTTTTTCAATTGTGAGCTTTCCAATTTTCAGTGCACCGTATCCTTTGGTGCTTCCTCGAGAGTTGTCACCAAATGTAACGTGTGGACCCTTCTTCTCTATGTAGTTGTGAAGTAGAGCTTTCATGCCGGTCATGTGTCTTGAACATCCACTGTCCAAGTACCAAACTAGTTGACCCTCACTTGGCATGGGATCCACGGCGCTCACCTGCAATTAGACAGATTTTGGTACCCAAATCAGTTTGGGTCCTTGCAGGTTAGTTCCCTTAGGTACCTACACTTGCTTCACTCTCTTTTGAGATGAAGCTTGTGTCTTGGGCTTCTCGACCTTCGAAAACTTGGTGTACTGCCTAGAAGCAGCTTCACACGTGTAACAGTGTGTGCAAGAGGGGTAGCGGCTCGCTTCAGACCTACCTATGCTCTTCCCACTTTGCTTAAATCCTGAAGCGACTCGCTTCGGATTAGCTCTGGGTTTAGAGACTGACTTAGGGTTTCTAGTCTGTCGAAGCGGCTCGCTTGGTTTCCTCGAAGCGGTCCAACTAGGGTTTTGACCCTGACTCGCTTGAGTAACCTTGGAAGTTTGAAGCGGCCTCTTGGGTGCTTCAAGTTCTTCCCCCTCAACGTTAGTCCGGTTGGACCATCTCCAGTCCGGATAACGTGACACATAGACATTACTCCTCTTTTTAGGAGGTAGATCCTTTGTCTCTCGTGTCTTGGCTTGAGACTTAGAAGCTTCAACAGTTTTCCTTTTACCTTTGGATTGGTAGTCTTTAGCATTGTGAGTGCTAGGGATAGTTGTATTTTGCTTACCCTTAGATTCAGTCCTTAAAGATATAGACATCTTCATTGGCTTCTTTTTAGGGTTCTCAGCCATTTTGCCTTTGTCTTTGTTAGTGGTCGCTTTGGATGCAGTGGGCATTTCCAAAGTGACTGATGGTGTCGTGTTTGAAGCACCAACAAAGACAGTTGGCTTGGAAGGTCCACCCTCATATCCAAGTCCTCCCTTTCTACCAAAAGGTAGAAGAGAACTCTCTAATGCCTGTCTAGCGTATGATGCTTTATTTAAGTTGGCGACTAGAGTGGATTGGGTTTCATACCTTCCCTCCAAGCTTTGATGTCTAGCGAAGAGATCCTCGAACTTACTAGTCATGGCCCTTAGATTAAGTTTGACTTGGTCAAACTCACGGGCTAGCTTTCGGTTCTCCTTCTCGCTTTGAGACAGAGCTTGTTTTACCACTTCGTGGTCGCTTGACAATTTTTGGTGCTTGTCAAACAACTCACTCCATGTAGAGGATTGTTCTTCCTCATTGACAGTGTGTGCTAGTGTAATTGAAGTGATTGAAGGATAGAAGAATACCTCTCCTGTTTCCTCGTCGGTGAGCGCCATAAATCCAAGATCCTCACCATCACTGGAATTTGGATCGGTGAATGCATCTGAGTCGCTTGGTGGATCTTCAGTTGTAGCGACCGGCACTTCACTCGCTACGAGCGCTCGCCTTGGGGCATCCCTCTTGGCCTTCAATTCTTCGCGCTCTTTGGCACTTAGCTTTGGGCAATCGGATTTGTAGTGGCCCATCTTGTGGCAGTGGTAACACTCCACTTCCATCATGTCGCGCGGGATCGGCTTGGTCGTCTCTTCTCTCTTTCCTTTTCCTTCTCGTGCATCAGTGCTCCTCCCTTTGTACTGCTTGTAGAATCTTTTGTACTTGCCCACTCGAGAGTTCATCTTGTTGAAGTTCTTGGATAAGAATGCAATGTGTTCTTCCAATTCTTCTCTCGTCATCTTGGCTATCGACTGCTCGCTTGGCCCTTCGGCAGCTTTGAACGCTACTCCTTTTGACGTAGTGGGCGCTTCATCCTCGTCGTCGAGGCTCATTCGATTCAGATCAAACTCGTGAGCTTTGAGCTCGGAGAACAGCACTTCTGGCGTGAGCTTCGTTAGATCTTTGGTAGCTAGATATAGCTCCTTCATGGTCTGCCACTTCCTTGTGAGAGCACGGACTTTTTTCAGATTTACTTCCTTGTCTGTGAGTTCCTTCCCAAGCGAGTTGAGAGTTGCAGTAATGTTGGTAACTCTTAGCTCGAAGGCGTCGATGGATTCTCCGGACTTCATCACCAGATTTTCAAACTCCCGCATCTGAACGGCGAGTTTGTTCTCCTTGATTTTGTCTGTGCCTTGAGAAATGAGGGCTAGGGTTTCCCACATTTCCTTTGCCGTTGCACATTTCCTTATCCGTGGTAGATAGGCGTCCGACACGGTGCTCTGCATCGTGTGACGTGCAATCTTGTTGAGGTTGGCAACTTTGAAGTCATTTGGAGTATACTCATCCTTATCCTTCTCCACGTACTGTTGTCGAACGTGGGCTGGATGACCTTCAGCGGCTGGAACCTCCACAGATATGGCTTTCTTGATTTCGATTGGTCCGTCTTCAATGACTTCCCACATCCGGTCGTGGATTGAGCATAAGAAGCTCTCGACTCGGAAACTCCATATCTCGTATCCTTCGATCGAGAACTGTGGAAGATTTGATGCACTGTATGTAGACATTGCAAACTATCAGCAGTAAATGCAATATGCGTGGGTGAGGTTTTGATGCACTTAGGAAAATAGGATCCGGTTCAGTGAGACAACGTGAAGCGAGTGGGGACTCGCTTCGGATATGCAAAGCAGAGGCTCGAAAGAACCGCTGCTCTGATACCACTTGTTGGTCCCGGTTTGCTATAGGAAAAATACGTAGAGGGGGGGGGGGGGGGGTGAATACGTATTTTGAAGTTTTTCAACTTCAATTCCTTAACTCAGAGTATAAAGTAAAGTGCTCTTTGAAAAATACTAAGACCTAGCCGAGGGCTATATCAAAAGCAATCACGAATCTCTTGACCTAAGCTTAGAGCTTGATCAAGAGTGAGACTTTACTCTTTGTGCGGAATTTGGTGAGCTATAATCTTTCCTAAGTAATTGAAAATCCAAGTTAAGTTTGTTTATATGCACGTGCAATGGATAATCGAATACTGTAAAGAGATTAAGGTAAGAGATACGACACAGAGATTTATAGTGGTTCGGAGATAACGCTCCTACGTCCACTTTGTTGCACGACGGCAACTGTTCTTTTCACTCAAGAACTTGAAGGTTACGGGTCCTTCAAAAACCTGGTCGGGATCGGGCTTCACTTGCCTAGATCAAACGACAGACGTAGTGATTGCGGGTTCACTACACAAACCTAACAAAGACTGGAAGCTTTAACTCGCTTCAGTCAGACAGACAGGGAGATTACGGGCTCTCCTTACAGCCTAGCTTCGATCGAGCTTTACACAAACGATGTAAGTGTAAGCTTGGATCTCAACTCTACGATCGAGGCTTCTTCAATCGATGAAAGAAGGGCCTTAGATCTGAACAACCTCACGACAACACTCAAAACCTAACAGACGAAGTTTAGGGTTTTTGGTTGACGAAACACACTATGAAGAGCTCTTTACAATAAGTGCAAAGATGGCTAGAGCTCCTCTTCTAAGCTTGGATATGGAATGGGCTTAGACTCTAAGTGTGAAGGCTGTGAAGACGAGTTCCGATGGACTGGAAACTCGGAGAACACTTGAAAACAAAGACTCGAAGATTGCTATGAAAGCTGGGAGTGTTTGTTTGCTGTATGCGCTCGAATGCTCAAGTAGTGTTCTTCTTCTTCACGTCTTCATCCTTCACTATTTATAGGCGGAGGGTTGGCTGAGATCCGTTGCTTGGTTGGTGGCCTTGTCCCTCCTCCTCTCGACAGTACTTGCGCAGGCAGTAGCTTTTGCAGACGCGCAGTTTTGGCATTTTGCCAAAATTGGCTAACTTCCAAGTGTAACAGTAACTGGAGCGACCCAGTACTGTTGCGGCGCCTTTGTCGGCCTGGCAGTCAACTCCTCTGCTCCTCTCCGCTTTCGACACGTGGAGATCTCGTAATTAATGCGGAGATCTCCAGTTGACTGGAATTCAAATTCGGAGCGGGAATTTGTGCTGTCGCTTTCTGGTAGGTAGTGGCTCGCTTCGCTTTGAAGTTGTAGCGGCCGCTCTGAAGTGAGTCGCTTCGCGGTCATATTTGTAGTGAGTCACTTGGGAATAATTTTCCCGAGAAACTTTTTAAGTGAATATTGACACGCGTTGACTCGTGTTGACTCGCTTCGGCTTTTCTTTGTAGCGCACGCTTCGCTTCGCTTTAGTGGGTTCACTTGATTCCACTGTAGCGCTTGCTTCGCTTCGCTTTGGCAGACTCACTTTGAATCTACTGTAGCGCTTGCTTCGCTTCGCTTTGCTTTGAACTGTAGCGCTCGCTTTGCTTCGTAATTCTTCGGCACGCTTCACTTCAGCTTGCTTGACTTGCTTCGCTTTGGGAAACACACTCAAGTGAGTGGCCTTCACTTGAACTTTTGAAGCCTAATCTAAGCAAAATAAAGGAGCCATCCTAACAGTGTAGGCTTAGAAAAATTCTAACCTATTAACTACATCAAAATGGGTCGCTTGGGAAAAGGACGCTTGGGGTTTTGGGATCTAATCAAAACAAATGACTTCATTTATCAAATGTCCCATGTAGTTCCCCCTTAACAATTTAGTCCTTAACAATTCCCAACAGAGGCACTCAAATTAACAGCTCCCAAACCATACCCTTACATAAACTACAAAATAAAGCATCATTTCCAACACAAAAGAGAGTATTTCAAGCAGAATTTCGACCCCCAAAAAACAAATAGGAAACACAAACAGCACCAAACAACGAGCTACTATTTCTTACTTTTACGTAAATGAAATAAAAAAAGCTCAGAAAATGATCGGACTCACAAGAATACGAAGACGGCAGCGATGAAGAGCTCGTGGAGAGAGGCGATTGAACTGAAAGGCCTCCCCATTTGATGCTAAGCCTAAACCCCATGAACAGAACAGAAAAATGGCTTCCTAGGAAGGAAGAAACAGAAGGGGGGAAATGGAGGAAGCATCAAAATATCTATATATTGATAATAATAATAAAAATTGATGAGGGGGAAAATAATACCTCAGCCACTGGTTCCCCATCTCAAGCATAGGGCCAATTCCCCCTTCACACGTTTACTTTGCCTGTGTTGTGTGTTCCAAAACTTGTCTTCAAATAATTCATCCAATCTACTATGCTATTTCCCCTCTTTCTTATTTTCATAATCGTAAATTCGTTGTTACACGGAGGACTCGAACTTGGAAGAAAATCGACCCCGTATTTGTATGACTATATTGAAAAAAGATGTGTGCAAATCGGAATTTGAAGATTAAACTCGTTTAATAAAAGTTAAAAAGCAAAAAAGAGTAGCAGCTCATCATCCGAAACCATTAAACACATAGAGAAAATCTCTAGAAAACCAAAAAAAACAGAAACCAAATCTGAAAATCCTTCCTCCATCTTCAAAAAACGTTGACAGTAGAAATAGTGGGAGAGAGAGAGAGAGTAGAGGAGAGTAATATTACCGTATTTCGGAGCTAGGAGACGAATTCAGCGCCGGCGAGCTCCCTCACGGCGAGGTTGGGACGGAACCCTAAATCCCCAAAATCGATTAGAAATTGAGGGGTAGAAATTGAGGGAGAGAAGGAGAGAGGGGAGGAGAGTACTGGGCGACGAAAATCCGGCGACGGCGAGCTCCTCACGGCGGCGATTTGCAGAGAGAACCCCGAATTGCAGAGAGAACGGCGGAACCGACTAGATCTGCTCCAGATTCGCTCGTCGTAAGCCGTCCGCCGCCACTCCCGGCCGACGCACGCAGCCTTTATCTTGGGCCGTCGTCAATACGCCTCCGACTCCTTGGACTCCTCCGGCAGCAGCGCCTCCAGATCCGCCTTCCCCGGCGGAGCCCTAACCGCCCACAGGAACCTGTAGCCGGAATTCTCAAACGGCGCCGGCGAATGACTCACGACAGGCGGGTGAACGATTGGGTTTGCTCTGAGAAATTGAGAAATTGAGAGAGAGAGAGAGAGAAAGAGAGAGAGGGGGTTTCTGGTCTTAGGAAATTTGGGGGAAAAAATTGGGGGAAATTTGGGGGAAATTTGAAGAAATCGATTTTTTTGATAAAACAACAACAAAAACATACAACAACAGTTAAAAGAATATGTTGTTATAAGTTACGACAACACGAAACGACAACACTAAACTACACTGTTGTGATTTTTACATACAACAACACCAAACAACAACGGTTCATAAAACACTGTTGTCTATGAGCGTACTCCGTCGCTCATAGACAACAGTTTTTAAAACGACAACACTTTTCAGGGATATAACAACAGGAATTACACGGAACCGTTGTCGTAGATGTGTTGTCTATGTGCGTTTTTGTAGTAGTGTGACCCTAAATTTATGATGTAAATTA
This sequence comes from Thymus mandschuricus, assembly GCA_029379335.1. Lineage (NCBI taxonomy): Eukaryota > Viridiplantae > Streptophyta > Magnoliopsida > Lamiales > Lamiaceae > Thymus > Thymus mandschuricus. The sequence continues at coordinate 10,942,514 of CM057078.1, forward strand.
TTGTTTGCTGATAGACAATAATGAAATATTTTGCAGCTTTTCTACAGGCAATCTCATGGATGGCTATTGCAATATTTTCAGCCTCGGGCATCTCCTTCACATCGATTACATTCTATCTCCTTCTTGGGAATTTAGGCGCTTCTATAGTTGAGGTTGCAAACGATGTCATGGTGGCAGAGACTGCAAAACAGCCCACTTCATCCAAAAAAAGGCCATATTTGTCCTTGGATTTGTTCGTTAGCCTATCCGTCCACATGCTGAAAGTGCACTCGAAACTTTTCTTTCTACACTTGGGGACACACCAAGCAAGGTTGGAAAGAACCCATATTGTCCATCAATCACTGTAAGGATAAGCTTTAATTTTTATCTAACATGGTTTATTTGTTGTATAAGTATTTTATATATATATATATATATATATATATATATATATATATATATATATATATATATATATATATATATATATATATTTTCTATAATTTTTAGAATGCTTATATTATTCATGAGTTTGTGTTAAATTTTCTATGTTTGTAGTTTAAAAATAAAAAGTATTCGGTTCATGACATTGATGAGGTTCGACATGAGTGGGCTACATTTGTACAAGAATATATTGAAGAGTAAAAGGTATGTAATAGTTATTTAAAAATTAATGTTATGTAGTGTTAGAAATTATTTTAATCTTCTTCGTTACATATGTCACACAAGGTCGTTGTTTCGAAAATTTTGGTTGGAGAATCATTTCATGAAGTTGGAGATTTTTGTTGGTAACTAGCAATAGCATGTATGATTTTTTTTATATGCACACTATTCACTTTAGCTACAGCATAATACTTATATTTACCTTTATGTATTAGAATATGATAGTATTGTAAATGATATTGGTTTTAAGATTTGTTTTGTTTTATAGCATTTGTTAGCCACAATATATATTGTACGTTATTACTAACGAAACAGGTCGAAAAATAAATATAAAAATGCATATTATTAAAAAAATGAATATAAATTCGATTAATACAAATAGACAACGGTTTTAACATATGTTGTTAATACTGTTGTTGTTCATATATACAACAAGGGGTTTAAACCGTTGTCTATCAGAAAAAAGCGTTGTTTAAATTAAACACAATGGTGAATAACCGTTGTCTATCAGTAAAAAGCGTTGTTGTTAAGATATACAACAACGGTCAGTAACCGTTGTCTATGAGCGTAAACCGTTGTTGTTAAGATATACAACAACGGTTAATAACCGTTGTCTATGAGCGAAAACCGTTGTTGTAAGGGTCTACAACAACGGTAAATAACCATTGTCTATGAGCGAGAACTTATAACAACACTGGATACAACCACAGTCGTGTATCTAGTTTAACAACGGGTAATAACCGTTGTTAAAGGCGTTTTTTGTTGTAGTGTTTCGAGAATCCCTATCTGATTGGAAATCAGAATCAGTGTATCCCAGAGGATGTAGACTGTCAGACTGAAAGACCAACATATAATCCCTAGTCTTCTCAGGTACTTGATTATATTCTTTACAGTTCCTGGGTTAGACTGATATCTGGCAACCATGCCCACTGCATAACAGATATCCGGTCTAGTGCAAAGCATAGCATACATGAGGCTTCCAACTGCTGAAGCATATGGAACTCCCTTCATGTCATGTATCTCACCCTGTGTCTTCGGACACATTTCTTTTGATAGATGGATTCCACTCTGGAGAGGCAGAGACCCCCTCTTGGAATTTTCCATGCTGAATCGCTTTACAACCGTATCTATATAGGTTGCTTGGGAGAGACATAGCATTCTCTTCTTACGATCTCTAAAGATCTTGATCCCAAGAATGTGTCCTGCTTCTCCCAAATCCTTCATCTTGAATTGCTTGGACAGCCACATCCGTACGTCCGATAACATATCTACGTTGTTGCCAATCAATAGAATGTCATCTACATAGAGTACTAGAAACACCAAGTCGTTTCCTTGACACTTCTTGTAAACGCAACTCTCATATACACACTGCGTAAATCCATATGACTGGATTACCTCGTCAAACCGTGTGTTCCAAGACCTAGATGCTTGCTTAAGTCCATAGATGGATCGCTTAAGCCTGCACGCAAGATGCTCACTTCCTTCAGCAATATAACCCTCTGGTTGGCGCATGTAAATGGGCTTATCAAGACTACCATTAAGAAAAGCAGTCTTGACATCCATCTGCCAAATCTCCAGATCCATATGGGCCGCAATGGCCAAGAGAATCCGGATCGACTTAAGCATGACGACAGGCGAGAAGGTTTCATCATAATCGATACCCTCTTTCTGAGTGAAACCTTTCGCCACAAGTCTAGCCTTGAAAGTTTCAATATTTCCGTCAGGTCCTCTCTTACGTTTGTAGACCCACTTACACCCGATGGGTTTAACCCCTTCAGGAAGTTCTACAACGTCATACACATCGTTCTCATGCATAGATTCGATTTACGAATCCATTGCAACTTGCCAAAGCTGTGCATCTTTGTCCTGGATTGCCTCCTTATATGTCCAGGGATCAGAGTCATCTTCACCAGGTAAGTTGTCCGAAGACTCTCCCAAACACAACCATCTTTCAGGTTGGATGATGACCCTCCCACTGCGACGAGGCATATTCTGAGGTTGTGTACTAGTGTCAACACGTGGTGCAGTTGATGGTACCACATCTAGTACGGGTGGTTCAGGCGGGTTTGTATCCCTCATCTCTTCTAGGATGACCTCACTCATGGGTTTTGTGATTGTTCATATAATCTTCTTCCAAGAAATGAGCATTGGTGCTGACAATGATCTTTTGGTCCCTTGGACTATAGAACAATCCACCTCTTGTACCCTTGGGGTACCCTATGAACAACTGTAATTCAGTTCTCGACTCCAACTTATCAGCATCCTTGCGCAACACATGTGCAGGACAACCCCAGATCCGAATGTGTTCAAGGTTGGCCTTTCGGCCTGACCACAACTCCAAGGGTGTTTTGGGTACTGATTTGGAGGGAACTAAGTTTAGAATATATGCCGCTGTTTCTAAGGCATAGCCCCAAAACGAAGTAGGTAGCTCAGAATAGCTCATCATCGACCGAATCATGTTCAACAGTATTCGGTTCCTGCGTTCTGCCACACCATTCTGCTGTGGTGTTCCTGGCGCAGTAAGCTGGGACGTGATCCCGGCTTGCGACATGTATTCCAAGAATTCAGCGCTAAGGTACTCTCCACCTCGATCAGATCGAATGGACTTAATGGATTTATTATGCTGATTTTCAACTTCTGCCTTAAAAACTTTGAATTTATCAAAGGATTCAGACTTCCGTTTCATCAGATAAATGTATCCAAATCGTGAGTAATCATCAATGAAAGTGATGAAATACTCAAAACCACCTCTAGCCTGAATAGTCATTGAACCACACACGTCTGTATGAATCAAGTCCAACACATTCTCTGATCTGTTGCCCTTGGATTTGAAAATCCTTTTCGTCATCTTACCTTCTAAGCAAGATTCGCAAGTTGGTATCGGTCCAATTTGGAGTTTATCCAAGGGACCGTCTTTCACCAACCTTTGAATTCGCTTGAGGTTAATGTGACCTAGCCTCAGATGCCAGAGAAGTGTTTGATTCACATCTGAAGAAACCTTGCGTTTCTTCGAACTCGATGATGTGCTATAAATAGCAGGTGCAGTACAGTTAATGGTATAGAGATTGTTAGACATAATACCCGAACAAATGACATCATTGTTACAAAAAATAGTAACGTCATTCAAACCGAAAGTAACCGAATATCCATCCAAATACAATTTGGAAACCGAAATAAGGTTCCTTTTAAAACCAGGTACTAACAAAACGTCTCTCAAAACCAATGTTTTATTCAAAAAACGGTAAACTGACAACTCCCACTGCAGAAACCGCCACGTGCGTAGCATTCCCCATGGTGACGGTAATCTCTCTAGCATTAAGTCTTCGGGTTTGTGAAAACCCCTGCAAGTCAAAACACACGTGATCAGTGGCTCCCGTATCTACAACCCAAGTATGTGTAGAACGAGCCGCTAAACAAGCTTCGACTACTAATGCACAAGATTTACCTTTAGGATTGCCTCTTAACTGAGGACAAACCGCCTTGTAATGTCCCTTCTCTCCACAACTGTAACACTTTCCCTTAGGCTTCTTTATCCCACCCTGAGGTCCTCCCACTCTATGATTTGCTCCCTTCTGAGCTTGGCCACCCTGTTCCTCTTCTTTCTAATTCTACCTTTCGTTTTAGAAGGTTCAGAAACAGTGGTCACATGTACCTGAGGTTCAACCCGAAGAACTTCCTCAGCTTGCACAAGCTCATTGAGTAACTCGGATAACGTGTACAACTTTTGTTTCATGTTGTAGTTCATCCGAAACTGATCAAAGGATCTAGGAAGGGACTCTATAATAATATCGACCTGGGTTTCCCCATCGATCTCAGCACCAAGGACCTCAAGTTCATTGAGACGACCAATCATCTTTAGAACATGTTCCTTAACAGAATCACCATCGACCATGCGCATAGTCATAATGGCTCTCATAGCCTTCTGACGCGCTTGGCGACCATGGTGCCCGAACATTTTCGTAAGGCTATAGATCATATCAGCTGCAGATCGGACATGTTGATGTTGATGCTGCAAAATGCTTGACATTGAAGCCAGTATATAGCATTTTGCCATCTCATCAGCCCTTTTCCAGCTGGTATAAGCCTCACGCTGTTCTGGCGTGGATTCATCAGTGGGTTCAGGGGGACAAGCCTGAATGAGGACATATTTGTGTCCGTCAGCAGTAAGAACAATATCCAAGTTTCTTTTCCAATCAATATAATTGGAACCCTCGAGTTTGTTTTCTTTGAGAATCGTAGCAAGCGGATTAAGAGACACAGTGAAGCTGAAATAAATAAATAAACAAACATCACATCAACAGTCATATAAGATTTGAAGCAAATTATATTGATAAGCCTTGAAACAATATAAAAGCATCCCCCAACACCTCAAGTTTTTATATATAAGCCACTATAGGTGGGCAATATACATAATCCCTTAAGTAGATCTTAACATCTTTAACTTATTATCCAATCAACCTTAGCCTTCTAATTGATAAGTTAATAGTTGGTCCTCCTAGCCATGCGAAATTAATTAATCACCTTTCCTATAGGGAAATAATCAATTAATTTGCATCTAAGTGAATACCATAATTTAATATACCAAAAAATGATTTATATGAAGAGTAACTCTACCAGAAGGAGCAGTTACCTAAATAAAACATTTTACCAATATTATCAACTTTGATTTAACCAACGAATTCCATAACCAGTGTCTCCTATAGGGAGGAAGACTCATTGTCAACGCGAACACTGATTATTTCATCTTAAATCAAGTTATCCTTTTATGAAGTTTAAACCAATGAAATCTATAACCAGCATCTACTATAGGGAGGAAGACTCATTGTCAACGCGAATGCTAATTATTTCATTTTTAAACCAATTATGGAGGCTAGATTATCATAATCTTTCGAATTAAATCGAATAATGATAATATTTTCACACTTAGTAATTTTTAATCAAGGTTTTTACCATTTTCAAGCATAGCACATAGACAATTATCGCGAATAATTTAAACATGCTATCCACCACATCGAATAAAAAAAACACCATGAACAATAAAATAAATTATCCAATCATCATGGTCTTCATTTTTCTTCGAACAACCTTGAAAAATCTGGAATCTTCAAGTAACAGACTGATCTTCACGTCAAGTAACAGACTGATCTTCACGTGAAAAACGGGCCTACGAGTCGGCCCGTAGGGTTTCGGCCCGTTAGGGTTTGGAGGAACCCTAACCGCAAACCCTAGCCGCCCGAGCCGACGCTGCCGTCGCCCTTCCTCTGCTGCCGCCGTGCTGCTACCGCCTGGAGTTGGAGGGGACCTCACCGGAGGTCTCCCACTGGACGCCACCACCGCCGGTCGCCGGAAAAACGAAGGGCAGCAGCAAAATCGCTGCTGCCGCCACTGCACAGTCGCTGAGCGACTGCCGCGGACAGCAGCAGCTGCCGCCGCCTTTCCCCCGCCTTCCACATCGTCGTCTGTCGCCCGGGACTCGCCGGTGTTCAGGGAGAACACCAGCCAGCAGCCTCGCCGTCCAGCAGTTTACCGCGAGTCGCTAGGGTTCCGAAAAACCCTAGCTCGCGCTGCCGCCGGGCAGCAGCGTTTCCGCCGCCGCCGTCGCGCTAGGCTGCCGCTGCTCCCTCCTCCGACCTGCTCCCGTCGTCGAGGGGGTCGAGCGGTGGCTCCCTCCGGCAAAACCGAGCCGCAACCGCTGCATAGGGTGTAACCCTAGCGCGCTTCGCTCGTCCCCGTCGAGCCGCCGCCACTGCCACCTCGATATCCGACGAAATCTTCGTCTCTTCTCCTCCGGAATTGATCGGTTACAATGATAGGAAATATTTACATCGAAAAACGAAAAATAAAACCTAATCTAACACGATCAACCCTCGTGTTTTACAAACGCGGCCACAAACAGACTGATTTTAATACACAATTAAAACCGAAAAAACATTCATATTAACCATGACAATTGGATCTCTGCAAAACTCAAAATTCGCATCCAATACTAATAATATGAAACATATATTTTGATTACTCAATTAACAGAGCCAAGTTGGCTCAGATACCAATTGTTAGATCCGTGAAGATCACTCGGATGTTAATCAATTAAACAAACACATATCATGCAATATCCTAGATCATAAAGCGGAAACAGATCTAGATTGCATACCTTTGCCGGGACAGATCCAGCCGGAATAATGAGATTTCGGTGAAGAATTCCTCGCACTAGATCTCTGCACACGAGATCTAGCTCTTCTCGTAAACCTCGAGATCTTATAGTGTATTCACGAGCACAAAGAAGAATTCCGGATGGACGGAAATCTTTCTTCTTTTCCTCACAGTAAAACCCTAGCCGTCACTAGGAATCTCGTATGTGAACCGTTTTTCACTTATGACGGAATCCCTAATCTCCATCTATATATATAGAGGCAGATTAGGGTTAGGGTTTCTCTTACTGGGCCAGACCTGCTTCTGTTGGGCTACACTAGGGATCTTAAGGAGGATATGGACTGGGCCTCCCAATATAATTAATAATCCAAGTATTCTCTGGGCCCGAATACTTTACTTAATTATATTAATATTATTTCACTCCACTAAAGAAATAATATTGCACTGCCGTCCATGTCCCATATTATAACATACCGGGCTCCTTTTTGGATTATATTATTTCCCGTGTTAAAGATATCGCATGTCCATTAATTAATTAAGCTATTGATAGCTCTATTAATTAATATCTCAATCCGAGAGTAGTACCCGCTCGACCTTATTATTATATCGGAACTTAATCCACCTGCAGGGTTTAATGTAATAATCTTTAGAGCGCCTCAAGGGGACATCATCAACTCGGACTCCGCCGAGACACGATTTCTAGCTATAATATTAATTATCATATTTATAATATTATTACCCAAGATATCGAGATGCTTTGAGTTGCAATAACTCTCACTCATTGATAAATCAAAGTAATAATTATCATAAATATATAATTCAATATTATGCAACTAGAATTAAGAAATAATAATCGTCTGAGATCTTGGATCCTTTATTAAATCAGTATAAAAGGATTTATCTCACCGCGATCCTGTTCAATGCAACTGGATGCATTAGTATAAGCTACTTAGCCAAGATCAGCTAATATCCAGCATTATACTACAACCTTAACAAGTAATTTGTCCATGATTACTTAGGTTGCGAACACCATTTAAGTATATAAGAAAGTGATAATATGATCTTCCGTGTGACTACCCACACCATATTATCTATAATATATACTACAGGACGTTTATTTGCATAACCATAACACGAATAAATATGCAAAACATATGACTTTATTTATTTCATAAAACAGGAAGAAGTACCATACAACTCAGCATAAAAATTATGCTTTTCAGTATATAATCCTAACACCTTCACTATTTATAGGCGGAGGTTTGGCCGAGATCCGTTGCTTGGTAGGTGGCCTTGTCCCTCCTCCTCTCGACAGTACTTGCGCAGGCTGGCACCTTTTCAGACGCCCAGATTTGGCATTTTGCCAAATATGGCTAACTTACAAACCTAATAGTAACTGGAGCGAGCCAGTATTGTCGCGGCACCCTTGTCGGCCTGGCAGTCAACTCCGCTGCTCCTCTCCTCATTCGACACGTGGAGATCTCGCAATTAATGCGACGATCTCCAGTTGACTGGAGTTCAAAATAGAAGCGGGAATCAAGCTGTCGCTTTCGGTCAGGTAGGGGCTCGCTTCGCTTTAGAAATGTAGCGTCAGCTTGAAGTGAGTCGCCTCAAAGTCATACTGTAGCGAGTACTTTGGAAAATACCCGAGTATCTGCTTTAGTATTTGTTGACCCGTGTTGACTCGCTTCGGCTTGGTACTGTAGCGCTCGCTTCGCCTCGCTTCGGCAGACTCGCTTTGATTCTACTGTTGCGCTCGCTTCGCTACGCTATTCTTCGGCATGCTTCACTTCGGCTGGGTAGACTCGCTTCGATTGGAAGACATACTCAAGCGAGTGGCCTTCACTTGAATTTTTTGCAGTCTAAAAACCTAAGTGACTAAAACAAAACAAAGTCATCCTAACAGTATAGGCTTAGAAAATTTTCTAACCTATTTTCTACATCAAATTGGGTCGCTTGGGAATATGATCCTTGGGGTTTTGGGATCAAATCAAAACAAGTATTTCACTTACTTCAAGGTGTCCCATATGAGTTCCCCCTTTACATATTGTCCTTAACCCGGAGTGGTTCGCTTCAAAGGGACTTTCGGAGCTGGGGTGGCATATCTTTCCTTTGAGCTTGGACAGAGGGAGTAACCGCTTGACTGGCGGAAGCGGCTTCAACAGTAGTCGAAGCGGGTGGTGCTGCTGAAGCGGGCGAACCTGAAGCGCCAGCTTGGGAAGTTCCAGTCAATGCCTTTGTTGGAAGATCAAATTCCTTTTCTAGAGCACGGGCCAAGGCTTCATCCGCCGCGATCTGCAGCTCCCTTTGTTCCTTCGTCAATGGAGCAACGATGGCAGGATGGGAAGCCATAGAGGAAGCTAGCAGCTTCCCAGATGATAGCTTGCGGGGCTCTTCTTCAAGGACCTTGTCCTTTCCCTTCTTCCTGGCTAGCTCGGCCCGAGCTTCATCATCCTCCTGAGCTCCACTCACTTCTCCTGCTCCTCTTCCCCCTGGGATCAAGCTACCAGCATCGATCCTCTCCACAACTCCAACATTATCTCCTTCTCCATCCCTTCTAGCTTCATCGGTTGATTTCTCCATGATTTCCCCCTTTTTGGCATCATCAAGACTACCGGGGGTGGTTGTGAACACCTTTCCACTGATGGATTGGCGTAGTTCCTCGAATTTATTGAAAACGACGTGAAGCATCTTCTCAGCTCGCGTCGCGAAGACGTGCTCTTCAGACAGTACTATCTCTGCCGTTTTCACTGATATTTCCTCAAGCAGATACTTGCACTGCTTCTCCCTCTCAATAACAGAAGCCATCAATCTCTCAAGCGGCTCCACCGCTTTGAAGCGAGTGTCCAGCTCCGCTTCAATGTCTGCACGGATTTGCTTGTGCTCCTCCTGCAAAGTGAGATTGAGAAAATTTTGGGATGCTTCAAGTTCTGCCATTGCAGAGGCAATAACCCTCTCTTGGCTGTTGAGCGTCACACGAACTTGAGTAGCTTCGGCAATCCTGACCGCAAACTCACTTGCCTTCTTCTGTGCTTGGTCAATTTGGATAGCCAATTCCGCTTGCTTCAGGTCTGTAGCTCTAGCATTCATCCTTCTGCTCTCAAGCTCTCCCTTCTCTTCTTCACGCTCAGACTTGAGGATTTGCATTTCCTTCTGCAGCGTGTCAAGATCTTTCTTTGTCCTAGTCAACTCTCTCCCGAGCTTGACCAGTTCATTATCCTTCTTCTCCACTTCCTTCCTCTCCTTCTCAAGCTTCCTTCTTAATTCCTTCTTCTCTCCCTCCAATGCCACTAGCTTGGCATTCACTTCCTTTAATCTGTTCCTCTCAGCCTCAAGCGACTGCTTGAGCTCTGTGATTGATTTCTCCTGGTCTCCCACCAGCTTCACTTTCTCCTTCAATGCCTTCTCCTTCTCCTCCAGAAGCTTCCCTTTCTCTTCCACCTTCCTTTCCAGCTCTGCCTTAGTCTTGTCAAAATCTGCACGCAGATTATTGACTTCCACAGCCTTCCTGTCCAATTCCTCCGACTTCTTGGTAATCTCACTCTGGAGATTAGCAATCTCATCCTCCTTTGCCTGCAACTCCACCTTGTGCTCCTGCACCAACTTCTGCTCGTGCACAGTTGGCACTCGCTCTGGGATAACAGCGCCTGGATAAGTTCTCTTTACTTTAGCGTCCAGCTTCTCCCAGTAATTGATGTTGTTGATGAAGACGTGGAATCCATCCACGCCAATGAAGTCGAGCAGCTTCGCCTCCCTCTTTTCGAGCACTTCCTCAGAAAAGGCCTTTCGGAGGTTGAATATTTTGTAATACTCAGTTCCTCGATAGGCAATGTAGGTGATGAAATCGACAGCGTTGGTGAAGAAGTCGTCGGTCATCTCCACAGAGGGGTAGCGGTTGGAGACAGATTCAGCAGCTTGTTCTCTGTCCCTCACATAACGGGTCAGAGCCATTTCCTCTGCAGATGGAGGGGGTTTGATTGGAGGTGGAACGATGGCAAGGTCAGTATCGATAGTTTGGGCGGTATTGGCTGAAGTTGCCTATTCAGATGGGGAGTTAGGTGTAGAGGCTTGGGTGGTTTCTGTGTGGGTGGCTTATGTGGCTTGGGTCTGTTGGGGTGATTGGAAAATGGAAAATGTAGCAGCAGGATCTGTGCTGAGCAGAGGCATTTCGGGTAGTTTAAAAGAAGATGAGGATTCTTCTTCATGGGGAGAGAGGGGAGATTTCTGGGTTTGGGGTTGATCAGTTGTGGAGGCTTGGGGTTCTGGTGGCGGTTGGGTTTGAAGTGGGGGAGGTTGGCTTTTGGCGGGTGAAGGTTGTGGTTGGGTCACTTCAGCTTCCTCGAGCGGCTGCTTCTCAGCCTCGCTCGCTTCAAATAGAGCGGCAATGTCTTTCACTTTCTTGGGTCGCTTCGACCCTGCTCGCTTCACGCCTCCTCGCTTCGCTGGTGAAGCGGGTCGCTTGAGTTTCTTTTCCTCACTTCACCTTTCGGCGACTGGTGCAGCTACAGGCACTTCAACATCATGAAGTCCCAGATCAATTGGAATTTTCTCCGACTTCCAGATGTCGAAGAAAACTGTGTTTTTCTTGTAGTCAGAAGTATCTTTCCACTGCTTGTTAGGGAATAACTTCTCCAGTGCGAAAGATATCCTGGAGAAGAACTTGAGCTTCCCTTTGCGAAGGATCTTGTCGTTGCTACCCTTCACCAATTTGAAGTCCTTGGCAACTTCATGGATCTGGTTGAAGAACCAGCCATGCCAGTTGAACTTCGTGCCTGTCAAGCTATCGACGATAACGGTGGTGGCAAAAAGTTTGACTTCGGAGAGTTGGCCTAAGTTCCCGACGTAGCACGCGATGCTCTTGGAGAAGAGCTCGCATATGTGGTTGAATGGGGGTTTAAGATCTGATTTGATGCTGGCTAGCTTAATATCTTCCTCCGCACCTTCAACAGCAAACCGAGCATATTCAACTCCGGCAGACAACTCCAGTTCCAGCAGAGAGTTTGATCCTACCTCCGGTAGGTTGAAAGCTCCGGCGATAGCACTCAAGAATACTTCCACTGGTTCTCCGTTCTCCGGGTCGGTGAACGTTGATGAGGTTTCTCCTTCCCTGAGATTCAGTAGTATTTCGGCTACTGCTTTGCCCAAGATCTTCGTCGGCACAGCAGCAACAAATTCCCACAAGCCGGCCGTGGTCATGGCCTTGCGGAAGAATCCTTGTTCATCGACGACTTTCGGGTCGAGATGGGGCTCGACGTTAATACGGTTGTCGATTTCGGTCAAAAATTGCTCCATCGTCTGACTTTTCTGCTTCTTTCCCATGGTAGATTTAGTGAGTTATGGACTGAGATTTAAAGAAAAGGGGATGAGGGTTTGAGACTCGTGAGTTTGCAGAGATGCAGAAATCTTGCACGAGAATGGCAAATATGGAGAGTTATGAAAGTGTTTGCAGTCGGCTTCTCCGTCCTTATATAGAGTTAGGGTTTTGCTGACGTGGCAGGGGCATGCTGGTAATTTCTTCGGGGGCCCTTGTTTTTATACGGCGGAAAGCGGCGATTGATCTGATGTGTCCGGCGTCATCACGGTAAAAGTGAGCCGTCAAGTTGACTTGGCGCTCCACGTGGCCGTCTGTGAGTCGTCTCCTCAATTGGCGTTGATCTGGCGGCTGGGGTTCGAGAACTGTTCAGATTCGATGGCCAGATCTTCTCCGACTTTCCCGCTTCAAATTCAAATTGAAGTGCACGCGCTCGGATTTTCGTCTTTGTACGTGCACCTGCATTTAATGCAAAAGTAAAATTTGCACTCGAGTGCAGACAGCTCATACTTGCTTCGTACCCGCTCGCTTCGAGTTTAGCCGCTTTGGCTTTTACTCGCTTGCGAAGTACTCGCTTGGAGTGACTGTTCTGCACTCGCTTGCGATGGCTAGCTTGGAGTGACGTAGCACTCGCTTGGCCATCTGAAGCGACTGGACTAAGAAATGAAATTTCTTTGACATTATTTAAAATGTTTCTGACTTACATACTTCGAGGATAAACAAGAATGTTTTCCTCTTTGTATTTGTGTCAGATTCATTTATATTTTCCACGTAGTAAGTGAAGGTTTCTAGCACGCTTCACATTACTTAGTGTACATTGAATTGAAACACTTACCAGTCAATCTCACTTCGTAGGAGATTGATACCACTTTGTAGTATTGGACACCACTTGTTGAACTTTACTTCAGGCTTGGTCTTCATGGCTTTCATCTCTTCCATCTTCCTCTACAAACTAGAGACTCCTCCATCGAAAGAATGAGGTGGAGAATGAATAATGTACACAAGCTTATTACAACCCAGAGGGGAGCTTCATGTAAGTGTACTTATTCACGATGAATGGGAGATGAGTACAAGTCCTTATCTCAGAGCGGAATAGGACAGGATGACAATGAGAATGCTCTGACAAGACAATCTCGTATTTTACGCAAAGACATGTCACCAGTCATGCAACCTTTTCAAGTAAAAGGTAACTCTTCAAGCTTCCTCCTACGAACTACAGAATGAATTTGCAATCGACTCGCTTGACCCAACTAAGGTTAATTGAAGCGATGCAGAATTCAAAGTGGGGGAGGAATGGATAGACATTCGGTAGCTCAACTCAATGAAGAGTGAGTAAGGAATGAACATTTATCCACGATGAAGGAGATGAGAGGACTTGCTCTTCTTGGCGGAAAGATGGGAAGCAGACGCAAGGTCTAGGTGCCAGCCCTGCCTAAGCTTTCACCATTTTAACGTGGGAAGGCCCGATACAAGACCCCACAACCGTTACTAGAAACGGCACTTGCGAGTGTTTATACCCACTCGCTAGGACTCCTAGGCTAGGTAGCAGCTTTCCTTGCTCGCTTTGGAAGTAGCCTGCTCCGAGAGCAAACAATAGTTCCTCCCTTAACCAGTGGCTTAACAATTCCTGTAAGCGGGTAGGGAACGTCTTCCAACACTCCACCTTTCTCCACCTTATTTCTCCTTCTTCAAGCGAGTAGATTCATGAAGTGACTCGCTTGAGTTGGTGAAGATCCGAAGCGAGTGACGCTTAAGGACAAGCGCCCACTCCTTCGTGCATCCTGGATCTAACACTCTTCACCAGGGTCTAGCAACCATAATTCCATGCATAGCTGATTGAAACGAGACTCAGCTAGAGGCTTGGTGAGGATATCAGCTCGCTGGAGATCAGTATGGATTTTCTCGAGCTTGATATCTTTCTTCTCGACATGATCATGAATAAAGTGATGTCGAATTTCCACGTGCTTGCATCTGGTGTGAAGCACTGGATTCTGCGAGATGCATATGGCGCTGTTGTTGCCGCAGAAGATTGGGATCTCATTAGCATCAACTTTGTAGTCCTTCAACTGCTGACGAAGCCACATAATTTGAGAACAGCAGCTTCCAGCGGCCATATATTCGGCTTCAGTCGTTGAGGTAGCTACACTGGTTTGCTTCTTCGATAACGATGAGATCAGCTTGCTTCCCAAGAATTGACAAGTGCCTGACGTTGATTTCCTATCAACACGGCATCCTCCATAGTCAACATCTGAATATCCAGTGAGCTCCAGATTATCTTCAGCTGGATACCACAGCCCCATGTTGACAGTGCCTTTGGAAGCGAGCACATACTCCAACTGCAAAAGCTATATCTGGCCTGCTTGCAGTGAGATATAGAAGGGATCCGATCAAAGCTCGATAGTCTGTTGCATCCACATACTTCCCATCTAGGTCTGGCTCCATCTTCCAGTTGTTGTTCATAGGGATCTTCACAGCTTTAGCATGCTGAACACCGAACTTGGCAAGCATATCTCGAGTATACTTGGCTTGATTGATGAAGATTCCATCATCCTGCTGCTTCACTTGAAGACCTAGGAAGCAACTCATCAAACCAATCATGAACATCTCATATTTGGTCTTCATTAGTTCTCCAAACTTCTCGCTAAGCGACTGGTTTGGTGACCCAAATATGATGTCGTCTACATAGATCTGGACCCATAGCATGTCTTCTCCATGATTGATGGTGAAGAGAGTCCGATCTATCTTCCCTTTGTGGAATCCATTATCCACTAGGAATTGAGATAGGGTATCATACTGTGACGCCCGGGGCAGAAGTACGGAGTGATCGCCGGTGCGCAGAAGCACGGACAAAGAGCGGCTCCTATAAGGGCTTCTAAGCGAAGGGGCACATGGATGAACCGAGACATGCCGGAATGAGAGGGATTCCGAGGGTATGCAGGAATGGGACTGCATATCCGAGGAGAGCTAAAGGATTTGATTGGTGCTACTCATACCACAAGATGCATCTTCTTTTTCGGAAGCCTGCTCATAAGAACTCCAATGTTAAGCGTGCTTAACTTGGGGCAATTGTGGGATGGGTGACCCCCTGGGAAGTTTCTCAGGGAGTGTGCGAGTGAGGACAAAGCACACTGAAAAAGATTCTGTTGGTCTGTGGGGTCAGCCGTCAGTCCGGAAGCCGGGTCGTTACAGATACCATGCCCTAGGCGCCTGCTTCAAACCATATAGGACCTTTTTAATCGATACACCTTATCTCCTTGCTCGAAACCGGGTGGCTGCTCCACATACACTTCTTCCTTCAGTTCGCCATTGAGAAACGCACTATTGACATCCATCTGATAGACTTTGAACTTCTTAGCCGCTGCATAGGCAAGAAATAATCTGATCGCTTCAAGCCGTGCCACTGGAGCGAAGGTCTCATCGAAGTCGATTCCTTCCTCTTGGCAGTAGCCCTTAGCGACGAGTCGCGCCTTGTTTCTCACAACGTTGTGGTCCTCGTCCGTCTTGTTCTTGAACACCCACTTGGTGCCAATAACATGCTGGAATTTGGGACGATCCACGAGGTACCATACGTCGTTTCTGGTGAACTGATTCAGCTCTTCTTGCATGGCGATCACCCAATTAGAATCAGCTAGGGCTTCCTCCACGCTTGATGGCTCAATGTTTGAGAGAAAGCAACTGAACATGGCACTTTCTCCAAACACTTGACTTCTGGTCACTACGCCCTTGGATGGATCTCCAATGATTTGACTTGGTGAGTGATTCTTGAGCCACACTCACTTGGATCCACCAGCTTCATCTTCATCTTCATGGGGGTCGCTTGCTTCTCCATCTGAAGCGACTGGATTGGGTGCTTGGCCAGCATTCGCTTCAGGAGTCTTAGGGGCAGCTTCAACCTTTCCTTGGACAATCTGCTCGCTTGAGTCCCTGATTTCCTCATCATCTTCAAGCATGTCCCAAGTTAATGAGTTGATGGGTTCCTCGCTTATCTTTCCTTTCTTTGATTGAACCTGTTCCTGTGGAAGACTCAAAGAAGATTCATCAAATAAGACATGGGGTGATTCCTCCACAATTAGGGTTTTACAATTGAACACCCTGTAAGCTTTGCTTGATGTAGAATATCCTAAGAATATTCCTTCATCAGCTTTGCTTTCAAAAGCTTTCAATTGTGACTTCCCATTATCATGGATGAAGACCCTACAACCAAAGATATGGAAATAAGACATGTTAGGAATTCTCCCTGTCCATATTTCATATGGGTTTTGTCGTGCCGTTTATTGAGAAGCGTCCGATTCTGTGTGTAGCATGCTGTATTGGCAGCTTCAGCCCAATACTTCATTGGTAGCTTTGAATCAGCAATCATAGTGTGGACAACTTCCTTGATGATTCGATTCCTTCTTTCAGCAACTCCATTCTGCTGAGGTGTGCGTGCTGAGGATGTCTGGTGTGCTATACCATGCTCCGTGCAGTATGCTTCAATAGTTGAGTTTAGAAACTCAGTGCCTTTGTCGGAGCGGATGGTGGCAATCGCTTGATTTTTCTCCACAGCAAGTCGCTTGAGCAGTTGTGGAAGCTTGGCCAGTGTCTCCTTCTTGCTGAAGAGAAATACGACCCAAGTGTAGCGAGAGAAGTCGTCGACTACAACTAGAGTGTATTTTCATCCATTTACACTAACTGGAGTGACTGGACCAAACAGATCCATATGAAGCAGCTCGAGCACTCGCTTGGATGAAGCTTCTTCAAGACTGGCGAAGTGCTTCTTCGTCTGCTTCCCTCATTGGCATGGTGAGCATGGATGGTCTTTGACAAAGACTTCATTTGGTATGCCTTGCACCAAGCCTTTTCGAGCTATGCGGTTGATTGTCTTGAAGTTGAGATGGTTCAAGCGTCGGTGCCATAGCCATCCCAAATCCGTAGCACTCCTTGCGACTAAACACGTATCCTCCTTGCAGCTTTCCCAGTGTGCGCTATGTAGACGTTCCTTTGTCTAATTCCAGTGAGCACAATCTGGGAAGTGAGCTTGTTTTTCACAATGCACTTGTTCGAGATAAATTCCACCTTGTATCCCTTATCACAGAATTGTGAAATGGATAACAAGTTGTGCTTTAGCCCTTCCACGTAGGAAACTTCTTCAATTTTGATCTTTCCGATCTTCAGTGCGCCGTATCCTTTAGTGCTTCCTCGAGAGTTGTCACCAAAGGTTACGCGTGGACCCTTCTTTTTAATATAATCTTGAAGTAGACTCATGCCAGTCATATGTCTTGAACATCTACTGTCAAAGTACCAGATTTGTTGACCTTCACTTGGCATGGGGTCCATGGCGCTCACCTACAATTAGACAAGTTTTGGTACCCAAATCAGTTTGGGTCCTTGCAGGTTAGTTCCTTTCGGTACCCACACTTGCTTCACTTTCTTTTGTGAGTGAGCTTGTGTCTTGGGCTTCTCGGCCTTCTTGGATTGTGACTTCTGCTTTGAGGCGGCTTCACAGGTGCAGCAGTGTGTGCAAGAGGGGTAGCGGCTCGCTTGAGACATACCTATGCTCTTACCCTTTTGCTTGTATCCTGAAGCGACTCGCTTCGGATTAGCTACAGGCTTAGAGACTGACTTAGGGTTTCCAGTCTTTTGAAGCGGCTCGCTTGGTTTCCTCGAAGCGGTCAAACTAGGGTTTTGACCCCGACTCGCTTGAGTAACCTTGGAAGTTTGAAGCGACCTCCTTGGTGCTTCGAATTCTTCCCCCTCAACATGAGTACGGTTGGACCATCTCCAATACGGCTCACGTGGCACATAGACATTACTCCTTTTCTTGAAAGGGAGATCCTTTGTCTCTCGTGTCTTGATCTGAGACTTAGAAGCTTCAACATGATTCCCTTTACCCTTGGATTGGTAAGTTTTAGCATTGTGAGTGCTAGGGACTGTTGAACCTTGCTTGCCCTTAGATTCTGCCCTTGAAGATATAGACATCTTCATTGGCTTCTTCTTAGGGTTCTCAGCCACTTGGCCTTTGTCTTTGTTATTGGTTACTTTGGAGGCAGTGGGCACATCCAAAGGAACTGATGGTGTAGTGTTTGAAGCACCAACAAAGACAGTAGGCTTGGAAGGTCCACCCTCATATCAAAGTCCTCCCTTCCTACCAAAGGGTAGAAGTGAACTCTCTAGTGTCTGCCTTGCATATGAGCGAGGCTTTGTTTAAATTGGCCACTAGATTGGATTGAGTTTCATACCTTCCTTCCAAGCTTTGATGTCTAGCGAAGAGATCCTCGAACTTACTAGTCATAGCCCTTAAGTTAAGTTTGACTTGGTCAAGCTCAGTGGCTAGCTTTCGGTTCTCCTTCTCGCTTTGAGACAAAGCTTGTTTCAACATGTTTTGGTCACTTGACAGTTTGAGGTGTTTGTCAAGCAACTCTCTCCATGTCGAGGAATTAGCTTCCTCTTGGTGAGTGTGTGCGAGTGTAATTGAACTAGATGAGGGATAGATAAATACCTCTCCAGTCTCTTCGTCGGTGAGCGCCATCAATCCCAGATCTTCTCCTTCACTGGAGTTGGGATCAGTGAATGCATCCGAGTCGCTTGAGACATCTTCTGTTGAAGCGACTGACTGCTCACTTGCTACAAGCGCTCGCCTTGGAGCATCTCTCTTGGCCTTTAGTTCCTCTCGCTCCTTTGCAATCAACTTTGGGCAGTCAGATTTGTAATGGCCCATCTTGTGGCAGTGGTAGCATTCCACTTCCATCATGTCCCTTGAGATCGGCTTGGTCGTCTCTTCTCTCTTTCCTTTGCCTTCACGAGCATCAATGCTCCTTCCCTTGTACTGCTTGTAGAATCTTTTGTACTTGCCCACACGTGAATTCATCTTGTTGAAGTTCTTGGATAAGAACACAACATGCTCTTCCAGTTCTTCTCTCGACATCTTGGCGAGTGTCTGGTCGCTTGGTCCTTCAGCAGCTTTGAAAGCGACCCCTTTCGATGTTGCAGGAGCTTCGTCTTCCTCATCAAGACTCATTCTGTTCAGATCAAACTCGTGAGCCTTGAGCTCAGAGAACAGAATCTCCGGCGTGAGCTTTGACAAGTCCTTGGTAGCTAGGTACAGCTCCTTCATGGTTTGCCACTTTCGGGTGAGAGCTCGAACGATCTTGAGGTTCACCTCCTTGTCTGTGAGTTCCTTCCCAAGTTAGTTGAGAGTAGCAATGATGTTGGTAACTCTCAGCTCAAAGGCGTCTATGGATTCTCCTGACTTCATTATGAGGCCTTCAAACTCCCGCATCTGTACGGCGAGCTTGTTCTCCTTGATTTTGTCTGTTCCTTGAGAAATGAGGACTAGGGTTTCCCACATTTCTTTCGCTGTTGCACATTTCCTGATCCTTGGTAGATAGGCATCAGACACAGTGCTCTGCATCGTGTGGCGTGCAATTTTATCAAGGTTGGCGATCTTGAAGTCGTTAGCATTGTAGTCGTCCTTTTCCTTTTCGACATACTCTTGTCTAACATGAGCTTCGCGGCCTTCGGCGGCTGGAACGTTAACGAAGATGGCTTTCTTGATCTCGATTGGTCCATCCTCTATTACTTCCCACATCCGGTCGTGGATGGAGCAGAGGAAGCTCTCGACTCGAAAGCTCCATGTCTCGTATCCTTCGATAGAGAACTGTGGAAGATTTGATGCACTATATGTAGACATAGCAAACTATCAGCAGTAATGCAGTATGCGTGGGTGAGGGTTTTATGCACTTAGGAAAACTGGATCCGGTTCAGTGAGACAACTGAAGTGTGTGGGGACTCACTTCGGATATGCAAAGCAGAGGCTCGAAAGAACCGCTGCTCTGATACCACTTGTTGGTCCCGGTTTGTAAGAGGAAAAACACGTAGGGGGGGGGGGGGGGGTGAATACGTGTTTTGAAGTTTTTCAACTTCTTTTCCTTTTACTCAGAGTGACAAGTAAAGAGCTCGCTTCAGCACTTTAAACCTAGCTCGAAGCTAGATCGACAGTTCTTAGCTGCACTACTTGACCTAAGTATACGCTTGATCAAGAGTGAGTCTTTACTCGTATATGCGGAATTTCAGTGAGCTAAATCTTTCCTAAGTATTTGAAATCTCAGATTATGTTTGTTTAAATGATTGTGCAATGAATAATCAAACAACAAGTAAATAGAGAGATTTAGGGTTAGAGATACGACACAGAGATTTATAGTGGTTCGGAGATGAAACTCCTACGTCCACTTGTTGCACTAGGCAACTCGTTCTCTTCACTCAAGAACTTGAAGATTACGGGCTCTTCAAAAGCCTGTGTCAAGATCGAGCTTCACTCGCTTGGATCTAACGAAGACGAGGTGATTACGGGTTCACCACACAAGACCTAGAACTGGACTGGAAGCTTCACTAGCTTTAGTTCGACGACAGGGAGATTACGGGTTCTCCTTACAACCTAGTTTCGATCGAGCTTCACTTAATGAAAGTGTAAGCTTGGATCTAGACTCTATGATTGACGCTTCTACTATCGATGAAGGTAGAGCCTTGGATCGAACACAACCTAACGACGAACACACAAAACCTAAAACTGTAGGGTTAGGGTTTTCTGTTTCGACAGAGACACACTATTGAAGAGTTCTTTACAATGAATGCAAAGAAGGCTAGAACTCTTCTTCTAAGCTTGGATATGGAATGGGCTTAGAATTCTAGGTGTGAAGGTTGCGAAGACGAGTTCCGAAGCGGCTGGAACTCGGAGAACACTTGGAAACAAAGACTCGAAGAATGCTCAAATGCTGGGAGTGTTTGTTTGCAGTAGGCGCTCAATGCTCAAGTAGTGTTCTACTTCTCTTCGTCTTCATCCTTCACTATTTATAGGCGGAGGTTTGGCCGAGATCCGTTGCTTGGTAGGTGGCCTTGTCCCTCCTCCTCTCGACAGTACTTGCGCAGGCTGGCACCTTTTCAGACGCCCAGATTTGGCATTTTGCCAAATATGGCTAACTTACACACCTAACAGTAACTGGAGCGAGCCAGTACTGTTGCGGCGCCCTTGTCGGCCAGGCAGTCAACTCCGCTGCTCCTCTCCTCATTCGACACGTGGAGATCTCACAATTAATGCGACGATCTCCAGTTGACTGGAGTTCAAAATAGAAGCGGGAATCAAGCTATCGCTTTCTGTCAGGTAGGGGCTCGCTTCGCTTTAGAAATGTAGCGTCCGCTTGAAGTGAGTCGCCTCAAAGTCATACTGTAGCGAGTACTTTGGAAAATAAAATTTTCCCGAGTATCTGCTTTAGTATTCATTGACCCGTGTTGACTCGCTTCGGCTTGGTACTGTAGCGCTCGCTTCGCCTCGCTTCGGCAGACTCGCTTTGAATCTATTGTTGTGCTCGCTTCGCTACGCTATTCTTCGGCACGCTTCACTTCGGCTGGGTAGACTCGCTTCGATTGGAAGACATACTCAAGCGAGTGGCCTTCACTTGAATTTTCTGCAGTCTAAAAACCTAAGTGACTAAAACAAAACAAAGCCATCCTAACAGTATAGTCTTAGAAAATTTTCTAACCTATTTTCTACATCAAATTGGGTAGCTTGGGAATAGGATACTTGGGGTTTTGGGATCAAATCAAAACAAGTATTTCACTTACTTCAAGGTGTCCCATATGAGTTCCCCCTTAACATATTGTCCTTAACAATTCCCAACATTTTAATACAATTAAGAAATTCAAATGGACCCACAATTATTCCACTTTAACACTTTAACACATTAATTTATTATTATACCATCAAAATGCAAAAAAACATGTGCCCATAAAACTATGTCAATATATGGAGGACGGAGGGAGTACTTCGATTTGTCCATCTGTTTGAGGATGACATGCAGTAGAAAACAAAAGTTTGGTACCTAACTTTCCTCATAAAACACGCCAAAAATGTCCAAAAAACTTGGAATCCCTATCGGATATAATGGTTCTAGGAACCCCATGCAAACGAACTACTTCACGAATGAACAAATTGGCAATTTTAACAGCATCATCAGTTTTTCTACAAGCAATGAAATGAGACATCTTGGGAAAACGATCAACTACCACAAAAATGGAGTGTTTCCCAGACTTAGATCTAGGCAAACCAAGTACGAAAACTATGGAAATATCAACCAAGGGACGACGGTGCCGACAAAGGCGTATATAACCCGAAAAGACTAGCCGTAGACTTGGCTTTCCTACAAGTAATACAACGAGAATAGACTCTTTCCACATCACGTTTCATGCGAGGCCAATAAAAATGCTCATGCAAAACACTCAATGTTTTAACACCATAATGATCCATCAAACCTTCTGCATGTGACTCTACAACCAACAACTCTCGCATGGAACAATCAGGCACACACAACTTCAATTCTTTGAACAAGAACCCATTAGACACATTGAATGAATCAATATCCCAAGACTTAGCCATACAAGATGTAAACATAGGACCAAAGAACGAAGCTGATTCATAAAATGTCTTAATATGTTCAAATCCTAAGAATTGGGCATGCACAACATACAATAAAGTATACCTGCGCGATAAAGCATCGACAACAACATTCTCTTCACCTTTCTTGTACTTTATCACGTAGGGGAACGACTTGATGAACTCTACCCACCTGTCATGTCGTCAATTCAGATTATGTTGTCCTTTCAGGTGCTTTAAGGACTCATGATCCGTGTGTATCACAAACTCCTTTTGCCTCAAGTAGTGTTGCCAAGACTCCAAAGACCTATTCAACGCGTACATCTCCTTGTCGTATGTGGAATACCGAAAGGCTGCGCCGTTCAACTTCTCACTGATGAATGCAACTGGTTTCCTTTCCTGCATCAAAACAACAAAAATTCCTATACCAAAGGCATCAAATTCAATCTCGAACATTTTATTAATATCAAGTAAAACCAACACAGGAGCATTACATAATTTTGACTTCAACAAGTTAAAAGCATGCTCTTGGGCCTTACCCCACTCAAACTTCCTATCTTTTTTACTAAATTCAGTCAATGGGGCTGCTATAGAAGAGAAATCTCACACAAAACGACGATAAAAACCCGTTAATCTATGGAAAGACTGAAGGAACCGGATCGGTGAAGATCGATTCGTCCCCGATGATCTATTTCGGTTATCTAAGTTGTCGAATAATCCTATCATGCTCCTATGAATTAAATGCAGAGCATAGGGTATTCTGATCGATTTACCTTAGGATTTATAGAGAACTCATGAATAGATCTTCTGATCTGTATCCCCGCTCGATTCTGACGTTGGATGGACAACGAACTTCGGAATCAGCCACGGAAAGGGATCCGCCGTCGTTGATGCTCAACGCCGCCGCCGCCGACTTGTCTCTCCTAAACTCTAGCCTCCCTTTTCTCGTGGAATATTTAGAGTGCACTCGTAAATTCTGTAACTTAGGTCAACGAGACCTTGAGGGGGTATTTATAGGAGAGACCAAGTGAGACTTGGGCTTAAGTTGCAGGCCGGGCCTGCAACTTATGGACTAGGCGTCCATGAGCTGTTTTTGGCGCCCAACTGGGCCCAATTACATGACGGCCCACTTATTCCTTATACTGTGGCCTGTTGAGCATTTTGGGCCAGATCAGAGATCTACTAGCTGGTAAACCGAGGCCTCCCAATGGCTAAATTCTCCATACTCAGCCCAGAGTATAATTTATCCCATAAGTACTGAAACATTCCACTAGAGTAATAGTATTGAATTAACTGTTTATGGCTAGTATTAAACTTAGCGACCCCCGTATTTAAGATAGCCCACATCCGTTGATTAACTTAAAGCTTCTGACTGCTTATGTTATTCAATTTCTTTTATCATTCCTGAGTAGTACCATTCATTCCTTATTCATCATACCGGAATTTAATCCACCTGCAGTGTTTGGTATGATAATCCTTAATGAATTCCTCATGGGATGTGATCAACCTGTTCTACCAGGATACGGTGCTCTGTTGCAGTTGCACTAAGAGTCGTACTAGTTGTAGTTGTTTCCCAAGGTACAAAGATTATTGAGTTACAGATCCTCTGAACTCTCACCCATGGTAATTCAAATAAACAGACTACAACTATACACCCTTAGGACTCAACTAGAGTTAAGGTTCATCTTAAGTCACCGAGGTCTCGATTTTTTCTACTTAGGTCAGAATAGAAGAATACACCTCAGTGTGATCCTATCAGTACACGCACGTACTAGCATAGACAAGTAGCCAAGACAAGCTACTTATGCAGCCTATGCTACAGCCTAAACCGACAGTTATATCCAGAACTGTCTCGACTTGATACCCTTTTATATCTCTTGAGAAACCGACAACTATGGTCTTCTGTGATCTACAACACGCCAATAACTTTGAGATAATGGATAGATGATTGATGCATGGATAACAATTCATACTTAATCAAATAAGAGATTGTAAGTGGTTATGGACAACACATGCATACAAGCTAAAAGGCCTGCTTTCTAGTATACAAATCCATCAATCTCCCACTTATACTAAAGAAAAACTTTAGTATATCATGTGACAAAGGGCAACGTGTCTACAATCTAGCATCTATTACACATCTTTCTCCCACTTATACTCAGTTTATTAGTGTGGGAGGTGCCCCAGTCCCATCCCTTTGACGTGCCAATCGAACACTTTGACTGGTAAGCTCTTTGTGAATGGATCTGCCAGATTATCCGCTGAAGGGATTTTCTTCACTTCTACTTCTCCTCTTTCGATGATTGCTCGTACGAGGTGGTACTCTCTCTCTATGTGCTTGCTTGCCTTGTGAGCTCTAGGTTCCTTACAGTTTGCAACTGCTCCAGCATTATCACAATACAATGTGATACCTCTGGTCAAACTGGGAACTAGCTCTAGCTCATTCAGGAAGTTCAGGAGCCACACAACCTCTTTAGCAGCCTCACAAGCAGTCACATATTTTGCGTCTATGGTAGAGTATGCGATGCACTTCTACTTCACACTCTTCCAAGTGATAGCTCCACCTCCCAAGGTAAACACATAGTCTGAGGTAGATTTCCTCTCATCTCGATCAGCCTGGAAGTCTGAGTCTGTATACCCTATCGAGATCAACTCATTGGACCGATATACAAGCACATGATCTCTAGTTCTCTTGAGATATTTTAGTATATGATTAACTGTTGTCCAATGTCCCTAACCAGGGTTAGACTGATATCTTGCCACCATGTCAACCGCATAGCAGATATCCGGTCTAGTACACAGCATCACATACATGAGATTCCCAACCGCGGATGCATACGGTACAGTCTTCATGTCCTCTTGTGTCTTTGGACACATATCCTTGGATAGAGGAATGCCATGTCTGATGGGAAGAAAACCCTTCTTGGCATTTTACATGCTGAAACGGGCGATCACAGTATCTATATATGAAGCTTGGCTTAAGCCTAACATCCTCTTACGGCGATCTCTGATCACCTTAATCCCTAGGATGTAACCAGCTTCTCCCAAGTCTTTCATCTAAAACTGTTCAGACAACCAATCATTTACGTCTGACAACACGTTCACATTGTCGCCAATGAGAAGTATGTCGTTTATGTACAGTATTAAGAATACCACGCTTCCGTCCACACTTAGCCTGTAAACACAACTTTCGTTTACGCACTGGATAAAACCGTAAGATTTTATCACTCCATCAAAACGAACGTTCCAGGACCTGGATGCTTGCTTAAGTCCATATAAGGACTTCTTAAGCTTCCAAACGAAATGCTCCTGGCCATCCCTCACATAACCTTCTGGTTGGCGCATATAAATGTCCCTACCTTTTTCAAGGTAACCGTTCAAGAATGCAGTCTTGACGTCCATTTGCCAAACCTCTAGGTCAAATTGTGCCGCCATGGACAAGAGTATTCTGATGGACTTAAGTATGGAAACCGGCGAAAACGTCTCATCATAATCGATTCCCTCTTTCTGAATGAATCACTTCGTCACCAATCTAGAATGAATCACTTCGTCACCAATCTAGCTTTGAAGGCTAAAACCTTCCCATCAAGTGCTCTTTTCAGCTTGTACACCCACTTGCAACCGATGGGTTTTGCCCCATCCGGCAGCTCCTTAAGGTCGTAGACGTCCATGTTAACTATGGATTCTATCTCCGAATCCATAGAAACTCTCCAGGAATTTGCATCCTCGTCCTCCATTGCCTCCTTGTAAGTCCAGGGGTCGATCTCATCATGTTCGATGCCCAAGAGCAATTCAGTGGATTCTCCCACGAACATGAAACGGTCTGGTTGACGAACAACCCTCCCACTGCGACGAGGCAACGATGGAGATACAGTGTCGGATATAGGTGCAGTTATTTGTGGTATCTCTACTTGTACTCTCAATTGTTCTGGAATACTAGCTGCTGCTGATGCTCGAAACTCTTCGAGCATTATTTCACTCCTTGTCCGGTGGTTATTACTAAAGTCCTCCTCTAGGAATCGGGCATTAGTGCTTATAATGACATTCCGATCCTGAGGGCTATAGAAATAATCTCCTTTCGTTCCTTTCGGATATCCTATTAACAGTCTAACCTCAGTCTTAGACCTCAATTTATCGGCCTCCTTTGTCACCACGTGTGCTGGACATCCCCAAACCCGAATATGACCCAAACTAGGCTTGCACCTTGTCCGTAGTTCGAAAGGAGTTTTAACCGCCGATTTTGATAGTACTAGATTGAGGAGATAACCTGTTGTTTCCCAGGCATATCTCCAGAACGAAATTGGCAAGGATGCATAACTCATCATTGATCTAACTGTATCCAAAAGAGTTTGATTCCGTCTCTCCGCTACACCATTTTTTTGGGGAGTACCCGGCGTAGTCAACTGAGATGCAATCCCATTGTCTGACAAGAACTTTCGAAACTCAGTTCCGAGGTACTCGCCACCTCTATTAGAAAAAATTTACTTGTTACTTCTACCTAAGCTCTTCTCCACATGAAAAAGTGGAAGGAATTCGACAAGAAGTGGGGACCTTGAGGACGGAGGTTGGTGCACTCCGAAACACCTTCAACACATTTTTCGAGGAAGAGAGACAAGCTCATGAATTGGAGAGGAAGAGACGAGAAGATGAGAGGGCATACCAAGAGCAATATCGGAGGATGATGTATGATATGCATCAATTCTATCCATTCTACCGGGAGGGGTATCAAAGGTACGATCCTAACGACCCACCTCCTCCTCCTTTTTCTTGAGTTTCATTGAGTTAACTTAGCCTTACTTCTTTTTTTAAACTTATTTCTTTGCTATGCTTTGAAATAAGTTTGGGGGAGGGAAAGAGTGTCTAAGTTAACTCAATTTATATGTTTTCTTGTTTTTAGAGTCTTTATTTGTTTAGTTTTATTATGGGGTAGTAGTTGTTTTTGTTGAGTCTTTTATTTTCGAGTCTTAGGTTAAATCGAGTCGAATAAGCATGTGATGATAGTATTGTGAATTTTTCCATGCAATGATTGTATTTTTGTTGATTTTTGGAGAAAATTCATGATCTTTATTATGCATGGAACCTTGGCGAAGCGACGCATTTTATTTGATGAATTTGAAGTATGATATGATGTCGGGAACTAGTTAGTTTGAACCCGTGAGATTTGAGCTTTTTGGGCATATTCATGCATATTTCTTTGATTGAGTGATCATGTATTCTTCATTGTTTCTAGAACTTGCCCTATTTCTCCATCAAGAACTTAGTATATTTATGAACTAGGAGATGATCTTAGGTCATTCTTTCTTAGCCACATGATTCTTATACACTAACCTTGTGCATAATCCTTTGTTTACCCAATTTGAGCCTTTTATTAGCCTTTCTTTCTTAAACTTGGATGATAGGAGGTTTGGATGGTTAAGGGTATCCTTTGTATTTGTGGTTAGTGATATGGAAGGAGTTGAATAGAATATTTGTTGTGGTGAAAAGAGAAGAAAAAGAATTTTTTAGATGTTTGTTTAAGTATTGTTGGATATCCCTATAAGCTTAGAGGGGGAAAAAATAGAGCTTTTGTGTATCTTTAGTGTAATCATTCTTATTTGAGCTCTAGAAAAAGAAAAAAAAAAAAGAAAAAAGAAAAGAAGCATAAGGGGATAGTTAGCTTGAGTTATATTATTGATTCTTTGAGCATCTTGATGTTTTGTAGTTTGTGTGTTGGATGGTAGAAGATGGAGTTAAAAATCCATACGTTGTTTGGAGTTGAAAAAAGAGTTGATGATTTAGAGCATTTTGAGTCACTTAGCTTATACATTCCCTACCTTAACCAATATCCTCACATTACAAGCTTATAAAAAGATCTTTTTGATTCTAGTTTGTAAGTATTACCTTAGGTGGAGATGTTGAGATGGAGGGCAAGCCTATGGTAAACATGTTGCATTGCATTGATATTGAGTGAACCCCATGATGTGCATTATTATATACTCCCTCCGTCCCACTTCAGTAGTCCTCTTTCTTTTCGGCACGGGATTTTATGCGTAGTGTTAAATTTGAAAAAGTATGGGGTCCACATCAAAAGTAAGGGTTAATTTTTGCCTTTTAAGGAAAGAGGACAAGTGAAGTGGGACGGACGAAAATAGTATTGAGGACTACTGAAGTGGGACGGAGGGAGTACATCTTTTCTTTGAGAGAGTTGAGTGTTCACTTATACAATCACAATTTCACATGTTGTAGAGTGTTATTTGATGGATTGGCATGCTTTGAGTTTGTTGAATGGATTGTGTTATTGATGCTAAGGATGTGTGCATAGTTTTGATCATGATCATGAGAGTTTGTTTTTGAAAAAGTTTTGAGGCCTACATAGTTCACAATGCTAGAGTCTATTGTTTATGTTTTGGTATTGTTCGGGACGAACAATGTTTAAGTTTGAGAGATTTGATATATGTGAAATTTACTTGGTTTTCATAGTAAAAAAGAGTCGTTTTTGAGTCTCAATGGTATATTATTGTCTATAATTTGTATGGTTTATGTTGTATTGGATAATATTATTCTTGTGAGTGTTTTGTTGCGTTTTTAGGCATATTTTGAGGATAAAACCCCGAGACGAGACGAGGCGAGAAGAATCGAAGGAAGAATCCAAGTTTGGAGTCGAAGTGAAGACCTCTCAACCAGCCTCTCGATCGAGAGGGCTGTCGAGAGGACACCTACTGGATGTTCCTTACGATCGAGAAGAATTCTACACCTCTCGATACCTCTCTTGATCGAGAGGCCTGACGATCGAGAGAGAGAGGCGGTCGAGAGGGTATTCCAGCCGAGAATTTTAAGTAGACTCCTTTTTTAACTATGTTTCCTTGTAGAATTTCACCTATATATATTCCTTATCCTAGCATTGTAAACCAACTAACATAGATTCATATTTTTACTTCATAGTTTTATTTTCCGTCTTTTGTTCATTTTTGTATTCGACTTTGAAGATTATTCAAGTTTAATTCAAGATTCAAGATTTGAAGTTCTTCATCGTGTTCGAAATTCAATTCCAAAATTTTCTTACTCTACTTTATAATTATGTTCTTCCAATATATTTTGTTTATGTTTGCTTTAATTATGTCTAGTTTAATTATGCCTGCCAATCTAGATGCATATTTCATGGTGCTTATTCTCATGCATGATTAATTGATCACAAGTTGTGTATGCATAGTTATGTTTTTATGCCCTAGTGCATAATTGATCTCATGAATACATGGTATGATGATTTAATTGTCTTAGCCGAAGTTAGATTATCATATGTTTGCATATAGTTGATATAGGTGTCGTAGCTGAACCTTGTTGATTGTATTATCGATACTTGTTCTGTTTTGCATTCGATTTGATTTCTATGAGACCAAGAGGAGATTAGGATCTTATTGAGTGACGATCTATACTGCCTTAGCCGGAGTGTTAGGTTACTTTCGTGTATCGCGTCTAGATTGGATTAAATTGGTTAATTGGGATAATTATTACTTGCATATATTTGATAAGGTAGGCAGGCTTCCCTAGAATCAACATTTGTTCCTTATTTGATTTTTCCTTGTTGAGTTATTTGCTTATTTGTTATTTCCCTTATTTGATTATTTGTTTTCTTATTTGTTTATTTCCTTATTTGTTTATTTGTGTACTTTTATTTATTTTATTTCTTTGTCTAGGATTATAAATACCACAATCTAAATTCTCAATTGCATAGACATCAGTTTAGTTCTAGAGTAAAGGAATTGTGTGTGTTTCAGACAACATATTATGGTGGCTTCGAGGTCGTTCGCGAAAGCCGCTCTTTTGTATGAGCACCACTTTACGCCTACAGCAGGTCATTCGGGAGTCGAAAAGACATTTCGACGCATTGCGTCCACTTTCTATTGGCCAGGGCTGGGACGTGACGTAAAGGAATTTGTAGCAACATGTTGGGAATTGTTAAGGATCACTTGTTAAGGGGGAATCTAATGGGATGCTTTAAAATTAAAGTGTATGTTTTGATTCGATCCCAAAACCCCCTATGTATCCTATTCCCAAGCGACCCTATTTTTGATATAGATAGGTTAGAATTTTTCTAAGCCTATAATGTTGGGAAGGCTTGTTTTTATTTTGACGTTTAGGTTTCTAGACCGCTAGAAGTTCAAGTGAAGGTCACTCGCTTGAGTGTGTTTTCAAAGCGAAGCGAGTCTACCAAAGCGAAGCGAAGCGTGCCAAAGAATAGCGAAGCGAAGCGAACGCTACAGTAGAATCACAGCGAGTCTGCTGAAGCGAAGCGAAACAAGCGCTACAGTGGAAGTCAAAGTGAGTCAACACTTACTAAAGCAGACGCTCAGGAAATCTATTTCCAAGCAAACGCTACAGTATGACTCGAAGCGACTCATTCAAAGCGGACACTCCAAATTCAAAAGCGAAGCGAGCCCCCACCTAACAGAAAGCGACAGCTCAATTCCCGCTCCGATTTACCCTTCAAGTTCAAATTTCAGTCAAGTGAAGATCGATGCATTAATTGCGGATCTCCACGTGGCGATAGAAGAATGGAGCATCGGAGTTGACCACCAGGCCGACAAGGACGCCGCAAGAGTACCGGGGGCTCCAGTTACTGTTGAAATTTGCTCTTAACCATTTTCGGCAAAGAGACAAATTGGCGCATCTGAAAAGCTGCCGGTCAAGGCAAGTACTGTCGAGAGAAGGAGGGACAAAGCCACCAACCATCAAACGGCTCTTGCCCATCCCTCCGCCTATAAATAGTGAAGGTCGAAGATGGAGAAAAAGAGAGAACACTACTTGAACAATCAGTCCCTACTGCAAACAAACACTCACAACCTTCGAGCAAATCTTCGAGCCTTTGTTTAAGTGTTCTCCGAGCTTCAGTGTCATCGAAGCTCGTCTCCACAACCTTCACACTCCATAGATCTAAGCCTACTTCATAAATTCGAGCTTAGAGAAGAACTCTACCCATCTTTGCATTCACTGTAAAGAGTTCTTCATTTAGAGTGTTGTCAAAACCAAAACCCTAACCCTAGTTCTTTTTGGGACTATATACTGAAAAGCATACTTTTTATGCTTAGTTGTATACTACTTCTTCCTGTTTTATGAAATAAATGGAGTCATATGTTTTGCATATTTATTCGGGTTATGGTTATGCAAATAAGTGTCCTGTAGTATATATTATAGATAATATGGTGTGGGTGGTCACACAGAAGATCATATTATCGGTTTCTTATATACTTAAATGGTGTTCGCAACCTAAGTAATCATGGACAAATTACTTGTTAAGGTTGTAGTATAATGCTTGATATTAGCCGATCTTGGCTATTAGCTTGTACTAATGCATCCAGTTGCATTGAACAGGATCGCGGAGAGATAAATCCTTTTGTACTGATTTAATAAAGGATTTAAGATCTCGGACAATTATTATTTCTTAATTCTAGTTGTATGATATTGAATTATAAATTTATGATAATTATTACTTTGATTTATCAATGAGTGAGAGTTATTATGACTCAAAGTATCTCAATATCTTGGGTAGTAATATTATAAATATGATAATTAATATTATAGCTAGAAATCGTGCCTCGGCGAGTCCGAGTTGATGATGTCCCCTTGAGGCGCTCCAAAGTTTATTATACCAAACCCTGCAGGTGGATTAAGTTCCGATATAATAAAAAGGTCGAGCGGGTACTACTCTCGGTTGAGATATTAATTAATAAAGCTATCAGTAGCTTAATTAATTAATGGACATGCGATATCTTAAACACGGGAAATAATATAATTCAAAAAGGAGCCCGGTATGTAATAATTTGGGAATGGACGGCAGTGCAATATTATTTCTTTAGTGGAGTGAAATAATATTAATATAATTAAGTAAAGTATTTGGGCCCAGAGGATACTTGGATATTAATTATATTGGGAGGCCCAGTCCATATCCTCCTTAAGATCCCTAGTGTAGCCCAACAGAAGCAGGCCTGGCCCAGTAAGGAAAACCCTAACCCTAATCTGCCTCTATATATATAGATGGTGAAATGGGATTCCGTCATAAGTTCACATACGAGATTTAGAGTGACGGCTAGTGTTGGGAACCCCTTGCAGTTTGATTTTGATGATGTTTATCGAAACCACACTTAGGCATATTTTACTTGTTTAGGGTTAAGGCCGATAGATCGACCTGCTACCTGTTAGTGCAGGTCGATGCTCTCTAAAATTCAAATGCAAGTTTGATCCACTCTGTAAGAGAAAGGTCGTTTATCGACCTGCCTCATTCGGATCGAACTGGCATATCTAGTTGTCTATCGACCTTCCTTATCAAGCTTCCAGCCTGCTTTGACTTAGAAGATTTCAAGTGCTGGATTTCTATATCAAGGTCGATACTCCACCTTCATGGAACAACACGACCTGATCCTTGCCACGTGGTGTGCCAGCAAGGACGAACTTTCCCAACGGCTAGAAGTGAGTCAACCTCCAACGGCTAGTGCCACGTCATCCTGACTCCAACGGCTAGTTTTTCAAAACTGCCTATATATACTTCAAGCCATTATCGGATTCAAGTACGGGAAACTCAAGCTATCAACGCCAAACTCTGCCAAAATCTCTCTCAAGTTCATATCCATTCAAATGTTCGAAATCCCACTAGTTTCCCAAACACTTGACAAAGAGAGATTTCTGATTCCGATAAAAGCCACAACGACGAAGCGTTCACTGCTGCTTGTCGTTAATTCAAACAATTTCTTCTCCGACTCGTTCGAAGTTAGAAAGTTCCTTTGTGTTTTTCGCCATTATAGAGTTAGTTAAGCTCTGTAATTAGTGAAAGTTTGTTTGTACGTTTCAGTACGAAAGGTTGTAAGGGTCACGACCCAAAACTCGTGTCTAGATATATTCGAGTTAGAGTGTATTTAGAACTGATACTCAGTCAGTATAAATAAGAGAGAAGTTGGATCCAAAGGTAAAGGGATTCTCAGGTCGAGTCGACCTGACGTGGACGTAGGAGGGTTTCTCCGAACCACGCTAAACTGCGGTGTCTCTCTCTCTCTCTTTATTTATCGCTCTTTCAATATTTTATCAAACTGACGAGCATCAACCTGCATTTCATGAATCAACCTGCACTGGCTTAATAGATTTTTCAAAGAGTAATCAACCTCCACCAACTTCCGCATAAGCATAGTTTGATAAATCAAGCTTGTTCCCAAACGAGCTTGATAAATCAATCTGCCTCTGATAGGATCGACCTTGACAATCGACCTTCTGATCGACCTGATTTTCTAAAAATGTCAAAAACGGTTGGCATTGGTGTATTCCCCCCCCCCCCCCCCCCCCATACACCAATTACTCTTTTTTTCGGGACCAACAAGTGGTATCAGAGCAGTGGTTCTTTTGACCGCTGCTTTGCATACTAAAGGTTTTATCAAACTTTTGGTCATTTTGAACCGATCCTCTTGAAAAATCTTTTCATTCATATCATACCATTCTATTTGCAATGGAGACTTCTCTTCTCAGGGTTTGTGAAGATTTCTCCATTCAAGGCTATGAAGGCTGGAGCTTCCGAATCAAGATGTGTCTCAAGGCACATCACGTCCTTATGTGGGAGATCATCGAAAAAGGCCCCTCTCCCATCTATGCAGCGAAGATCATCGTTGATGGAACATCCCCCGGGTAGGCCACATACGAAAAGGTCCTCAAAAATCCTCGCGACTACACAACCGAGGAAAGGAAGGAGGCCAGCCTCGATGATTTCGCAAAGGGACTCATCTCAAGCACCGTAAAGGGCATCTACCTAGCCAAGATTCGAAATCTTGAAACTGACAAAGAGATGTGGGACACCCTCCGGTCCATCAGCCTGGGTTCGGAAGAAATGAAGGAGAACAAGCTGTCTATGGCGTGCAGCAAGTTCGATGTTGGTCCCGGTTTGTTAATAGGAAAAATACGTAGAGGGGGGGGGGGTGAATACGTATTTTGATGTTTTTCAACTTCAAATCCCTTAACTCAGAGTGACAAGTAAAGAGCTCACTTAAAACTTAAGACCTAGCTGAAGCTAGATCTACAGTATGTAGCTTGCCTGCTTGACCGAAGTGAGTACTTGATCAAGAGGGAGTCTTTACTCGTGTGTGGAATTTGGTGAGCTAAATCTTTCCTAAGTATTTAAAACTTCCTGATTAGGTTTGTTTAGATGCAATATGCAATGGATAATCAAACAAGTAAGAGTATAGGGTTAGAGAGATACGACACGAAGATTTATAGTGGTTCGGAGATAAAGCTCCTACGTCCACTTGTTGCACGACGGCAACTGTTCTCTTCACTCAAGAACTTGAAGGTTACGGGTCCTTCAAAAACCTGGTCAAGATTGAGCTTCACTCGCTTGGATCTGACAGACGCTGGGTGATTCCGGGTTCACACCAAAAACCTAACTAGACTTGAAGCTTCACTCGCTTCAGTCGAACAGACAGGGATATTACGGGCTCTCCTTACAACCTAGCTTCGATTGAGCTTTACACAAACGATGTAAGTGTAAGCCTGGATCTAAACTCTATGATCGAGGCTTCTTCAATCGGTGAAAGAAGGGCCTTGGATCGAAACAACCTAACGACGACTCAAAAACCTAACAGATAGATTTAGGGTTTTTGGTTGACGAAACCACTGTGAAGAGCTCTTTACAATAAGTGCAAAGATGGCTAGAGCTCTTCTTCTAAGCTTGGATATGGAATGGGCTTAGACTCTAAGTGTGAAGGTTGTGAAGACGAGTTCCGATGAACTGGAAACTCAGAGAACACTTGAACAAAGACTCGAAGATTGCTCAAAAGCTTGGGAGTGCAGTAGGCTTGTATGCGTAGGTAGTGTTCTACTTCTTCACGTTGTGATCCTTCACTATTTATAGGCGGAGAGATGGCCGAGATCCGTTGCTTGGTTGGTGGCCCTGTCTCTCCTCCACTCGACAGTACTTTGTGCAGCCAGTATGGTTTTGCAGTTGCTCAGTTTGTCCGTTTGCCAAATCTAGCTAAACTCCAACTTCAACAGTAACTGGAGCGAGCCAGTACTGTAGCGGCGCCCTGTCGGCCTGGCAGTCAACTCCTCTGCTCCACTCCGCTTTCGACACGTGGAGATCTTGTAATTAATGCTATGATCTCCTGTTGACTGGAGTTCAAAATATGGGCGGGAGTCGCACTGTCGCTTTCTGGTAGGTAGTGGCTCGCTTCGCTTTGAAGTTGTAGCGGCCGCTCTGAAGTGAGTCGCTTCACGGTCATATTTGTAGTGAGTCACTTGAGAAATAAATTTCCCGAGACACTACTTAATTAAGTGTTGACTCGCGTTGACTCGCTTCGGCTTTTCTTTGTAGCGCACGCTTCGCTTCGCTTTAGTGGGTTCACTTGATTCTACTGTAGCGCTCGCTTCGCTTCGCTTTGGCTTTGAACTGTAGCGCTCGCTTCGCTTCGCTTTGGCAGATTCACTTCGAATCTACTGGACTTGCTTCGCTTCGGAAAACACACTCAAGCGAGTGGCCTTCACTTGGAATTCCTGCAGTCTAAAGCTAAGCAAAATAAAGCCATCCTAACAGTTTAGGCTTAGAAAAATTCTAATGTCGCTTGGGAACAGAACGCTTTGGGGTTTTGGGATCAAATCAAAACACTACATTTATAAAGTGTCCCATGTAGTTCCCCCTTAACATTTTCGTTCTTAACAATTCCCAACAATTTCCCCCTTTTTGATGATGCCAAAACCCAAAAGACTTAGATAATAGAAATCTAGCCTATCTAACCGTGAAGGGAACTCCAAGCGACTGCTTCCTTTGCAGTTTCGTTTGTAATTTTTTTTTTTTATTAAGTTCCTTCCCCTTTTTTTTCGGTTAAATTATTGAGTTGAGTTTGTAGCATAAGGATAAGATATCCATAAAGCTGTAAAGCAAGGCAAGATGGACAGTAAGTAAATTGATTGATGAATATTTGTTCCCAAAACAAGAAGCTTGAAACTCAGATGTTTCCTGCAGCTTCATCCTTGTCTTTCTTCTTCTCCTCCGTCACCTCCTCCTTCTTCTTCTCTTTAGTAAAGTAAGCAGATAGCACATTCAACTCTAGAGATTCAACAGTGTGGACAGTTGGATTTCTCCATGCGCTTTCCAGTCTGAATGCTTCATTTACTTCCGCATTTGTGACGCTGCGATCAGGAATCCTTGTACCCGGATGAAATGGCATTGGAAATCTCTTCATTTCTGGCACCTTGACGATAAGGGGTTTGGGCTCTGCAAGTTCAGCCATAGTGAAGATTTTCCTCCGCATCTTCTCGTCGTATGCACATAAGAAATTGTTGAGGGCACTCATCCGCGAGCACTCATCCTGTAGTGGCACTACTCCCCAGAAATAGTAAGCTTTGATAAAGAGCTCCTTGTAGAGTAGCCACTGATCGCGGAGATCTCTTGGAATGAATTCCTCAATCTCCCTTGCGTCGGGATGCTCATTTCTCCTAGCTGCCAGTTCTTCCTCAGATCTACTGGCCAGCTCCTTCATCACAGCATGAAATTTGGCGCTCAACTCCTGGTTCCACATAGGTCTCTTTTCATTAAGACGTTTGCGGATGTGATCTTGCTCCTCCTTAAGAGGGTAGCGTACCGAATTGACCATCTCCCTTCCCATTACGTCGCAAGCATCGATAATGGACTGAGTCTCGCAAGCTTCGGACTCCTCGGGCATAAAGGGAATGAAAGCACTTCTGCAGATGGCGGATTGGATGAGTTTTCTTCACTGAAATGTTCCTCAATCCGGCCATCGATGATCTCGAGTCGCTTGGCCCTAATCTTCTTCTCCTTTTCTTCCTTCTCCTTCCAATGTTCTCCTCTCATCTTCTCCTTTCTTGTTTTTCTGCTCACGAGGCGACTGCTTGTTTGACCATTTGGCGCTTGGCCGCATGGTCATCTTTTGTATCTGGTGCAGCACGCTTCAAGGTTTGCTTCGGTGGTGGGGGAGGTGGCATGTCTTTCTTCGTAGCGGCACTCGAGGGAACAATTGCAGATGAAGTGAGTGCAACTGTAGTCGGAGTGAGTGCGGCTGTCGAAGCTGGCGCGGCGGCTGAAGCGGGCGCTTTGGGTGAAGCGGCCGCTTGGGAACTAGACGAAGCACCTGCAGCAATAGATTTTTTGGTTAGTTCAAAAAGGCGCTCCATCTCCCACGCCAAGGCAGCATCCTGCTCCACCTGCTTCTGTCTCTCCTCCTTCGTAATCACCGTCACCGGAGGATGCCGTGCAATTGAAGCAGCAAGAATTTTCTGCTCAATTGGTCTCTTGGGCTCCTCGGGCTTTTTCAACAGCTCCTCCTTCGTGAGCTTTACCTTCCCCTTCTCAACTAGCAAAGCCCTCGCTTCATCCTCTACTTCCTCCTCAACTCCAGCACCACTGCCTCCTTCCAACATCAATTCTACTCCAACTCTGCTTCCTCCAACTCCTCCTAGCTTCACTTGTCCTTCCCCCTTTTTGGCATCATCACTGCCAGGGGTTAGGACGATTGACTTTCCGGAGAGGGATTGATGAAGTGAGTTGACAGTGTTGAAAATGGCCTCCAACATCTTTTCGGCTTTTCCCACAGTTGGAGCCACCAATTCAGCAGTTTTGATTGAGATTTCTTCAAGGAGATATTCGCACTGTTTCTCTCTCTCCACAACTGATGCCATCATCCTCTCTAACGGTTCCACTTCTCTGAAGCGAGCCTCCAGCTCCGCTTCAATTTCCCTCCTTATATCCGCCTTCTCCTCCTGCAAGTTGAAGTACCAGAATTCCTGAGCCGCTAGAAGTTCTGCTTGCATCGTCTCAAGGCTCCTCTCTCTCTCTGGTTTAGAGAGAGATGGAATTCGGCACTTGCAGTCATCTTTTCTGTGTACGCTTCGCCCAGCTCCTTGACCTTTTCCAGTAGTAGAGTTAATTCAGCATTCCTTAGGTCAATAGCTTGCGCACTCTTCCTCCTACTCTCCAG
Source organism: Thymus mandschuricus (assembly GCA_029379335.1). Classification (NCBI taxonomy): domain Eukaryota; kingdom Viridiplantae; phylum Streptophyta; class Magnoliopsida; order Lamiales; family Lamiaceae; genus Thymus; species Thymus mandschuricus. The sequence goes on from CM057078.1 coordinate 10,980,963, forward strand.
CTCCTTTTTATCAGTCTCACTCTCTTGCTTGAGCAGCTTCATCTCATTCTTGAGAGAGTCCAGGGCCTTTTTCGTGCTCAGCAGCTCACTTCCCGTCCTTATCAGCTCCTCCTCTCTCTTCTCATATTTCTCTTTTAACTTCTTCAACTCCTTTTCCAACTCCTTCTTTTCTTTGCCAACTGAGACAAGTTCGGCATTGACCTTCCTCAAGCGGCTCCTTTCCCCATCAAGCGAGCCCTTAAGTTCGGTGATTGTAATAGTTTGATCTCCCACCAGCTTCACCTGCGCCTCCAGCGCCTTCTCTTTCTCCTCCAATAGCTTGCCCTTTTCCTCCACCATAGCCTCCAATTCTCCCTTCTTCTTGCTAAAGTCTTCTCTAAGACTCTTAACCTCCAGCACCTTCCTGTTCACCTCTTCCTCCTTCTTGGAGATCTCGCTTTGGAGATTTGAGATCTCCACCTCCTTCACCTCTATCTCCTCAGCATGGGCACTGATCAATTGCTTCTCATGTGAAGTTGGCTCTCGTTTGGGAATTACAGCATCTGGATATTCCCGCTTTATCTTAGCATCCAGCTTATCCCAGAAGCTGGTTCCATCAAGAAAATTGTGGAAGCCGTCCACATCGATGAACTTGAGCAACTTGGCCTCCAATTGTATCAGCTCTTCTTTCTTGAATGCTTGCATGAGGTTGTATATTTTGTAATATTCCGTTCCGCGATACGTGATATATGTCAGGAAGTCGACGACTTTGGTGAAGAAGTCATCTGTCCACGGAACATTGGAATATCGGAGAGCAATGATCTCTGAGGCTTGCTTTCGATCCTTAACGTAGCGATCGATGGCTTGCATTTCTGCAGTGATGGCAGGAGGTATGAATGGTGAAATAATTGGGAGTTCACCGGCTGTTTGGGCGGTATCGGCTGTAGCTGCCGATGTTGTGAGGGATTGGGAGGGTGATGAGGCTTCTTGGGTATCAGATATTTGGATGGCTTCAGTGGGTGGTGGTTGTATGGTTTCGGTGGGTGGTGGTTGCATTGGCTGGGATTGAGTGGTTGAAAGGTAGTGTAGGCAGCAGCTTCATCTCTGCTAAGGAATGGGACCGTGGGGATATGAAAAGAAGATGCTGATTCTTCTTCATGGGGAGAGAGGGGGGTTATCTGTTTTAGTGGTTGTTGGGTTGATGAAGATTAAGGTTCTGGTATTTGGGTGGATTGGGCTTGGATTTGTAGTTGGGGAGATTGGATTTGGATTTGAGTAGGCTGGGGTTGAGTTACTTCAACGTTCTCAAGCGGCTTCTCCACCGCCTCGCTTTCTTGAACGATTGAAGCGACTCGCTTCATTTTCTTGCCTCGCTTCGGCGCGGCTCGCTTCCCGGGTGAAGCGACCGGCCTCACTTGGCTCACTTCGGCTTGCCTTTCGGCAACCGGTCTCGCTACGGGCACTTCCACATCGAGAAGTCCCAAGTCCATCAAGGTTTTGGTTTTCCTCCATTTGTCGTAATAGATGGACTGTTTGTTGTAGATGCCGACGTCGGACTCCGGCCAGACTTTGCCGGGGTATTTTTCCTCCAAGGCAGCAGATAGCCTCGAGAAAATTTTGAGTTTTCCTTTGCGAATGATCTGATCTGTGCTTCCTCTCATAAACGCAAAGTCACTGGCAGCTTCATGAATTTGTTTGAGAAACCAGCCATGCCAGTTGAAGCTGGTTCCGGTGAGGCTGTCGACGATAACTGCTATGGCGATCAGCTTCGTCTCGGAAAGAGTATCCAGGGTTCCGACGTAGCACGCGACACTCTTCGAGAAGAGCTCGCAAATATGGTTGAAGGGGGCCTTCAAACTCGAACGGATACTGGCCTCCTTAAAATTTGGATCTGCTCCGTCGGCTGCAAAACGGCCATATTGTACTCCGGCCGAGAGACCCAAATCCAGCAGAGAGTCTCCTCCTTCTCTCGGCAAGTTGAACGTGCCGATTAGCTCGCTCATGTCCACCTCCACTGGCTTCCTTGTCTGTGGATCGGTAAAAGAGGATATGTTTTGCTCCTTCCTCAAGTTTAGCAGGAGCTCGCCGACGGCTTTGGCCAGAATTTTTGACGGGACCGCCGTCACAAACTTCCATAGTCCGGCCTTGGTCACGGCCCTACGGAGAAAACCATTTCTCTCGATGATGGTTGGATCGAGATGAGGCTCGACATTGATATGTTTGTCGACCTCCTCGAGAAACTCCTCCATCGTCTCGGTGTTTTTCTTCTTTCCCATAGTGATTTTAGAGAAATTTGAACAGAGTTTAAAAAGAAAGGGTTGAGACTCGTGAGTTGCAGAAATCGCAGATCTAAGCACGAGAATGGCAAATTTTGAAGGCTGTGAAAGGTTTTGCAGTTCTGCCTCGTCCCATATATATAGAGTTAGGTCTTGGCTGACGTGGCAGGGGTAGGACGGTAATATTGCCGTAAGTCCTATAGGTAGACGGCGGACGTGCGGTGATGGATCTGATGTGTCCGGCGTCACCACAGTAAAAGTGAACCGCCACTTGCTCGGCGTCTCCACGTGGCTTGCTGCGATTGGGTTGTCTTATACGGCGCTAATCCAACGGCTACAGATTGGGGGCTGTTGAGATTCGATGGCTGGATCTTCACCGCCGTTTCCCGCTTCAAATTTGTAGTGAAAACCACGCGCCCGTTATTTTCGCCGTTTCTGCAACTGCATTAAATTCTTGGCAGAAAGTGAAATAGGCACTCGAGTGCAGACAGCTCATACTCGCTTCGTGCCCGCTCGCTTCGAGTTGGGCCGCTAGACCTTGACTCGCTTGAGAGGCACTCGCTTGAGTGACTGTTCCACACTCGCTTGCGATGGCTAGCTTTGAGTGACGTAGCACTCGCTTGGCCATTTGAAGCGACTGGAATAAGAAATTGAATTTCTTTACTTAATTTTAAAATGTTTCTGACTTACATACTTCGAGGATAAACAATAGTGTTTTCCTCTATGTATTTGTGTCAGATTCATTTCATATTTTCCACATAGTGAGTGAAGGTTTCTAGCACGCTTCGGCTCACTTAGTGTACTTAAAATTGAAATACTTACCAGTCAATCTCACTTCGTAGGAGATTGATACCACTATTTGAAGACTTCAATAGATTTGGACTTCAGTTTGAGTCCACTTGTTGGCTTTGAAGCTTGTTGATACCACCTGTTGTGTATTCCATCTTCTTGGCATTCGTCTTCATGGCATTCATCTTCCTCTACGAATTAGAGAGTCCTCCATCTAAGTGAATGAGGGAGAAAATGAATATAGTACACAAGCTTACTACAACCCGAAGGGAGCATCATGTAAGTGTACTTATTCACGACGAATGGGGGATGAGTACAAGTCCTTATCTCAGAGCAGAAATGGACATGATGACAATGAGAATGCTCTGACAAGACAATCTCGTATTTTACGCAGAAGCATGTCACCAGCCCTGCAACCTTTTGTATAAAAAGGTAAACCTTCAAGCTTTCCTACAGACTAGAGAATGAATCTGCAGTCGACTCGCTTTGACCCAAGCTAGGGCAAATTGAAGCGATGCAGAATTCGAGATAGCAGCATTCTTGCTCGCTTTGGAAGTAGCTTGCTCCGAGAGTAAGCATTAGTTCCCCCTTAACCATATACTTAACAATTCCAATAAGTTGGTAGGGAACTTCTTCCAATACTCCACCTAACTCCACCTAACTTCATTTTCTTCAAGCGAGTGGAGTTTGAAGTGACTCGCTTGAGTTGGTGAAGATCCGAAGCGAGTGCCGCACAAGGGAACAAGCGAACACTCCTTCGTGCATCCTGGAACTAGCATTCTTCACCAGGGTCTAATACCCTAATTCCATGCATAGCTGGTTGAAACGGGACTCAACTAGAGGCTTGGTGAGGATATCTGCTCGCTGGAGATCGGTATGGATTTTCTCGAGCTTGATATCCTTCTTCTCGACATGATCACGAATGAAATGATGTCGAATTTCCACATGCTTGCATCTGGTGTGAAGCACTGGATTCTGCGAGATACATATGGCACTGTTGTTGTCGCAGAAGATCGGAATTTCATTCGCTTCAACTTTGTAGTCCTTCAATTGTTGACGAAGCCATAGGATTTGAGAACAGCAGCTTCCAGCGGCCATGTACTCAGCTTCAGTTGTTGAAGTGGCTACGCTTGTTTGCTTCTTTGAGAACCACGAGATCAGCTTGCTTCCCAAGAACTGACATGTTCCCGAAGTTGACTTCCTATCGACTCGGCATCCTCCATAGTCAGCATCAGAATATCCAGTGAGCTCCAAATTGTCCTCCGCTGGATACCACAGCCCCATATTGACAGTGCCCTTCAAATATCGAAGAATCCTTTTGGCAGCTTCAAGATGGCTGTGCTTGGGGTTGCTTTGGAAGCGAGCGCAAACTCCGACTGCAAAAGCAGTATCTGGCCTACTTGCAGTGAGATAGAGTAGTGACCCAATTAGGGCACGATAATCTGTAGAATCTACAGATTTTCCTCCTTCGTCTGGCTCCATCTTCCAGTTGGTATTCATTGGAATCTTCACAGCTTTAGCATGTTTAACACCAAACTTGGCAAGCATATCTCTTGTATACTTCGCTTGGTTGATGAAAATTCCATTATCCTGCTGCTTCACTTGAAGACCTAGAAAGCAGCTCATCAAGCCAATCATCGACATTTCATATTTGGTCTTCATCAGCTCTCCAAACTTCTCGCTAAGCGACTGGTTTGGTGACCCAAATATGATGTCGTCCACGTAGATCTGAACCCATAACATATCATCTCCATGATTGATAGTGAATAGAGTTCGATCTATCTTCCCTTTGTGGAAGCCATTCTCTACTAGGAATTGAGATAGTGTATCGTACCAAGCTCTGGGAGCTTGCTTCAACCCATACAGGGCTTTCTTCAAGCGATACGCTTTATCTCCCTGCTCAAAACCCGGTGGCTGCTCCACATACACTTCTTCCTTGAGTTCACCGTTGAGGAATGCGCTCTTCACATCCATTTGATAGACTTTGAACTTCTTGGCTGCTGCATAGGCTAGAAACAATCTGATAGCTTCAAGCCGTGCCACTGGAGCGAAGGTTTCGTCAAAGTCGATTCCTTCCTCTTGGCAGTAGCCTTTGGCAACGAGTCGCGCCTTGTTCCTCACTACGTTGTGGTCCTCGTCCGTCTTGTTCTTGAACACCCATTTGGTGCCAATAACGTGCTGGAATTTGGGACGATCCACGAGGTACCATACGTCGTTCCTGGTGAACTGGTTCAGCTCCTCTTGCATGGTGATCACCAAGTTAGAGTCGGCTAGGGCTTCCTCCACGCTTGATGGCTCAATGTTTGAGAGAAAGCAACTGAACATGGCACTTTCTCCAAACACTTGACTTCTGGTCACTACACCCTTGGATGGATCTCCAATGATTTGACTTGGTGAGTGATCTTTGAGCCACGCTCGCTTTGATCTGCCAGCTTCATCTTCATCTTCTTCCTTGTCGCTCGCTTCATCGACTGAAGCGACTGGATTGGGTGCTTGGCCTGCACTAGCTTCAGGAATCTTGGGGGCAACTTCGACTCCTCCTTTGGGATTCTGCTTGCTTGAGTCCTTGATCTCATCATCTTCATCGAGCACGTCCCAAGTGAGTTGATTTGAGGGTTCCTTGCTTTGATCCTTTTCATTCGCTTGAGCCTGTTCCTGTGGAAGACTTAAAGAAGATTTATCAAATACGACATGGGGTGATTCCTCCACAATTAGGGTTTTACAGTTGAACACTCTGTAGGCTTTGCTAGATGTAGAGTATCCTAAGAATACTCCTTCATCAGCTTTGCTTTCAAAGGCTTTCAACTGCGACTTCCCATTGTTGTGAATGAAGACCCTACAACCAAAAATATGGAAATAAGATATGTTAGGAATTCTCCCTGTCCATATTTCATATGGTGTTTTGTCGTGCCGTTTGTTGAGAAGCGTCTGATTCTGTGTGTAGCACGCCGTGTTGGCAGCTTCAGCCCAATACTTCATCGAAAGCTTCGAGTCTGCAATCATGGTGCGAACGGCTTCTTTGATGATTCGATTTCTTCTTTCAGCAACTCCATTCTGCTGAGGAGTGCGTGCTGAAAAAGTTTGATGTGCTATGCCATACTCCGTGCAGTACGCTTCAATTGTAGAGTTCAAGAACTCTGTGCCTTTGTCGGAGCGAATGGTCACAATAGCTTGATTCTTTTCCACCGCTAATCGCTTGAGTAGTTGTGGGAGTTTGGTCAGTGTTTCCTTCTTGCTGAAAAGGAATACAACCCAAGTGTAGCGAGAGAAGTCGTCAACTACAACTAGGGTGTACTTCCTTCCATTTACGCTAACCGGAGTAACTGGACCAAACAGATCCATGTGAAGCAGTTCAAGCACTCGCTTTGATGAGGCTTCTTCGATACTGGTGAAGTGCTTCTTCGTCTGCTTCCTTCGTTGGCATGGTGAGCATGGATGGTCTTTGATGAAGACTTCATTCGGTATGCCTTGCACCAAACCCTTTCGAGCTAAACGATTGATGGCTTTGAAGTTGAGATGATTCAAGCGTCTGTGCCATAGCCATCCAATTTCTGTAGCACTTCTTGCAACTAGGCAAGTTTCCTCTTTGCAGCTGTCCCATTGTGCTATGTAGACGTTCCTTTGCCTAATTCCAGTGAGCACAATCTGAGACGTGAGTTTGCTCTTCACAATGCACTTGTTGGAGATGAACTCCACCCTGTACCCTTTATCACAAAACTGTGAAATGGACAACAGGTTGTGCTTGAGTCCTTCCACATAGGAGACTTCTTCAATTGTGAGTTTTCCAACTTTCAGTGCGCCATATCCCCTGGTGCTTCCTCGAGAGTTGTCACCAAAGGTTACGTGTGGACCCTTCTTCTCTATGTAGTTGTGAAGTAGAGCTTTCATGCCGGTCATGTGTCTTGAACATCCACTGTCCAAGTACCATACTTGTTGACCCTCACTCGGCATGGGATCCACGGCGCTTACCTACAATTAGACAGATTTTGGTACCCAAATCAGTTTGGGTCCTTGCAAGTTAGTTCCCTTAGGTACCCACACTTGCTTCACTCTCTTTTGAGCTGAAGCTTGTGTCTTGGGCTTCTCGACCTTTGAAAACTGTGATCTCTGCTTTGAAGCAGCTTCACACGTGCAACAGTGTGTGCAAGAGGGGTAGCGGCTCGCTTAGACCTACCTATGCTCTTCCCATTTTGCTTATATCCTGAAGCGACTCGCTTCGGATTAGCTCTGGGTTTAGAGACTGACTTAGGGTTTCTAGTCTGTTGAAGCGGCTCGCTTGGTTTCCTTGAAGCGGTCCAACTAGGGTTTTGACCCTGACTCGCTTGAGAAACCCTGGGAATCTGAAGCGACCCAGTGGAAGCTTCAAAATCTTCCCCCTTAACGTTAGTCCGGTTGGACCATCTCCAGTCCGGATAACGTGGCACATAGACATTACTCCTCTTTTTAGGAGGTAGATCCTTTGTCTCTCGTGTCTTGGCTTGAGACTTAGAAGCTTCAACAGTTTTCCCTTTACCCTTGGATTGGTAAGACTTAGCATGTTGAGTGCTAGGGACTGTTGAACTTTGCTTGCCCTTAGGATCTGCCCTTAAAGATATAGACATCTTCATAGGCTTCCTTTTAGGGTTCTCAGCCATTTCGCCTTTATCTTTGTTAGTGGTCGCTTTGGATGCAGTGGGCACTTCCAAAGTGACTGATGGTGTAGTGTGTGATGCACCAACAAAGACAGTCGGCTTGGGAGGTCCACCCTCATATCCAAGGCCAGCTTTCCTACCAAAAGGCAGAAGCGAGCCCTCTAGTGCCTGCCTAGCATATGATGCTTTGTTCAAGTTGGCAACTAGAGTGGACTGGGTTTCATACCTTCCCTCCAAGCTTTGATGTCTAGCGAAGAGATCCTCGAACTTACTAGTCATAGCCCTTAAATTGAGTTTAACTTCGTCAAGCTCACGGGCTAGCTTTCGGTTCTCCTTCTTGCTTTGCGACAGAGCTTGTTTTACCACTTCGTCGGTGAGCGCCATAAATCCAAGATCCTCACCATCACTGGAGTTTGGATCTGTGAATGCATCTGAGTCGCTTGGTGGATCTTCAGTTGTAGCGACCGGCACTTCACTCGCTACGAGCGCTGGCCTTGGAGCATCCCTCTTGGCCTTCAATTCTTCGCGCTCTTTGGCACTTAGCTTTGGGCAATCGGATTTGTAGTGGCCCATCTTGTGGCAGTGGTAACACTCCACTTCCATCATGTCGCGCGGGATCGTCTTGGTCGTCTCTTCTCTCTTTCCTTTTCCTTCTCGAGCATCAGTGCTCCTCCCTTTGTATTGTTTGTAGAATCTTTTGTATTTGCCCACTCGAGAGTTCATCTTGTTGAAGTTCTTGGATAAGAACGCAATGTGTTCTTCCAACTCTTCCCTCGTCATCTTGGCTAGCGACTGCTCGCTTGGCCCTTCAGCAGCTTTGAATGCTACTCCTTTTGACGTAGTGGGCGCTTCATCCTCTTCGTCGAGGTTCATACGATTCAGATCGAATTCATGAGCTTTGAGTTCGGAGAACAGAATCTCCGGTGTGAGCTTTGATAGATCCTTGGTTGCTAGGTACAGCTCCTTCATAGTCTGCCACTTCCTTGTGAGAGCTCGGACTATCTTCAGATTCACCTCCTTGTCTGTGAGTTCCTTCCCAAGTGAGTTGAGAGTTGCAGTGATGTTGGTAACTCTCAGCTCGAATGCGTCGATGGATTCTCCTGGCTTCATTATCAGGCTTTCAAACTCCCGCATCTGAACGGCGAGTTTGTTCTCCTTGATTTTGTCTGTTCCTTGAGAAATGAGGGCTAGGGTTTCCCACATTTCCTTTGCCGTTGCACATTTCCTTATTCGTGGTAGATAGGCGTCCGACACAGTGCTCTGCATCGTGTGGCGTGCAATCTTGTCGAGGTTGGCAACTTTGAAGTCATTTGGAGTATACTCATCCTTATCCTTCTCCACGTACTGTTGTCGAACGTGGGCTGGACGACCTTCAGCGGCTGGAACATCCACAGATATGGCTTTCTTGATCTCGATTGGTCCGTCCTCAATGACTTCCCACATCCGGTCGTGGATGGAGCATAGGAAGCTCTCGACTCGGAAACTCCAGATCTCATAGCCTTCAATTGAAAACTGTGGAAGACTAGAAGCACTATATGTAGGCATGGCAAACAGTTAGTAGTATATGCAGTATGCGCGGGTGAGGTTTTGATGCACTTAGGAAAATAGGATCCGGTTCAGTGAGACAACGTGAAGCGAGTGGGGACTCGCTTCGGATATGCAAAGCAGAGGCTCGAAAGAACCGCTGCTCTGATACCACTTGTTGGTCCCGGTTTGTTAATAGGAAAAATACGTAGAGGGGGGGGGGGGGGGGGTGAATACGTATTTTGAAGTTTTTCAACTTCAAATCCCTTAACTCAGAGTGACAAGTAAAGAGCTCACTTAAAACATAAGACCTAGCTGAAGCTAGATCTACAGTATGTAGCTTGCCTGCTTGACCGAAGTGAGTACTTGATCAAGAGGGAGTCTTTACTCGTGTGCGGAATTTGGTGAGCTAAATCTTTCCTAAGTATTTAAAACTTCCTGATTAGGTTTGTTTAGATGCAATATGCAATGGATAATCAAACAAGTAAGAGTATAGGGTTAGAGAGATACGACACGAAGATTTATAGTGGTTCGGAGATAAAGCTCCTACGTCCACTTGTTGCACGACGGCAACTGTTCTCTTCACTCAAGAACTTGAAGGTTACGGGTCCTTCAATAACCTGGTCAAGATCGAGCTTCACTCGCTTGGATCTGACAGACGCTGGGTGATTCCGGGTTCACACCAAAAACCTAACTAGACTTGAAGCTTCACTCGCTTCAGTCGAACAGACAGGGAGATTACGGGCTCTCTTTACAACCTAGCTTCGATTGAGCTTTACACAAACGATGTAAGTGTAAGCCTGGATCTAAACTCTATGATCGAGGCTTCTTCAATTGGTGAAAGAAGGGCCTTGGATCGAAACAACCTAACGATGACTCAAAAACCTAACAGACAGATTTAGGGTTTTTGGTTGACGAAACCACTGTGAAGAGCTCTTTACAATAAGTGCAAAGATGGCTAGAGCTCTTCTTCTAAGCTTGGATATGGAATGGGCTTAGACTCTAAGTGTGAAGGTTGTGAAGACGAGTTCCGATGAACTGGAAACTCGGAGAACACTTGAACAAAGACTCGAAGATTGCTCAAAAGCTTGGGAGTGTTTGTTTGCAGTAGGCTTGTATGCGTAGGTAGTGTTCTACTTCTTCACGTTGTGATCCTTCACTATTTATAGGCGGAGAGATGGCCGAGATCCGTTGCTTGGTTGGTGGCCCTGTCTCTCCTCCATTCGACAGTACTTTGTGCAGCCAGTATGCTTTTGCAGATGCGCAGTTTGTCCGTTTGCCAAATCTGGCTAAACTCCAACTTCAACAGTAACTGGAGCGAGCCAGTACTGTAGCGGCGCCCTGTCGGCCTGGCAGTCAACTCCTCTGCTCCACTCCGCTTTCGACACGTGGAGATCTTGTAATTAATGCTATGATCTCCTATTGACTGGAGTTCAAAATATGGGCGGGAGTCGCGCTGTCGCTTTCTGGTAGGTAGTGGCTCGCTTCGCTTTGAAGTTGTAGCGGCCGCTCTGAAGTGAGTCGCTTCACGGTCATATTTGTAGTGAGTCACTTGAGAAATAAATTTCCCGAGACACTACTTAATTAAGTGTTAACTCGCGTTGACTCGCTTCGGCTTTTCTTTGTAGCGCACGCTTCGCTTCGCTGTAGTGGGTTCACTTGATTCTACTGTAGCGCTCGCTTCGCTTCGCTTTGGCTTTGAACTGTAGCGCTCGCTTCGCTTCGCTTTGGCAGATTCACTTCGAATCTACTGGACTTGCTTCGCTTCGGAAAACACACTCAAGCGAGTGGCCTTCACTTGGAATTCCTGCAGTCTAAAGCTAAGCAAAATAAAGCCATCCTAACAGTTTAGGCTTAGAAAAATTCTAACCTATCATCTACATCAAAAATGGGTCGCTTGGGAACAGAACGCTTTGGGGTTTTGGGATCAAATCAAAACACTACATTTATAAAGTGTCCCATGTAGTTCCCCCTTAACATTTTCGTTCTTAACAATTCCCAACATTCGATGACTTCAAGATGGTTTCGGGTGAAACCATAGAAGCAATGAAGATTCGCTTCACTGAAATAATTCTCGAAGTCGCTGCAATCAACCCTCACAAATATACGCAGCGCGAGAAGAATCTTAAAGTGATGCGTGCCCTACCTGCAAATTGGCACGTATACACCGCCATGCATCCAGCCCGTTCGGACTTCAACTTCCTCACCACCGAAGATCTTTTCGACATCCTTGTCGGAAATAAATATGAAATGATCCGCATCCACGGATCAGCACAGCCTTCCACCAGCAAGAAGGCCGATGAAAAGAACGACAAGGAGGTAGCCTTCAAGGCCGACTCAGCCTACGTTGCTACCCCAAGCTCGATTGACGAATCCATTGTCAAAAAGTTCGAGAAGATGACTCTCGACTATGCTCTAGCTGCTAGGAGAAATGAGAAGCTCCTAGGAAAGGTTGTCAAATACAAGAAATTCTACCGTGACAACAAGCGAAATTTCTCAAACCGCAACCACGACCGCCCTGACAAAAAGGGAGAAGGTAAACCCTCAACCTTCAATTCTTCTAACACACCCGAGGGTGGCTGTTTTGGTTGTGGCAGGCCGGGTCACTATAAGACCGATTGTCCAGATCTGACAAAGGCCGAGAGAGACGAGCTCCGTGCAAAGCACGATAAGAAGCTCAAGGATCAACGAGCTGCCATGCTTGCTGAAGAATCAAAGGAGGCTCATCTCTCAGACAGCTCGTCAAGTGATGACGAGGGTTACATCGCTTTCGACGAAAGTGATGATGAAGAATGTTTCGTTGGAGGGCACCAACAAAACGAAGGATCTTCAAAGGTAGTCCCTCAACCAATTTCACTTTCTTTCTCTGACGATGAATGTGCAGAAGGTGAAGAACTATCCGAGGCTGTGTCTTGGGAAGAAATCAAGAAACAGCTCGATGATTACGCCGATCTCGTGGATACACTCAAAGAGGTCGTTGAAGATAATGCTGAGCTGATGAACAAGAATGAAAAATACAAGCTAGCATTAGAAGAAAAAATCACTCCCTATGATGAAGAAAATGAAAGGGAGAACGAAGCCCTAAAGTCAAAAGTTGAAGAATTGACTTTTCGGGTTAAGGAGTTCGATACCAGGGCGCTTGAGAAGGACGATTCCCTCAAGATCAAAGATGCTGAAATACACAGCCTTACATCAAAGTTGGCTGACTTGGTTATTCGACACGAACTCCTCGTGAAAAAGGAAGAAAAACTTCAACTCACCTTGAGCCAGTTGAAGAAAAGCGGAAAGAAATTAGAAGAGGTCCAATCCATGCAACGTAATCCGCGTGATCACTCTGGTATTGGATTTAGTGGAAAATCCAAGGAAAACAAGGATAAAGACTGCGAGATCAAGTTTGTAAAGGCGCAGTCAAAATCAAAGAATCTCAGGAAAGCTCATCAAGTTCTCCCAGATAAGATGGTCAAGCTGAAGAATCCAGTTCGACAGCCCCAAGCCATCCTTTTAAAGCAACACAAGAAGGAACAGCCTGTTCCTCAAAAGAAAGTGAGTCGACCTGCCCAGCATCGTCGACCTGTCCCCACTCATCAAAAGCAGGCTGTTCAACAAGGGCGATACCAAGGCCAGTACTATCAAAGGCCGTATCACCCTCAGTTTTTCTACCCTGCTCATCAAGGTTGTCACTGCCACTAGCCTCAACAGTCAAGCTCTCAAGGCTGGCAGTATCAACCTGGCCTTTATGAAGAGCAGTATTATCAACCTCGTCGCTCTCGATCAAAGAAATCCAAGGCTCCCAAGCCCAAGACTGCCACTGCCTCGTCCTCAGCCTCGGATAGAAGTAGACCGGCGAAACAAATCTGGGTCCCAAAGGCCGTTCCCGCAACCGATGTAGCACCCAATCTCAAATGGGTTGCTAAGTTCAACTAATTGCAGGTTGGGAAAACTCAAAGAAGGAGCCAAGCAGCTCGTGGAGCTGTATGGATCATTGATAGTGGATGCTCCAAGCACATGACGTGTGACAAAACGCTACTATCAAATTTTCAAGAACGAGACGGGCCACTTGTAACCTTTGGAGGAAATTCAAAGGGGACTCACAAGAGGCCAGGGCGATCTAAAAGTTGGTAAAACAACTATTTCTAACGTTTCGTATGTTGAAGGTCTTAATCATAACTTATTCTCTGTGTCGCAATTCTGCTCGAGTGGTAAACGAGTAGAATTCACCGCTAACAAATGTCTCGTGAAAAATGAGGAAGGAGAAATACTTCTTACCGGAGTTTTGCAGGATAGACTCTATATTGTTCAATGGAATGATTGGATAGAGACCTGTCTGATCACAAAGGCAGATTCCGAGACAAGCTGGTTGTGGCACAAGAGGCTGAGTCATTTGAACTTCAAGGCCATCAACAAGCTCGCACGCAACAAACTGGTGAACGACCTGCCAGATCAAGTCTTCGATCGTGATCACATTTGCAAAGCCTGTCAAGCTGGAAAGCAAACAAGATCATCCTTTCCAAGTGTGACGGCACAAGCTTCAAATCGAATTCTTGAGCTTCTCCATCTCGACCTCTTTGGTCCAGTCACTCCTTTGAGTATAAACGGTAGAAAATATGCTCTCGTTATTATAGATGATTATTCTAGATTTACGTGGGTTATTTTCATGTACAAAAAGAAGGAGACTTTAGAGAAGCTACCCGCATTGCTGAGCAAACTGTGCAATCAAAAGGAGAAGTCCATCATCTCCATTCGATCCGATCGAGGCACCGAATTTATCAATGCAATGATCGAAGAATATTGCACAAAGAGTGGAATTCATCATCAAACCTCAGCAGCTCGTACACCTCAACAAAATGGCGTGGTGGAACGCCGTAACAGGTCGCTGAAGGAAGCAGCTCGTACAATGTTGGATGAAACCAACCTTCCAAAGAAGTTTTGGGCGGAGGCCGTTAACACAGCCTGCTATACCCAAAACAGGTCGATTATCACTACCCGACATGGAAAGACTCCTTACGAGCTGTGGAACAACAAGCTCCCCAGGTTAAAGTATTTTAAATCTTTTGGATGCTTGTGTTACATTCATAACAATGGGAAATCCCAATTAAAAACTTTTGATAGCAAGGTCGATCCAGGAGTATTTCTAGGATACTCAGAGGTTAGCAAAGCTTATAGAGTTTTTAATAAGAAAACCCTAGTTGTGGAGGTAACACCTCATGTTGTGTTTGATGAATCTACTTGTCTGTACAGAGAGATAAGTACAGGTCCAGATCAGTCCACTACTAACAGACCGTCTAACTCCCCCATCGACGACCTGCTAGTGTGGACTCCAAATGATCTAGAGGAAGAGGATCAATCTGATCCTAAGGTCACACAACAAGGGGGAAATGATGCAAGTGATGTTCCCACATCGAGCTGTAATACATCATCCGGAATTAACCAGACTGATCCCCCATTCTCAGTTCCCCAGACTGATGCTGTTAACGACCTTACATCACAAATCGAGCAGCTCGATGAAGTTATGCAGCAGCTCAATACACAGTCCGAGCAGCAGCTTGATCAACAGCCCGAGCAACAGCACGTTCCCACTGATCAACCTTCAACTCACCCTGAGTTTGACAAACCTATTAATGAGCCCGATCCAATCATTTCAAATGAAGAAAGATCACGACGCAGACGTTGGATCGATGATCATCCAAAGGAGCTCATTGTTGGGAACCCAAACCAAGGAGTGCGGACAAGAAGGACGATTGGTGAAAGCGCGCTTCTAAGTTGTTATCTCTCTCGCATAGAACCCAAAGATGCCATTGAAGCTCTTCAAGATGCTGACTGGATTCAAGCCATGCAAGAAGAACTAAATGAATTCAAAAGAAATGAAGTATGGTCTCTAGTTGATCGTCCCTATCATCAGGGCGTCATAGGAGTCAAATGGGTCTACAAAAACAAGAGAGACGAATCTGGAGAAGTTGTCAGAAATAAAGCCCGATTGGTAGCAAAGGGTTACTGTCAACAAGAAGGAATCGATTATGATGAGACGTTTGCCCCCGTCGCAAGATTAGAAGCTATAAGGTTGTTTCTAGCTTATGCCGCTCATCAACGATTCAAAGTCTACCAGATGGATGTAAAAAGTGCGTTCCTCAATGGCGTTCTCGAAGAAGAAGTCTATGTGGAACAGCCTCCAGGATTCGAAGAGGGTGATTCGAGCAAAGTCTACAAACTTCACAAGGCCGTCTAAGGTCTTAAGCAAGCTCCTCGAGCTTGGTATGAGACGCTATCATCCTTTCTCATCGAATCTGGGTTCAAGCGTGGATCAGTCGACAAAACGCTGTTCACTATCAAAGTGAATGAACATATCCTTTTAGTACAAATTTATGTTGATGACATTATATTTGGATCTAAATCTCCCATATTATGCGAAAAATTTGGTAACCTCATGACAGACAAATATAAAATGTCTATGATGGGGGAAATGAACTTCTTTCTAGGGTTGCAGGTCAAGCAGTCCGATGAAGGAATCTTCATTAGCCAAACAAAGTATGCACACGAGGTGGTCGATAAGTTTGGTGTCAAAGACAACAAGCCCGTCAAAATACCGATGCTCTCTGGTGGGAAGATCGACCCGGATCCAGAAGGAAAACCTGCCAACATAACACAGTACAGGGGTATAATTGGTTCATTACTTTATCTAACTGCGAGTCGACCTGATATCACTTTTGCAGTTGGAGTGTGTGCTCGATATCAAGCGAATCCGAAGGAATCTCACTTGGAAGCAGCAAAGAAAATTCTTCGATACATCAAAGGAACCACAAACTTAGGTCTTTGGTATCCTTGTGATGATAATTTGCAGCTTACAGGGTATTCAGATTCTGATCATGCAGGATGCAAGCTTGATAGGAAATCAACCTCGGGTACTTGCCACTTTCTTGGAAACAAGCTGATATCATGGTTTTCAAAGAAACAAACTTCAGTAGCCACCTCCACCACAGAGGCCGAGTACATGGCCGCAGGGAGTTGTTGTGCACAAATCTTGTGGATCAAACAACAACTCAAAGATTATGAAGTTGAAGTTAGTGAAGTGCCTATATTCTGCGACAGCTCGAGTGCTATCGCCATTACTCAAAATCCAGTTCTCCATTCAAGATGCAAACACGTGGATATTCGACATCACTTTATTCGTGATCACGTGGAAAAGAAGAACGTGGTTATTGAGAAGATACACACTGATATTCAACGGGCTGATATCCTAACCAACCCCCTAGCCGAAGAAAGATTCAAAATGTTGTGTGGGAAGTTAGGTTTATTTAATGTTGAGTCATCAGGCCGTTCATGACTTAACAGGCCGATCGTGACTCGACAGGCCGTTTCTCTCAACAGGCCATTATTCTTTCAACAAGCCGATAGTCAAATGACAGACAGTTCCCCATCAACAGGTCGTCGTCTAAATCAACAGATCGATCTGTGTTCCTCAAATTGAGGGGGAACACTTGCCCAAATGATCCATCATTTGAGGGGAAACAAAGGCCGATGTCTGCCACCAGGCCGATATCACAAGTCCAGGCCGTTCATTTCACCAGGCCGATAACACAAGTCCAGGCCGTTCATTCCGCTAGGCCGATATCACAAGTCCAGGCCGTTCTCACTTCATCAGGCCAATATCAACCTGAATGCTACCCGCATTAATGAAGGGGGAATCAAAAGGGCAGTATCACCCTTTTGTCTTTCATTTAACTTCTTTAATACGCATTGAATTCCTATTAATTATTGATATTTATTTCTCAATGTGTTACATTATTTAAGGCTCTGTTAGGTTGCAGGAAATAAGGAAAAAGGGAATAATGATTGCTATTTTTGCAACACATCTAGTCAAGTGTCAAATATTGACACATTGACCAATGTTGCATTTAATTCCCTGGCATCTTTCTGAAAAAGTGCCATTATACGCATGTTTCTCTTATCTCACGCGCGGATGTGAACCGTTTCACATTCCACTCGCTTTAATCGTGCGGACGTGGTTGAGAGGGAAAACTTTAACCCTTTCAAATTCAAACGATCTCAACCGTTCAAAATATCTATATATGTCATGTCGATTTCGTTTGAAACATTACTTTCTTCATCATCTGCAACCCTAGTTTTTCAGTTTCTGCTAAAAACTACCAGCCGCAGTTTGTGCCTTTTCACCGTTTCTCTTCCATTTTCTTTCAAACACTCATACTCATCTACACTAAAATGGCAGGAAAATCAACATCCAGCCGAATGGAAATGCAGTGGGAGGAGATCGAAACGTATTTGAAGTCTCGCTTCAAATACGAGCCCTATATGGTGCGTGAAACCTTCGGGTTTCGCGATCTGGAGTCTATGTATGCTCTAGTGGAGACCTGCCTTCCGTTCCACCGGATTATCTCCGCCCATCCGCCGAAGCAACTTACCAAGATCGTGAGTGCCTTTTTCTATAACTGGAATAAGGGCGACTCCGTCTCCACCCACACCGTCTCCCTCGGAACCCAGAAGGCCGTCCACACCATCAACGTCCTCGAGGTTGTTAAGGCCGCCTTCAGCATTGGGGAGGGTGGGACGATGCAACTCTCGGAAATCTCGCGAGACCAGTTGCAGCAGGTTTCCGACCGTGTCTTGATGGAGCAAAGGCCGTTCTTGGCAAGCACGTTCAAGAGGAACGAGCTCCGCCCCAACTACCGCCTCTTGATGGATTTCGTGCAGAAGTGCTTCCTAGGGCACATTGGGAATCACGACCAGGTCACCCCCTTGAAGTTTCAGATCATGGCGGCCGTGATACTCAACCTGCCCATTAGTTGGGCCAAATTGTTGGTCTCCTGCTGTGGGATGAGGCCAGGCAGATCGATTGCACGATGGAGGGAGAGGCCGTGGTGGGAGTTCGTCTCCACAACGAGAAGAGGCCGATTCGCCTTGGGACGAAGGCGACCTGCATCATCACTTCCTTCTTCAAAAATAGGAAGTGGACTGATGAGCCGTCCTTCCCCTATCTCTTTATTCCGAAAGATCTCCATCAAATGGAGATGGCCTTGGGGGTCGCGCCGCAGATTTTCTACGGGTCTCCAGACAATGTAAGGGCGCACCTCACAAAGACCGGTGAGTCAAAGGTTGGTTGGAGGATTCCGGCTCGCCCTGTGCAAAAGAAGAGAAAGGCCGATGACGAGGCGGTGCCCTCTTGCCCTGTAAAAAGGACACCCCCTGCAAAGAAGTCCTCCCCTCGCAGGACGCAAACGGCCTCCACTGATCCGGTCAGGCAGTTCCACTGGCTTCTCCCCATGGAGGACGAAGAGCCTGTTCCCCGCAGGCAGCCATCGCCCTCCCCCTCGCCCTCGCCGGAACGGACTCCCTCTCCAATCCGTTCCGCCATCGAGCCGTCCGCCTCGCAGCATCGACCTGCGTCCCCTCAGGCCGATGTCGTTCGTGCTGGCTCCGTGGAGATCGAGGATCTCACGGAGGATGATCCCCAACCTTCCCCCTTTCGGCATGTGGCCGTGGAGGAAGACGTCGTCCTGCCCATCCAGCCATTCTCCGAGCAGCCCGTGTCTGCTGCTCATTCCATAGTGGCCTCCATGAAGGCAGAGGCCAGGCTGAAGGTGATCGACCTGATGCCGGGGATTGCCCAACTCCCCAAGTCCCTCGACCTTGCTGCTCGCCTCCAGTTCTATCTGGTTTGTAAGTCGAGCTATTATTACGTTTTCGAGGCCTTGCTGCAGGTCGCCACCCTTGATGAGCTGAAGATCGAGGAGTTGGAGCTAGAGGCTGAGTTCGGATTTTTCAGTGTGGAGGATGCGGCCGCCAATTTCCAATCTCTTGTGCTGCGGCGCATGAAGGTCGAGGCCAAAATTCTGGGCATCGACCTTCGCCCCCTCTACACTCACTCTCGCTCCCTCTACAACTCCGCCGCCAATGTTGAAGATGAGTTTGATGCCATTCAGACTCCGGAGTGATCGCCACCAAGGAATGAAGGTGGTGATGAAGCTCTGATTAATGCTGATTCTGCTCCCGACACATCAAAGTTCGATGTGGAGACCGAGTTCAACTCCCTATCTGCAAAGCTCGAGTCTCTCACTCTCAGCATCCCGGAGCAGATCAAGCAAGCCATTGCGGAGGCCCGGGTCGATATCTTGAAGGAAGCCAAGACCCAGGCCGATGACGCTGCCAGGGAGCGGGTGACGAAGTTTGCAGTGGAACATTTGAAGGAATATACCGACAAACTTCTGCCAGCCCAGCTCGAGGCACTGAACATGGCGTCCCGTGATCTGATCGGGGAAGTGATGGAGGACGTGGCCAAGGTTGATCACCGAGTGACCGACCTGACTACTTCAGTCACGAATTCGGCATCGGCCTCCAACACACAGATCAACGGCATCCTGGATACTCTCACCAGCCTGCTCAATGGGCATCAGCAGCTGCGAGAGGCCGTTGGCAAGCTGCAGGAGGAGGATGCTTCCCTTCTTTCCCTTATTAATACCCTTTCTGATGATGTCGAAAAGGGGGAAGAAGCAAGAGCCGCCGCCGCCAAGAAGAAGAGGACAAGCAAAACCAAATCTCCTTCATCTTCTTCGGTTCCTCCTCCTCCGCCTCCGCCGCCAAGGAAGTCCGCCTCCCAGGCCGCTGCCTCCAAGTCTGATTCCCAGGCCGCCGCCTCCCAGGCCGATTCCGAGGCTGCCGCTGCCAAAGCTCGCTTGGCTAAAGAGGCAGAGTTGATTTCTGCCATGCATCTGGCCGGTGCGACTCCGGAGTAGGCCTTGAATCCAAATGAGCAACGGCGTTTCATTGCTGAACGCTGGGCTGCCGAAGCAAGAAAGAAGGCCGAGGTGGGCTGGATCAGCCTGTCATTCTCTTAATTGATTTTGGAGGCTGGAGTCCAGCAACAGGCCGTGGAGTGGCTAGATGAGAGCCAGAACGCCCTGTTGAGGGAGCTCAACAGCTGCTTCATCCTCCTCCATTACTGGATTCAAGACCCTTCTCTCCCTGAAGATGCTGATGACGCCTATGCGGCCTATATGCTCAAATTCCCTCACCAAGACTTCGTTGGTGAACTGCGAAAGAAGGCTGCAGAGGCCGGTGCGATAATAAGGGCTCCCTGCAAGCAATATTTCGCGCCCTTATTGATCGGTGATTCGGGATTTTTGGATTATTCCCGAATCGACCGGTACATCGCACTAACCGCCATCGGCATGAACGTAAACGTCTCAAATTCCGATCCCGCCTACTGCCGTATCAGGGATGGAATTTATGCCAGCATGAAGGCTAAGTCCAGGGAGCAGATCCAGGAAGAGCGAGTGGCAGCCCGTGCCCAGCCGAGGAAGTAGCAGAGTTAGATGATTTTGTATCTTTTTTTGTTATTCATTTAAGTTCGTAGCATGGTTTGTAAATTCCCAATGTAAGTACGCCATCGAGCTGAATGAAGCAAAAATCATCTATTCGTCCTGACGACAATATCTCTTTGTCCAGGCAATCTGCCTTTACTGCTTTATTTTAATTGTGTCATTATCTGCCTTTCTTATAATTCCGCATCAACCTTGATGGATAATCGATCTTTCATTGTTGTATATCTTAGGAATTATTTGTAAAGTGTATGGTTTCGACATCATCAAAAAGGGGGAAATTGTTGGGAACCCCTTGCAGTTTGATTTTGATGATGTTTATCGAAACCACACTTAGGCATATTTTACTTGTTTAGGGTTAAGGCCGATAGATCGACCTGCTACCTGTTAGTGCAGGTCGATGCTCTCTAAAATTCAAATGCAAGTTTGATCCACTCTGTAAGAGAAGGTCGTTTATCGACCTGCCTCATTCGGATCGAACTGGCATATCTAGCTGTCTATCGGCCTTCCTTATCAAGCTTCCAGCCTGCTTTGACTTAGAAGATTTCAAGTGCTGGATTTCTATATCAAGGTCGATACTCCACCTTCATGGAGCAACACGACCTGATCCTTGCCACGTGGTGTGCCAGCAAGGACGAACTTTCCCAACGGCTAGAAGTGAGTCAACCTCCAACGGCTAGTGCCACGTCATCCTGACTCCAACGGCTAGTTTTTCAAAACTGCCTATATATACTTCAAGCCATTATCGGATTCAAGTACGGGAAACTCAAGCTATCAACGCCAAACTCTGCCAAAATCTCTCTCAAGTTCATATCCATTCAAATGTTCGAAATCCCACTAGTTTCCCAAACACTTGACAAAGAGAGATTTCTGATTCCGATAAAAGCCACAACGACGAAGCGTTCACTGCTGCTTGTCGTTGATTCAAACAATTTCTTCTCCGACTCGTTCGAAGTTAGAAAGTTCGTTTGTATTTTTCGCCATTATAGAGTTAGTTAAGCTCTATAATTAGTGAAAGTTTGATTGTACGTTTCAGTACGAAAGGTTGTAAGGGTCACGACCCAAAACTCGTGTCTAGATATATTCGAGTTAGAGTGTATTTAGAACTGATACTCAGTCAGTATAAATAAGAGAGAAGTTGGATCCAAAGGTAAAGGGATTCTCAGGTCGAGTCGACCTGACGTGGACGTAGGAGGGTTTCTCCAAACCACGCTAAACTGCGGTGTCTCTCTCTCTCTCTCTTTATTTATCGCTCTTTTAATATTCTATCAAACTGACGAGCATCAACCTGCATTTCATGAATCAACCTGCACTGGCTTAATAGATTTTTCAAAGAGTAATCAACCTCCACCAACTTCCGCATAAGCACAGTTTGATAAATCAAGCTTGTTCCCAAACGAGCTTGATAGATCAATCTGCCTCTGATAGGATCGACCTTGACAATCGACCTTCTGATCGACCTGATTTTCTAAAAATGTCAAAAACGGTTGGCATTGGTGTATTCCCCCCCCCCCCCCCCCCCCAATACACCAATTACTCTTTTTTTCGGGACCAACAGCTAGGGTTTTATTGTGAGGGAGAGAAGAAAGATTTCCGTCCATCC
This sequence comes from Thymus mandschuricus, assembly GCA_029379335.1. NCBI lineage: Eukaryota > Viridiplantae > Streptophyta > Magnoliopsida > Lamiales > Lamiaceae > Thymus > Thymus mandschuricus. Next base: position 11,003,092 of record CM057078.1, read on the forward strand.
GGAATTCTTCTCTGTGTTCGGGAATACTCTAAAAGATCTCGAGGTTTACGAGAAGAGCTAGATCTCGTGTGCAGAGATCTAGTGCGAGGAATTGTTCACCAAAACTCATTATACCGGCAGGATCTGCCCGATAAGGTCTGCAATCTAGATCTGTTTCCGCTTTAGGATCTAGGAAATTACATGATATAATTTTTGTTTAATCGATTAACATCCGAGCGATCTTCACGGATCCAACAATTGGTATCAGAGCCAACTCGGCTCTGTTGATTGATTAATTAAAATTATAAATTTCATATTATTGTTCTTGGATGCGAATTTTGTGTTTTGCAGAGATCCAATTATCATGGTTAATATGAATTTTTTTTTGTTTTAATTATATATTAAAATCGGTCTGTTTGTGGCCGCGTTTGTAAAACACGAGGGTTGATCGTGTTAGATGATATAGGTGAAATTTACCTTGTTTTTATAACCAAAAAAAGTCGATTTTGAGTCTCAATTGTGTAGTATTGTCTATAGTTTATATGGTTTTCATTATATTAGACAATATTATGCTTGTGGGTGTTTTTCTGTGTTTTTAGGTATATTTTGATGATAAAACCCCGAGACGAGACAAGGCGTGAAGATCGTAGCTTGAAGTTCAAGATTTGAGTTCAAGAGAAGACCTCTCGATACCTCTCTCGATTGAGAGGCCTATCGAGAGGTACATTCTGCCGCAGTTATCGATCGAGAGCTTATTTCACCACCTCTCGATACCTCTCTCGATCGAGAGGTCTGTCGAGAGGTGGGTTCCAGCCGGGATTTTTCTCCTTAATTAATTAGACTCCTTTTTGATTTAGGTTTCCTTATGTAAATTTCTCCTATATATACTCCTAGCCTAGCATTGTAAACCCTATGAATCAACATCCTATCATCTTTCATACTTTTCTAGCACTTTTATTTTACTTTAGAATTTTTATTCTTGTATTCAACATTGGAGCTTTTAAAGTTTATGCAAGACTCGGCGTTCTTCGTTTGTGTTCAAGTTCTTCTTACTTTTACTCTTTAATTATGTTCTTTCAATCTTTTATGTTTATGTTTTCTTTAATTATGTCTAGCTAAATTTCTTAGTTGATTTTAGGGATTGAATGCCTAATTGAATTTATGTAAGTGTTTTTGTTTATAATTAGCCTTCCAATCTAGATGCATGTTTTCATGGTGCTTATTCTCATTCATGATTAATTGATCACTAATTGTGTATGCATAGTTATGTTTATATGCCTTGATAGGATATTGCATAATAGATCTCATGAATACATGGTATGATAAATTGATTTGTCTTAATTGAGTTTGAATTATCATGTGTTTGCATATAATTGATTTGGGTGTCATAATTGAACCTAGTTGATTATATCATTGATACTTGTTCTATTTTGCACTTAATTTGATTTTTATGCGTCCGAAAGGATATTAGGGTCATATTAGGTCACGACTTGCATTGCTTTCATCGGGGTGTAGGTTATTTTTCATGTATCACATTTAGATTGGATTAAATTGGTTAATTGAATTCATTAATTGCTTGCATATATTTGATTAGGTAGGCTTCCCTAGAATCAACACTTTTCCTTAATCGTTTACTTACCTTATTTGTTTAATTGTTTGCTTACTAAGTTGTTTTATTTGACTAGTTATTTTCCTTATTTACTTATTCCCTTACTTGATTTATTGAGTCTTTTTATTATTTGCCTAGTCTATAAATACCACAACACCTAAATTCCCAAAAGCCTAAACATCACGTTAGTTCTTTAGTAGAGGTATTGTGTGCGTTTTCGACTTGTCAATCCCTGTGGATACGATACTCGCTTATTCTATACTATACATATTTTGTGTGGTAGAAAATAGTGCGATCATTAGATTAGGATTTTATTTTTCGTTTTACGATGTAATTTCGATGTAAAAGTTCCTATCTATGTAACCGATCAAATTGGGAGAAGAGGAGACGAAAGTCTCGTCGGAAATCGAGACGACGGCGGTGGCTCAACGGCGACGAGGGCAACGCACTAGGGTTTCACCCTACGCGGCTGTTGTGGCTTGGAAACGCCGGTGGGAGCCACCGCTCGACCCCCTCGACGACGAGGACTGGTCGGAGGAGGGTGCAGCGGCGTCCGGTGGAGCAGGCGACAGCGGCAGCGACGCCGTGAAGGAGCAGCAGCGCGGCTAGGGTTTTTCGAAACCCTAGCAGATCGCGACGGCTGCAGACGGCACTGGACTGCCGTCCAGCCTCTACCCAGCCCGGTGGCGACTGCCTAGACAGCGGCCAGGCGCGTCGGCGGCGGCGGAATCGTTGCTGCCTGGTGGCAGCGCGAGCTAGGGTTTCTCGGAACCCTAGCGACTCTCGGAGGCTGTCGTCGGCGTATAGCTGCTGGCCGGCATTCTCCTTGAATGCCGGCGACTCCAGGACGACGGACGGCGGCGTGGAGGCGGAGGGAAGACGGCGGCAGTAGCTGCTGACCGCGGCAGTCGTACCCGCGACTGTGCTGCGGCGGCAGCAGCGTTTTTGCTGCTGTCCTCCGTTTTTCCGACGACCGGCGGTGTCGGCGTCCAGTGGGAGACCTCCGGCGAGGTCCCCTCCGGCTCCAGGCGGACACGGCACGGCGGTGGTGGCAGAGTGGCGACGGCAGCGGCTGGATCGGTGGCTAGGGTTCGCGGCTAGGGTTTCTTCAAACCCTAGTGGGCCGAAACCCTACGGGCCGGATTTTGGGCCCGTTTTCTCGTGAAGATCAGCCCGTTACTCGGAGATTCCAATTTTTCAAGCTCGTTCGAAGAAAAATGAAGACCATGATGATTGGATAAATTTTATTTTATTTTCATGGTTATTTTATTCGATATGGTGGATAGCATGTTGTTTAATTATTCGCGATAATTGTTTATATACTATGTTTGAAAATGGTAAAAACCTTGATTAAAAATTACTAAGTGTGACAATATTATTATTATTTTTCGATTTAATTCGAGAGATTATAATAATCTAGCCTCCATAATTGGTTTAAAAGATGAAGTAATTAGCATTCGCGTTGACCACGGGTCTTCCTCCCTATAGGAGATGCTGATTATAGATTTCATTGGTTTAAACATCATAAAGATAATTTGATTTAAGATGAAATAATTAGTGTTCGCGCTGACCACGGGTCTTCCTCCCTATAGGAGATACTGATTATAGAATTCATTGGTTAAATCAAGTTGATAATATTGGGAAAATGTTTTATTTAGATAATTTCTCCTTTCGGTAGGGTTACTCTTTATAAAAGTAATTTTTCGGAATATTAAATTATGGTATTCACTTAGATGTGAATTAATTGATTATTTCCCTGAAAGAAGTTATTTTACATGGCTAGGAGGACCAACTATTAACTTTATCAATCAGAAGGTTAAGGTTGATTGGATAATAAGGTTAAAGATGTAAAAATCTACTTAAGGATTATATGTATTGTCCACCTATAGTGGCTTATGTATAAAAACTTAAGGTGTTGGGGGATGCTTTTTATATTGTTTCAAGGCTTATCAATATAACTTACTTCAAATTTTATATGACTCTTAATGTGATGTTTATTTATTTATTTCAGCTTCACTATGTCTCTTAATCCGCTTGCTACGATTCTCAAAGAAAACAAACTCGAGGGTTCCAATTATATTGATTGGAAAAGAAACTTGGATATTGTTCTTACTGCTGACGGACACAAATGTGTCCTCATTCAGGCTTGACCCCCTGAACCTACTCAGGAATCCACGCCAGAACAGCGTGAGCCTTATACTAGCTGGAAAAGGGCAGATGAGATGGCAAAATGCTATATACTGGCTTCTATGTCAAGCATTTTGCAGCATCAACATCAAAATGTCCAATCTGCAGCTGATATGATCTATAGCCTTACACAGATGTTTGGGCACAATGGTCGTCAAGCGCGTCAGAAGGCTATTAGAGCCATTATAACTATGCGCATGGCTGATGGTGATTCTGTGAAGGATCATGTTCTAAAGATAATTGGTCATCTCAATGAACTTGAGGTCCTAGGTGCTGAGATCGATGGGGAAACCCATGTCGATATCATTATAGAGTCACTTCCTAGATCTTTTGATCAGTTTTGGATGAACTACAACATTAATCAGAAGTTGTACACGTTATCCGAATTGCTCAATAAGCTTGTGCAGGCTGAGGAAGTTCTTAGGGTTGAACCTCAGGTGCATGTAGCCACTGCTTCTACATCTTCTAAACCGAAAGGTGGAATTAAGAAGAAGAAGAAGAAGAAGAAGAAGAAACAGGGTGGCCAAGCTCAAAAGGGAGCAAATCAAAGAGTGGGAGGACCTCAGGGTGGCATAAAGAAGCCTAAAGGGAAGTGTTTCCGTTGCGGACAGAAGGGACATTACAAGGCGGCTTGTCCTCAGTTAAGAGGCAATCCTAAAGGTATATCTTGTGCATTAGTTGTCGAAGCTTGTTTAGCGGCTCGTTCTACATGTACTTGGGTTGTAGATACGGGAGCCACTGATCATGTATGTTTTGACTTGCAGGGGTTTTGTCAAACCCAAAGGCTTAATGCTAGAGAGATTACCGTCACCATGGGGAATGCTACGGACGTGGCGGTTTCTGCAGTGGGAGTTGTCAGTTTACCAGTTTTGGATTAAACATTTGTTTTGAGAGACGTTTTGTTAGTACCTGGTTTTAAAAGGAACGTTATTTCGGTTTCCAAATTGTATTTGGATGGATATTCGGTTACTTTTGGTTTGAATGACGTTACTATTTTTTGTAACAATGATGTCATTTGTTCAGGTATTATGTCTAACAATCTCTATACCATTAACTGTACTGTACCTGCTATTTATAGCATATCATCGAGTTCGAGGAAACGTAAGGTTTCTTCAAGTGTGAATCAAACACTTCTCTGGCATCTGAGGCTAGGTCACATTAACCTCAAGCGAATTCAAAGGTTGGTGAAAGACGGTCCTTTGGATAAACTCCAAATAGGACCAATACCAACTTGCGAATCTTGCTTGGAAGGTAAAATGACGAAAAGGATTTTTAAATCCAAGGGCAACAGATCAGAGAATGTGTTGGACTTGATTCATACAGATGTGTGTGGTCCAATGACTATTCAGGCTAGAGTTGGTTTTGAGTATTTCATCACTTTTATTGATGATTACTCACGATATGGATACATTTATTTGATGAAACGGAAGTCTGAATCCTTTGATAAATTCAAAGTTTTTAAGGCGGAAGTGGAAAATCAGCATAATAAATCCATTAAGTCCATTCGATCTGATCGAGGTGGAGAGTACCTTAGCGCGGAATTCTTGGAATGCATGTCACAAGCCGGGATCACGTCCCAGCTTACTGCGCCAGGAACACCACAGCAGAATGGTGTGTCAGAACCCAGGAACCGAATATTACTGAATATGATTCGTTCGATGATGAGCTATTCTGAGTTACCTACTTCGTTTTGGGGCTATGCCTTAGAAACGGCGATGTATATTCTAAACTTAGTTCCTTCCAAATCAGTACCCAAAACTCCCTTGGAATTGTGGTCAGGCCGAAAGGCCAATCTTGAACATATTCGGATCTGGGGTTGTCCTGCACATGTATATATTGCGCAAGGATGCTGATAAGTTGGAATCACGAGCTGAATTACGGCTGTTTGTAGGATACCCTAAGGGAACAAGAGGTGGATTGTTCTACAGTCCAAGGGACCAAAAGATCATTGTTAGCACCAATGCTCAATTTTTGGAAGAGGACTACATGAACAATCACAAACCCATGAGTGAGGTCATCTTTGAAGAGATGAGGGATACAAGCCCGTCTGAACCACCCGTACTAGATGTTGCACCATCAACTGCACCACGTGTTGACACTAGTACACAATCTCAGAATATGCCTCGTCGTAGTGGGAGGGTCATCATTCAACCTGAAAGATGGTTGTGTTTGGGAGAGTCTTCGGACAACTTACCTGGTGAAGATGACTCTGACCCCTGGACGTACAAAGAGGCAAGACAAAGATGCACAGCTTTGGCAAGTTGCAATGGATTCGGAAATCCAATCCATGCATGAGAACGATGTGTATGACGTTGTAGAACTTCCTGAAGGGGTTAAACCCATCGGGTGTAAGTGGGTCTACAAACGTAAGAGAGGACCTGACGGGAAGGTTGAAACCTTCAAAGCTAGAAGATAGTAGTGTAGTAGTATACTTGAAAGCATGCTTTTGAGTATAAGTGGGAGATCGTTGGGACTATATACTGAAAAGCATACTTTTTATGCTTAGTTGTATATTACTTCTTCCTGTTTTATGAAATAAATGGAGTCATATGTTTTGCATATTTATTCGTGTTATGGTTATGCAAATAAGTGTCCTGTAGTATATATTATAGATAATATGGTGTGGGTGGTCACACGGAAGATCATATTATCGGTTTCTTATATACTTAAATGGTGTTCGCAACCTAAGTAATCATGGACAAATTACTTGTTAAGGTTGTAGTATAATGCTTGATATTAGCCGATCTTGGCTATTAGCTTATACTAATGCATCCAGTTGCATTGAACAGGATCGCGGTGAGATAAATCCTTTTGTACTGATTTAATAAAGGATTTAAGATCTCGGACGATTATTATTTCTTAATTCTAGTTGTATGATATTGAATTATATATTTATGATAATTATTACTTTGATTTATCAATGAGTGAGAGTTATTATGACTCAAAGTATCTCGATATCTTGGGTAATAATATTATAAATATGATAATTAATATTATAGCTAGAAATCGTGTCTCGGCGAGTCCGAGTTGATGATATCCCCTTGTGGCGCTCCAAAGTTTATTATATCAAACCCTGCAGGTGGATTAAGTTCCGATATAATAAAAAGGTCGAGCGGGTACTACTCTCGGTTGAGATATTAATTAATAAAGCTATCAGTAGCTTAATTAATTAATGGACATGCAATATCTTAAACACGGGAAATAATATAATTCAAAAAGGAGCCCGGTATGTAATAATTTGGAAATGGACGGTAGTGCAATATTATTTCTTTAGTGGAGTGAAATAATATTAATATAATTAAGTAAAGTATTCAGCCCCAGATGATACTTGGATTATTAATTATATTGGGAGGCTCAGTCCATATCCTCCTTAAGATCCCTAGTGTAGCCCAACAGAAGCAGGTCTGGCCCAGTAAGGAAAACCCTAACCCTAATCTGCCTCTATATATATAGATGGTGAGATGGGATTCCGTCATAAGTTCACATACGAGATTTAGAGTGACGGCTAGGTTTTACTGTGAGGGAGAGAAGAAAGATTTTCGTCCATCCGGAATTCTTCTCTGTGCTCGGGAATACTCTAGAAGATCTCGAGGTTTACGAGAAGAGCTAGATCTCGTGTGCAGAGATCTAGTGCGAGGAATTCTTCATCAAAACTCATTATACCGGCTGGATTTGCCCGATAAGGTATGCAATCTAGATCTGTTTCCGCTTTAGGATCTAGGAAATTGCATGATATAATTTTTGTTTAAATCGATTAACATCCGAGCGATCTTCACGGATCCAACAGTTCTGTCTAGTTAGGTTTTGAGTTCGTCGAAAGGTTGTTGTGTCAAGATCCATGACTCTACTTTCCTCGATAGTAGAAGTCTCGATCATAGAATATAGGTCCAAGCTAACACATTCCTCGATTGTGTGAAGCTCGATCTCTGCTAGGTTTGTGTGGAGAACCCAAAATCTCCCAGTTGTTGTCGGATCCAAGCGAGTGAAGCTCAATCCAGTCTTGGTTTTTGAGGAACCCGTAATCCATTGAGTGAAGAGAATCCGTTGCTGCGAGCAACAAAGTAGACGTAGGTGTTTTACCACCAAACCACTATAATCCTTGGTGTCGTATCTTTTTACCCTAGCTTTCCATTGTTTATTGCATTGATTATTCATATTTCACAAGCATTGTAAACAAAACTTAAAACGAAGTTTTAAATACTTAGGAAAGAATAGCTCACTAAATTCCGCACTACAAGTAAGCCTCATTCTTGATCAAGCATCTGCTTAAAGCTAAGTCTTAAGTACTTGAAGCGAGCGCTATACTTGCTACTCTGAGATATAGGGGAAAAGAAGTTGAAAAACTTCTTACACGCGTATTCACCCCCCCCCCCCCCCCCCCCCCCCCCCTCTATGTGTGTATCTGTTGGGGTTGTTGTATACCTAAAGCAAAACCGGTTGTTTTAGTGGTTACGACACCGGTCCACTGTTAACAATCCCTATCTGGAAGAATATGTTTAAGCAAGAATAAAGCCCATTATCTCATGTTTTAGACCACGTGTCGATCTGAGTTCGGAGAGGATCACGAAGGTCGTTGATAATGATGAGATATAAACAGTTCACAGTCGAGACAGCTTGGGCTGAGCTGTCGGTCCTTGACTGCAGCTTAATGGTAGTGATGAGTCCTAATCACTAGTTATGCTGGTACGGTGGAACGTATTGAAGGATCAATAGAGATGATGCTCTTCTGATACTGACCCTATATCAGAGGTGATATAGGTGAAGAGCTATGGATCTCAGGCTCTAGCTCGATCTTAACCTTGGTAAACTATTAGATGTATATGTATTCTTCGATGTTACTTTGATTTACGAAGACATGAACTTCTCGTTAGTTCATCTTAATCATGTCGTACTTTGGGTAACACGAAGATGCATAGTATGTCTAATAAGTGTTATCAACAAGCCGTGTCCTGTGTGAGTGCAGGCTGACGTTATCCCCTCAGGGAGTTCACAATGTTTATTATACCAAGTCATGCATGCTGATTAAGTTCAGGTATAATAATTAGGTATAGATGTTAACAATTAGGAGCAGTCATGATAGCTCTAAATTGGTTATACGGATAAGGAAGGTCTTAAACACGGGGGTCGAACTATACAAAATACCTACCCAATCTACATAATTGGGACAGAGCGGTGATTCAGCTATAACACTTTAGTGGAGTGCGTTATAGTTCTAATGAGATACATGTTCAGGGGTGGACATGGAAATATCGAATTAGATAAGGCCCAACTCTGTCTGGTATCCGATCCCTAGGGTGGCCCAAACAGACCTAAGGAATCGATCTAAACAGTGTTATTGAGTATGGGCTCAATAATTGGACTCAGGCCCAGTATATGATATATATTGGATTTATATCCATGTATATGGATAAGATTAAATCTAATAGGATAAGATTTATTTAATTAAATCTTATGGGGATAAATATCATATAAATAAATATATTTTGTATATATTTATTTATTTATTCTTCTACTGGAATTAGGATTAAATTCTATCTGTTAGAATTAATTCCGGATATACAGTTGCATAACGGAACAGATTAATTCCTTATTAATTCCGTATTAATAAAGGAATAAGATTTGTAAGTTATGGAAAGAATAAATATGGGATGTGGCATTAATATGGTTGGAGATAAATAAGGATTCATATCTCCTTATTTATGAACCATATAAATATACTCTCAAGTCTCACATAAAACCCTAGCACACATTCTGACCTAGCCACCAGAATTCTCTACGAGAATTGGCGCAGAACCCTAGGCGAGTGAGAGAGAGTCGGCCGAGTCTGAGGAAAGGAGATCGAGGTTCCGTGATCTTGAGACGTCCACCAAGTCTCAAGATCTGAAGGTGTGGGATCACATCCTAGAAGATCAGAACCGTAGATCGATCAGACACGACTCGGATTCCTCGTTTCCATAATCGTAAGGTATGTACTCGAGCTTCTGTATGACATTATGTGCACGATCGACTCAACACAACCGAACCAAGATCTGGGTCGGGGCGGCTTTCAAGCAGCCGTTCCAACAGTATCCACTATTAAACCAGGACCAACACAACATGCTTTGAGTGTTAAACAACGAAGTATTCCACACAGAAACCAGTGGGGCTCCTACAACCTCTACCTATACCGACGCAGGTTTGGGAGGATGTGTCTATGGACTTCATTACTGGGCTACCGCAATCCAAGGTTTCACAGCTATTATGGTCGTTGTAGATTGTTTATCTAAATATGCGCATTTTGCAACCACTACCAACTCGGTTTAACGCATGGCGAGTGGCAAATCTCTTCGTTGACACAGTGGTTAAGCATCATGGCTTCCCCAACACACTAGTGTCGGATCGCGACTCCATCTTTTTGAATGAAGTGTGGGAAAATATGCTGGGTTTGAGCGGGACGAAGCTACATTTCACAACGGCATATCACCCACAATCCGATGGTCAGATAGAGGTGCGAAACCGTGGCCTAGAGCAGTACCGTCACGCCTTTTTTGCAGATAGACCGACGAAATGGATAAATTTTTTGCCTTGGGCGGAGCTAGCACTTAACTGCTTCCATCACGAAGGCCTCGGAACGTCTCCATTTTTGGGCGTTATACGGACACAAACCGCCGTCGTTGTTGGCTGTCCCTCCCACGGCGTCTTGTCCGGCGTCAGTTGTGGAGATTATTCAGCAACGATGGGAGCTATTAGTGAAATTAAGGAAGAATCTTGAGAAAGCGCAACAACGAATGCGAAACGTGGCTAATAAACATCGTTGACATGTGGAGTTCGAGGTGGGAGATCGCGTCTTGTTGAAATTACAGCTTTATCGGCCACACTCGGTGGCTAAACCGTTGTCACAAAAGCTAGGCCGACGATTTTACGCACCCTTCGAAATCACGGAGAGAGTGGGACCAGTAGCATGCCGCTTACTACTGCCCGAGGGTAACCGTATTTACAATGTTTTTCATGTGAGTTTGTTGCGTCCGTTCGTCGAAGGGAGTGGAGTGGATACGCAAAATTCCCAACTTTCTTCGCTCATGGGTGTGTGGTCTCTCGGCCGTTCAAGTTAGCGGCGCAATGGCGTGTTTGGTGCGATGGAGTGGCAGTGGATGAAGGATTGCTCCATTGGGATGATGACGAGGGACGTCGGCCATCGTGGGAACCGATGCAGGTGATCTCACGATGTTTTCCTTCCTTGGTCCTTGAGGAGAAGGACGCTGTTAACACGGGGGGGAGTTGACACGGGTCTCATATCGCATGAGCCATGTATGGGAGAGCAGGAAGAGAGGATGGAGCTCGAGCTGGTGATGTGCGACACGAGGGAGAAGGAAGACGAGGGAAGTGCCAATGTGGGAAGAAGTAGTAGGCCCAACAGAAGTGCTCGAGAGCCAAAGAAGTACGAAGACTTTATTTTTTATCGTTAGTTAATTATGTAATTTTGATTTAATTGTTTCGAGCTTAGCCCAAACTTTATTTGCACGAGTCGAACGATATTATAAGCTCCTTTTCGGGTTTTCTTGTTGATTCTTTCCTGAATCGTAGGTCGAATCAACCAGGGTCCTTATATATATATATATATATAATATATATATATATATATATATATATATATATATATATATAGAGGATATATATATATATATATATATATATATATATATATATATATAGAGGATATATATATATATAGGGAGTGGTTCTGGTGAAAACTAAATATTTCGTGCAAACTGCAACCATGCATTTTTATACATAACATGATGCATTTTTATGCATAACATGTTGCATAAAAAATTAATATTATTTAATGCATTTTTATTAATAAAAATTTATATATTTTTTATGCAACATGTTATGCATTAAAATGCATCATGCTATGCATAAAAATGCATGGTTTGCAGTTTGCACAATATATTTAGTTTTCATATGATCAACTACCTTTTATATATATATATATATATATATGAGATTAGCGTTGTTTTATTATTCATCAAGAATATAAAACCATAATTTCTATCTTTCGTTCCTTTTCTTTTCCGCATCTTCTCGGCGTGTACGACGAATTAGGGCTCACTCCTGCTCTTTCTTCTTGATAAGGACTCGGACCTTATCACTCGTCTTACGGAAAGGGGACCTTCCTCAACTCGGCCTTTCTTTTCGTTCTGATTTCCCTTTTCGTCATTTCTTTGTAATTTATATTTCGATTTCTCTCGAGTTGTATTACGCCAGGCAAGTTCTTTTTTGAACAAGATCATCCCCCTTGCCCGTGGACGTAGATCTCTATTCCGGTAGATCGAATAACTTAGATCTCTTCGTATCTTTTCATTCATCATCGTTACATTAATTTCCTAAGAAAACTAAATCGATTAAATCAGAAAATTTTGTCTGTAGAAAGATTGTAAGAATAACACTCAAACGATAATCAATTTCAAGTTTCAACTAAAATTAGAAAAACAATCGATTTAATTTTTTTGTTATTCAACGAATCCGTGTCATATGTGGACTGTGATTTCGTCGCACCACAGGTCAGACTGCATTCAATTCAAGTTTACATCTTAAAATTTTAGGGGGGGGGGGGGGGGGGGGGGGGGGGGTGCAACCATGTATAATCCTAGCAATTAATAGACCAATTTGAAATTAAATTATATCCAAATGTGAAGTAATTCGCGTGGACTCCCTACACGAACACGATTAAATTCGTGTCGACACGAATACGATAGCGACACGTTAAGAACCCGATATATCATAACACGAAATAACCCGATTTAACATGCTAAAATTACCAAATCGATCGACCTCGTCTCCGGCGACGATTGAAGGGAAGGGGGCGGAGTTGGGTGAGGGAGAGGCGTCGGGAACTCGTCTCCGGCGACGATTGAACGGAAGGGGCGGAGTTGGGTGAGGGAGAAGCCGGAAGCGTCACCACGTCGGGATTGGGTGAAATAATCTAAGAAAACATAAGGAGAATTGGGGAAGGGGGCGGGAGACGGATGGAATAACCCTAAGTTCCTAATTACTAATTAGAAATTTAGAAATTAACAAAATATTATAATATATTAATAAAATAATAAATTAATTAATATTTAAATTAACAGGTTACACGAACCCGATACGAAATTTTCGGGTTCTTATTGGGTCAACCCGTTAACAACACGAACCCAATAAGCCTCAACCCAAACCCGTTAATTTTGTGCGTGTTCGTGTCGGGTTATCGTGTCGGGTTGAAAATTGACAGCCCTACCTATATACCGGACTCTCGATGTTTCAATGTTGTGTCAAATCTCAATTTTTATTATATATTTTTTCTATTCCACTTTATTAGTCATGCCTATTAGTATTTTTGTTCGTCATACTTAACTAGTCTTATTTTCTAAAATGAAAAAATTAACTCTTACCTTTTAATATGAACCCGGATAAAGGGAGAGAACGTGTGTGTGTATATATATCAACAAAATTTAACTATAAAATTAATTTAATTTTATAATTATTTTAGGGTTCAATAATTTCATTTAGGGTTTATAATTACTTTTAGCATTATTTAATTTTTATTAATTATATTATGGTTGGTAAATCGAAAATTAGGATATTTGGTTACCAAAAGATTTAAAAATTTTATTTTCTAATGTCTATTATGGTTAGTTATGTCAATAAAAAAAAAATTTGTTAAAAAAAATGATATAAAAATAATAGAATTTAAGATTTAAACACAGTTGGACACCAAATATGTGACAAAGTATTCGTACAAAAGTAATGTCTTAATTAGTTCATATATCTTAATTAGTTCAAACTCATCCATTTATTTCGTGATTGTGCTAATTGAAAGCTCCTAAAATGGGTTTGAAAGTTTGAACGTTCTGTTGCCATGTCAAATCCTTGGATTATGATATGTGATTATGCATGCTCCACTAATTCCTTTGATGACTCATTGGTGGTACAACACTCAATTATCACAATACGGAAATAATTGGATTTTATCAAGTTCTAATTTGTGCTTGGTCGAGCGCTCAATTCTTGGAAAATTAGTTGGCATTAATGATTTTAGTAATATCATATTAAATTATGGCGTTTCATTTGGAATTAGTGGAAATTAGCTGTAAATTTGTCATCTATATTTGAATAGATGGACTTAGCGCATTCACTCGTTCTAATCAAACTTTAATTGGATGATAACAAATAATATAAACTGATATGGACTTTGAATTATTGTATGTTGGGGATATGGTACTGTTTATTCTCATTAGAAGACTAGTGAACAAATAATCACCTTATTATTGGAATCTTTAAAGGAGCTTTTGGCTCAAGTGACGTGGGCGTGTTTCGGGTGGCTGTGTGTAGTTTATGGTGTGTGGTGGTGGAGCATCGAACCGACCCAAAAATAAATATTTTATTCCACTCAGTTTCGCTGCTGTGATATTTTAAATCTTAGATCTATTCATTTTATAGGATCTCATATTTCACTCCGTCAAGTCAAATGAAGTGGAACGTAAGTTACAAGTTTTAAAATAATTATTTTTTTTACGAGGCCTAGTGACAATAATTGATAGTACTATTTGTTAAGTGTATCTCACCTCTCACATTATGAATAAAATATTAATATATTAACTCACATGTTATATATATATATATATATATATATATATATATATATATTGGATCATATGAAAACTAAATATTAAAATAAAATAGTGTTCTCTCCAATCTATATACTATATAAAAACAAAATACGAAGGGTATTTGTGTAATTTCACTTCTACTTTTAAGGGTATTTTTGTATTTTCCCTTTACTTTATTTTATTTTATTCCTCCTAATATTTTCAGTAATTTTATAATTATTTAAATTTACTATTGAGACATCTATTTTCACGAACTGTTTCTTCCCTCCACCCATTCTGTATGTACACAACTCTTCAGAAAGATTTTAATACATATAAAAATATTTATGGGGTCATCAAATGCTCCTAAAAAGAAATAGCCGGTCATCTTCAACGATCTGGGATTGCGATTCGCCTCGAGGTAAAAACAACAATTAACTACTCGAACCTGCATTTTTCGAAGAAAAATTTGTATAGTCTGCAAAATTGTGCGAACTCAGTTTGCACTATGCATCACTCATTATCTTATCTACTGATGCATGACTGAGAAATCGGCGTGATTTCGTAATTCCTTTTCTTTCTATGTCAATGTTTTAATTTTGATTATGTTTTGCTCCATATTTGTTATTTTGATGTGTTTGGGCTTTGGATTTAATAAATAAAACCTCTAATATTACCATCATTTATTAAAGGTAAGATGTTTAATTTGGATCTTGAAAATGCATTCAGAATCAAATTAATCTTTTACACGGATTCTCTTTTTCTTAAATCCATCCTTCTGCTATTTGTCGATGAAATCTTTTGAAGGGGGTCATGTATGAGAAAACAATTTCCACTGAATACGTCTTTTCTGTATAATCATCAAACTCCATAAATAGGCAAATGCTTTGGGTGCTGAATCGATATTGGATTGCAAATTCTGTCAATTATTATCAGGTACCCTTTTGTACTTATCCTCTATCTAATCCTTTCGTATTACTAATTCACATATGTTTTTTGTATTCAAACACCAACCAAATTTGTCTAAATCGGTGCCTAATCGACATACATTATAATCAGTTGAAAATATACTATTAAGTATCTCCTTTTAATGATTAAGATATCTTTTTAGAATATTAAATTATACGGTATGTATGTTGAAATATGAAATTATTGTGTTTTATGTTAATATTGTAGGATGTGTAACATCCTACAATATAATAATTGTCACGGCTTTATGGGTATTTATATTAGGTACCATATGCATTCTTTAGATGATTACAAGAAATATTTAAAAGAATGTGCAAACAATATTTTCTTTGATATGTCTGCTATATATATAATTCCATGTCATGTACACTAAAATATTTACTGAGTAAATTTTGCATGTTTACCAGGAAGAGATTTTCTTTGAAATGTACGTTAAATAATTCCATACCATTAAAGACACTTTTTTTCCCCTTAATAGGTTATATAAATATATTGATTCCTTACAAAAAAAAAAATGGCATCTTAGAAGTAAATAAAAATAGTATTCCCTCCGTCTCTTCTTAAGTGACTCCTTTTAATTTCACTTCTAATTTAAAATATTAATATTTTAAATATTTTATTAGTAAGCTTCTTCATTGTTGACTGCCAAAAGCTAAAAACTCTTTTTTTTTTCCGAATAAACGCAACCCTTCAAAAGGGGTGTTAAAATCAAATATATAAAATTATTCATGCTAAATTAAATGACTTATTCAGTCTGCAGACGCAACTCTTGATGACAATTTTTATCCACTCCCAACCGACATGAAAACTCCACGCCTTTATTACTCCCATGGAGTAATAAATTAAATTTTATTTTCTAAAATGACAGTATTCAACAAAATTAGAAAAATAAAATCAAAATTTGTTAGAACTAAATTTAAAGTTAAAACATAGATATTATATAACATTGAGTTAATTTATTATAAGTATTAAAATAATGCGTATAGCGATATACATTGATTTGAATTAATTCATCAATTTAAAATATGTCGCAAAATAATAACTGAATTTAAAATACTTAATAAATGCTTCTTTCATTGAAATTTGAAATCCGTTCATTATACGGGAAAATATTCTAGAGGAAGTAGTAAGGATCAATTCATGTCCAATTATTCATAAATCATTAGATTGAGAGAGTCCAACTAATTTTTCGTGCTAAATTATTCATGAATTATGAAATGGAGAGTATGTACTTTTCAAGAAGTAACTATATACGAAAAATTTTAAGAAACAAACAAAAAAAAGTGCATATAAAATTATATACGAAAATTTTAAGTAACAAACAAAAAAAAGTTCATATAAAAAAAATTAAGTACTTTTCCGTTCCCAAGAAATAACTATATACTAAAATTCTAAGAAATAAACCAAAAAAAAAAGTGCATATAAAAAAATATCAATAATATACATATAACTCTTAAAAAAATAGCCGGATTAAGTTTATAATCAATTGTTGTTGCCGCGCAACGCGCGGGCTAATATTCTAGTTTTATTGAAATATGAGCTTAATTATTATTATTTTTTATTTACTTTTCCATCTTTCAAAATGTATTATGTTATTTTCTATGTAGATTCATAATGAACCAGGTGTCTTAGCGCACCTGGCCACCGGGCTCCTCACTTGAAGGAGTGACCCGGGTTCGATCCCTGGAGGGAGATATAAGGTGGCTTGGAGATTTTCTTGGAGTGTTTGGGAGCTAGGCGTACTAACATCTAATTTAACATCTAACATTTGCCCGATCAAAAAAAAAAATGTAGATTCTTAATGCATTTAATTATATGAACACTCACTTTTATTTTGTTAAAGTCCAATAATCAAATATAACCATTAATATTTTTATTTTATATATATATTTTTAATGTATTTTTATCATATACTAGGACTAAGTAGTGGATATTCTCATTATAAAAAATAGTAGGCCGGCCTTAGTTTAATCAGTAAGTGATATTTTATTTTTTTTGTGATTTTTTTTTAAAAAAAAAAAATCTCCGATCATAAAATTTAGTCACTTTATTTGTTCGTTCTTAATTTACACACAAAAATTGGTACAACAAGTGATAATGCATTTGCATAACTAAATTAATAATTTTGAAATCGTATTATATGAAAGTGTGATTATAAAATTCACCCATGCATAATGTTTATTCAAACAATCTTTGAAAATACAATATAAACGTACGTAGATACATGTAATGCATATAGGTTTAAAACATTGTTAGTTTGTAACTAGTACTCGCCCACGCGCGATGCGCGACACCGCGAGTTACGAATATTTAATAAGAGCAGCAAAACGAAACGTAAACATACACACGCTAAGAGCAGACAAATATAATGTTAGTGCACTACAACAACACAATATGTTATACATTACGGAACACTGATTTATATACAACATTTGCCGTCCTGCCTGATGCGTCAACATGAGTTACTAAATCAAAAAAACTAAACCCTACCAAAAAAAAAATTGAATCCTAAAAGAAACTGAACCCTAAAAAAAGAGACTATTTTGCAAGTGTAAATAAAAAAAAAAAAAAAAAAAAAAAAAAAAAAAAGTAAAGTCATGTCTTGATTTAAGTGAAAACAGTAGATTATAGTTTGTTTATGAAATTTACATATATGAACAATTATGTTTTTCATGGTTTTTTTAAAGTGACTTATAAATATATTGTGTCACCCAATGTATGGTATATTTATTTTATTTCTTTTATATTTTCGGGTCCATTAAACTTGTGCCGATATCTTGTTGTTTTAGACCACTAAGTTAAATAAAAATTATAGAAAAGAAAATCGAAATAAATAGGAGAGATTTAACGCGTGACATTAACGAAAATAGAAGTAAATTATAAATATATGTTAAAATACAAAATTACAATTGTTTGAAATATAAAATCAAAATATCAAATAATAGAAAATGAGATGAGATTTTTTTTTTTTTTTTTTGTGATTCAAAGTATAGCAATATTGGTGTCTATTTGTAGAGAATTGAAAATCATAATTTATGGTATAATTTTTAATTTTTTTTAAATAAATATTTATCTACATTATTTTGAAAATAAGATTTATTTTGATGTAATTATTTCAACCAATAAATATTTGCCAAGTGGCAAGGAGGAAAGAGAAGAGGGGAAAGAGAGAAGAGAAAATGACTTGGGTGCCCCCAACAGAGAAGTCACATTTCCAGCTTCCAAAATGCCACGTCAGCTTTGGAACCTAACCACTTTTTTCCTACAACAATAAACCCAGTTTCTTACTATTTGTGGCCCCCACCTTTTAATATTAATATTATATATATATATATATATATATATATATATATATATATATATATTCATTATTAATAAATCTATTATTAGTACATCTTGTATTATATTTGTGTTTATTTTTTTAATTTATTATTTACGTATGAAAAAATAATCTATTGAATTATAATAATTAAAAAAATTATTATAAAATTCACATTAAATTACTAATTTAAAAGGGATATTAAAAAAATGATTTATTAGAAAATATAGCAATATATAGCCGTTAGTCTTTCTTTACATATTAAAAAAATGATTTATTAGAAAATATAAATTGAAAGAAAAATATGTATGTCGGTAAATGATTTAATTGATTTATTGGGGAAAAATAATTTACTCACAAACAATTATTGAAATCATTATTGGAAATAATGATTTGATGAAAAAAATAAAATAAAATACGAAAAAAAAACAAACGAAAAAATGAGAAACGTTTTTTTTGTCATATAAATACAATAAATAAATAAAAAAAGAACTAAAAAGAAAAGAAAATAAATGTATGAGGAAACTAGTTCTTACATAAGAAAAGGAAAAAAAAAAAAAAAAGAAATGCAAAAGGAAAAGGAAAACGTAAACAACAAAAGAAAAGAAAAAAAAAAGAAAAAAAAAAGAAAAGAAAAGGAAACGTAAAAGAAACAGCAAAAGAAAAGGGAAAAAAAAAATGAGGTGGGACCCGCAAGAAACTAGTTCTTGTAAGGAACCCAGTTTCATGTTGAATTTTTGGAAACTAGCTTCCTTCTCCTCCAATGGTGGTTCCTGTTTCATGGAAGCTGAAAAATGTGCCCATTGGGGGCACCCTAATTTTTTGTGTTCACACTTGACTTTTACTTTTTAGGTTTAGACCCCTGAACTTTTAATTAATTGCAAAATTGACCCCGAAATCAATTCTAAATCAATAACTGCCAAAATTGTAATCTCTTTATTTATATATATATATATATATATATATATATATATATATATATATATATATATTATCTTACATAAATTAAAAAAATCACTAAATATTTATTATTTATCGTTTAAACCCTACATCGCGGGTGTGCAATTTCAGTTGATTTAATAATCAAATATGAGAAGGGGGTGTTGTATAACCACACCCATATAAAATAAACCATTTTCTCTATCTCTTCCTCTTTATTCCATTTTTATTTCTCTATTCTTTTTCGTTCCCATTCTTTTTTCTTTGTCATTTCTCATTTTCTCTTTCATCTTTTGTTTCACTTGGGATGTTTTGCCCCTATTTATGTATAGCAAACGTATATTAAATATAGATTTTTATTCATCTTATATAATTTATTCAATAATATCAATATTGTTGCCTCTCTCTCATTGATATAGGGATAAGTTCTAGTTTTGTATATCCCATTAATATAGGGATATTACCTAAAAAGCAAAATTTTAATCCATTATAACTCATTCACACTACTTTATCTATTATCATCACTCACGGTTTAATTTCCGTATTGAGAAAATATTACCCATAGATCAATAGGACGAAAGAAGTATGATGTAGGATATTTTTACAATTATTTTCTAGGATTTAGTAATTTAATTGGGGTTTATACTTATTTTTTAACATTTAATTTCGAAACATAGGGAATATTGGGTATATAATTTTTTAAAAATTTTTTTAATTTTAGTAATAAATATTTAAAAAATATTTTTAAACTATTAAAATAATAATCAGCTACACAGTTAGTACCCAAAAACGGGATTAAATGAATGTTTGTGTTGACCTAGTTGTAAGTTCGAGTTGTTCGTGGCGATGTCTTTAATTTGTTGTTTATTAAGTTTAAAAACAAATGGGACAAAATATCTCATAATTCCTCTTTTTTTCTTCATTTTTTGTCAGCCTCTCTTCTTTGTTCCTTTTTTTTTTTTTTTTTTTTTTTTTCAAAGAGGATCAATAATGGTTCCCCATTTCCCCCCTTAGAGTGTCTCGAACCCCCGACCTATTGTTCCTTCTTACTGTGGGATATACTTTCTAAATGAAAAGTTTCAATGTCCAAATATAATATACTCCATCTGTCTCAATCTATTATTCTCATTTACTTTTGGTACAAGAACCAAGTGAGCAGAGAATATGGGGTTCTAATACTTCACTTGATCACTTATAAAAGTTTAGAAGCGGGATTTTATAATTAATTTAGGACCATAATATTAATTGAGGCGGACATATGGTTAAAGTATGTAGTTTAGGCAAGTACACTTGAGCTAGTTAGATCATCCCCAGTGAACTGGAGCTCACAGCCTCGCCGATGAATAAGAGCTCATCGTAGTCAGCCCCACAAGTTCTTGACTCAGGCCGAACCCTGTGATGATGTCATCAAGATGTCAATTTTTTTAAGTCTGAATCATGGAGGAAACATTGTAGGAACATTTAATAATAGCTTTAAATTTTACGTATTTAATAATCGATTTACGTATTTTCAATTTTTAATGCAATTATAAAAACATTTTAATAGCTTTAAATTTTTATACTCCCTTTGAACTTTTCAAGTTGTTACATTTTTCGTTTGAACAATCCCATTTAAATTGTTACATATCCTTTTATGGCAAAAATGAGTGATTAAGTGATACAATTAGTAGAAAAATTAGGACCACAAATCGAACCCTTATTTTTTTTATATTAGATTTTAACTTTTTATTTGCAAAAAGAAACGAAAAAAAATTAATTAACTAATTTATTTATTTATAAATTTAAAATTGAAAAAATAAATTATTAAATTTTCAGTTTTTTATTTTTGATAAAATAATTATGCTCTATTTAAAAACATTCATAGTTTTTTATTTGAAAAAAATAATTTATTAATTAATAAATATAAATTGAAAATTTAAATTATAAATTATTAAAATTTCAGTCTTTTATTTTTTAATAAAATAAAATATTAATTATAATCCTAATTTATTATTCTCCTTAATTACCACACTCACTTAAACTACTAAACACTTCTAGCTTAATTGTCGTGATAAAAAAGTAATGTAACAACTTGAAAAGTTTAAAGAAAGTAGGAAATGAAATATACTATAAAAAGGATAAAAGAGAAAACATTGAAGAGTGCGTGGAAGAGAGCCTCGCAACTTGGACTGATTTGGAGTGTGGTTCTCTCGTGATAAGACCTACCAAATGGAGGGAGCCTCCTCAAAAGGAGTACTCTTATGTTCATTCTTAAATCCCTCCTTCCCGCACTAATTATTCATGTTTTTTTATTGGGATAATCTATTTAATTATCCACTTATTTAAAGCGGAAATATTACATTCTCACAATCAATGTAATATAAAATCTCTTATCTCTTAGTGTTATTTTCCTAATGAACAATTAGCATGAGACAAAGGAAGTAGATATTTTTACAACTAATCAAATTTGTTAAACAGTGTAGAGTTTTATGTGGAGGAGGGGATGAATGAAGATGGCTCTCATTGGAAAATGTAGTGTGAGTTGCAATTTTTATTTTTAGATAATACCTCTAGACTTTTTAAGTTGTTACATTTCTTTTCGGCACAAAAATTAAGATAGAAGTGTTTAGTAGTTTAAGTGAGTTTGGTAATTGGAGAGAATACCGAATTAGAATTAGAATTAATATTTAATTTTATTAATAATAAAAAAACTTATATTTTAAGTAATTTATTTATTCAATTTTCAGTTTATAATTTTTCAATTTTCAGTTTATAATTAATTAATTAATTAATATTTGTTTACTTCATTTTTTTATTTTTTTTTTGCAAATGGAAAAAATATTTTTTTACAAACTTAGAGCCCAATTATTTTATTAAAAATTAAAAAAACAGAAATTTGAATATTTTATTTTTAAAATTTTATTTATAATTAATTAATTTTCTTTTTATCGTTTCCTTTTTTGCAAATAAAAAACTAAAGTCTGATTTTAAAACATAATGGTTCAATTAGTTGTCTCTAGTTTTTTACTAATTATGTGAGTAATCAATATCAATATATATATATAATAGCGTTATGTATCCCGATCCTACGTGGCATCACGTATGATTTTCTTGAATATTTTCTAATATTCTCATTGATTTGGCTTATTAATTAATAATAAGGATTTCCGTCCCACATCGAATTTTTACAAAATCTTAGCAACAAAATTCCTATATAAATAGATCATGTATCTCCATCAAAATTCATATTTTATTAAGGTATTAAGGCTTATATTTTTTAGCTGAGTAGGGAACGGGCGGATGAAGAAGGTTATGTATAAAGGCGAAAGAAGGGGAGACTTTACACTCAAGTGAATATAACAAAGCGAAAAAAAATGCTACACCTCTTTGACCTATTTCTTTCAAACAAAATTATTTTAAAAATGATATCAACTGTTAACTTCTCTTTATATTACAACATACGAATGACGGCTTGACATTGAAAATAAATATAACTACTCGTGAAATGCCATCTCCCATAATCTATTTTTTGTAATCATTTTATATATAATAGCAAAGCGGATTCAGAGCACCACGTTAATTCACATGCCTACGTGGCGCTTCCTATACTCTCCGTTCCTATTTATCTATAAATGCAATTTATTTATAATAAAATATAATTTTCTAATTATTATATATTATTATTATTATATAATAATAGAAATCATATTATATTACCATATTAATATATTAATTTATTCATACTAATAAAATTAATAACAAGAGTTTCAATCCACGTCAAATTCCTATATGAATCCAACAACAGAATAATTATATAAATGCCTTTATATATTTCCCAACAAAACTCATATTTAATTTAGGCTACAATTTTAACGTGAGTTCTTGACATTAGTTATGAAAACTCATAAAAAGTTGATATTCTTCTAAGTATTATATACATAATAACTATACGTATTAATCAATGTCATTATTAATTATGTTATAATATTTCACGATTTTGGGTTTACCATAATGATCATATAATTTTATATTTCATTCTATTAAAGCATGTACAATGGGAAGGATCTTATCTATGTGACAAAAATAAGAATCACACCTTAAATTTCATTCCCATTGGAGGTCTTTAAAATAAGAACCTAGGTTCTTATATAAGATGCAGTATCTTAAGAAAAAATGGGTCCCACTGCATTAAAACATATTAATTATATGATGATAAAATAAAATCAATTGTCAAATAAAATGATAAAAAATGAAATAAAATAATAAGTGGGACCCTCCAATTATTATAAGAACCCTTGTTAAGAACCTTACCATTGTAATTTTTTAATAGCAATTGACTCTTGTCTATGTGGCATTTCTAAGAACCCCATTTAGGGTTATAGCATTGTACATTTATGTTTGGATCTATCTATTAATATTTTATATTACCATATTCGTATTCCACAATCTTCTGCAATATGAGTTAATTTATTTTTCAAAATCCAATTTAATCTAAACACTTTTCCATAAATTGTCCTAAGATAAATAATTATAGACACTTATATAAAAAAAATTTCTATCAAATATCACATTATGTCTATTAAAATAAATAACGGTTGGCTTGACTTAAAGATGATGGTAACAAAACTTGGAGACCGTGTGCTAGAAGCGAATCCACTTTCAGGAAATAAATGTTGGTAAGAAGTTTCCAATTGCAAGAATGACGATGACTGCATCAGATCTAATTAAGTTACCGGTTAGATTGGAAAAGAGGCATTTTCCACTGTCTGTTTGTTTTGCTATGACAATAAATAAAAGTCAAGGACAATCCCTCTCTAACGTAGGGTTATACCCACCAAAACCGGTCTTCAGCTATGGGCAGTTTTACGTCGCAATATCGAGAGTCATTTGGAAAAAAAGGTCAATTTTTTTTATATGTGATGAAGATGGCAATAGTTTTGGCACCACGACTACTGTTGTTTACACGGAAATATTTCAAAAGTTGTGAGGTAATTATAAATTTAAATATCTATATTTTATACATAGTACATAAAATTATTATATTTAAATCTTATTTTCTACAATTAAATATTCTTGATTTACAGGAGAGTAAATTACAGGAGGAAGAACGAAGAGGTGCTATGCTCAGAAGAGGAGCCGAGCTGATTATTTTGGTCCGGTTTTCTTATATAATTTTCATATTGTTTCATTTACTTTAAGTATTTTGTATTACTAATTTTTTTTTAATAGATTTCACGAGAAACCTGGCTTTGTCGATTTCGGCACTAAGTTGTTTTAAAAGACTTTATGATTATAACAACATTTTCTTTTAATTACAATAAACAACAGGCTACATGAGACTCTATTTGACTTTTTGTTTGTATTAACGGGTAGCTTGACTTATCTTGATATAACGACATTTTCTTTTTATTACAATAAACAACGAGCTACGTGAGACGCTCTTTGACATATTCTTTTTATTAAAATAAACAACGAGCAGCTTGACTTATTTTGATAAAACGACCTTTTCTTTTTTTACAATAAACAACGGGCGACTTAACATATTTTATTATTTTTCATTGATATTTCACTTAAAAATAACGCTATAATTGATTCATATTTATTATTCTTATATTCTTTTTTATTGTTTGTAAATATACATTGAAATGGAGAATCATAGTGTGAACTATTTTAAAATAAATTTCACTAATAAAATATTTAAATGGTAAAAATAATTAGCACCCGTCGATTTTCGACGGGCAGTAAACTAGTATATATATAATAGCGTTATGGATCCCGATCCTACGTGGCATCACGTATGATTTTCTTGAATATTTTCTAATATTCTCATTGATTTGGCTTATTAATTAATAATAATGATTTCCATCCCACATCGATTTTTTACAAAAACTTAGCAACAAAATTCCTATATAAATAGATCATGTATCTCCATCAAAATTCATATTTTATTAAGGTATTAAGGCTTATATTTTTTAGCTGAGTAGGGAACGGGCGGATGAAGAAGGTTATGTATAAAGGTGAAAGAACGGGAGACTTTACACTCAAGTGAATATAACAAAGCGAAAAAAAATGCTACACCTCTTTGACCTATTTTGTTGGGAACCCCTTGCAGTTTGATTTTGATGATGTTTTTCGAAACAACACTTAGGCATATTTTACTTGTTTAGGGTCAAGGCCGATAGATCGACCTGCTACCTGTTAGTGCAGGTCGATGCCCTCTAAAGTTTAGAGTCAAGTTCGATCCACCCTGTAAGAGAAAGGTCGATGTATCGACCTGCCTCAATTGGATCGAGCTGGATCATCAGCCTGTCTATCGACCTTCCTTATCAAGCTTCCAGCCCGCTTTGACTTAGAAGATTTCAAGAGATGGATTTCAACATCAAGGTCGATGCCCCACCTTCATGGAGCGTCACGACCTGATCCTTGCCACGTCGTGTGCCAGCAAGGACGAATATTCCCAACGGCTAGAAGTGAGTCAGCTTCCAACGGCTAGTGCCACGTCAGCCTGACTCCAACGGCTAGTTTTTCAAAACTGCCTATAAATACTTCAGCCATTTTCGGATTCAAGCACGGGAAACACAAGCTATCAACGCCATATCTCTGCCCAAATCTCACTCAAAGTTCATATCCATTCAAGTGTTCGAAATCCGATTAGTTTCCCAAACACTTGACAAAGAGAGGTTTCCGATTCCGATAAACACTACAACGACGAAGCGTTCACTGCTGCTTGTCGTTGGTCCAACAACTTCTTCTACGACTAGTTCGAAGTTAGAAAGTTTATTTGTGTTCTTCGCCATTGTAGAGTTTAGTCAAGCTCTGTAATTAGCGAAAGGTTGTTTGTACGTTTCAGTACGAAGGTTGTAAGGGTCACGACCCATAACTCGTGTCTAGATATTTTCAGGTTAGATTGTATCTAGAACTGATACTCAGTCAGTATAAATAAGAGAGGTTGAATCCAAGGTAAAGGGATTCTCAGGTCGAGTCGACCTGACGTGGACGTAGGAGGGTTTCTCCAAACCACGATATATCGCGGTGTCTCTCTCTCTCTCTCTCTCTTTATTTATCGCCCTTATATTTTCTTATCAAACTGACGAGCATCAACCTGCATATTCACGCATCAACCTGCTATCTGTTTTCAGCCTTAAGATTTTTCAAAGAGTTAACCAACCTCCACCAACTTCCGCATTAACAACAGTTTGATAAATCAAGCTTGATACCATACGAGCTTGATAGATCAAACTGCCTCTGATAGGTTCGACCTTGACAATCGACCTTTAGATCGACCTGATTTTCAAAAGTCAAAAACGGTTGGTTATTGGTGTATCCCCCCCCCCCCCCCCCCCCCATACACCAATTACTCTTTCCCGGGACCAACAAGTGGTATCAGAGCAGTGGTTCTTTTGACCGCTGCTTTGCATACTAAAAGTTCTTTATCAAACTTTTGGTCATTTTGAACCGATCCTTAGAAAAATCTTTTCATTCATTTCATATCATACTATTTGCTATGGAGGCTTCTCTTCTCAGGGTATGTGAAGACTTCTCCATTCAAGGCTATGAAGATTGGAGCTTCCGAATCAAGATGTGTCTCAAGGCACATCAAGTCCTCATGTGGGATATTATCGAGAATGGCCCCTCCCCCATTTATGCAGCGAAGATTATTGTGGATGGAACATCCCCCGGGGAGGCTACATACGAGAAAGTCCTCAAAAACCCTCGTGACTACACAACCGAGGAAAGGAAGGAGGCCGGCCTCGATGATTACGCAAAGGGACTCATCTCCAGCACCGTGAAGGGCGTCTACCTGGCCAAGATCCGAAATCTTGAAACGGCCAAAGAAATGTGGGACACCCTCCGGTCCATCAGCCTTGGCTCAGAGGAAATGAAGGAGAACAAGCTGTCTATGGCGTGCAGCAAGTTCGATGACTTCAAAATGGTTTCGGGTGAAACCATAGAAGCGATGAAAATTCGCTTCACCGAGATTATTCTCGAGGTCGCTGCAATCAACCCGTACAAATATACGCAGCGCGAGAAGAATCTTAAAGTGATACGTGCCCTTTCCGCAAATTGGCACGTATACGCCGCCATGCATCCAGCCCGTTCGGACTTCAATTCTCTCACCACCGAAGATCTTTTCGACATTCTTGTCGGAAATGAATACGAGATGATCCGCATCCATGGATCAACACAGCCTTCCACCAGCAAGAAGGCTAATGAAAAGAACAATAAGGAGGTAGCTTTCAAGGCCGACTCAGCCTCAGCTGCTACCCCAAGTCCGATTGACGAATCCATCGTCAAGAAGTTCGAGAAGATGACTCTTGACTATGCTCTAGCTGCTAAGAGAAATGAAAAGCTCCTAGGGAAGGTTGTCAAATACAAAAAGTTCTATCGTGACAACAAGCGAAACTTCTCAAACCGCAACCACGACTGCCCTGACAAAAAGGGAGAAGGTAAACCCTCAACCTTCAATTCTTCTAACACACCCGAGGGTGGTTGTTTCAATTGTGGCAGGCCAGGTCACTACAAGACCGACTGTCCAGATCTTACCAAGGCAGAGAGAGACGAGCTCCGTGCAAAGCGCGATAAGAAGCTTAAAGATCAACGAGCTGCCATGATCGCCGAAGAAACAAAGGAAGCTCACCTCTCTGACAGTTCGTCAAGTGATGACGAAGGTTACATCGCTTTCGACGAAAGTGATGATGAAGAATGTTTCATTGGAGAGCACCAACAAAACGAGGGATCTTCAGAGGTAGATCCTCAACCCATTTCACTTTCTTTTTCTGACGATGATTGTGCAGAAGAAGGTGATGAAGACCTATCCGAGGCTGTGTCTTGGGAAGAAATCAAGAAACAGCTCGATGACTATGCCGACCTCGTGGATACACTCAAAGAGGTCGTTGAAGATAATGCTGAGCTTATGGACAAAAATGAAAAATACAAGCTAGCATTAGAAGAAAGATTTTCTCCCTACGATGAAGAAAAGGAAAGGGAGATCGAAACTCTAAAGTCAAAGGTTGAAGAATTGACTTTACGGGTCAAGGAGTTCGATACCAGGGAGCTCGAGAAGGACGAGTCCCTCAAGACCAAAGATGTCGAAATACACAGCCTTACCTCAAAATTGGCTGACTTGGTAATTCGACACGAACTCCTCGTGAAAAAGGAAGAAAAACTTCAACTCACTTTGAGTCAGTTGAAGAAAAGTGGAAAGAAGCTGGCGCAACGCAATCCGCGCGATCACTCTGGCATTGGATTTAATGGAAAATCCAAGGAAATCAAGGATAAGGATTGCAAGATCACGTTCGTGAAGGCGCAGTCGAAGTCAAAGAGTGTTCGGAAAGCTCATCAAGCTCTTCCAGACAAGTTGGTCCAGCTGAAGAATCCAGTTCGACAGCCCCAAGCCATCCTTGTAAAGCAACACAAGAAGGAACAGCCTGTTCCTCAAAAGAAAGAAAGTCGACCTGCCCAGCATCGTCGACCTGCCCCCTCTCATCAAAAGCAGGCTGTCCATCCAGGGCGATACCAAGGCCAGTACTATCAAAGGCCGTATCACCCTCAGTTTTTCTATCCTGCTCATCAAGGTTGTCACTGCCACTATCCTCAACGGTCTAACTATCAAGACTGGCAGTATCAATCTGGCTTTCATGATGAGCAGTTCTATCAGCCTCACCGTTCTCGCTCAAAGAAATCCAAGGCTCCCAAGCCCAAGACCGCCACTGCCTCGTCCTCAGCCTCGGATAGACGCAGATCGGCAAAACAAATTTGGGTCCCAAAGGCCGTTCCCGCAACCGATGTAGCACCCAATCTCAAGTGGGTTGCTAAGTTTAACTAATTGCAGGTCGGGAAGGCTCAAAGAAGGAGCCAAGCAGCTCGTGGAGTTGTATGGATCATTGATAGTGGATGCTCAAAGCACATGACGTGTGACAAAACGCTACTATCAAACTATCAAGAACGAGACGGGCCACTTGTAACCTTTGGAGGAAGTTCTAAGGGACTTACGAGAGGCCAGGGCGATCTAAAAGTTGGTAAAACAACTATTTCTAACGTCTCTTATGTTGAAGGTCTTAATCATAACCTATTCTCTGTGTCGCAATTCTGCTCGAGTGGTAAACGAGTAAAATTCACCGCTAACAAATGTCTCGTGAAAAATGAGGAAGGAGAAACACTTCTTACCGGAATTTTGCAGGATAGACTCTATATTGTTCAATGGACAGATTGGATAGAGACCTGCCTGGTCACAAAGGCTGATTCCGAGACAAGCTGGCTATGGCACAAGAGGTTGAGTCACTTGAACTTCAAGGCCATCAACAAGCTCGCACGCAACAAGCTGGTGAACGACCTGCCAGATCAAGTCTTCGATCGTGATCACGTCTGCAGAGCCTGTCAAGCTGGAAAGCAAACAAGATCATCCTTTCCAAGTGTGACGGCTCAAGCTTCAAATCGAATTCTTGAGCTTCTCCATCTCGACCTTTTCGGTCCAGTCACTCCCTTGAGTATAAACGGTAGAAAATACGCCCTCGTTGTTATAGATGATTATTCTAGATTTACGTGGGTTATTTTCATGTACAAAAAGAAGGAGACCTTGGAGAAGCTACCTGCGTTGCTGAGCAAACTGTGCAATCAAAAGGAGAAATCCATTATCTCCATTCGATCTGATCGAGGCACCGAATTTATCAATGCAATGATCGAGGAATATTGCACAAAGAGTGGGATTCATCATCAAACCTCAGCAGCTTGTACACCTCAACAAAATGGCGTAGTGGAACGCCGTAACAGGTCGCTGAATGAAGCAGCTTGTACCATGTTGGATGAAACCAACCTTCCAAAGAAGTTTTGGGCAGAGGCCGTTAACACAGCCTGCTATACCCAAAACAGGTCGATCATCACGACCCGACA
This sequence comes from Thymus mandschuricus, assembly GCA_029379335.1. Classification (NCBI taxonomy): domain Eukaryota; kingdom Viridiplantae; phylum Streptophyta; class Magnoliopsida; order Lamiales; family Lamiaceae; genus Thymus; species Thymus mandschuricus. The sequence continues at coordinate 11,033,573 of CM057078.1, forward strand.
TGGAAAGACTCCATACGAGCTGTGGAATAACAAGCTCCCCAGGTTAAAGTATTTTAAAGCTTTTGGGTGCTTGTGTTACATTCATAACAATGGGAAATCTCAATTAAAGACTTTTGATAGCAAGGCCGATCCAGGAGTATTTTTAGGATACTCAGAGGTTAGCAAAGCTTATAGAGTCTTTAATAAGAAAACCCTAGTTGTGGAGGTAACACCTCATGTTGTGTTTGATGAATCTACTTGTCTGTACAGAGAATCAAGTACAGATACAGAACAGCCCGCTGCTAACAGGCCGTCTAACACCCCCATTGACGACCTGCTAGTATGGACTCCAAATGATTTGGAGGAAGAGGATCAATCTGATCCTAGGGTCACACAACAAGGGGGAAGAGATGCAAATGATACTTCGAGCTGTAATACATCAGCCGGACAGAACCAGGCTGATCCCCCTCCCTCAGTCCCCAAGACTGATGCTGTTCACGACCTTACATCCCAAATCGAGCAGCTCGATAACACTATGGAGCAGCTCAACATCCAGGCCGAACAGCAGCCCAATCAACATCCCGAGCAACAGCGCGTGTCCACTGATCAACCCTCAACTCACCCGGAGTTTGATGAACCCATTAATGAGCCCGAACCAATCATTTCAAATGAAGAAAGATCACGATACAGACGATGGATCGATGATCATCCGAAAGAGCTCATTGTTGGGAACCCAAACCAAGGAGTACGAACGAGAAGGACGATTGGTGAAAGCGCACTACTAAGCTGCTATCTCTCTCGAATTGAACCCAAAGATGCCATTGAAGCTCTTCAAGATGCTGACTGGATTCAAGCCATGCAAGAAGAACTCAATGAATTCAAAAGAAATGAAGTATGGTCTCTAGTTGATCGTCCTTATCATCAGGGCGTCATTGGAGTCAAATGGGTTTACAAGAACAAAAGAGATGAATCTGGAGAAGTTGTCAGAAATAAAGCCCGATTGGTAGCAAAGGGTTACTGTCAACAAGAAAGAATCGATTATGATGAGACGTTTGCCCCCGTTGCAAGATTAGAAGCTATAAGGTTGTTTCTAGCTTATGCCGCTCATCAACGATTCAAAGTCTACCAGATGGATGTTCAAAGTGCGTTCCTCAATGGCGTTCTTGAAGAAGAAGTCTATGTGGAACAGCCTCCTGGATACGAGGAGGGTGATTCAAGCAAAGTCTACAAACTGCACAAGGTTGTCTACGGTCTTAAGCAAGCTCCTCGAGCTTGGTATGAGACGCTGTCATCCTTCCTCATCGAATCAGGATTCAAGCGTGGTTCAGTCGACAAGACGTTATTCACTATCAAAGTGAATGAACATATCCTTTTAGTACAAATTTATGTTGATGATATCATTTTTGGATCTAAATCTCCCATTTTGTGCGAAAAATTTGGTAACCTCATGACTGAAAAATACTACTATAAAATGTCTATGATGGGGGAAATGAATTTCTTTCTAGGGTTGCAGGTCAAGCAGTCCGATGAAGGAATCTTCATTAGCCAAACAAAGTACGCACATGAGCTGGTCGACAAGTTTGGTGTCAAAGACAGCAAGCCTGTCAAAATACCGATGCTCTCTGGAGGGAAGATCGACCCGGATCCCGAAGGAAACCTGCCAACATAACACAGTACAGGGGTATAATTGGTTCATTACTTTATCTAACTGTTAGTCGACCTGATATCACTTTTGCAGTTGGAGTGTGTGCTCGATTTCAAGCTAATCCGAAGGAATCACACTTGGAAGCAGCAAAGAAAATTCTCCGTTACATCAAAGGAACCACAAATTTAGGTCTTTGGTATCCTTGTGATGACAATTTGCAGTGTTGGTCCCGGGAAAGAGTAATTGGTGTATGGGGGGGGGGGGGGGGGGGGGAATACACCAATAACCAACCGTTTTTGACTTTTTAAAGTTCAGGTCAATCTGCAGGTCGATTGTCAAGGTCGACCTTATCAGAGGCAGTTTGATCTATCAAGCTCGTATGGTATCAAGCTTGACTTATCAAACTGTTAATGCGGAAGTTGGTGGAGGTTGATTACTCTTTGAAAAATCTTAAGGCTGAATATGGATGGCAGGTTGATTCGTGTAATGCAGGTTGATGCTCGTTAGTTAGATAATAAAATGTAAGTGCAATAAATAGGGAGAGAGAGAGAAAAACCGCGATGTAGCGTGGTTCGGAGAAACCCTCCTACGTCCACGTCAGGTCGACTCGACCTGAGAATCCCTTTTCTTTTGGATCCACCTCTCTTATTTATACTGACTGAGTATCAGTTCTAGATACAATCTAACTTGAGAGTAACTAGACACGAGTTTTGGGTCGTGACCCTTACAACCTTCGTACTAAAACGTACAAACAACCTTACGCTTTTACAGAGCTTGACTAACTCTATAATGGCGAAAATAAAAACAAGCTTTCTAACTTCGAACAAGTTCGGAGAAGAAGTTGTTTGAACAATCGACAAGCAGCAGTGAACGCTTCGTCGTTGTGGTGTTTTTCGGACTCGGAAACCTCTCTTCGTCAAGTGTTTGGGAAACTAATCGGATTTCGAACACTTGAATGGATTTGAACTTTGAGAGAGATTTGGGCAGAGATATGGCGTTGATAGCATGTGTTTCCCGTGCTTGAATCCGAAAATGGCTGAAGTATTTATAGGCAGTTTTGAAAAACTAGCCGTTGGAGTCGGGCTGACGTGGCACTAGCCGTTGGATGCTGACTCACTTCTAGCCGTTGGGAATATTCGTCCTTGCTGGCACTCGACGTGGCAAGGATCAGGTCGTGACGCTCCATGAAGGCGGAGCATCGACCTTGATTGACAATCCAGCTCTTGAAATCTTCTAAGGCAATGCCAGCTGGAAGCTTGATAGGGGAGGTCGATAGACAGGCGGATAAAGCCAGCTCGATCCTATCGACCTGCACTAACAGGTAGCAGATTGATCTATCGGCCTTGACCCTAAACAAAGTAAAAATATGCCTAAGTGTGGTTTCGATAAACATCATCAAAATCAAACTGCAGAGGGTTCCCAACAATTTCCCCCTTTTTGATGATGTCGAAACCAAACACTTTACAAATAATTCCTAAGAAGAAACACTGAAAGAGTGGTATCAGAGCTTCCCTTAATTTTTCAATTATGAAGATTGATAAGGAATTAAATGAAACAGATAATAAAGCATAATAAAGCAGTAAGGCAAATGCCTGGACAAAGAGGTATTGTCATCAGGACGAAAGATGATTTTGTTTCATTAAGCTCGATAGCAGAATACATGAAGAATTTACAACGGGCTGAGAGCATAAATGAAAAACAAAATATTACAAAATCATCTACATAGCCTGAATCTTGGCACGGGCTGCTGTGCGCTCTTCTTGGATCTGCTCCCTTGACAACGTCTGCATGCTTGCGTAGATTCCATCCCTGATACGACGATAGTCGAGATCGGAATTCGATACGTTGACGCCTAGACCGATGGCAGTTTGGGCGATGTACTGGTCGATTCGAGAGTAATCCAAATACTCCGAAGCACCAAGACGTAAGGGCGCAAAATATTGCTGAGCAGGGGCCCTTATCGTCACACCAGCCTCTGCAGCCTTTTTCTGTAGATCACCAATGAATTTTTGGTATGGAAACTTGCGCATATAGGCTGCATACGCTTCATCGGCATCGGCAGGCAGGGAGGGATCCTTGATGAAGTAGTGCAGCAGGATGAAGCAAGAATTGAGCTCCCGCAGCAGGTTGTTCTGAGATTCATCAAGTCAATCAACGACCTGCTGCGATCCTCCTGCATTCAGAACAAGAGCGGACTGGCTGATCCAGTCCAACTCTCTCTTCCTCCTAGCTTCAGCAGCTCGGCGCTCGGCCTTGAAACGCTGCTGCTCCTCTTGATTTGCAGCCTGCTCCGGCGTAGCACCAGCCAGCACCATGGCGGAAATGAGATCGGCCTCGGCTGCCAATCGAGCTTTGGCGGCAGCAGCCTGCTCCGCACCAAGCTGAGAGATAGGATCGGCATGAGAGGCAGCGGCCTTGGGTGCAACGGCCAGGGAGGGCTTCTTTTGAGAAGGAGGAGCCTTGGATTTTGGGGCCGGGGCCTTCTTTTTCTTCGCGGCGGCGACTCTCTCTTCTTCCCCCTTTTCGACATCATCAGTCAGGGCCTTGATAAGGGAAAGAAGAGTCGCATCCTCTTGCTGGAGCTTGATCACAGCATCCTTCAACTCCATTTGCCCACTGAGAAGGGAGGAGATGGTGCCGTGGATGGCGTTGATCTGGTCATTGGATGTCGATGCCGAGTTTGAGATAGCAGAATTCAGGTTGTCTACTCGCTCATCGACCTTGGATAAATCCTCCAATACCTCCGCGATCTGATCACGGGTCGCCATGTTGAGCTCCTCAAGCTGTCCCGGCAGGAGCTTGTCGGTATATTCTTTCAGAAGTCTCACTGCAAAATCAGTGACACGCTCCCTGGCAACTTCATCGGCCTGGGCTTTGGCATCTTTCACTATGTCGGCCCGGGCCTCAGCTACGGCCTGCTTGATTTGTTCTGGGAGGCTGGTGATGATCGACTCGAGCTTGGCAGAAATATCATCCAGCGCAGCCTCCACATCGACCCTTGGAGACGGAGCAGCAGCAACTAGAGGCTGATCATCACCCTCAATCCTGGGTGATGATTGCTCCGGAGTTTGAATCCGATCAAACTCGTCTCCGGCTTCGGCGGCGGAGTTGTACAGGGCGCGAGAGTGCGCGTATAGGGGGCGAAGGTCGATGCCCAAAATTTTGGCTTCGACCTTCATGCGGCGAAGCACCAGCTGGCGAAAATTGGAGGCCGCATCCCCCACGGTGTAGAAACCGAACTCCGCTTCAAGAGCCAGCTCCTCGACCTTCAGGTCGTCGAGAGTGACGACCTGCAGCAACGCCTCGAAAACATAATAATAACTCGACTTACAATCCAGGTAGAACTGGAGGCGAGTGGCGAGGTCGAGGGATTTGGGGAGTTGGGCTATCCCCGGCATCAGGTCGATGACCTTCAGCCTGGCCTCCGCCTTCTTGGCAGCGACCTGGGAGTGAGCAGCAGAAATTGGCTGCTCAACGAACGGCTGGACCTCCAGCACGACGTCCTCCTCCACAGGTGCATTTCGAACTGGGGAAGGCAGGGATTCATCAGCAGTCAGATCCTGGATCTCAACAGATCCAGCACGTTGAACTGGGGGAGGCCTCTGGGGAGAGGGGGCAACGACCTGCTGAGAGGATGCAGGGCGTTGCTGCGAGGCGGACGGCTCGCCAGCGGAACGGACTGGAGACGGAGTCCGTTCGGCTGATGGAGAGCGCGTTGGAGAGCGCGAAGTCTCCGTGCGGGCTGCAGGCTCATCGAGCTGCACGGGAAGGACTTTATGCATCGGCCTGGGAGGGTCACCGGAGGCCGACTGCGTCTTGCGAGGGGGAGTCCTCTTCACGGGCTGGCCCTTCTTGACAGGGCGAGAGGGGACCAGATCGACATCGGCCTTCCTTTTCTTTTGAAGGGGTCGAACTGGGATCCTCCAACCAACTTTGGAATGGCCCGTCTTGGCAATGTGCAACCTGACATCGTCAGAGGAGTTGTGATAGATCTGCGCCGAAACCCCTATCGCCATCTCCAGCTGGTGGAGATCCTTTGGAATAAACAGAGGGGGGAAGTCCGGATCTTTGGACCACGTCCTCTGCTTGAAGTGGGAGATGATGATGGAGGTCACCTTCGTCCCAAGGCGAAGCGGCTTGTCGTTGTGGAGAGACACTTTTACAACGGCCTCTCCCTCCGTCTCGCAGATGATCATCCTGGCTTCATCCCAAAGCAGGGAGACCAACAATTTGGCCCAACAGACAGGCAGGTCGAGCACTACGGCCGCCAAGATCTGGAATTTGAAAGGGGTGACCTGGTCGTAGTTCCCGAGAAGCCCCAGAAAACACTTCTGCACGAAGTCCATCAAGAGGCGATATTTAGGGCGGAGTTCGCTCCTCTTGAATGCGACTGGCACGAACTGCCTTTGCTCGATTAGGACACGATCTGCAACCTGCTGCAGTTGGTCCCTAGAAATGTCCGCGAGCTGCATTGTTCCCTCTTCATCAATGTCGAAGGCCGCTTTCACAGCATCAAGAACGTTGATGGTGGCCACGGACTTCGTGGTTCCAATAGAGACGGTGTGGGTGGATACGGAATCTCCTTCATTCCAATTGTAGAAGAAGGCACCCACAAGCCTGGGAAGATTCTTCGCCGGCCGGGTGGAGATGATCTGATGGAATGAACGGCACTTCTCCACCATGGCGAACATGGAGTCGAGATCGTGAAAACCGAAGTTTTCACGCACCATGTAGGGCTCGAACTTGATGCGAGCCGTCAAGAACTCTTCTATTTCCGACCACAGCATTTCTTTACGACCAGAGGGTAAGATATTTGCTGCCATTGTTGTTTTCTGCAAATTTTCGAAAGAGATTAGAAAGAGAACCAATCGTTTTTCGAGAGAAACACAGTGAAGAACTTGACAGGAAATTAAAAGCATAAATGGTAAAAAGAACACAAACCACTGCGAGTGATTCGATGCAGAGAGTGAAGAAGCAGAGAAACGATGATCACGACGGTGGCAGTTTAAAATTTTGCAGAGAAAATTAGGTTTTAGTAGATGAAGATGATAAGAGTAAGTAAAGTTTTTGAGAGAAAACTGCATGACATATATAGATTTTTCGAACGGTTGAGATCGTTCGAATTTAAAAAGGCTAAAGTTGCAGTATTAACCCTCAACCGCACGATCGTGGGCGCGTGGAATGTGTAACGTTTCACATCCGCGCGTGAAGAGGTTTGAACGTGCGTAAATATGCACTTTTACAGAAAAATGGCAGGGAATTAAATGTAGCCTCGGTCAACGTGTCAAAACTTGACACTTGACTAGATGTGTTGTAAAAATGGTAATCATTACTCCCTTTTTCCTCATTTTCTGCAAATTAGCAGTCCCTTAAATAATGAAACACATTGAGAAATAAATAACATTAATAAATGAAAAATTCAATGCGTATTAAAGAAGTTATAAGACAAAAGGGTGACACTGCCCTTTTGATTCTTCCTTCATAAATGCAGTTGCATTCAGGTTGATATCGGTCTGATAATATCGGCCTGGTGATGGAGAACGGTCTGTCGAAATGAACGGCCTGTATTTGTGATATCGGCCTGGACATATGACATCGGTATGGCAAGGTAGAACTGCCTGGACTTAAGATATCGACCTGGCGAAACAAACGCCCTGGATACAGACATCGGCCTTTGTTCCCCCTCAAATGATGGATCACTTTGACTAAGTGTTCCCCCTTAATTTGAGGAATACAGGTCGATGCGTTAAATAATCGACGGCCTGAGGATGGACACGGCCTGTAGGTAGATACGGCCTGTTCAAATAGTAACGGCCTGTTGTCAGGTACGATCTGTAGGTAGACACGGCATGTCCATATTGTAACGGCCTGTTGAGAGGTGACGGCCTGTTCCCTCTTAATATCTGCCTGCTTGTAAAGAGACGGCCTGCTTGTTGGTCCCAGTTGGTCCCACACAAGCTTTTGAAAGATGTGGCAGGCTGATGAGGAGAAAACGGCCTGGAGGCTAATGATCGGCCTGAAGTCTCAACATTTAATAACCCTAGCTTTCCACATAGCATTTTGAATCTTTCTTCGGCTAGGGGTTTGGTTAGAATATCAGCTCGTTGAATGTCAGTGTGTATCTTCTCAATAACCACGTTCTTCTTTTCCACGTGATCACGAATGAAGTGATGTCGAATATCCACGTGCTTACATCTTGAATGAAGAACTGGATTCTGAGTAATGGCGATGGCACTCGAGCTGTCGCAGAATATAGGCACTTCACTGACTTCAACTTCATAATCCTTAAGTTGTTGCTTGATCCACAAGATTTGTGCACAACAACTTCCTGCGGCCATGTACTCGGCCTCTGTGGTGGAGGTGGCTACTGAAGTTTGCTTCTTTGAAAACCAAGAAATCAGCTTGTTTCCGAGAAAATGGCAAGTACCCGATGTAGATTTCCTATCGAGCTTGCACCCAGCATGATCTGAATCTGAATAACCTGTAAGCTGCAAGTTATCATCACAAGGATACCAAAGACCTAAATTTGTGGTTCCTTTGATATAACGTAGAATTTTCTTTGCTGCTTCCAAGTGAGATTCCTTCGGATTAGCTTGAAATCTAGCACACACTCCAACTGCAAAAGTGATATCAGGTCGACTAGCAGTTAAATAAAGTAATGAACCAATAATACCCCTGTACTGTGTTATGTTGGCAGGTTTTCCTTGGGGATCCGGGTCGATCTTCCCACCAGAGAGCATTGGTATTTTGACAGGCTTGCTGTCTTTGACACCAAACTTGTCGACCAGCTCGTGTGCATATTTTGTTTGGCTAATGAAGATTCCTTCATCGGACTGTTTAACCTGCAACCCTAGAAAGAAATTCATTTCCCCCATCATAGACATTTTATATTTTTCGGTCATGAGGTTACCAAATTTTTCACACAAAATGGGAGATTTAGATCCAAAAATGATATCATCAACATAAATTTGTACTAAAAGGATATGTTCATTCACTTTGATAGTGAATAGCGTCTTGTCGACTGAACCACGTTTGAATCCTGATTTGATGAGAAAGGATGATAGCGTCTCATACCAAGCTCGAGGAGCTTGCTTAAGTCCGTAGACGGCCTTGTGCAGTTTGTAGACTTTGCTTGAATCACCCTCCTCGAATCCAGGAGGCTGTTCCACATAGACTTCCTCTTCAAGGACGCCATTGAGGAACGCACTTTTAACGTCCATCTGGTAGACTTTGAATCGTTGATGAGCGGCATAAGCTAGAAACAGCCTTATAGCTTCTAATCTTGCAACGGGGGCAAACGTCTCATCATAGTCGATTCCTTCTTGTTGACAGTAACCCTTTGCAACCAATCGAGCTTTATTTCTGACAACTTCTCCAGATTCATCTCTCTTGTTCTTGTAAACCCATTTGACTCCAATGACGCCCTGATGATAAGGACGATCAACTAGAGACCATACTTCATTTCTTTTGAATTCATTGAGTTCTTCTTGCATAGCTTCAATCCAATCAGCATCTTGAAGAGCTTCAATGGCATCTTTGGGTTCTATGCGAGAGAGATAGCAGCTTAGCAGTGCGCTTTCACCAATCGTCCTTCTTGTTCGCACTCCTTGGTTTGGGTTCCCAACAATGAGCTCTTTCGGATGATCATCGATCCATCGTCTGCGTCGTGATCTTTCTTCATTTGAAATGATTGGCTCGGGCTCATTAATGGGTTCGTCAAACTCCGGATGAGTTGAAGGTTGATCAGTGGGCACATGCTGTTGCTCGGGCTGTTGATCAGGCTGCTGTTCGGCCTGGATGTTGAGCTGCTCCATTGTGTTATCGAGCTGCTCAATTTGGGATGTAAGGTCGTGAACAGCATCAGTCTTGGGGACTGAGGGAGGGGGATCAGCCTGGTTAAGTCCGGCTGATGTATTACAGCTCGTATTATCATTTGCATCACTTCCCCTTTGCTGTGTGACCTTAGGATCAGATTGATCCTCTTCCTCCAAATCATTTGGAGTCCATACTAGCAGGTCGTCAATGGGGGAGTTAGACGGCCTGTTAGCAGCGGGCTGATCTGAACCTGTACTTGACTCTCTGTACAGACAAGTAGACTCATCAAATACAACATGAGGTGTTACCTCCACAACTAGGGTTTTCTTATTAAAAACTCTATAAGCTTTGCTAACCTCCGAGTATCCTAAAAATACTCCTGGATCAGCCTTGCTATCAAAAGTTTTCAATTGGGATTTCCCATTGTTATGAATGTAACACAAACACCCAAAAGCTTTAAAATACTTTAACCTGGGGAGCTTGTTGTTCCACAGCTCGTATGGAGTCTTTCCATGTCGGGTCGTGATGATCGACCTGTTTTGGGTGTAGCAGGCTGTGTTGACGGCCTCTGCCCAAAACTTCTTTGGAAGATTGGTTTCATCCAACATGGTACGAGCTGCTTCTTTCAGCGATCTGTTACGACGTTCCACCACGCCGTTTTGTTGAGGTGTACGTGCGGCTGAAGTTTGATGATGAATCCCACTCTTTGTGCAATATTCTTCGATCATCGCATTGATAAATTCAGTGCCTCGATCTGATCGAATGGAGATGATGGATTTCTCCTTTTGATTGCATAGCTTGCTCAGCAACGCGGGTAGCTTCTCCAATGTCTCCTTCTTTTTGAACATGAAAATAACCCACGTAAATCTAGAATAATCATCTATAATAACGAGAGCATATTTTCTACCGTTTATACTCAAGGGAGTGACTGGACCGAAGTGGTCGAGATGGAGAAGCTCAAGAATTCGATTCGATGAATGAGCCGTCACGCTTGGAAATGATGATCTTGTCTGCTTTCCAGCTTGAAATGCTCTGCAGATGTGATCACGATCGAAGACTTGATCTGGCAGGTCGTTCACCAGCTTGTTGCGTGCGAGCTTGTTGATGGCCTTGAAGTTTAAGTGACTCAACCTCTTGTGCCATAGCCAGCTTGTCTCGGAATCAGCTTTTGTGACCAGGCAGGTCTCTATCCAATCAGTCCATTGAACTATATAGAGTCTATCCTGCAAAATCCCGGTAAGAAGTATTTCTCCTTCCTCATTTTTCACGAGACATTTGTTAGCAGTGAATTCTACTCGTTTACCACTCGAGCAGAATTGAGACACAGAAAATAGGTTATGATTAAGACCTTCAACATAAGAGACGTTAGAAATAGTTGTTTTACCAACTCTTAGATCGCCCTGGCCTCTCGTAAATCCCTTAGAATTTCCTCCAAAGGTTACAAGTGGCCCGTCTCGTTCTTGATAATTTGAAAGTGGCGTTTTGTCACACGTCATGTGCTTGGAGCATCCACTATCAATGATCCATACAGCTCCATGAGCTGCTTGGCTCCTTCTTTGAGCCTTCCCAACCTGCAATTAGTTAAACTTAGCAACCCACTTGAGATTGGGTGCTACATCGGTTGCGGGAACGGCCTTGGGGACCCAAATTTGTTTCGCCGGTTTGCTTCTATCCGAGGCTGAGGACGAGGCAGTGGCGGTCTTGGACTTGGGAGCCTTGGATTTCTTCGAGCGAGGGCGACGAGGCTGATAATATTGTTCTTCGTAAAACCCAGGTTGATATTGCCAGTCTTGAAAATTTGATTGTTGATAATGGCAGTAGCATCCTTGATAATCCGGGTGGAAGAACTCAGGGTGATACGGCCTTTGATAGTGCTGGCCTTGGTATCGCCCTTGATGAACAGCCTTATTTTGATGGTAGGGGGCAGGTCGACGTTGCTGGGCAGGTCGACTCTCCTTCTTTTGAGGAGCGAGCTGTTCTTTCTTTCGTTGCTTTATGAGGATGGCCTGGGGCTGTCGAGCTGGATTCTTCAGCTTGACCATCTTATCAGGGAGAGCTTGATTAGTTTTCCGAACATTCTTTGATTTAGGCTGCGCTTTCACGAACGTGATCTCGCAGGCTTTGTTCTTGCTTTTCTTGGATTCTCCATTAAATCCAATCCCAGAGTGATCGCGCGGATTGCGTTGCATGGATTGGACCTCTTCCAGTTTCTTTCCACTTTTCTTCAACTGACTCAATGTGAGTTGAAGTTTTTCTTCCTTTTTCACGAGGAGTTCGTGTCGAATTACCAAGTCAGCCAGCTTTGAGGTAAGGCTGTGTATTTCGGCATTTTTGGTCTTGAGGGACTCGTTCTTCTCGAGCTCCCTGGTATCGAACTCCTTGACCCGTAAAGTCAATTCGTCAACCTTTGACTTTAGGGCTTCGATCTCCCTTTCCTTTTCTTCATTGTAGGGGGAGAATCTTTCTTCTAATGCTAGCTTGTATTTTTCATTTTTATCCAATAGCTCAGCATTGTCTTCAACGACCTCTTTGAGTGTATCCACGAGATCGGCATAGTCGTCGAGCTGTTTCTTGATTTCTTCCCAAGACACAGCCTCGGATAGGTCTTCATCACCTTCTTCTGCACAATCATCGTCAGAAAAAGAAAGTGAAATGGGTTGAAGATCTACCTTTGAAGATCCCTTGTTTTGTTGATGCTCTCTAACGAAGCATTCTTCTTCATCACTTTCATCGAAAGCGATGTATCCTTCGTCATCACTTGACGAGCTGTCCGAGAGGTGAGCTTCCTTTGTTTCTTCGGCAATCATAGCAGCTCGTTGATCTTTGAGCTTCTTATCGCGCTTTGCACGGAGCTCGTCTCTCTCGGCCTTGGTAAGATCCGGGCAGTCAGTCTTGTAGTGACCTGGCCTGCCACAGTTGAAGCAACCACCCTCGGGTGTGTTAGAAGAATTGAAGGTTGAGGGTTTACCTTCTCCCTTTTTGTCAGGGCGGTCGTGGTTGCGGTTTGAGAAGTTTCGTTTGTTGTCACGGTAGAATTTCTTGTATTTGATAACCTTCCCTAGGAGCTTCTCATTTCTCCTAGCGGCTAGAGCATAGTCGAGAGTCATCTTCTCGAACTTCTTGACGATGGATTCGTCAATCGGACTTGGGGTAGCAGCTGAGGCTGAGTCGGCCTTGAAGGCTACTTCCTTGTTCTTTTCCTCAGCCTTCTTGCTGGTGGAAGGCTGGGTTGATCCATGGATGCGGATCATCTCATACTCATTTCCGACAAGAATGTCGAAAAGGTCTTCTGTGGTGAGGGAGTTGAAATCCGATCGTGCTGGATGCATGGCGGCGTATACGTGCCAATTTGCAGGGAGAGCACGTATCACTTTGAGATTCTTCTCGCGCTGCGTATATTTGTATGGGTTGATGGCAGCCACTTCAAGAACAATCTCGGTGAAGCGAATTTTCATCGCTTCAATGGTTTCTCCCGAAACCATCTTGAAGTCATCGAACTTGCTGCACGCCATAGACAGCTTGTTCTCCTTCATTTCTTCTGAGCCAAGGCTGATGGACCGGAGGGTGTCCCACATTTCTTTGGCCGTTTCAAGATTTCTGATCTTGGCCAGGTAGACGCCCTTCACGGTGCTGGAGATGAGTCCCTTTGCGTAATCATCGAGACCGGCCTCCTTCCTTTCCTCGGTTGTATAATCGCGAGGATTCTTAAGGACTTTCTCGTATGTCGCCTCCCCGGGGGCTGTTCCATCCACGATAATCTTCGCAGCATAAATGGGGGAGGGTCCGTTCTCGATGATGTCCCACATAAGGACGTGATGTGCCTTGAGACACATCTTGATTCGAAAGCTCCAATCTTCATAGCCTTGAACGGAGAAGTCTTCACAAACCCTGAGAAGAGAAGCCTCCATAGCAAAATAATATGATATGAATGAATGAAAAAGATTTTTTCTAAGGATCGGTTCAAAATGACCAAAAGTTTGATAAAAGAACTTTTAGTATGCAAAGCAGCGGTCAAAAGAACCACTGCTCTGATACCACTTGTTGGTCCCGGGAAAGAGTAATTGGTGTATGGGGGGGGGGGGGGAATACACCAATAACCAACCGTTTTTGACTTTTTAAAGTTCAGGTCAATCTGCAGGTCGATTGTCAAGGTCGACCTTATCAGAGGCAGTTTGATCTATCAAGCTCGTATGGTATCAAGCTTGACTTATCAAACTGTTAATGCGGAAGTTGGTGGAGGTTGATTACTCTTTGAAAAATCTTAAGGCTGAATATGGATGGCAGGTTGATTCGTGTAATGCAGGTTGATGCTCGTTAGTTAGATAATAAAATGTAAGTGCAATAAATAGGGAGAGAGAGAGAGAAAAACCGCGATGTAGCGTGGTTCGGAGAAACCCTCCTACGTCCACGTCAGGTCGACTCGACCTGAGAATCCCTTTTCTTTTGGATCCACCTCTCTTATTTATACTGACTGAGTATCAGTTCTAGATACAATCTAACTTGAGAGTAACTAGACACGAGTTTTGGGTCGTGACCCTTACAACCTTCGTACTAAAACGTACAAACAACCTTACGCTTTTACAGAGCTTGACTAACTCTATAATGGCGAAAATAAAAACAAGCTTTCTAACTTCGAACAAGTTCGGAGAAGAAGTTGTTTGAACAATCGACAAGCAGCAGTGAACGCTTCGTCGTTGTGGTGTTTTTCGGACTCGGAAACCTCTCTTCGTCAAGTGTTTGGGAAACTAATCGGATTTCGAACACTTGAATGGATTTGAACTTTGAGAGAGATTTGGGCAGAGATATGGCGTTGATAGCATGTGTTTCCCGTGCTTGAATCCGAAAATGGCTGAAGTATTTATAGGCAGTTTTGAAAAACTAGCCGTTGGAGTCGGGCTGACGTGGCACTAGCCGTTGGATGCTGACTCACTTCTAGCCGTTGGGAATATTCGTCCTTGCTGGCACTCGACGTGGCAAGGATCAGGTCGTGACGCTCCATGAAGGCGGAGCATCGACCTTGATTGACAATCCAGCTCTTGAAATCTTCTAAGGCAATGCCAGCTGGAAGCTTGATAGGGGAGGTCGATAGACAGGCGGATAAAGCCAGCTCGATCCTATCGACCTGCACTAACAGGTAGCAGATTGATCTATCGGCCTTGACCCTAAACAAAGTAAAAATATGCCTAAGTGTGGTTTCGATAAACATCATCAAAATCAAACTGCAGAGGGTTCCCAACATGCAGCTTACAGGTTATTCAGATTCTGATCATGCAGGGTGCAAGCTCGATAGGAAATCTACCTCGGGTACTTGCCATTTTCTCGGAAACAAGCTGATATCATGGTTTTCAAAGAAGCAAACTTCAGTAGCCACCTCCACCACAGAGGCCGAGTACATGGCCGCAGGGAGTTGTTGTGCACAAATCTTGTGGATCAAACAACAACTTAAGGATTATGAAGTTGAAGTCAGTGAAGTGCCTATATTCTGCGACTGCTCGAGTGCCATCGCCATTACTCAAAATCCAGTTCTTCATTCAAGATGCAAACACGTGGATATTCGACATCACTTTATTCGTGATCACGTGGAATAGAAGAACGTTGTTATTGAGAAGATACACACTGATATTCAACGAGCTGATATTCTAACCAAACCCCTAGCCGAAGAAAGATTCAAAATGCTATGTGGAAAGCTAGGGTTATTGAATGTTGAGTCATCAGGCCGATCGTAAGCCTACAGGCCGTCATTTTCTCAAACAGCCTGCCACCTCCTTCAAAAGTTTGTTCGGAACCAATTGGGACCAACAAGCAGGCCGTCTCTATGTAAACAGGCCGATATTAAGGGGGAACAGGCCGTTACCATCTGAACAGGCCGTTACCATCTCAACAGGCCGTTACCATTTCTCCATCAGGCTGATTCAAATGACAGACCGATTCAAATGACAGGCCGTTTCCACCAACAGGCCGTCGTCTATTCAAAAAGATCGACCTGTGTTCCTCAAATTGAGGGGAAACATTTTTAAGTGATCCATCATTTGAGGGGGAACAAAGGCCGTTATCTGTCTCCAGGGTGTATACTTCGCCAGGCCGATATCTTAAGTCCAGGCAGTTTCACTTCGCCAGGCCGATATCTTAAGTCCAGGCAGTTTCACCTCTCCAGGCCGATATCACAAGGCCAGGCCGTTCTCCGTCACAAGGCCGATATCATCAGACCGATATCAACCTGAATGCAACTGCATTTATGAAGGGAAAATCAAAAGGGCAGTATCACCCTTTTGTCCTATGACTTCCTTAATACGCATTGATTTCTTCATTTATTAATGTTATTTATTTCTCAATGTGTTTCATTATTTAAGGGTCTGATAATTTGCAGAAAATGAGGAAAAAGGGAGTAATGATTACCATTTTTGTAAAACATCCAGTCAAGTGTCAAATATTGACACATTGACCGAGGCTGCATTTAATTCCCTGCCGTCTCTCTGAAAAAGTGCAAGTTATCGCACGTTCTCAATATCTCACGCGCGAATGTGTAACGTTTCACATTTCACGCGCACCCATCGTGTGGATGAGAATTAAAGAGAGATTTTCACCTTTTCAAATTCGAACAATCACAACCGTTCGAAAATTCTATATATATGGCATGCAGTTTTCTCTCAAACTTTACTTACTCACATCATCTTCTTCGAAAAACCTAATTTTTCTCTCTGCAAAAATTCAACCGCCGCCGTCGTGTTTATTTTTCAACTGCTGGTTCTCACTCGTTGCACAAAGATTTCACCGTGGTTTGTGCTATTTCTCTGCTTTTAATCTCATTTTTAAGTATCTGTTACTTATCTATCTATCTCGTTGCAGAAAACCAACATCCATGGCACAAACATCAACCTCCGGTCGAAAGGAAATGCAGTGGGTTGAAATCGAAGACTTCTTGAAGTCTCGCATCAAATTCGAGCCCTACATGGTGCGCGATAACTTCGGTTTTTGTGATCTTGACTCCATGTTTGCCTTGGTGGAGAAATGTTTTCCATTCCACCAAATCATCTCCACCCGGCCGGCGAAAATTCTCCCCACGATTGTATCTGCCTTCTTCTACAACTGGAACGAGGGTGATTCTGTGTCTTCCCACACAGTCTCCCTCGGAACCCAGAACGTCATGCACACTATCAATGTTCTTGACGCCGTTAAGTCTGCCTTCGGTATTGGGGATGGAGGGACGATGCAGCTCTCCAAAATCTCTCGGGATCAACTGCAGCAGGTTGCAGACCGAGTATTGATTGAGCAAAGGCAGTACGTGGCGACATCCTTCAAGAGGAACGAGCTGCGTCCCAAATTCCGCCTCCTAATGGACTTCGTGCAGAAGTGCTTTTTAGGGCACATCGGGAATTACGACCAAGTCACCCCTTTCAAGTTTCAGATCTTGACGGCCGTAATCCTCGACCTGCCCATTAGTTGGGCCAAGTTAATGGTCTCCCTGCTCTGGGATGAGGCCAGGCTGATTGTGTGCGAATCAGAGGGAGAGGCCGTGGTGAAGGTATCTCTCCACAATAATAAACCGCTTCGCCTTGGGACGAAGGCCACCTGCATTATCATTTCCTTCTTCAAAAATAGGAAATGGTCCAATGAGCCGGCCTTCCCCCCTCTGTTTATTCCGAAAGATCTCCACCAGCTGGAGATGGCGATTGGGGTGGCGCCGCAGATTTATTACAACTCCCCAGACAATGTCAGGGTGCACCTCGCCAAGTGCGGCGAATCCAAGGTTGGTTGGAGGATTCCACCTCGACCTGCTCAAAAGAAGAGGAAGGCCGATGTCGACCTGGTCCCCTCTCGCCCTGCCAAGAAGACTCTTCCTGTGAAGACTCCTCCACGGAGGACGCAGTCGGCCTCCGGTGATCCGCCCAGGCCGCTTCACAGGATTCTCCCCATAACCGAGGAATCTGCACCTCGCAGGGAGCCCTCGCCCTCCTCATCGCCTTCCTCATCGCCCTCCCCATCAGCCGAACGGACTCCATCTCCAGTCCGTTCCGTCGCCGAGCCGTCCGCCTCGAAGCAACGGCCTGCATCTTCTCCGCATGTCGTTGTTCCCTCTCCAGTGAAATCCCCCCCAGTCCATCGAGCTGGATCCGTAGAGATCCAGGATCTCACTGCTGAAGACTCTCTGTCTTCCCCCATTCGGGACGTGCCCGTGGAGGAGGACGTCGTGCTGCCAATCCAGCCATTCTCTGAGCAGCCGACGTCTGCTGCTCACTCCCAGGTCGCTGCCATGAAGGCCGAGGCTAGGCTGAAGGTCATCGACCTGATGCCAGGGATAGCCCAACTTCCAAAGTCCCTCGACCTCGCCACTCGCCTCCAGTTCTATCTGGATTGTAAGTCGAGTTATTATTTTGTCTTCGAGGCCTTGCTGCAGGTCGTTACTCTCAACGACCTGAAGGTCGAGGAATTGGCACTGGAAGCGGAGTTTGGATTCTTCAATGTGGGGGATGCGGCCTCAAACTTTCGATCTCTTGTGCTGCGCCGCATGAAGGTCGAGGCCAAAATTCTGGGCATCGACCTTCGCCCCCTCTACATCAACTCTCGTGCTCTCTACAATTCCGCCGCAGAAGCTGGAGACGAGTTTGAGTTGATTCAAACTCCGAAGCAAACGCCATCCAGGAATGAGGGTGGTGATCAGCTTCTTGAAGCTGCTGCTCCGACTTCTCAAATTTCAAAGGCTGATGTGGAGGTGGTGCTCGATACAATCTCTGCCAAGCTCGAGTCCATCATCACCAGCCTTCCCGAGCAGATCAAGCAGGCCGTTGCTGAGGCCCGGGTCGATATTGTCAAAGATGCAAAGATCCAGGCCGATGAAGCTGCCAGGGAGCGTGTCACGGACTTTGCCGTGAAATTACTGAAGGAATATACCGACAAGCTCCTGCCGGTCCAGCTCGAGGAACTCAACATGGCGTCCCGCGATCAGATCGGGGAAGTGTTGGAAGATTTGGCCAAGGTCGATGAGCGAGTATCCAATCTGACTTCTTCAGTCTCCAACTCGGCATCGACCTCCAACGAGCAAATCAACGCCATTCACGGCACTCTCTCCTCCCTTCTCAATGGTCAACAGGAGTTGAGGGATGCCGTGACCAAGCTGCAGGAGGAGGACGCGACTCTTCTTTCCCTCATCAATGCCCTTTCTGATGATGTCGAAAAGGGGGAAGAAGAAAGAGCCGCAGCCGCCACCAAGAAGAAGAAGACCCATAAATCCAAATCTACTTCAACTTCTGTGGCCCCTCCTCCTCCTCCTCAAAAGAAGCCTGCCCAGGCCGTCTCCTCCAAGGCCGTTGCCTCCAAGGCCGTTGCCTCCCAGGCCGATCCAATTTCTCTTCTTGGTGCTGCCGAGGCAGCCGCTGCCAAAGCCCGTCTGGCCAAGCATTCTGAACTTATTTCTGCCATGATTCTGGCCGGGGCGACGCAGGAGCAGTCCGTTGATCCGGAGGAGCAAAAGCGCTTCATTGCCAAGCGCCGGGCTGATGAAGCAAGGAAGAAAAGGGAAATGGACTGGATCAGCCAGTCCACCCTCGTTTTGAATGCTGGAGTCCAGCAGCAGGTCGTTGAATGGCTCGACGAATCGCAGAACAACCTGCTGCGGGAGCTCAACAGTTGCTTCATCCTGCTTCACTATTGGATCAAGGACCCCTCACTTCCTGCCGATGCCGATGACGCCTATGCAGCCTACATGCTCAAATTCCCTTACCAAGATTTCGTTGGTGAGCTTCGGAAGAAGGCTGCAGAGGTCGGTATGATGATAAGGGCCCCAGCTCAACAATATTTCGCGCCCTTACTCCTAGGTGATTCGGGATACTTGGATTATTCCCGAATTGACCAATACATCGCACAGACTGCCATCGGCCTGGGCATAAATGTTTCAAATTCCGATCCCGACTTCCGCCAAATCAGGGATGGAATTTATGCAAGTATGCAGTCGAAGTCGAGGGAGCAGGTCCAGGAGGAAAGAATTGCAGCCCGTGCCAAGATCCAGCAGATGTAGTTAGATGATTTTGTAATTTTTGTTATTCATTTATGCTCTCAGCCTGTTGTAAATTCTCTATGTACTTTGCTATCGAGCTTAATGAAGCAAAAATCATCTTTCGTCCTGACGACAATATCTCTTTGTCCTGGCAAACTGCCTTTACTGCTTTATTTATTTATGTCATTATCTGTCTTCTTATAATTCCTTATCATCCTTCATGATTAAAAAATTATCAAGCTCTGATACCATCTTTCAGTGTTTAATCTCTTAGGAATTATTTGTAAGGTGTTTGGTTTCGACATCATCAAAAAGGGGGAAATTGTTGGGAACCCCTTGCAGTTTGATTTTGATGATGTTTTTCAAAACCACACTTAGGCATATTTTACTTGTTTAGGGTCAAGGCCGATAGATCGACCTGCTACCTGTTAGTGCAGGTCGATGCCCTCTAAAGTTTAGAGTCAAGTTCGATCCACCCTGTAAGAGAAAGGTCGATGTATCGACCTGCCTCAATTGGATCGAGCTGGATCATCAGCCTGTCTATCGACCTTCCTTATCAAGCTTCCAGCCCGCTTTGACTTAGAAGATTTCAAGAGCTGGATTTCAACATCAAGGTCGATGCCCCACCTTCATGGAGCGTCACGACCTGATCCTTGCCACGTCGTGTGCCATCAAGGACGAATATTCCCAACGGCTAGAAGTGAGTCAGCTTCCAACGGCTAGTGCCACGTCAGCCTGACTCCAACGGCTAGTTTTTCAAAACTGCCTATAAATACTTCAGCCATTTTCGGATTCAAGCACGGGAAACACAAGCTATCAACGCCATATCTCTGCCCAAATCTCTCTCAAAGTTCATATCCATTCAAGTGTTCGAAATCCGATTAGTTTCCCAAACACTTGACAAAGAGAGGTTTCCGATTCCGATAAACACTACAACGACGAAGCGTTCACTACTGCTTGTCGTTGGTCCAACAACTTCTTCTCCGACTAGTTCGAAGTTAGAAAGTTTATTTGTGTTCTTCGCCATTGTAGAGTTTAGTCAAGCTCTGTAATTAGCGAAAGGTTGTTTGTACGTTTCAGTACGAAGGTTGTAAGGGTCACGACCCATAACTCGTGTCTAGATATTTTCAGGTTAGATTGTATCTAGAACTGATACTCAGTCAGTATAAATAAGAGAGGTTGAATCCAAAGGTAAAGGGATTCTCAGGTCGAGTCGACCTGACGTGGACGTAGGAGGGTTTCTCCGAACCACGATATATCGCGGTGTCTCTCTCTCTCTCTCTCTTTATTTATCGCCCTTATATTTTTTTATCAAACTGACGAGCATCAACCTGCATATTCACGCATCAACCTGCTATCTGTTTTCAGCCTTAAGATTTTTCAAAGAGTTAACCAACCTCCACCATCTTCCACATTAACAACAGTTTGATAAATCAAGCTTGATACCATACGAGCTTGATAGATCAAACTGCCTCTGATAGGTTCGACCTTGACAATCGACCTTTAGATCGACCTGATTTTCAAAAGTCAAAAACGGTTGGTTATTGGTGTATCCCCCCCCCCCATACACCAATTACTCTTTCCCGGGACCAACATATTTCTTCCAAACAAAATTATAATTAAAATGATATCAACTGTTAACTTCTCTTTATATTACCAATAATGCTATTTGGCCATAATGTGGCCGGCCACACAACAATATTTTTCATATTTTTTGTAATTTTAAAAATTGTAAATGATAACAATAATTTATTACTTTCATATTTTAATTTAAAAATATTTTCCCCCAAAATTTACATATTTTTTTCATTTTTTTAGGTAAAAAAGGTAAAAAAATACTTTAAAATAGTAAAAATTATCAAATAATTAAAGGATTAATTTTAAAAAATACGTAAAAAATACGGAGTATCACTTTTTGAGTATTTTATAATCTAAAAAAGTTTGACATAAATATATAAATTATTTCATATTATAAAAAATAAAACAAGTTAAATTATGGCCGGCCACATTATGGCCGAATAGCATCACTCTTATATTACAACATACGAATGACGGCTTGACATTGAAAATAAATATAACTACTCGTGAAATGTCATCTCTCATAATCTATTTTTTGTATTTCAATAAACAACGGTCTACTCGCCATTCGAAAGGAGTAAAATTAACAAAAAAAGACATATCTTTATACATTAATTTTTCATTTTTTAAATGTAAATTCAATGCTAATTTTTTGGTGAATTATAATCATAAAAATAAAACACTATATGATGCAGCCCGTGGATCGAGAATTTCAGTTCGTGGGCTCAGAATTGAAGATGATATGGGCTGAAGAAGGGAGGCTGTTAATTTCGTTTATTATAGCCCAAGAAGACATATTATTGTTAATTTTTGTTATATTTTCGGATTTCATTAGTTATGGGCTTTATATTTTCGGATTTCATTAGTTATGGGCTTTAGGTTTATTTATTTCCTATTAGATTAGGTTTACTTTTCAGCTATATATTGGACTAATAGGGGTTGGCCGAATTTGGCTAATTTTTGATATATGAAATTTCGTTTCTTCTCTTGAGAGAATAGTTTTCGAATTCTTCTTGTGCGCAAGTCGAATTCTTTATCCGGCGAATCATTCGAGTCCATCATCCTCGATTGTGTGTCATTCATCGTCCCCGAGTTGCCTAGACAACACTTTTTCGTGTTCGATTTAGGAGGTTTTGGGATTTCCATCGGTATCTTGAGTCTTCCGCGTGCGTGAGTCGTTCGGACCTACCAAGGTTCGTATCATTTGGCACCAGAGCCAGGTCGTCATCCCGGCATTCAGGTTTATCTATCCTTTTTCGTTTTTTCGTTCGTGTCGTGTTGTCAGATTCGTTTTTAGTGTCGTTCGAGTAAAAAAAAAAAAAAAGAAGTCAGATCCATTTTCTGTCGTGTTTGAAGACTGTTACTACACTTTCTGCTAAGTGTCGTAATATACTGTTACTATGTTCTGTGGTTTGCCGTTCTGTTACAACACTTCTTTTCTCGTGTCGTTATAGGTTTTCTTTAGGGGCTGAATAGTGTCGTAATATCCAGGAAAAAAAAAAATTCGTATCTGTGTCATAGAGTCTTCCTTTGTAGCTTTTCGTTTCGTGTCAAGTATTCAGATTCGTTTCTGTGAGTTTTTCGTCTTTTCTCGTGTTTTTCGTCGGCCAGCACTAAAACGGCCATAACTTTTGCATACGGACTCCGATTTTGCTCCATAATACCTTTTCAGAAAGCTCTCGAAAAGATCTATACGGTGGTTCCGACTTTGTCGGAATCGGTTCATTATTTTTGCAAAAAAGGCCGTTTAAAGGGTCAAATCGTCCGTCGAAGTTTTCGGTAAATTTTTCGTGTCTTCCGATTTAGGGTTTCTTAGTTCAGTCATCTTGTCTTCCTACTTTCAGTACTCTTGGTTCGTTAATAGTGATTTCTGTGGTAGATTAAGGGAATTTGAGCCTCTTAAGAGAGATTTGAGTGAAAAAAAGGCAGGAGAGGTGAGATTATTAGAGGGTAAAAGCCATTACTATTGAGCGATACACGAGTGCTGAGTGTGAACCATATTGAGGGATACACGAGTGATTGTGAGGTGGTGAGGATTCTGTTTTTTACTAACGTTTGTTTTGTTTTGTGTTAAAAAATAAAAAATAAATAATAAATAATAAATAATAAAAAAAAATGGCAGGTACAAACAATGACTCGTCGATGGGTCAACCAGAAATTGATCCAAAGATCAAGTTCCTGTATGATGCTTTGAGTGCTGATTTCAGGAAGCTGATGAGAGAAGAGATGGAGGAAGTACATGCAAGGATCAACGAAGTGGAACAGAAAAATCAGCTAGAGTTTGCTCCGGGCAGTGGCGGACGAGGAGGTCGAGGTGGAAGAGGTAGAGGTCAGAACTATAACCGGAGAACTAACCCTGAGTTCGAGGCTACGGGTTATGAGGAGGATGTAGAGTTCGAAGAAGAGGAAGAACGAAGCTGGCATAGAGGAGTAAGGAATGGACGAGACAACAATCTGGGCAACATCAGGATGAATATTCCCTCGTTTCAAGGGAAGAACGATCCAGAATTGTTTCTTGAGTGGGAGAGAAAAGTGGAGCTGATGTTCGAATGTCACAATTATTCAGAGCTCAAGAAGGTGAAGTTAGCAGCAATTGAGTTCTCGGATTATGCTCTCGTTTGGTGGGATCAGTTAGTCACCAACAGGCGGCGTAATGGAGAGCACCCGATTGAGACGTGGAGCGAGATGAAGGCGGTGATGAGGAAGCGTTTCGTGCCTTCTCATTATTACCGTGAGCTTTACAACAAGCTGCAGAATTTGAGACAAGGGGTTCGGAGTGTGGATGACTACTTCAAGGAGATGGAGGTAGCCATGATTCGAGCCAATATTGTTGAGGAAAGAGAGGCGACGATGGCGAGGTTCTTGGCTGGTCTGAATTGGGAGATTCGGAATGGGGTAGAGTTGCAGCATTACGTCGAGCTGGAAGACATGGTGCACATGGCCATCAAAATAGAGAACCAGCTCAAGAGGAGGGGTAGTGGCAGCAACAGGCAGAGTCCGAACAGTTGGAAGAGGGAAGAGCAGCCGAGAGAGGAGAAGCAGCCGTTTGGGAAGCCGAGGTTTGATGCTTCAAATTCTGAAATTCAAGGCAAACCGGCAATTTCTAGTGTTCGCAATCGGGATCAGAAGTGCTATAAGTGTCAAGGTTTTGGGCACATCATGAGTGAATGTCCAAATCGGAGAGTCATGGTCATGAGAGATAATGGAGAAGTAGTGACCGATGACGAAGAATCTAGCCCAAAGATGCCTGCTTTAGTGGATCCTGATGAGGAGGAGGTTGAGGAGATCACGCCACCCACCGGACTTATTTGTGTGGCAAGGAGGGTCCTTAGCGTTCAGAATCAAGCAGCAAAGACAGAGCAGCGGGAGAATATCTTCCACACGAGGTGTCATGTGAAAGATAGCTTGTGCAGCTTGATCATCGATAGTGGTAGTTGCACTAATGTCGCTAATGTATCCATGGTTGAGCGACTTGGTCTGCCTGTGTTGAAGCATCCCAAGCCTTATCGCCTCCAATGGTTGAATGACGTGGCAGTGGTTAAGGTGACAAAGCAAGTGAAGGTGCCATTCAGCATTGGGACGTATGAGGATGAAGTTTTGTGCGACGTAGTTCCTATGCATGCGAGCCATATCATTTTGGGGCGTCCGTGGCAATATGATAGGCATGCGATCTACGATGGCTTCAACAACACGTATTCCTTCAAGTATAATCAGAAAAAGGTGTCACTCCTTCCTCTTACCCCTACACAAATTTATGACGATCAAGTGCAGTTGATAAAGGAGGCGGGAAAGATGAAGTCGAGAGATGAGAAAGTAGAGATTAAGGAGAGTGGGTTGATGTACAAAACTCTAATTGATCAGAGTGGCGATTTGGAGAAGTCAAGCACGGGGGGAGTTTGGTCCACTGCTGATCATAGCTATATCTCTCCTTCTTTTAATTTTCTCTTGCAGGAATTCGATGATGTTTCTTCCAAAGGTGCAATTGACGATTTTTCCATTCGGGAAGGTGAGCATCAGATCGAGTTTGAGGAGCTGAATTTCTCTCCGTTTGGTGCGAGAGACGGGCCGGATTTGAGGACAAATCCTCTTCAAGAGGAGGGGAATGATGCAGCCCGTGGATCGAGAATTTCAGTTCGTGGGCTCAGAATTGAAGATGATATGGGATGAAGAAGGGAGGCTGTTAATTTCGTTTATTATAGCCCAAGAAGACATATTATTGTTAATTTTTGTTATATTTTCGGATTTCATTAGTTATGGGCTTTATATTTTCGGATTTCATTAGTTATGGGCTTTAGGTTTATTTATTTCCTACTTAGATTAGGTTTACTTTTCAGCTATATATTCGTTTATTATAGCCCAAGAAGACATATTATTGTTAATTTTTGTTATATTTTCGGATTTCATTAGTTATGGGCTTTATATTTTCGGATTTCATTAGTTATGGGCTTTAGGTTTATTTATTTCCTACTTAGATTAGGTTTACTTTTCAGCTATATATTGGACTAATAGGGGTTGGCCGAATTTGGCTAATTTTTGATATATGAAATTTCGTTTCTTCTCTTGAGAGAATAGTTTTCGAATTCTTCTTGTGCGCAAGTCGAATTCTTTATCCGGCGAATCATTCGAGTCCATCATCCTCGATTGTGTGTCATTCATCGTCTCCGAGTTGCCTAGACAACACTTTTTCGTGTTCGATTTAGGAGGTTTTGGGATTTCCATCGGTATCTTGAGTCTTCCGCGTGCGTGAGTCGTTCGGACCTACCAAGGTTCGTATCACTATATATATATATATATATATATATATATATATATATATATATATATATATATATATATATATATTTATTGTTACTATAAAATATAACATAAAGTACTCCCCGTCAAATTTCGATGGGCACTGCACTAGTTTTTATCATAAAACATGATGTAACAACTTGAATGAAATGATCCAAATAGGAAAGTGTAACAATTTAAAAAGTTCAGATGTGTTTTACTATAATTTTAGTATCAGTTGTGACACATTTTGTATGTACTCTAACTTTAACTTAAGCGAGACTTAACTTAAGTTCGAGACTTCATATCGATGGTTTTAAAGATTTGTTCGATAATTGTGTAACTATTCTGAATAACGTAACAATACCATTGTACGTTATGGTAATATGATTATTTCGTTGAAGTGAATAGATAACATATATTCATTTTGTCTTATTTATATAAGGACATTTTCTTTTTTGGTATGTCTCATTTATATAGGGTCATTTTCTAAAACAAAAAATTTAGCTCAATAAAATTCATTCACACACTT
This sequence comes from Thymus mandschuricus, assembly GCA_029379335.1. NCBI lineage: Eukaryota > Viridiplantae > Streptophyta > Magnoliopsida > Lamiales > Lamiaceae > Thymus > Thymus mandschuricus. The sequence goes on from CM057078.1 coordinate 11,059,886, forward strand.
TAACCCACTATCATTACTTCCGACTTAATGTCCGTACCGAAAAAGATCTCCTTATTAGTGGGACGAAACATGGGTAATACATATTTTTTATACCGACACTTTTTTATTTTTAGTACTAGAAAGAAGCCATGTCTGACATTAACTTGTTAGCAAGACATATATTCTGCAATAAGGAGTAATTTGGATGCATGTTGCTTATTTTGATCCTTCTAAAAAAGACATTGAATTTTTATAAAAAGATATTTAGAATTTATGCAAAAAATTTCTCTAGATATTCTCTTAAATGCACATATGAAACATTTTTTTTAAGAGGATACTTGTTGCTCTGGCAACGAGTAAAATACGAGAAGATAATGTCAACTTTTTTAATCTATGCCCCATAGTTTGGACTATCTAATGAGATTTTGATAAGACAAGACTATACTAGTAGTGTCTAGTTATTATCATTCCTTCTTATTCCTCAGATGCTGATTAGATAGCCTAATAACAATTATTAGTTAAGTATAAAATAGTGTGTAGACAGTAATTATACTTATTTGAATGATGATATGTTTGTTTGTCAGAGTAATACACGAGTCATTAACTTGATGTCAACTTCTCAATTACATACAAGATAACGTTCATTTTAAATATTTAGTTTGTATGTTATTAGTTAAGTTAATAATGAAAACCACATTGGCATACAATATAATGGTTCATAATTTCAAGGTAAGTTCAAGGTAAGTCGTCGGTCAAGATTTCACATGGTAGATATACCCATAAATTTATTCCTCTTCACTCAAGAATGTCCTTATTTCATAATTCCAAGGTAAGTGGATCAAGATTTCACATGGTAGAAACTAAAATACTCAGGGATGCAATTAATGGGCTCTCGACTGGTCGCGCGTTGGGTTTATGGGCACCCAAGAGCTTGAAAACTTTCACTCTACCATGAATCCTAAATTCGACTGACTTTTACTTACTAATTTAGGTCTATGATTATGGTTAGTTGTTTTCCAACTATAAAATACTCCTCTACCGTAAAAGAAATAATATTTCAAAATTATATCGTAAAACCCGTACTACGTCTCGGTGGAAATGCGTGCCGAAAAAGTCAAAAAGCAAAGGGGTCACTTAGGAAGAGACGGAGGGAATATGTTTTAAAATGAAGAACGATATGAAGTATAGATATTCTCTCTAGAGTATGGATACATAAATGAGTCTAAGATAATGAGATGGGTTACATATCAAACGCACAGACACTCGGATGTTATAAACATTACAAATGTTCTTAGAGATGTGATAAAATTGATTTTGATAGATATTTGGATCTGATTTTATTGGTGACTCTCTTTCTCTCTCATGTATCGTTGCTACATTGTCTTTCCCGTATTAGACTAGACAACTAACTCCAAGAATAAAGTAGTTTATGCATATGCTTTATATGAACTTTGACTCCTGCTAAAGAAAATCTAAAACACTTACAGCGATGTCTAGGTGTTAAGCAAAATCAAAAAATTCAACGAACAAGTCTTCAACTGAGCTTGATGTTGGTGATGTTCTTATTCCCTTGAAATTATAATTTTCGAGTTTAACTTCGACTCGTGTGTGTACTATATAAATGCTAAAATAGTTTAATGTTAAAGATGTCAGTAATAAATTCACTCTAGTGTCTTGTCCGTCTAATACATTGGTCTGACGTGCATGGCTTTCGATACATTTAAATGTGACTAATGTCGGGCTTTGGATAATGTTAGAACAATTACTTCTTTCTTCTTAGCATATCATGGGCTTGCCTAACCGGTGATAGTATTTTGAATCTCCACTTTGGAGGAATTGTCATTGTTATTGCAACTATGCATTAATAAAGGAAGTTACTTGCACAAGTAAACGATTATAGCAGATGCTTTAAATTAATGTTGACTCGTTTTGGGAATTTTGCGGGTGTCAATGTTAGCAGGGAATATTGTGAGATCAACAAATTAACATAAAGTTGTCAACTAAGCTCTATAACATTGATGCTCTCTCAACAAACTACATTAGTCTCATCTCTTTGAACTTGCAATATCCGGTGTCTAACTTCAATCCGATTGATGTTGTTGGGAGCCTTTTACAGTTTGATTTTGATGATGTTATTCAAAATCTCACTTAGTCATATATTACAGTTAAGGGATTAACCTGACCTTGTCAAGTACATATCATTGAGCTTAAATTCCTAGAGTAGATCAATATGCCCTATAGAGGTTGAGGTCGTTTTATTGACCTCGCCCAAGAGATTGATCTGACTAGTTCAATTTGTCATCAACATGCTCTTGAGTAATCTAATTGTTCAAATTGAAGATCTAAAGATTGCTGGAGAACCACCTTCGAGGCTTGTCGATTTGCCAAAATGGATCAACCTTGCAACCAGCTGATACGTAGAATGCCAGCTCAGATAAAGTCCCAACTGTTAAAAGTGACTCAGCAGTATCGGCTAGTCTAGTCTATACTGCCACTCCATCGGCTAGTTTTCAAATCTGCCACTCCAAGGCTAATTTAATTCAGCCATTTCCAGTTGCAAGAATAGGAAAACTCATTATTCAAGCTTAAACTCTACCGAAACCTCAACTCACTTATATTCAATTTCAACACTTGAACCCTGACGAACTTTCCCAAGTGTTGAAGAATCGAGATTTTGTTGTTGGAACTACACAATCATTGAAGCACTCATTGCTGCTTCAAATCTTCACGATAACATTTTACTCTCTACTCGCAAGAATTCAACTATAGAAGTTTTATGTTATCCTTTTGTTATTACAGAGTCTGTGAAATTCTGTAATTTTAGAAGAAGGTTGTTGTAAGCAAGTTAATCACTGTAAAATGTGTTGGAATATTGGTTTTTTAAATCAATATTTAAATATATTTAATTTATTTATTAAATTAAATATGAGTTTGTTAATCGTTAATCCGAGAGTTGATTAACGTGATATATTCATATTCTCGAAACCAATATGTGGTGAGTGAGATATGAATGATTAAAGTGTAGTGTTGGTGGAGTTAATTCATTGTTTAATGAATGTTTAAGTTGTTCCACATTGATTAAGCTTCATTAATTAAACTTGTTTAAAGTAATTAAACAAGTGAGCTTAGAATCAATTGGACTTAAGTGTACTAGAGAGTTTGGGCTCTCTCGTGTATAGATACACGCAAGCGTCGTTGGTCAGCTCGAGCTCGAGCTCGGGTTTCGGGGTTCGGAGTTTTGGGCCAGAAATGTGTCCAGATTCGTTGAACCGAATTGCGTCCAGATTCGTTGAACCTAGTGTTCAACATTTGAATGTGTAACGTTTGTAACCGTCGGGAGTTACAAGTGTAACTCCTCCACTACATCATGATGCACGGGAGGTTACAAACGCAATCATCAACGACTCCTTAATGGGTCGAGCGAAACCGCCAACGAGCCATCATGGCTCGTGCGTAACTGCCAACGACCCTTTAATGGATCGTGTGTAACTGCCAACGAGCAATCATGACTCGTGTGTAACTGCCAACGAGCAATCATGACTCGTTGCATAACTGCCAACGAACAATCATGACTCGCTTGTAACTGCCAACGAGCAATCATGACTCGTTGCGTAACTGCCAACGAGCCATCATGATTCGTGCGTAACCGCCAACGAACCATGATGACGTCTTCATGACGGCATTAATCCCTCGGGTGATGACACGCCTATAAATAGAGGAGTCGCATGCATTTGTCAGACACACCGCAAATCGAGCATCTCTTTGCACTTGCACTCTTCTCTCTTCTGCATTTCATTTTCCGAGCTCAGTCCTCGCCTCCTTCAGTTCGTCGGAGCTCCAAGGTTCTGCGGTGCTGCTGCCTTCGAGACGTGGTCGTTTTATCTTTGGGGACGATACGCCAAAACCGAGAGCACTACCGGGGCGTATCTCGTCTTGCGGAAAGAGGACTTTCCTCGACTCGGCCAAATAAGTTCTTCTAATTTATTTTCGTCATTTTCTTGTAATTTTGTTCTATCTTCTTGAGTTGTATTACGCCCGGCAAGTTCATTGTAATTTCAGATTTATTTTATTAAATCTCCAACAATCGCAAGACGAGATAGTGGACTTGCCATTTGAAGACGAAGACTAGAACTTTGTCAACCACCTTTGCTTGGAAATGACGAGTGCCGCCAATTCAACCGACTCGAACACCGGAGCTTCCACCATTTCCTCCATGACGACATCTTCGGTGCCTCCAACCTTTTCGACGGCTTCGGCTACTATGTCGAACACCGGTGGTTCAACCAACTCATCAACCACCCCTTGGACGTTTGTGAACCCTTTTGGGTCGACCGGTGGATCCGCGTCTAGCGGCACCGTTGGTTCCACTTTTAGTGGTTCCTTTGGATCCTTGAATGGATTTGGTGGTGTTGGGTCCATTGGGCTCAATACTAGTGGCTCTATGTTGGGAGCAAGCTCGGCACAAAGGATGATTCCGCCCGCCGAGAAGCCACCGAAGTTCGGAGGAGCCGACTTCAAACGATGGCAACAAAAGATGTTGTTCTATTTGACAACATTGGGCTTTGCAAATTTCCTCAAGGAAGACGCACCGCCCGTGCCAAGTGAGCAAGAGACGAACTTCAACGTTCGTGCCGCCTACGACAATTGGCAAAATGGAGATTATCTTTGTAAAAACTTTATTCTAAATGCACTAGATGATAGTTTGTACAATGTATACTCCGTTGTAAACACATCCAAAGAGATGTGGGATGCTCTAGAAAAGAAGTACCGTAGTGATGATGCAGGTACAAAGAAGTTTGTGGTCGCAACGTACTTGGACTACAAAATGGTCGATTCCAGGCCGGTCATAGAGCAAGTGCAAGAGTTTCAACTCATTGTGCACGATATCCATGCCGAGGGGATGATCTTACCGGACGCGTTCGTCGTTGCAACGGTGATCGAGAAGTTGCCCCCAAGTTGGAAGGACTTCAAGAGCTACCTCAAGCACAAGCGAAAGGAGATGACTCTTGAAGATTTGATTGTCAAGCTGCGCATCGAGTCCGATGTGCGAAAGCAAGATCCTAAGCCGAAAGGCTCTATGGATGCAAAGGCCAACCTAATGGAGCGAGGCGAACCCTCCAACAAACGTCCTCGCCCATCGGCCAAAGACAAAGGCAAAGGCAAAGTGACAACCAAGAAGTTCGACGGCGATTGCTACAACTGTGGCAAGTACGGTCATGCTGCGAAGGATTGCAGAAAGCCGAAGAACAAGAAGAAGAAAAACGTCGCCAACGTAGCCGAGAAGGACTTCGGTGAATGGGACAAAGACGACCTCGCTGCGGTGGTCACCGAGGAAGTCAACAATGTCGAGAACCAAGGAGGGTGGTACATCGACACCGGCGCTACTGCCCACGTCTGTTCCGATAGGAGCAAGTTTGTCTCTTATCAAGCTGTTGAGGGGAGGAAGCTCAACATGGGAAACCAAGCGTCGTCCGAAGTTGTCGGAGTTGGAGAGGTGGAGCTCAAGCTTACTTCCGGCCTTGCTCTCACTTTGAAGAATGTGCTTCATGTTCCCGACATTCGAAAGAACTTGGTGTCAGGCTCTATTCTAGTTAATAAGGGGTTTAGACTAGTGTTTGAGTCTGATAAGTTTACTTTGTTGAAGTATGGAAAGTTCCTCGGGAAAGGTTATCTTACCGGAGGTCTTTTCAGGTTGAATGTAATGGCTGTGCGCCGTGTAACCAAGTCTCCAGTGAATAATGAGAATGCAACTACTTCCTCTTACTTGGTTGAGTGCTCTAATTTATGGCATTGTAGATTAGGACATGTGAATCTAAATGCTATAAAAAGATTGGTAAACTTAGATTTACTAAAGATCAATGAAGTGAATACTCAAAACAAATGTGAAGTTTGTGTTGAGGCAAAAATGACCAAACAACCGTTTCGTTCGGTGGAAAGGAGCACAAAACCCCTTGAGTTAATACATACCGATGTATGTGATCTAAAATTTGTGCAAACTAGAGGTGGTAAGAAGTACTTTATCACTTTCATCGATGATTGCACAAAGTATTGTTACCTTTATCTTCTAAGAGGTAAAGACGAGGCTATTGAAGCTTTTAAGAACTTCAAAAATGAAGCCGAAAATCAACTAAGCTGTCGAATAAAGATCGTTCGAAGTGATAGAGGTGGAGAATATGTAGCTCCGTTTGAGGAATTATGCAACGAAAGTGGTATAATCCATCAAACTACAGCCCCTTATTCCCCTCAATCAAATGGTGTTGCGGAACGCAAGAACCGAACACTTAAAGAAATGATGAATGCTTTGTTGATCAGTTCTGGGTTACCCCAGAACATGTGGGGGGAAGCTGTTTTAACGGTTAACTATATATTGAATAAAATTCCACTCAAAGGTCAAGATGTTACACTTTATGAGTTATGGAAAGGTAGAAAACCATCGTACAAATACCTCAAAGTGTGGGGGTGTTTGGCAAAGGTTGAAGTGCCTCTACCTAAACAAGTTGCTATTGGTCCAAAAACGGTCGATTGTATCTTTATAGGATATGCATTGAATAGTAGTGCCTATCGATTTATTATCCACAAGTCAGAAATACCTGACATGACTGTGGGAACTACTATTGAGTCAAGGAATGCAATATTCTTTGAAAATATTTATCCTTGTAAGGATAAAGTTGAAAACAATTCTAGTAATAGAATTGAAGATGAAACCACTAGTTCTAAATCTATAAGTGAAGTACCTAAGACGCGTAAGCGACGAAGGTCTAACTTAGAAGATGAAGAACCGAGACGTGGTAAGAGAATTAAAACTAAAAAGGATTTTGGTCCTGATTTTGTTCTGTTCATGTTGGATGAAGAACCAACAACGATCAAAGCAGCGTTTGCTAGATCGGATGGTGAACTTTGGAGAGAAGCAGTTCAAAGTGAAATTGACTCCATTAAACAAAACCGTACTTGGGTATTGGTTAATTTACCAGAAGGTTGTAAACCCTTAGGATGTAAGTGGATCCTTAAAAGAAAGTATAAAGCAGATGGGTCAATTGACAAATACAAAGCTCGTTTGGTAGTAAAAGGCTTTAAGCAAAAGGAAGGGTACGATTTTTTCGATACCTATTCTCCTGTGACGAGGATCACTTCTATACGTGTGCTTCTAGCCATAGCAGCTTTGTATGATCTTGAGATACACCAAATGGACGTCAAAACTGCGTTTCTAAATGGTGATCTTGAAGAAGAAATCTATATGGAACAACCAGAAGGGTTTGTAGAACCCGGACACGAGAAAAAGGTCTGTAAACTGGTTAAGTCCTTATATGGATTGAAACAAGCGCCGTTACAGTGGCACTTGAAGTTTGATAATGTGATGTTATCTCACGAGTTTAAAATAAATGAGTGTGATAAATGTGTTTATGTTAAGAACACTAGAAACGGTTACGTTATAGTGTGTCTTTACGTTGATGATATGCTAATCATGGGTAGTAATATCCAAGTGATTAATGAGACAAAAACCATGTTAAAAAGAAATTTTGACATGAAAGATATGGGTCCAGCAGACGTTATTCTTGGAATTAAGATTCTTAGAAAAACAGATGGGATTGTTTTGTCACAATCTCATTATGTTGAGAAAGTACTTAAAAGGTTTAATGCTTTCGACAGTTTGCCTGCTAAGACTCCTCTAGAACTCAATGTTCACTTAAGCAAGAACCGTGGTGAGTCGGTTGCTCAAGAAGACTATGCACGGGTCATAGGAAGTCTAATGTATTTGACAAATTGCACTAGACCCGACATAGCATGTGCTGTGAACAAGTTGAGTCGTTACACAAGCAATCCAAGTAAAGAGCATTGGAGAGCTTTAGTACGAGTTTTGAGATATTTAAAATATACTCAAAATCATGGGCTACATTATTCGAGATACCCCCCGGTACTTGAAGGGTACTGTGATGCAAATTGGATATCCGACACTAAAGATTCACTTTCAACAAGTGGATATGTGTTCACTATTGGGGGAGGTGCTGTCTCGTGGAAATCCACGAAACAGACATGCATAGCCCGATCTACCATGGAATCCGAATTCATAGCTTTGGATAAGGCTGGTGAAGAAGCGGAATGGCTAAGGAATTTTCTAGACGATGTTCCTTGTTGGTCAAAACCTATACCACCTGTGATGATTCACTGTGATAGCCAAGCTGCCATTGGTAGAGCTAGAAGTGGTTTATATAACGGTAAGTCTCGACATATTCGTCGACGACACAATACCGTTAGAAAATTGATCACAACAGGGATTATTTCGATTGACTACGTAAAGTCTTTGGATAATCTAGCGGATCCGCTAACCAAAGGGTTAAACCGTGATCAAATGAATAAGTTGCTAGAAGGAATGGGTCTAAAATCCACAAACTAAGAGTTGTCATAGTGGTAACCCAACCAATGAGACCGGAGATCCCGAGAACTTGGTTCAATGGGAAAACTAAGCTATGAGAATTCGAGTGAAAACACTCACTTTCTAAAATTCCTTCGAAAGAGCAGTCGAGTGTTGAAAAAACTTACCTAGTGGTGAGGTTAAGTCTACGACTTTTAATGATTCCTAAATACCTCAAGGAGGTTGAGTATGGTAAGATACTCGGTAAAGAATCACCTATGTAAGTGTGAAGTGTGGCCGCTTCAAGAAATGCACTTATGAATCCAAAGGGGTATCCAAGGCCGAAAAGGATACAAAACGTGAGAACGGATGAGGTTGAAGTGTTATACTGTTGATATCGTTGTCTCAGTGCACACCGTGGAGGAATAGTTCAAAGCTTTTTGCTACTAGTCCGCCTGTGTACTCGATGATATTGACTATGGAAGGTTCAAAGCCACCAACTACCTATCCAGATAGTATAATACCTCTTGAGGACTGAGCTTCTGCATTTGCATACATTTGCATAAGGCTATCTCACTCATGTGGGGGATTGTTGGAATATTGGTTTTTTAAATCAATATTTAAATATATTTAATTTATTTATTAAATTAAATATGAGTTTGTTAATCGTTAATCCGAGAGTTGATTAACGTGATATATTCATATTCTCGAAACCAATATGTGGTGAGTGAGATATGAATGATTAAAGTGTAGTGTTGGTGGAGTTAATTCATTGTTTAATGAATGTTTAAGTTGTTCCACATTGATTAAGCTTCATTAATTAAACTTGTTTAAAGTAATTAAACAAGTGAGCTTAGAATCAATTGGACTTAAGTGTACTAGAGAGTTTGGGCTCTCTCGTGTATAGATACACGCAAGCGTCGTTGGTCAACTCGAGCTCGAGCTCGGGTTTCGGGGTTCGGAGTTTTGGGCCAGAAATGTGTCCAGATTCGTTGAACCGAATTGCGTCCAGATTCGTTGAACCTAGTGTTCAACATTTGAATGTGTAACGTTTGTAACCGTCGGGAGTTACAAGTGTAACTCCTCCACTACATCATGATGCACGGGAGGTTACAAACGCAATCATCAACGACTCCTTAATGGGTCGAGCGAAACCGCCAACGAGCCATCATGGCTCGTGCGTAACTGCCAACGACCCTTTAATGGATCGTGTGTAACTGCCAACGAGCAATCATGACTCGTGTGTAACTGCCAACGAGCAATCATGACTCGTTGCATAACTGCCAACGAACAATCATGACTCGCTTGTAACTGCCAACGAGTAATCATGACTCGTTGCGTAACTGCCAACGAGCCATCATGATTCGTGCGTAACCGCCAACGAACCATGATGACGTCTTCATGACGGCATTAATCCCTCGGGTGATGACACGCCTATAAATAGAGGAGTCGCATGCATTTGTCAGACACACCGCAAATCGAGCATCTCTTTGCACTTGCACTCTTCTCTCTTCTGCATTTCATTTTCCGAGCTCAGTCCTCGCCTCCTTCAGTTCGTCGGAGCTCCAAGGTTCTGCGGTGCTGCTGCCTTCGAGACGTGGTCGTTTTATCTTTGGGGACGATACGCCAAAACCGAGAGCACTACCGGGGCGTATCTCGTCTTGCGGAAAGAGGACTTTCCTCGACTCGGCCAAATAAGTTCTTCTAATTTATTTTCGTCATTTTCTTGTAATTTTGTTCTATCTTCTTGAGTTGTATTACGCCCGGCAAGTTCATTGTAATTTCAGATTTATTTTATTAAATCTCCAACAAAATGTTGTAAGCATCACGACCCATAACACCTGCTTAGATTCAGTAAAGTTAGATTGTACCTAGGGTTGATACCATGTCGGCATAAACAAGAGACAAGGTAAATCCAAGGTTAAGTAATTTTTCAAGTTAAGCTCAACCTGACATTGATGTAGGAGGATTTTCTCCGAACCACGCTAAAACTCTCTCTCTCTCTCTCTCCCCTCCAATCAGTTTATTATTTCTCTAACCCTCACAGGACCTGCATGTCACTCACAACCAATATTGTTATATAACACTCAAGACTAACACAAAGGATTTTCGTAAGAGTTAGTCGTCCAACAAACCACCAACCTTCAGCACAAACTCAATCTGATAGATCAAGTTGTCTCTAACAGCTTGATATTTCAAACTGACCCATTTCATCGTCGACCTTGATCAATTGACTATTGGTGTATCCCCCTCCCATTCCTCATATACCAATTAACTAGGGCTTTCGATATGTTTGGATATGTCTTATTGATGTCGTGTCGGGGATGCTATTAGAATGATTGTTTCTTTATGATATGCGTACATATCATGGATTTGCCTGACTCCCTTTGCTTCTTAAACCTCTAGTATGTGAACATTAAAATTAGACTAAGCTCCTTAAAAAGAATGCTTGCTAACAACGTTAGCGAACCTGATACCATTTTTCCAGAGGATCAATGGATTTTGGAATCCAATAAAAATACGTAATTTTCATAGACAAGAATTCTCCATTTAAATTATATCCAAAAAATTATAATTTTATAATATTCGTATTCTGATGTAGAACAATAATTTCTCAATTATCTTGAAAATTAGGTCTTGAAATTCAAATGAATAACTTTGAAAATTATGCCTTTAAGAGCAACTAGTTGTACTCTTTTTACCATATATGGTCGGTCCATACTATAGATTCACAAAGCATGTGTCACATGCCTCAAATATTGGGGGCCATAACTTTTTTTATATTCTAAATATTATCAATATGTAACTCTTTTTATAATTTTTACTTTAATTAAATATGAGGGCCAATGAAACCAAATACACAGAATATGACATGATTTTCATTTAGCACAATTTAGAAACTTCAAGAAATACATCGACTTTAAATTTTGTTCAATTTGACATGAATCTAATTTTGCCCGATTTGATCATGACATGACAAAATTTAATGTATTGATCAAATTGTGTTTAATAATGTATCTACAAACGATGTTGTGTATTGACTCATAATATGTAAATGGACTTAAATCCATACATTGTTTAATTAAAAGACATTGTAGTTTTAGAGCATCTCCAACAAAACACTAAAATAGTGCTGAGAATTTTGCTCCAACAATCTACACCAAATTAGAGTAATTATAATACAATGAACAGTGTTCCCTCAAATATAGAGTAACACTATTCATTGCACTATAATTTTATGTTCATCATTTTGTGCTCTTTTTCGTTTGTGATTTTTATTTTGTGAAGTAGTATTTCAATTTAGTTTGTTTTGTTGTATGGGTAATAATTTAATTTTTTCTTTTCACAATTTAATTTAATATATGCTTATTCGTTTTGTGTGTATTAAATTTTTTATTCATTTTTTTCGTTCTTTCAATATCTGTTTTTTTCTTTTTTTTTTTGGTAATTTTATAATTTATTAATAATGTAATTTTAATTATTTACAATATCTATTTATTTTATCTTAATTTAATGAGTTAAAATTTTTATCATTGTCATAACTTTTTCTTTAATCATGTTTACATTTTATTAAAAAAATAAATGAAAATGGATATTTTGGAATATTCATTTTCTGCTGTATTTTAGTGTGAACTGTTGGAGATGAGTTATTATTTTTACACTATTTTATTGTTAGTGCTGCTGAAAAATAGGGGAACTATTGGAGATGCTCTTACGCAAATAAATTATAGCGTGGACAAACATTTGCAACATAATATTTCAATCGCTCGACCTTTAATTGATTGTTTACTTTTAGTATAATTTTTTCTACCATCCATGGCTTATGAGAAGATAGTATACTTTTACAACATACTCACTCCGTCCTATTCATAAAGTGAGAATATCTATTTTCGTCCGTCCCACTCGTATTGGGATATTACCGTAAATAGTATTCCCTCTGTTTTTTTATATGGGGTTTTAGACTAATGGTCTTGTTTTTTTTTTTTTGTTTTTTTTATAAGGTGTTTTCATATTTATCGGTAAAATTTTCAATTTTCAACTCACTATTCATTTTTTCTCTTGTTTTCATTATCTTCATTTATCACAATTAATGTTTATATCTTCTTCCAAGATAATTTCATCTATTTTTATATGAAAAATGCGATTTATGTTAAGTTTTCTTAATTCGTGTGTTTGAGCTAAAAACCCCTTATAAAAATAACGGAGGGAGTAAATTTTAACCCACTAAAACGGTAGTGTATATGCTGCGCCCGAGGCATTGCCTCCCACTGCCACGTCAGCCTCTTCTTTTCTATTTTAACAATTCTTTTTGCTATTTCCAATTTTTTTAATTTTATTTTCATTTATTTTCTCCTCTTTTTGATAGATATATTTTCATTTAAATTGTAATTTTATTTTTTGTTTTATTTATTTATAAGCGTATATCAATGAGACGAAAGAAATACTCTATTTCATTTATTTTTTGAATTGTACCACTTGGCTATATTATTTTTTTCTAAAATTGATTTTCATATTTAAAAAATTAAATGTAATAAAATATAAAAAAATAAATGTTTTAAAAATTGAATTTCATAAATTTCTACATTTATCTCCCTATCACAAAAAAAAAAAAAAAAAAAAAACAATAAAATATAAGCTGCCGATTTTCACCAATTTTCAGAAATTTAATTACATATTTCTGGAAATCTGGAAATAGTATAAGGTGTTAAAATAAAATAGACTGAGCCACGTGACATCATTTTAGTGGTGAGAGGCAATGCCCCAAGGGGCCGCGCATATACACTATCCACTAAAACTCATTCACATTATTTTATCAATCACTATCATCCTTGTCTTAATTATCGTGCCGAAAAAAAGTTTTCCCTTTATAAGTTGGACAAAGGGAGTGATAATTTTAATCTTAGTCAATCAGCATAAAGTTAATTAGACTAGTAAAGTAAAGAAAAAAAAATTCCAAAAATTGAGGGAATAAAATGAAAGAGAAATCAACAAAAATTGTTTAATCTGTGGTTGGCTCACTGAATATAATTGGAATGTGATGGAGGATCCCATGTGCAATCTTGCTAACATCTCATCTATAATATATATAAACACATGAACAAAATAAGAACTAAACGGTCTATCCAAAAAATGAAAAAGGTTCACATTGTTTTTTAATTAACAACTACGAAATGTTTAATTTTCCTATAGGCTTATAATATATGTCTAATTTTATGTATTATTATATGTAGCGATATTCATAATCGAGGTGATGTAGCACTCGTGTAGAATTGAACTTGGTAGCTTGTTTCCATTTCCAATAATGTAGAATAAGTGGGGTATTTTTCTTGATAGGTAGGGGCCATTTGGTAATTGATAGTGATAGCTATCTCTTTGCGATTGTGAAGTATGAGTGTAGATAAAGTCAAGACCTCACACTTCGTAGGAATAGAAGCCCCCTAACAGCCACTTAATTATCTTCTATATGCACAAATTATAATAATGCATTTATCATACACCTAAATTTTATTAGGGTTGCATTCTCTTTGATGGGAAAGAAAAGGAGAGAAAAGAGAAAATTACCCTATAAATTTCACCCTTTTTCTCACCTTTTCTCAGTTATTCTATTTTCCCCCCTTCATTAACACTACAATGGGGAGAAAATATTATCTCTCCAATTTGGTGTTGTAAATATTATCTCCAATTTAATGAGTAAAATCCTCCCTCAATGATAAAAGATGAGAAAAGGTGAGAAAATTGGTGGAATTTATAGGGTAATTTTCTCTTTTCTCTCGTATCAAAGAGAACGCAACCTAAGTGTATAATGGCAGTTAAGATTAACGGGCAAGGTTGGAAGACTTTGGTTTTGACTGATTACAGGTCGTACTAGCATTATAATTGATTTACGTATTACTCCCTTCATCTGACAAATTTTTAGGAAACTGCACGATTATTAAGAAGTAGTGAAAAATTGTTTATGGTACCTTTAAAAAAAATGGTTACTCTGAAATTTTGTCCCACAAATTGAATTTGGAGAGATGCACAAATAGTATTAAGAGGTATTCCTTCCGTTTATTAATTTTAAGATTAAAAAGTTTCGGTACAAAGTTTAATATATTGTGATAATATGTTAAAGTGTTGTTTGTGATGATATTAAAGTACTTATTATTCAAAGAGTATAATTATTGTAATTTTTTGTGTAGAGTCCACTTTCTAAAAATGAAAGTCATGATAGACAAGTCTAAACAAAAAATAGTAGTATTGTGTAATAGTGTTCAAAGATAGTCTCGAAAGGAGACGGTGGGATTAGTAAATTGTTTACGGTAAGACTATGAAGAAAAAGTAGTGTTTTATATACAATATCTTTAGGGGTAACCCTTAAAATAGGCATTTTGATATAACAAACACAAATAATAGCCTCTTATATAAAAAAACACAAAAGCTAGTCACTCTTACTAAATTACCCTTATACATGAATACAAGAATTGTTTGTTCTTGTATTATGCAATAAATTTACACCAATACATGACTCACATTACATGACTCATATATATATTCATGTATTATGAAATTAAATATGACGAATACATGAATATATACATGATTCATGTATTCATGTATTATGAAATAAAATGCGACCAATACATGAATATATAAATATTTGGCATATACATGAATACACGAATACATGACTCGTGTATTCATGTATTGTGAAATAAAATGTGACCAATCCATAAATACACGAATACATGAATTGAGTATTCATGTATTATGAAATAAAATTTGATCAATACACGAATACACGAGTTGTGTATTTATTATTTTTTGAAATAAATTGTAACTAATATATAATTAATTAGACGACTCATGTATTCGTATATTATGAAATAAAATTATAGAAGAAAAAAAGAGTGACTCATGTATTCATTTATTATAAAGTAAAATTATAGAACAAAAGAGTAAAAAATAGAAGAAAAATGAAAAGAAAAAAAAAAAGAAAAAAAAAGGAAATGGAGAAGCAGGCGTAAATAAAGAAAAAAGAAGGAAAAAAAAAATAAAAGAAGAAGAAAAGGAAAAGGATCGCCAGCGTAAAAAAAAAGAAGAAAGAATATTTTTAAAATTTGTAAAATTAAATTCATTAATGGTAAATAAGACAATAAACACAAAAATAGCTAGTATTTGTGTTTTTTATATTGGTGACTATTATTTTGGTTTATAATATCAAAATGGCTATTTTCTTATATTTCCCATATCTTTTTCTACATAATGTAGAACAATCTTTTGCGACCACAAAAACATACTATTATTTAATTTATGAAAATTTAGATTATATTTATTTGATTTTCATGTTTAAGCCTAAATTAGAATACATTTTTGGGTCGTTTAAAGATGTCTCTGATTGAATTGTGAGAAAGTGAGATTTGATATGATTAACTAATTTCAATTCAGATGTGGATATTAAGGTTGAGTATAGTTTCTTATTAATTCTGCATCATTCTTTTATGAGTAATACTATCTTGAGGCTGACCGCATTGTGCAGCCGGATCCTTATTTAGAGTCGTGCCAGACTTGCACGAATATTTTTATAAAAGGTGAATTTTATTTGAAAGTAACTATTATTGTATATAATAGTGACAATATTTGTTCTAGTTTAAGAATGTCTTTGTTTTTTTTTTAATAATAAAAGTAATTAAGATTCAATGCCTTTTTAATGAATAAAAGTATCTAATACTCCATTTTTATTTTGTGCCAAGGTGTAAATTTTTATATATATTTATCATTCTCTATCCATGATCTTTAAGATCCTCAAGGAGTCGGCACATAGTTAAATATATTATGACGATATGTTAAAATGTTAAGTAATATTTGAAGGGTATGGTTGTAATTTTTTGTATAATGGTCCACTGCCTAAAATAAAAATGCTCTAAAGATTGTGAACACGAAGAAAACAGAAAGAGACCTAAAAAAATAATTAACAGAGTGATTATCGATTTATATATATAATAAGATTACAAAAATAGCAGTTATTGATTTTGCATTGATTTCGGGTGTAATTTTGCAATAAGTTACAATTTCAGGGGTCTAAACCTAAAAAGTATAGGCACCAGTGTGAACACAAAAAAATCATCCGTCATCTTCTCTTCTCTTTTTCCCCTCTTCTCTTTCCTCCTTGCCACTTGACAAATATTTATTGGTGGAAATAATTACATCAAAATAAATCTTATTTTCAAAATAATGTAGATAAATATTTATTTAAAAAAATAAAAAATTATACCATAAATTATGATTTTCAATTCTCTACAAATAGACACCAATATTGCTATACTTTGAATCACAAAAAAAAAAATTCTTCTTATCTCATTTTCTATTGTTTGATATTTTGATTTTGTATTTCAAACAATTGTAATTTATTATTTTAACAAATATTTATAATTTACTTTTATTTTCTTATTTGATTTAGAGGTTGAATTGAGTTGGTTTATTGATCAAGTGTATAGACTGAGAAATCGGATTGAATTGTAGATTGTGTATAAATAAGTCAAGTATATAAATAAGCTACTTAAAAAAAATCATGAAAAACCTAATATTGTTCATATATGTAAATTTCATAAACAAGCTATAATTTACAGTTTTCACTTAAATCAAGACATGACTTTACGTTTTTTTTTTTTTTTTTTTTTTTTTTTTTTTTTTTTTTTTTTTTTTAAATTATTCACATTTGCAAAATAGTCTTTTTTTAGGGTTCGGTTTTTTATGATTCATTTTTTTTTGTAGGGTTTAGTTTTTTTGATTTAGTAACTCACGTTGACGCATCAGGCGGGACGATAAATGTTGTATACAAGGAAGTGTTCCGAAATGTATAACATATTGTGTTGTTGTAGTGCACTAGCATTATATTTGTCTGCTCTTAGTGTATGTATGTTTACGTTCCGTTTCGCGGCACTTATTAAATATTCGTAACTCGCGGTGTCGCGCATCGCGCGTGGACGAGTACTACTACCTCCATCTCGCTAAATTAGCCCCGAATGTCATTTTAGTCCGTCTCATATATTAGCCCCATTTCCGTTTTTGGCAAAAAATTAGGCCTAATGGGCCATCCCATCAACACATAATAAGGGGCCCTAATTACACTTAATTAGTGTAATTGGGCCCCTAATTTTTTTAGCCCAAATCCAGGCAGCCCAAACTGTGAGGGGTCAAAACCCTACCCCTCACTCGAGCGCCTCCCATTTTCTCTCGACCTCTCCGCCTCTTCTCTCTCGAATCTTCTCCGCCTCCCTCTTCTCTACGAAACCCTACCTCCCTCACTCGAGCTCTCCGCCTCTCTCTTCTCTGTGAAACCACACCTCTCCCTCTCCCTCTCCCCATCTGTCGCTCTCCATCTCTCCTCCATCTCCGTCGATGGTTGGAGCGAAGCTTTCCATCCCTTCGGATGAAGAAGGGAGCCCCCAAAACCCTACCCCTCCCTCGCCGCCGTCTCCCCCCGCGGGAAATCTCCATTCTCGCCGGCGGAGGCGTTCTCGCCCCATCCCTCCTCCCAGATATGACCCCCTGGGTCGGAATCGCCGCCGTACGCCTCGCCGGGAAAGGGGGGCGAAACTGGACGAGTATCCAGACTCTCCGCCTTCCTCCCCCCCGCCTCGGCAAACCCTAGATCTGCGGCTCCCCTCACCGGAGCCGCCGGCGTTGCCCGTCCCAGCTGCTCCTCCATCTCCGGACAGATCTGACCCCAACAAATGGAGGCGGCTCCCAGATTACTTCTACCGGTACCGGATTCTCCCATCGTGGGCCACCGTCGGCGGCGGAGTTGAAGCGGCTGGGAGCTCCGAGGCGGCGCCGTCCACTGACGATGGAGATGGGGTGATCTGAGCACTAACACTGGGCCATCCCATCTATCAATCCTTTTATGAACCCTCAGCACAGAAGTGTTTAATCCTTCATATCTGCTCCTCTTTTCCTCTTGCTGTTCTATTGTAACATTTTAGCGTTGAGGGTTCTAAAAAGATTGATAGATGATTTGATGCTCTGCTCTTGTTGTTGATGTATATGCAGTTTGGGTGAACTGGATATGCGACTGTGGAGGAACCATTTGATGGGCTGTGGAGGAACCATTTGATGGCCTCGCTGATGGATATGTATATGGGTTGTATCCTTCCCTCTCTTTATGTGATAGTTGGTCTAGGTCTTCTGTGATTTCGTTATGTTCTGCTGATGACATACAATGGGCAAATGATGCTCTGCTCTTGATGTGTGTTACCTGCTGATGCCATTGTATGCTCAAATGATGCTCTGTTCTTGATGTGTGTTACCTGCTGATGTCATTGTATGCTCAAATGATGCTCTATTCTTGATGTGTGTTCTGCTGATTACATACAAATGGTCAAATGATGCTCTCTTCTTGGTTTTTACATTCTGTTAATGGGGGAAATTTATTGATGTTATCTGAGATTTGCATCATGGTCTGTTCTTGGGCAACTGTGGGATTTAGGGCTCCTCATTAGCTGCAGTGATGACATGTTTAACTATATATTTATGCTTTGGCCTCTATTGAAGTGGTTTCAACCTCTGTTACATGGTTTTTGTTGTCTGTGCCTACACTTTATGTGATTTTACATTAACTAATAACTGAGAATACATGATATTCAATGATGTGCATTCAAATGAAACTTTTCAAAAGGTACTGTAAATGGAAAGTTAAACATACACTTTATGAAAACCTAAACCTACTGCCATCTGCTGCTGTTCTTCATTCAGTCTTCAAAAGCTTCATGTTTAGTTTCCCATTTCTGTCTTCACTCTATGCATTCAAATCAAACATTTCACCTAAACCTTGTGGGACATTGATGCCTAATTCTTCCATCAAAATGTCTAATCCTTCAGTTCTTTCTTCTGATATCAAATGATCAATGCAATCCCTCACTAGATATTCTGGTACATCAAGGTTTTGAGGTAGTAAACCTTGCCTTAACAGTGAATCCTTGGACATGTGTGGCAATTTGAAGTTGTTCCTCCCTTTGCATTTCATGATCTCAACTAATACACATTGTAATGATAAAAAAACCTTGTTTAATGTCTGTGGCTCCATTAGTTGGAAATCTACATCAGTGTTGTTGATGTGTGTTCTGCAGTTGTCTTGCTGTATCTGTATTCTCTTGCTCATACTAACTGGCCATTTTTGTTTGATGGCAGGCAGAATCTGTTATTGAGCAATGTGTTAGGGTGTTAATATGAGTGTTCTCAAATGATGGAGACTGATGGAGATTAAAAAAATGCTGACTTACCTCTTTTAATATGCAATCCTTCACAACAGCCTTTGTGATGCTTTGAATGGGTTTTAACTCCACTGTGCCTGCTGGTCTCTTGATGCTGTTTCTTTTTGCTGTGTACTCCTCTATGAATGGCCATATACCAATCTTTCCATCAAAGAGAACACTCCCATCCCCCCTAAAAACTGGTCTACTAACTGCACAAATAAACATTACCTTTGGGATGAAATTCTTAGACTGTGTAACTCTTAGGGGGTCTGCCTCCATTGGGGTCAGGTAGTATCTGCAGTTTTTCTGTTGTAAGTAGAACCACTTCTCATCTATGTGAATGGTGTTTTCCATGGGCTTGAATGTTGGAGTGTTCCTAGTAAAATCGAAGTGTAAGGCTCGTAGACTAAACCCTAACCTCCATAACATGTTAGGAGCTGTCAATAGGGGCCTAATAGCATTACTATGGTGTCTGAGCAGTAACTTAGCCCATCTTCCCACTGTTGCTCTTGAAATGTGAGGACCTAATGCATCACTAAGTGAGGAAACTGTACCTCTTTTACTGGGGTGTATAGCCTCAATAACTGCATAATCGATTGTGTGCTTCTTGATTCTGCTTCTGCCATCTCTGTTTGCAGCAACATTCATGGCCTCACCCCTTTCTCTTTGTTGTTTTGCAGATTTCCATATTCTTTGGATACTCCATCTGGAAATCTGAAACAAGATTGCGGCTTCATTGATGCTCCCTTTGCCCAGCTTCCCATTCTTATGCTTCTGCAGCAAGAACTGCATAATTTGAGTCCTCCTCTCTGCTGGAACGTCTGCCATCTTCCCCATCTTCTAAAACTGGTCTTCTTCTTCTGCTTTCTCCTTCTTCTTCTTCTTCTTCTTCTGCTTTCTCCTTTTTCTTCTTCTGCTTTCTCCTTCTTCTTCTGTTTTCTCATTCAATCCAAATGATGTGAATGCTGATGGATTTATAGAGTGTATCTAGTGAAATGGAGGGAAATTTAAATGTCAAATTTCCCCCCCTTAGAGATGATCATACTCTGATCTTGAGTTCTGTTTTCCACTTAATTTTTTTTATTCTTTTTTTATTAGTGAACAGTAAAATGAGTGTACAGTAATTCCCGCTACAGTGATTTGGGTGAACAGTACCCGAATATGTTAATTTCAGCTTAAACTTGTAATTAACTTCCCCTGATTTTTTTTCCTTGGTTTTTGTGCCCAAATGGTTTGGGGCTTATTTCATGAGATGGAGGTAGGGATGTCAAAAAAGCCCGAACCCGACGGGCCGATCCGATTAGCCCGAAAAAAATAGTGGGTTAGGGCCAAAGAATAATAGCCCGAAAGTAAAAAAACCCGATAGGGCTGGACCGAAAAAAGCCCGAGCCCGATAGGGCTGGCCCGAAAGCCCGGTGGGTTGGCCCGGTGGGTTACCATAAATTATGAATTCATGACATATTTCATTACTCTACTTATAAATTTAATAAATTAGGTTGTGTTTTTAATTATTATTGAGTACTTTTAATTTGTTTTAATAAAAATATAACTTTCATTTTAAATTCTATACGTATTTTACTTCGGTGCTGTGTGAAAAGTAAAATAAATATTGGCATTCAAAAATATTTTTGTTAAATTCACAATATTTAATAATTTATTTAATTTTTTTATACAAGTATGTGCTAAAATAATACTCCCTCCGTCCTCCATTTAGTGACGGAGGGAGTATGGGCACGGGATTTTTTGCATTTTATGGTATAATAATAAATTAATGTGTTAAAGTGTTAAAGTGAAATAATTGTGGGTCCATTTGAATTGTTTAATAGTATTAAAATGATAAAATAATAAAAAGTAGATGTATAAAGTGATAAATGTTAAAGTGATTGTGGGGTCTACGTCCTAAAACGAAAATTGTCAGTAAATGGAGGACGTCCCAATATAGTATTAACGTCACTAAATGGAGGACGGAGGGAGTAATTATTTTTATATTTATACTATATCAATTTTATTTTTTATAAATTTAATGGCCCGGTGGGCTAGCCCGAAACCCGGTGGGTTAGGGTCAAAAAATAATAGCCCGAAAGAAAAAAAAGCCCGATTAACCCGATCCGAAAAGCCCGCAACCCGATAGGGCTAGCCCGAAACCCGGTGGGTTGGCCCGTTTGACATCCCTAGATGGAGGTAGTAGTTTCTTAATAATACATATTATGTTGCACGTATATTCTTAAATATTAATTATTAGTAGTTGTATATGCCTCTCAAATCAAATAACTAGTTCTACGTACGTACTTGTACATGAATCTTGCACAAAAAAAAACAAATTTTATCGCTCCTTTTTCTTTTCATCAAAATTTGGTTTTCATTTAGAACATCCCTAATAGAGGTTGTACAAGGGGATGCATCCCTACATTTAATCATTTGATCATTGTAGAGAAAATAGGGGAGGTAGGTAAGAAGAGAGAGAAGAGAGGGGATGTGTTTATGCATCCCCATTTTTACAGAGAAAAAGTGAAATTTAATTAGTATTCACTTTTGTTGTTTTCTTCTTTTTCTTCTTCTTTATTTTTTTAATGTTTTCTTTTCTTTTCTTTTCTTTTGTTGAGCCGAAACTTTTGTACAATTTTCTTTTTCTTTTTCATTCAATACAATTAATGTTTGGATGTTTGTTTATTTTTTTTTATCTTTTCTTTTCTAATTTTCATTTTTTTGTTTTTATTTAATTATAATATATACAATCAAATTAATTTATATTAAGTTAAAAAAATATAAAAGGATTAGATAAATTTTAGGTAATGTTAAATACGAAATAAGTGGAAAATAATGTATGTGGTGATGTCAGCAAAATCCTGATTATGAGATGTATTGTTGGGTGTAAAATAAAAGAAGGAGAATATGATGATATGTCTTTGATAATGTCAGCAAAATTCTGAATATGGGGATGTGCTAATGGAGATGCTCTTATGAATGAGATAAATAAGTCAATCCAAACACCTCAAGCCATAGTGATTGAGACACACGTGTCAAGCTCAAACAAAATTGACTTCTTAACTAATTAACTCGCCGACTCCATGCATACGAAGTACTCTTTTTTGTTATTTTAATTTTAATTTTATTATTATTATTATTCATGCATACGCAGTACTTCTCTCTATAAAAGCCCAACAACTTGCTCCCCACTCATTCACACAATCAAAACATTAATACTCGAAAAGAAGAAAACAAAAATATATATTTGATATTCATTTATGTTAAGATTTATGGAACCGTCAAAATATGACGTTGTATATGTGTTGTTTGCAATAACATGTTTGTGTGCAGTGTCATGGGCAGGAAACATTGATTATGAAGAGGCTGTGAGGGCTGAATGTGGGCACACAAGGTATCCAACACTGTGTGTCCAGACCTTGACACCATTAGGGTCACGAGTCCCCCAACTTGATTTCCTGGCTGCCCTTGTTAACAGCACCATCTCCCAAACTAAGATGCCGGATTCCTTCGTCGGTAGCCTTGCCGCCTCGACTTCCATCTCTCCCGATTCTCTACATATCCAAACCGCCACAGGTAAAACCGTCTCTCTCTCTCTCTCTCTCTCTATTTTTTTTCCGTATCATCTAGTCTTTTTTATTTTATTTCCCATCCTGTTACTTCTCTTCATACTTCCTCTGTTAAATTTATAATGATACACATTTTTATTCAAGATAAGTCTAATATAATAATAAAAAATGCATTATGGATAAGACGGTCCGAGTATGCATCTACATATAATTTGCGACTCAAGGACTTTTATCATGCATGCTTTTTGTAATTGGGAGATTAATTAGAAATAATAGTAGCAGTGATAATAGAAATATTTAATATTTTCCCACATAATAATAGAATTCTCAAATGTAGCATATATTTTTCCATCGCGTCAACGTACATCTGATAATTATCAGTTATCTATTGCTTACTTTCATTTTTGTCTTTTCCACATGCATCTAAAATATAAAAGCCACCTTCAAACTAGCCATTTCGCTATCGCAAACCAAAAAAATAAAAAATAAAGTCATTTGCAATAAAAATTAAAAAAACTAGCCCTTCTTATTAAATTATACCTCATATATATTAATATATGAATACACGGATTATGTATTCGTGCATTCTGAATTAATTTTTTGAAACAACCCCTATTCCGACTAATGTTCGAATACACGATTAATATATTCGTGTATTTCAAAATAAAATTTCAAACAAAAACTCTAATCCCATTAATACAAGACTCGCTTATATATCCATATTCCTGTATTATTAAAAAAAAAAAAAAAAAAAAAAAAATTAAAACACAAACCTCGTTCCTAACCAATATCCGAATACAAAAATTATTTATTTGTGTATTAGTATTGATTTGCTAAAATTTCTTTCACTATGGGTATTTATGGCAATTAGTAAAAAAAAAGGCTAATTTTCGTTTTTTTATGAAGTGGCTAGTGTTTGAGTTTACATTCGTAAAATGATTATTACTTTTTATATATTAACCTAAAACGAAATGTACAGATTACTGCCGCGAACTTTTGGAGATGTCTCTGAAACGTCTGAACGACGCGATGGAACTACTTCAAAAATCTCCGGCGAAGCACAAATCCGACATCCAAACATGGCTTAGCGCAGCTCTAACATTCCAAGAAACCTGCAAAGATTCGATAAAGGAGCACGTGGCATCGGATGCTTACACCGCCGAAGTATACAAGAAAATGGATCATCTTTCGGAACTGGGGAGCAACTTGTTGGCCTTAGCCAACCGGATAACCGGGAGCCCGACGATGCCGGCGGGCCGGAAACTTCTAGAAGGGGGTGATTTCCCTAGTTGGGTTTCGGCCGCCGACAGGAGGCTGCTACAGGCGACGGCGGTGAAGGCAAATGCCGTGGTGGCCAAAGATGGCAGCGGGAACTTCAAGACGGTGGCGGAGGCCATCAACGCCGCCACGGGGGGTCGTTATGTGATATATGTGAAGGCTGGAAAGTATAACGAGAAAATCAATACTAATAAAGATGGGATTATGTTGATTGGTGATGGCAAATACTCTACCATCATCACGGCTGGAAGTAGCGTGGGCAAGGGAGCTTCACTCAAGTCTTCTGCTACATTTAGTGAGCTCTCTCTCTCCCTCTCCCTCTCCCTCTCCCTCCTATCGTTGTTTTGAATAAAAAAAATCAATGACTTGTCTTGATCTTTTCCTTTTAGTCACGTCGTTTGTCTCTTTCAAGGGGCTAAATAACGGTTTGGATCTTCTATTGCATTGATTTGTAACATTTTTTATTGCATTTATAAACAATTAACACGTAATATAATTAATTATTTAAATTTAACATTTATATAAAGAAAATATATACCTGAATCAACTCTTTTAAATATATATGTAACCTTGAAAGCATGCCAATTAGTCAATATATGCAATATGATATGTTACACAAATTGGCAATAGAGTATCTCATCCCGTGAAAAAAAGGAGTAAAACTCAAAAAAAATAAAAAAATAAAAACATAAAAAAGGGTCGTGATCTCTCATGGACGGTTTAGATCTTCCATCCGATTTTTTTTGGTCCCCAAGTTGTAGTCCATTGTCAAAATTTTATGATCTTATCATTTTCTTTCATTAATATCATTTCATTATCATTTGAATTAAATTATACACATAAGTATTAGGATCATTACATAAAAATAAGGATCTATAGGATAGAAAATATTTTTCTCCAATAATCATCTTACATCTTGTGAGAATTTCTTTTAGACATTCTCAAATTTATGCAAGGCCAAGGACGAAAAAAAAAATCACTTTTTACACTATTTACTTAAATTACATTATATTTACGATAATAACTAAGTGGCCATCATCAATTTATTCATTCATTTTTTTAAAAACTTTAATTATAGAAATTTAATTACCGCGTCATGTTCTAGCTCCATGCACTAGTTAATAAACACCGTCCTCTCCGTTTTGACAGCCGTAAAAGGAGACGGTTTCATAGCTCGGGACATCGGCTTCGAAAACACGGCGGGACCAGAAGGGCACCAGGCCATTGCGCTCGCCATCTCCTCCGACCGCTCCGCCCTATACCGGTGTAGCATCGCCAGCTACCAAGACACCCTCTACGCTCTCTCCCTCCGCCAGTTTTACCGCGAGTGCGACATCTACGGCACCATTGACTACATCTTCGGAAACGCGGCCGCCGTCTTCCAGAGCTGCAACCTCGTCTTCCGCCGTCCCCGCAGCGGCGCCTCCTTCAACGCCATCCTGGCCAACGGCCGCACCGACCCGGGCCAAAACACGGGCTTCTCGGTTCACAACTGTAGGATCACTGTGGGCCCGGACTTCTCCGCTGCCAAGAGCAACTTCGGCTTGTACCTCGGTCGGCCGTGGAAGGAGTACTCGAGGGCCGTCGTGATGCAGTCGAATATCGACGGGAAGGTGTCGCCGCGGGGGTGGAATGAGTGGGAAGGGGCGAGTGGCTCAACCTATAAGAATTTGTATTTCGCCGAGTATGGGAATATGGGCGGCGGCGCGTCCACTTCCGGCAGGGTGAGCTGGCCGGGGTATCACGTGATTGGCACACCGGAGGCCACCAAATTTACGGTTGCTAACTTCATCGGTGGAACTTCTTGGCTGCCGTCGACTGGTGTAGCGTTCGTCGCCGGCCTTTGAACGCATCGTCTGCGG
The DNA here is from genome assembly GCA_029379335.1 of Thymus mandschuricus. Classification (NCBI taxonomy): domain Eukaryota; kingdom Viridiplantae; phylum Streptophyta; class Magnoliopsida; order Lamiales; family Lamiaceae; genus Thymus; species Thymus mandschuricus. Next base: position 11,086,143 of record CM057078.1, read on the forward strand.
AAAATCGATTAATTAAGTGTGAAATAAAGTTTTATTTTTGTCCAAAGCTGTGTGCGTGCGTGCTTGTATTGAATGTAAATTAATCTAAATCATAGTAATGCTAAAGTTCCGTCCGAATTTCTATTCTTGTATATTTGTTTTCATCTTTTCCAACAAAAACTAGAACGACGTCTGATGCATTGTGAAGGAATCGTTGATTTCATGCTTTCTTTGCCTGGCCTTTCTTCTATGTCTGATGTGGAACGTGATGTGGAACGTAGAGTGACGTGGAACGTGACGTGGCTCGTAGAGTGAGTCAAATAATTCGTATCGGACTCAGTCAAGCATGAAGATAGTTGACCAAGTCTCGTTCAACCAATAGGAGAGAAAAGAGGGGAAGTCAGTTTCTCAGTTACAACAAAAGAGGAAGAAAAAGTCTTGATGCAGTTTTGAACGAGTCTTCAGCCATTCTTGGTAGTGGCTGATTCTACTTGGGCATCAAGCATAACTCTCTCTATAAATAGGAGTTGAAGAATAGATGAATTTAGAGATTTCACAGAGTTTGCAGAGAGAGTTTTCTTTTCATATTCTTTTCATAGTTTGTAGTCGAGAGTTTCTAGATTAGTTCTAGAGTTTTCATTATTTTATCTCGACTTGTATTTTCGTTATTCACTTGATGTGGATATTTTGGCCTTGAGGCAACTACAAGAAATATATATATATATATATATATATATATATATATATATATATATATATATATATATATATATATATATATTATCTTGTGGAAATCGTATTCGTGTTTTAGTTATATTTCCATTCCGCTGCGTAACTCAAACACTTTCACAGAGGCTTACTCTGCAATCTTCTTTCTTCACAAAAAGGGGGAGGATAGTCTGCTGAATCACGAAGAAGATGAGGATGACAAAAAGGGGGAGCTATACGACGAAGGAGGAGGATGAAGATTGAAGTTGAATCTGGAGGATGAAGCTGTTGCTGCTGTTAGGATTTGCTGTTGCAGCTGTTGCAGTTACTTGATTTATTTTTAGTTTATTGCAGTTTCAATTGCTGTTTGGAGTTTAGAGTTTCTTATGATCCTGCTGTCCTTGCTGTTGATTTATGAAATTGATGATTTGATAAATTGAGTTGGGAGTTGATGGAATTGATGAGTTGATATGAACGTGTGGTGCATAATTGGAGAATTTTTCTGTTTTGTGAAGAAAGGCTGCAGAAAGGGGGAGTTTGAAGGAATCGTTGATTCCATGCTTTCTTTGCCTTTCTTCTATGTCTGATGTGGAACGTGATGTGGAACGTAGAGTGACGTGGAACGTGACGTGGCTCGTAGAGTGAGTCAAATAATTCGTATCGGACTCAGTCAAGCATGAAGGTAGTTGACCAAGTCTCGTTCAACCAATAGGAGAGAAAAGAGGGGAAGTCAGTTTCTCAGTTACAACAAAAGAGGAAGAAAAAATCTTGATGCAGTTTTGAACGAGTCTTCAGCCATTCTTGGTAGTGGCTGATTCTACTTGGGCATCAAGCATAACTCTCTCTATAAATAGGAGTTGAAGAATAGATGAATTTAGAGATTTCACAGAGTTTGCAGAGAGAGTTTTCTTTTCATATTCTTTTCATAGTTTGTAGTCGAGAGTTTCTAGATTAGTTCTAGAGTTTTCATTATTTTATCTCGACTTGTATTTTCGTTATTCACTTGACATGGATATTTTGGCCTTGAGGCAACTACGAGAAATATATATATATATATATATATATATATATATATATATATATATATATATATATATATATATATATATATATTATCTTGTGGAAATCGTATTCGTGTTTTAGTTATATTTTCATTCCGCTGCGTAACTCAAACACTTTCACAGAGGCTTGCTCTGTGCAACCTCAAGTCATACACCACTTGATACTTTCACGTTGCATAGAATTATCATTTAAGGAATGTTGATAAAAGCTTCTAAAATATATACACCATTTAATCAAACATTTCAAGAACATTATATGTAAAACGTTTCAAGAACATGTAAATGATGTATGTGCATGCAAATATATTATTTTTGTGAAGAATTATTTCTTTTCTGACATTGTAGTTTTTTTTCATCTTATAATTCTAATATTTCGTAGTTCTTATTTTGGAAATGCATACCAAAGTTGAGAAGTGGGCTCCTCGTCTCAATCGGTGAATAATTGAAGACAAAAACTTCGGTTCGGCTGGATTTACCATGCGGCCGGATCTAACCCGGTCCGACCCGGCCCGAATTGCCTGACCCGCCTGACCCAGAAATTAAAAAAAGAAAAAAAAAAAAAAAAAAGGAAAAAGAGGCGCATCTCTACTCCACTCTCTCGTCCCTAACACTACAAATCCACCGTGTCGCCGCTGTGAAGAACCTGCTACCGCCATCACTAACGCCGCCGTCGTTTGCCCCGTTCCCATATCTCTCTCCTCTAATCTCTCTCTCTATCTCTCTATCTCTCTCCCCTATACTTGATTTCAATCGCTTTATTTCTCCCATCATTGGTTGTAATTGCAGGCGAAGAGGACCGGTCGTGGTCGATGAGCACCTGCCCTCGCAGTCTCAGTCACCGTCGCCGCCGCAAACCACTCTGGTCGTCAGGTGAAGGTGTCTAAATTTGAGGGTTTGTTTTTGTTCTGTTATTTGATTGACCTGTAGTGGAATATTTGGATGATTCTTGATTTCGTAATCGGCCTTTTTCCCCCTTTCCTTGAATGCGATTCTTCTGCAAATGGTATCACTTTTAATTTGAACCACTAATAATCGGCCAGAAAATAAAAAGTTTTAACATGGAAAGAGGAGGGAATCTATTAGTCCCTCATGAAGAAATGTCTTGAGCTTTGATCTAATCCTTGACATTTTCATTGTATTGTGGATTAATATTAGCCCAATTTTCTTAATGGCAGCGGAATTTTTCCTGTTCTTGACATTTGAACTGGAAATGTTGTTGTCGGGGTAAGGTCTACTTGCATTTTTGGTAGTTTTCTTGGTCATGTTGATTACTACCAATTACTGCTTTTATATAATTTGAATATGTGGTACATGCGTTGTACATTTTCTTTTCCCTTGTTGTATTCCAGAAAATATGAGGATACGGTTGAGATTTTTCGAATCTTTATAATGCCTGCAAGAATCTGACACCAACAAGCTAATATTACTGTGAACATAAGCAGTGCTTTTGCATACATAAGTCCTGGTGCATAATACAACTTCTTAAATAAAAGAAGACGCTATTAAGCACGTTCTCTGCAGATATTTTACCTCGTTTGAATTAGATTCTCTTGCATTTAGACACTTGTGAGCATATGGGTCATTCAGGTTTGATACTAGCCGATGCATTTCGTTTCATACTATCTATGTTGGCTTTGTCTGAGAATATTCTTAGCTTCTAGTTGCTTTATTAAACTTACGTTTGGGTTCAAAATTGTTCTAGTAAAATATAATCAAATACAATAGCTTATGATATTAGCTAGTTTTGTTTCTAGTCAAATACTTTCGTATTTGAATTTTTTTTCTTGTGCTCAAATGTAGAGCATTGCACTTCTTGTACACGGGAAACAAACTAATTTCGATTTCTATATTTTTTTCTCCTCCCGGATAAAGGCTCTCACTAGGAGAAAATTGAAAGCATTGGTGTATTGATGGTGTTGGCAGGTTTCATGGGTGCCATCGGTTCGGGAACTGGAATTCTTCTTGCAGTGACGATAATCTACCAATATTTCGAGACCTTTGAGAAGGAGAAAGCAAGCGAGCTTGGTTTCTTTGGCTTTTAAGCCGACAGACATAGTAACCTAGATTAACATGTACCGTATGATTTTTATTTGTTTAGTATTTAGGTGCTTTAAAGCAACTCTTCTTCCTCTGTTTAGTGTTTAGGTGTTTTTATTTGAATGTAGTAACTATTTGTGTAAGATTTTTTGTTTCTTATTATTCTATTCATTGTTCCTTTTGTTATATCATTTGATTTACTAAAGTCGTCAATTTTTAATCGTCGTAATATTTCAATGGCTATTTATAATGAGCCACATAACGAGAGAGGAGCAAGGTATACTATAGAAGGTGCAGGGGTGGAATTATTATTATTATTATTTTATCATATTTCTTCGTAAAAATGTTAATATTTATTAATAAAAGTGCCAATCTACCCAAAGAAAAGTGTCAATCTTTTGATTTCATAAATTCGTCATTTTTTAATTGTTGTAAATTATCGCCGCTACTTATGATGAGCCACATAACGAGCGGGGAGCAAGGCATACTCTAGAAATTGTAGGGATGAAATTATTTTTGTTTTTATCGTATTTTTCGGTAAGAGTGTCAATCTTTATGAGTAAAAGTGCCAATCTACACAAAAAAAAAGTGTCAATCTTTTGATTTCATAAATACGTCAAAATTTAATCGTCGTAAATTATCGATTGCTACTTATGATGAGACACGTAATGAGCAAGGAGCAAGGTATACTCCAAAATGTGCACGGATGGAATTATTTTTGTTTTTATCGTATTTCTCCGTAAAAGTGCCAATCTTTATGAGTAAAAGTGTCAATCTACACAAAGAAAGGTGTCAATCTTTTGATTTCCTAAAATCATCAGTTTTTAATTGTTGTAAATTATCAATCGCTACTTATGATGAGACACGTAACGAGCAAGGAGCAAGGTGTACTTCAAAAAGTGCACAAATGGAATTATTATTGTTTTTATCGTATTTTTCCTTCTTCCATGAACTTCCTCCAACTCGTTGTTTTTGCTCTCTCTCTCTCTCTCTCTCAATTTTAACAATTTATTCTGAGATATTAACAGTTCTTTGAATAAAATTACAACATACTCCCTCCGTCCTGTCCGACTTAGCCACATTCAACTGACGAATGTGGCCAAGTCGGCCGGGACGGAGGGAGTACATAATTTGCTGCAATTTGATGTGTGAAAGACAATGCTTGAATTCGCTGCCGACTAAAGCAACAATCACATGGTGACGATGGAAGGCCGGCGATTGCAGAGCTGTATTGGTTGCGCCCAATCGCCGGCGATAGCGTCGATCTTAGAAAACTTTGGCGCAATCCTGTTTCTAGAGAAACAGAAAAATAGAGGAACAATAGATGGGAGCTTCTTTTTTTTTTGGTTGGGTCAGTAAATTGGATCCGGGTTGGCGGGTTGGTGGGAATTGGTCGCATGGTGAGTCTAGGCTCACCAGAGTGCGCCCCAAAAATTATTACTCCCTCCGCTTTTCATTTAGTGACCCTCACCTTTGTGCACGTTTTTTTTTTTTTTTTTTTTTTTTTTTTTTTTTTTTTTTTTTTTTTTTTTTTTTTTTTTTTTTGCATTTTGATGATATAGTAATAAATTAATGTGTTTGATCGCACTATTTTCTACCACACAAAATATGTATAGTATAGAACAAGTACGAGTATCGTATCCACAGAGACTGACAAATCGAAACCACACACAGTACCTTTACTCTAGAACTAAACTGATGTCTAAGCAATTAAGAATTTAGAGAATGTGGTATTTATAATCTAGACAAATAAATAAAAGACTCAATTAAACAAATAAGGAAATAAACAAATAATAAAACAACTAGCAAATAAGACAAATATACAAATAAGGATAAAATGTTGATTATTCTAGGGAAGCCTACCTAATCAAATCTATGCAAGTAATCAATGCATACAATTAACCAATTTCATCCAATCTAGATGTGATACACGAAAGTAACCTAACACTCCGGCTAAGGCAATGTAGATCGTCACTCAATAAAATCCTAATCTCCTCTCGGTCTCATAGAAATCAAATCAAGTGCAAAATAGATCAAGTATCAATTATACAATCAACACTACAAGAAAATGCGGCTCCGGCTACGGAACAACGAGGGAAGTTATTTCCGTAGCCATTCTACTACGGAACGGCGACGCCAAATAATAAAGTAGGGAAATCACGACGGAAATATATTTCCGTAGCCGTTTAAAGACGAAAGTAAATCCCGTAGTTGGTCAACTATGGAAAATAATTACCGTAGCCAATTTCTACTACGGAAGTAAAACCCCCGTCGTTGGTCAACTACGAAAATTAATTACCTACCGTGTTCATCTCTACTTTACGAAGTAAAACCCCCGTCTTCATCATCCCCCAATTTCGTGCCCTAGCAAAATCAGAAGACTGCGCTCCACTACAGGAGGCCTCCGCTCCGCCGCGCCGCGCCGCGAGGTGCTCCACTTCCTCCCCTCTCAGCTTCTCTCTCTGTCTCCTCGCCCCTCGCTCTCTGTCCCTCTTTCTCACAGGATTTTGAAATGTATTCCGATGTGCAGTGGCGTATTACGCCACCGCATCAGCTGCCCAGATTCCGCCACCGCCGCTGCGCATTTCAGTCGCGTTTTCAGGTGCGAAGGTTTATCTGGTTCTCTCTCTCCCCTCGATTTCTAACCTTACTCTAGGTTTAGGGTCCTGCTCCCACCGTCCTAGTTGATGATACCCTCGCCGTCGCCGGAGCTTTTTCCCCAAAAATCGTAATGTTACTCTCCCCATTGCTCTCTCTCTTCTGCTATCTTCTCTCCCTCTTCGCAGAATCTTCGAGAATTGAGGTAGATTTCTCTCTTCTTTTAGGAAAATCAAATAATCATTCGATTTTGAGTGTTTATTGTTAGGTTACGGTTTTATTTACTTATTCCTTTTGTGTTGTCTGCGTTATGTGTGCGTGAGTTTCTTATTCCATAGTGTTTTTCTTGTCCTCTGAATTTTGTATCAGATGCTTGAGGTTTTGCTAAGTGGATTTGTGGTGTTCTTTGGCTTCGTTTCCTTGACTTATAGTAATGCAGGTTTGATGATTCGTTGAGTTTGAAAAGTTTCGGGATCTCTTATATTACTCTTGCAACCAAAGCATCTCAAGGTGAGATGACTGAATTTCGGAAATGATATTGCAAGTCTTGTACTTTCTATAGTTGCTGATTTTTTGTTTTGTGTACACGGTGCTTGTGATGAAGCTCACAACAAATTTGAGACAACTGAACCTGATTTTGAGATAGAAGGTTAGGAAAGTTATTGTCTAACACACTGCAGAAGCTTGAGAAATACTGACCGATGTACTTGTTTGTATCGAGTGTTGGGGAGACGACAAATGAAAGGCTTGGCATCATGGGAGGTATGGCATTCATCTTTTGTCTTCTTCTTCTCAGATGGTTTCTGCCTCCCAACTTGAAGCAACATCTATGCAAAAATATGTATGATTTTAATTTATGCTTTGAGCTGAAATTAGTTTTTTAATCTTGGGAATCTGTTTGATAATCACAGATTATTACATGCTTGGTTATTGAGCTGAATGACAGGTTATGAGTTGCTGAAAAAGTTTGAGAGTTGCTGAAGTTATCAGATGTTGAGAGATTGAAGAGCTGCATCTTTGGAGAGGAGTTGAGGCTTAACAAGGGGAAACATCAAGAAAAGATTGTGATGCTCCACTCTCATGGCTAATCTTTCTATCATGCTCTTTTGTACTAGAGATATTATCATCTTCTTTTGGATCTTTAAGTTACTGGACATCCATACAACAAGATGTAATATGACTTGATTTTCTTTAATGTACTATTATTTTGTTGATTAATATAATAACATTAATTTTCTTTAATTTACTATTATTTTGTGGTTTAATACAAATTGCATCGGTGTTTCAATTAATTTTTTTGGGCACAACCTGACAATAGATGAAACTGAGATATTACGACACTTTTATGTGTAGCAATAGACTGTTTGCACCCAGCTACGGAAACATAAGCGTCGTTATATGCCTACGGATAATCCGTCGTCAAAACCGTCGTTTTTAACTACGGAAAAATCCGTCGTGGCAGAAACTACGACGAGGCTTATATCTACGGTTCCTATCCGTCGTCATTCCGTCGCCATATACATTCTACTACGAAAATTTTCAATTTTCCGTCGCCAATTCCCGTTGCTGGAGCCGCATTTTCTTGTAGTGCAACTAGGTTCAGCTACGACACCTATGTCAACTATATGTAAACATATGATAATCTAACTTCGGCTAAGACAATTAAATCATCATACCATGTATTCATGAGATCAATTATGCAATTATCCTGCTATGGCATAAAAACATAGCTAAGCACACACAATTAATGGCCAGTTAATCATGCATGAGAATAAGCACCATGAAACATGCATCTAGATAAGAAGACTAATTGTAATCAAAGAAAAAACTCACATAGATTCAATTAGGCATTCAATCCCTAAAATCAACTAAGAGTTTAGCTAGACATAATTAAAGCAAACATAAACAAATTATATTGAAAGAACATAATTAAAAAGTAAAAGTAAGAAAAACTTGGAATTGAATCTTGAACACGCGAAGAACTTCGAATCTTGAATCTTGAATAAACTTGAACAAATCTCCAATGTAGAATACAAGAACGAAAGACGGAAAATAAAAGCTCTAAAAATAAAAGTATGTAGCTAGTTAGGGTTTACAATGCTAGACTAAGGAATATATATAGGGGAAATTTGTATAAGGAAACATAGATAAAAAAGGAGTCTGAAATAATAACTCTCGGCTGGACACCCCTCTCGACCGCCTCTCCCTCTCGATCGAGAGAGGTATCGAGAGGTACTGATTTGCTCTCGATCGATAGATGAATCCAGTAGCCTTCCTCTCGACAATCCTCTCGATCGAGAGACTGGTCAAGAGGTCTTCATCTCGGCTCAAATATTGGATTCTTCCTTCGATTCTTCTCGCCTCGTCTCGTCTCGGGGTTTTATCCTCAAAATATGCCTAAAAACACAACAAAATACCCACAGGCATAATATTGTCCAAGATAACATAAACCATACAAATCATAGACAATAATACACAATCGAGACTCAAAACGACTCTTTTTGACTATGAAAACCAAGTAAATTTCACCTATATCAAATCCCCCAAACTTACACATTGTTCGTCCTGAACAATACCAAAATATAAACAATAGACTCTAGCATTGTGAACTATATAGGCCTCAAACTTTTTCAAAAATATGCTCATGATCATGATCAAAACTATGCACACAACCTTAGCATCAATAACACAATCTACTCAACAATATATATATATATATATATATATATATATATATATATATATATATATAGAGGGTAGCATTCCGGTGGAAACTAAGCTTAAGTTGCAACTTAGAAACTAACCACAACCATTGATTAGGTAGAGATGGAGGGCTGAGATTAATATATAGATTATAATTTACACAAATTTTCGTCCAATTATAAGGGTAAATTTGACCATGCTTAATAAGAATTCATGGAAACAAATCATGCATCCTAAAAAATAGGCATTTACTCCAACTACCTACTACTTCTCTCTCTCCTCAATCCCCTCTCTCAATCCGATTTCCTTGCACACCAAATCCCAGTCGCCCGCTCACAAAATCTCCAGAAAAAAAGACGATCGAGAGAATGACGGGAAGAAAAAGGCAGGAAAAAAGGGGAAATCGCGAGGACGACGAGGAACAGGCGGAGAGAATGCAACAACCGCGGCCAAAAATTCCTACAACAGGTTTGATTTTTCGAAGTTATGGTGAATTCCGAATGTATAAACAGAATTGGGAATAAGGGTTTCGAAAATCTCCAAATGTATTTCACGATATGGGTGAATATTGTAGATGATTTTACTATGAAATATCTTGCATTATTACGTGGTTACGTTGCACTTGTTTGTTATTTGTGTAATACGGCTTAGAATCGGAAAAACCTTACATGTTATTTGTGGGTGTCGAATATAGCACACCAACTATTCGATTAAATGCCATTAAGAAGCACTCATTTGCTATAAAAGAATTGGCCGAATAAATTACTGTATTCCATATGTATTATGCTCGGTTAAAGGGATTTGTTGGCCATATCTTGATATATGCCGACTGAAAGTTTGTATTCGATGTGTATTAAGTGCTGAAACTTTGTATTCGATGTGCAACGGTATTGGCCGACTGAAACTTTATATTTGATGTATATTATGTTCTGAATTTGTTGTGTTTTTTTGAAAAATCTGAAGATACAAGGCTGCTATTACATTTTCGATAATGTCGCTTAAATCTGGGAAGTTTTGGGCTGTAAGATGTATATGATTGGTTCAAAAGTATTGGCGGCCAAAAAGTTTGCAATCGAGGTCTATTATGTGCTGTTTTTGTTGTGTTTTTCCGGAAATTTTGTAGATAAAAGGCTGCATTATTTGTATTATGTGCTGATTTTGTATTTTGTAGATAAAATGCTGCTGTTTTTGTAGATGAAAGGCTGCTGTTTTTGTAGATAAAAGGCTGCTGTTTTTGTTTTACGTTGCACTTGTTTTTGTTCTGAATTTGTTGTGTTTTTGTATTATGTGCTGTTTTTGTTGTGTTTTAAATCTGGGAAGTTATTGTCGCTTAAATCTGGGTACTTTATGTTGTATTCGAAATGCATTAAGCTCCATTACATCTTTGATTTTAAATTGAGAAACTGAGTTCCGATATTGCATTTGGTTCATGTATTGTGCTCCATTACATCTCCTTGCTTGAATTAGGATTGTTAGTGGAAATAATATTCATATTTGTTAATTTGTGGTAATATTTCAAGAATGCAATGCATCGGTTTTCCTCGAAAAATACTTGAACAGACCATTGTAAGCATTGTCGATGCCTGTTTTGTATGTTGTACGGGGTAGATTACCTTTGTTCTTTGTGAATGAACACTTACAACACCTTCGAAGTGCATTAATTTGTTTATATAGAGCATAAAAATCAAAACAAGAAGCAATGACTAATACCTTGTAAACTAAAAAACAGGTACAAAAAAGATACCAAAGAATGTCAAGGGGAAAGGCATTGTTGAAACTGCAGAACAATCGGACAACCACTCGGAAGATGACTTTATGGATAGGCCAATCACATCCATAATTAGAAGAATAATAAAGGAAGGGAAGGAAAGCCGCAAAGAAGGTATGAGAAATGCAGTTTTTTGTATACAAACCATGCTTAATTTGATACAATTTCTTCTACTACATTACTAACATGTCTTGTTAATTAATATTTGTATTTGTTCCAGTACGCTCCAAAAACGTACATGATCGGCCACAAAAAAAACCTAAACAAAATAAGGTTGAAGTGCCTACGGATACTACATCCAAGAAAAGAAAGGCACCCGAGAGTATAGGTAGAACTGACATCTGAAATTAAGATTGCATTTGACACCTAAACTAATGCATTATTTTCTAATTCTAACGCACCTTTGTGTTGCAGATGATGAAACTGCTGGTAGAAACTCCAGAATCGCTAAAGATTGTCGTAGGTCGAAGTTGTTTGCTGCCTATCTACAAGGCAGAGGATACACTGAGTTGGCAAGGAAGGTTGGGGGTATGGTTCACGACACACTACACCTCAGCTGGGCTCAGGAAGACAACGAGAAGGACTGTGCCATATACGTGATGCGTCACATGGAGACGTTCATGGGCAAGACAGGACGTGAGTGGAAGCATGGGATAGTACCATCCTCGACAAATCAGCTGAAGTACATGAGGGCACGCTATTGTGCAGCAATAGCAACTTCGGAGGTCAACGAGCTGAGGCAAACAGTCATCGACAATGCTACTAAGTACTGCTCAGATTTGACAAAAAAAAGAAAGGGGAAGATTGATTTCGAAAGTGAATTGATAAACTGGAAGTGATATATTTGCTTATTGGTAATATTTATGGTTTGTATGGCGGATAAACATGATTTGCAGACGGTTCTAGGGCTGGTAGACTAGAATTTCAGCATAAACTTGTTTTTTTTTTTTTTTTTGGAATTGTTAAACATATGCAGGTGTTTCAATAGCATGATCTTGCGTATTAGTTAATTTAATGCTGCTATTTTTTGCTGCACTAACACTGAAAAGTGATGCATAATTGAAGATAAACAATGCACCTCTACATATATTACAGAATTTGGTATATCTGTTACTCTGAACATGCATCATACATTTATTTCTGTATATTAGTTAAACATATATTGACATTAGATATATTGAGGTACTTTGAATTCAAAAATCAAAATCATTTATAGTACATTGATTTTTGATGTACTAAGATAAATTAATGATGCAAATACTAACAAATCCAATTCAAATACTAGAATAATTTTATTTGCGTACAACTAAATGTCATGGTGTTAAAACAATAATGATTTGCATTAAATTAGAAATACCTTAATTTAACAATACAATAAATTTTAAAGGCGAAATTTCCAACAAAATAACTCAGTGTATTAATGATGCAAGTACGTTTTTAGTACATTGATTTTTGATGCACTAATGTAAATTAATGATGCAAATACTAACAAATCCAATGCAAATACTAGAATAATTTTATTAGCGTACAACTGGATGTCATGGTGTTAAAAAAATAATGATTTGCATTACATTAAAAATACCTTAATTTAACAATACAATAAATTTTAAATGCGACATTTCCAGCAAAATAACTAAAGCAAACGTTCCCATATACTAAAAGTTTATGAAAAATAAAACATAAAAATCTTCAAAAGGAAAAAATATTCTAACATGCATAATAAAAAATAAAATCAACCACGAGAAGGACAGTTCCTTGCATCATGATTAGCCATATGCTTGCATTTGCTGCATTTTCTCTTTGGCTTACTTGCATCACGAATCGCCTTATCTCTTCTGGACTGCATGTCACTCCCACTGCCTTTGGTTTTAACAGGGTCTGGAGGCAAAACACAAACATTCTCCGGTATAGAAATGCCATAAAAATCCTGAAAACCAGCATCCTTAGTTACCGTATTACCATCTTCTTCTACCACGTTGGCATACTTCTCTTCCAATGACTGAAAATCAAGTATTATAGCTTTCATTCTATCAACATCCCCTCCAACTAACCTAGCACACTTCTTCGACGATTGATGCAACACATTCATTAAGTACAACTAGGTACATATTCTCCGTCTCCGACTTTCGAATTACCATAATCAAACTTGCCTTCGAGATAGTCACCATTAAAATCGTTATCACCTATCATACATAACGAAAATGCATCAAACAATAATATAAATGCAACGAATTATATACTAAATGCATCAAAAAAATTATAAATTATTACATAGTGTATTTTAGATTCGAATCGAATATGCTTACAATACCTATATCGTAAATACATTTACGCACAAAAAATACAATATCTAACTAAACAAAATTTTAAAAAAACGAAAATAAAAACCTGAAAACTCCATTAATTTCAGAAGGTTTATGAACACCAACTGCACACTCTTGAAGACTACACTCCACCAACTACAATCTACACAGCAAATTATATTCAAAATCTGCTCTAAAATCTATAACTTCTGGAGATGATGCCGTTAACCACAAATCCAAAACTCTCCGTGAAAAAAATTCAGCGTGAAATAATCCAGCAAAACAAATATCCAAAACTGCCGTGAAATAATCCAAAACTGGCGTGAAACATACTCAGCGTCCACGGGAAAAAACGAAAGGAAGAGGACGATGAACACTCTTCGATGAAATACTCAGCGTGAAATAATCAACCTCCGCTGCAACAATGTACAAATATACGCAGCAAGAGAATTTTTTATCAATAAACGTCGCCGAGAAAAATGGTTCTCACAAGAAATCGGAGAAGAAGAAGATACGATGAGAATGAAAATCACAGAAAATACGCAGTTGAGATTTATTAACATAAATAAAATATAACTTCCAGCAAATAAAAATTAATGCACGCCCAAAAAAATAGGAAGATTTCAGTTTTTAATAGATAAAATTACACATATATCCCTTAATAATACCAAAAAATCATTAAAAAAATCAAAATACAATATTTAAATGTTAATTTAAAATCAAATCTGATCCATTAGATCTTCAACATCAACGGTTGTGGATGGTTTCTAAGTTCCAACTTAACATTAGTTTCTATATGATATATCCTCTATATATATATATATATATATATATATATATATATATATATATATATATATATAAGTGAATACTCAACTCTCTCAACGAAAAGATGTAAGATAATGCACATCATGGGGTTCACTCAACATCAATGCAATGCAACATGTTTACCATAGGCTTGCCCCTAATCTCAACATCTCCACCTAATGTAATATTCACAAATTAGGATAAAAAAGGACCTTATAAAAGCTTGTAATGTAGGGACATTGGTTAAGGTAGGGAATGTATAGGCTAAGTGACTCAAAATGCTCTAAATCATCAACCTCTTTTCAACTCCAAACAAAGTATGGATTTTTATCTCTATCTTCTACCCTCCAATACACCACTACAAAACTCAAGATGCTCAAAGATGCAAAAAATACACTTCAAGCTAACTATCCCCTTATGCTTATATTCTTATTCTTTTTTTTTTCTTTTTTTTTTTTTTTTTCTCTAGAGCTCAACTAATGAATGTTCTTTCTAATGTTGAAAAAAGCTCTATATTTTTTTTCTTTTTCTCTCTCTTTTTTTTCTAAGCTTATAGGGATAGCTAACTATACTTAAACAAAGCATCTAAGCATTCCTTTCCTTTTCCTCCTTCTACACCACAACAAATATTCTATTCAATTCCCTCCACATCACCAACTACACTTATTAAGGATACCCTTAACCATCCAAACCTCCTATCATCCAAGTTTAAGAAAGAAAGGCTCATAAAAGGTTCAAATGGGGTAAACAAAGGTTATGCACAAGGTTAGTGTTTAGGGATCATGTGGCTACGAAAGAATGGCCTAAGATCATCTCCTAATTCATAAATATACTAAGGTCTTGACAAAGAAATAGGGCAAGTTCTAGAAACAATGAAACATACATGATCACTGAATCAAAGAAATAGGCATCAACATGCACAAATAGCTCAAATCTCACGGGTTCAAACTAACTAGTTCCCGACATCATAGCACACTTCAAATTCATCATATAAAATGGTTCGCTTCGCCAAGATTCCATGCATAATAAAGATCATGATTTTTTCTCCAAATATTAATACAAATTTTCTATCATCGGCCAAATCCACAATACTATCATCACATGCTTATTCGACTCGATTTAACCTAAGACTCGAAAAATAAAAGACTCAACAAAACAACTACTAAAAATACCCCAATAATAAAACTAAACTAAAGACTCTTAAAACAAGAAAACATCTAAAATTGGGTTAACTTCGACACTCTTCCCCCCTCCCCCACTCCTCCCCCCCCCCCCCCCCCCCAAACTTATTTCAAAGCATAGCAAAGAAATAAGTTTAAAGAAAAGAAGTAGGCTAAGTTAACTCAATGCACTCAAGGAAAGGGAGGAGGGGGTCGGTTATTGGGATCGTACCTTTGATACCCATCCGGGTAGAAGGGATAGAATTGATGCATATCATACATCATTCTCCTATATTGCTCTTGATACGCCCGTTCGTCTTCTCTACGCTTCCTCTCCAATTCCCAAGCTTGTCTCTCCTCCTCGAGAAATCTGTTGAAGGAGTTGCAAAGGCCTCCAACTTCTTCCCTCAATGTCCCCACTTCTTGTCGAACCTCTCGAACTTGCTCACCAACATACTCCCGGTATAGCAAGTGGTAGTTGTCGAATAGTTGCGAGTTCTCCTCGTGATATCATCGCATTGCCTCATGAAAATCCGGGGCGGACATTTGAAATGCCGGTTGTGGACCTCCATCTCCATCTCCACCTTCTTCGTCTTCGTTCTCTTGTTGTTGCTCTCCTTGTTCGTATTGCTCGGCTTCTTCTTCCTCTTCATCATCACCTCCTCCTTCTTGTGGCCTTGGTCCTCCCTCGGCCCACATGAGTTGCTTGTGGCCCGGAGAATTCATCCTCCCGTTCTTCCTCCGAAGGAACTCCTCTCCAACTACCATAGTGTAGTAGGCGTTTGGCAATGGGAAGAGACGAACTCCACTCAACCCGTGGAGCTTGAAAAACCACCCGGATGTATCAAAGGATATCATCCTCGCCAGCTCTAATGTCCTTCTATCCACATAGATGGATGTGGACACCGGGTGCTCTCTAATCGGTATGTTGAAGTGTTGAGCAATTGGAGTGACAAACGCTCCAATACCAATCTTTTGTCCTCCGAATAGATATATTTGATTCTCCATGTGGTCCACGAGGTAGAGGGCTGCATTTTGTGAAAATCCTCTATAAGCCGTCCAAAGAAGGTGTGCATCGGTAGCAAGGAAGGTGCCGGAGTCGTGGCGGGAATGGATGGTGGATGAGACCAACCGATGGAAGTAGCGGATCGTTGGATTCTGAAGTGAAGTTGCCTTTGCATATGCCGGATTGTACGACTTCCTTACTTCCTCTTCGTAGTCCACAAAGTGATTCCACAAGTTTTGAAGATTGGGGTGATTGTTGCCCAAATACTCCCCATTCTTGTCTCCTCCAATGGCATCGTTAAGGTGATCCATTGTTAGCTCCCTCGGTTTTCCACCCAATTGGAACCGAATAATGTGAGGCACTTGGTTGACTCGTTCCACCACCAATGTCGAGAGGAACTCCACCATCAAGATGTGATATGTCAAGTGGTTGCCTTGAAAAATGTTGGTGAAGCCTCTCGTTGCATTAGGTGAATGATCTCGTCGGCTATCCCCATGGCCACTATCGTCTCTTGGTGGAGGAAACGGCAATGCTTGTGCTTGAGATGCACAAGATGGGACCACCTTCTCTTTGCCTCCGCCGTGGTGAGCTTTAACTTGAAAGCTTTCGGATCCAAGTTGGCCGGGATAGGCTTGGCCGCCGGTATTCGATTCTCCGGAATGGTCTTATCATTCTTGAACGTCTCCTTGACCTTCTCCTTCCCTTTACCTTTGCTTGAAGAAGTCGAAGCAACACTCTTTCCCTTATCTCTTGCCATTCTAGTACCTAAAAATTCAACAAGTCAATACTAGAAATACAAGAGTATAGCAACTTAAATTCATCTTCCCACAAACTTCAACCAATTTCAATACTCCCCCATTATCAACTCAATTTTTCACCAACAATTCCACACCTTCAACACACTACTCCTCCCAAATCATGAACTATATCACCCAATATCAACTTCATGCATATAAATATCAATGAATCCTCAACAATTCACAATCAAATTCAGAGACCCAATTGAAATTTATCATACATTCATCCCCACAATCATCATAGAATTCAATTCATACAAATATATAGCAATACAATTCATGAATTCAATCTATAATCCTCAATCCATCACCCTATCTATCAATCCAAGAATTTAACCATCAAAATCAAATTTCAATCGGTCAAAACATGCGAATTCATGTAGTGAATCAAGAATTAATTAGAAGAGGGCAAGAAATTGAGTACCTTGTGATGAATCGAAGGGAGAAATTGATGTGCTCTTGTTTGTTTAGAGAGAGTTTGAGAGTTGTGTGTGTTTGGTGTGTGAATTGAGTGTTTATGGTGTATAAAAAGGAGTAGAAAAACCTGGTCAAAGTTCGTATTTGCGCCGTCAACGACCCTCTCGACAGGCCTCTCGATCGAGACAGGTGTCGAGAGGGTGCTACTGGAACACGCTGTTTGACCTCTCGACAGGCCTCTCGATCGAGAGGTCTATCCACTACAAAAAAAACTGTGTGTAGTGGCAACGGTTTTCGACACTATAAATACGAAAATCGTCACTACAAGTACATAGTGACGACTTATGTGGTTGTCGTGAAGTTGCAGCTGTATGTGCCGACACTATAAGTTATAGTGACGATGGGTAAATATCGTCACAACATTTACACTTATAGTAACACACGATATTGTCACTAAAGCCGCTATTATTGTGACATAATTGTCTTATCGCTATATTTATTGTTTATTGTGACGAATGATTATTGTCACTCTAGTTTATGTTTTTAGTTACTTGATTTTATCATCACAAAAGAAACCTATTGTAGTCACATATGTTTGTCGTCACTAGAATATCATAAATTAGCAACATTATTTTGGCGTCACTAAATAAATTGATGAGTATTGACAAATGTATATTATCACAAAATCTAACTAATTTTATCACTAAAATATTAAACTGCAGTGACATGAATTATTGTCACCGTAACTTTTATCACAGCTAAATGATCTTGTAGCAACAAAATATTTTTTTTAAAGGTCATCACAATTCCAATGCAATAAATTTGATTGATTTAAAAAAAAATTACACATTTATGATTTAAATGTTTTGATATTCGGATTATTTATTGTACAATTTAAATTAGATAACATCACATTCATCCAATAACAAGAAAAATAATACAAAGCTGATATTTAATTGAATATTTTGCATTATCCATTCAAAAATACAAATATATTAGGAACAAAAAATATATATATTTTTTCCAAATCAAATGGAATCACTACGACATTGTACATTAACTTGTGGCTCTTGACTTGAGCTTCTAAGAACTCAAAGTAGGGTGAGGCCAACTCTTCAAGTTGTTTCTTCAACTCTAAACTCCCCTCTTGTTGATCATGATTTTATCAATTCTTCTCTTTTGAAATGCAGCTTGTGCTCGTCTCCACATCGAGATAGTGGGCTAGATTTTGCTTCTCCGAATGTCTCTACAAAGGCTTCATCGTTACACATGGATTATTTTTTATAAAGCAAAAAATAAAAATGTGATCACGCTTATATTCGTAAACTTTCATGAATATTCATCACGCAGTTAGTATAAGAAAATATCTCATCAATTTTATCTATTAATAGTTCCAACAACCAATAACACCATAAACGTGATCACCCAGAATTTCAAATCATCTAAGCTTATCAATTTCATATTCATTAAAATAGACTGGGAAATAATGTAAAATATAATCACATAAATGGCACTTCACGTGATCATGCCTAATTTTTAATTAGCCTCCACAAGTAAAAATTAGGAGTCACTACTATTTTTTCCTGCACAAAGTTTCTACAATATTAAAGAATCCTGTGAACGAAACATAGGGCCATCAAAAAACAAATGATAAAAAATATCCGTATAAAATTATTGAATCAAATATTTACACAAATTAATTAAGCCCGAACACACAGAATTATATAATTGCTAAATATAAATTGGGAGAATAAAGCTACGGATTTAATTAGACATACCTAATTGCAAGATATTGTACAATAAATATTCCTACGAACCGCTGCAATCACCATTGATATCTCAGGGGTGGTAGATTGATAGGGGCCGGCGTCGACAATAGTGCTATAAATTTATCATATAAGAGAACCGGAAAGTAAAGATATAACATTGATTTTGGTGCTTTGCTTAGGAGAGAAAACCCGGTGAGAAAGATGAAAATCTATGTAGTAAGGGAGAGACGAAAACACCTTGACTGAAGTGGCGGCAGTTTTAGAGTGATTAGGGTTAGTATTAAATAAATAGAAGTTAAAAGAGCTGTAATTGGATCTTATTTGATTTTTTGGGTCAAAGCGGGAGATTGAAATATTATTTCAAATTCAACATAAAGTAAATCTAATTTGCTATATACAATTAAATAAATTGAAATAATAATTTTAGTTCCGCTTACGTTGTCATTTATTTTTTTGGAAATATTTCATTATTTTTTGCTTAACACATGTACTAATATTTATAATTATATGATAACAAAAAAAATACATGTCGCAAAAACTAGTATTATGCAAGCAAATAATATTTAAATAAATATTAAAGTAAATATAAAAAAATTCCAATATTTTAATATCTCTAGTATTTGTAAAATAAACATAAACCACATGTTATAAATTTTAACGCTTAATAGTTTTACATATATCTAAAAGAAATGAGACCTACAATGAAATATTGAGTTGGAGCAAAGTTTAGCCTCATAGATTCATGTTTTAATAGATTTAGTCTAAACTTCTTTTACCTCCTTCTCATTTTAATTGGTCCATTTTTTTGCGGTATGAGATTTTAAGCACAATGTTAAAAGTGAAAATTAAGAGGTTTACATTAAAATGTAAAAGTTAATTCTTTCCATTTTAGAAAATATGAAAACTCATGTGAGACCGACCCGATTGAAAAACAGACTAGTTAAACTGGGACGTAGGGGATACATGTGATCCCATGTTTCCACTTTTGTGTGTACAAGATACGTACCAAATATATATTACTATTAATTTTATGCATGAATTTCTTTCAATACTTTTTATTTATTATGGTTAGGAATAATTTTACTTATTTTTTAAGATTGAATTATTCAAATATAATTTAATTATTTTTAACATTTAATTTTAATTTTATTAGGTAAAATATGATTGATAAATCAATATATAATTTTTTAATTTTTCGATTGTTTACATATGAATGTTTATTATTATAATAATATAATTTTTTTAATTTTATAAAAAATATTGTAAAGGTAATGAAATAATTTGTTTTGTACACAATAAATACACATTAATCGGGACAGAAGATCACATTCGCTAATCCTCATATAGTCATATATTATATGATATATGTAGCAATTTTAGCCTTGCAAATAAAATCATGATAATATTAGCATTATAAAATCACACGAGATTCAAGTATAAAACATACTTTACAATTGTTAATTTCTAATCAAAAACAGGAATTAAACAATAGTATTTAACATTATTCTAATGCAAGTTTTAGGTAATTAAATTGCATAATTATAGTACTTCGCATTTTAGCATGACCACGCCAAAACTGAAATCATCATCTGCTCAAAGCTTTAAAATAAGCCATTGTTGTTATTTAATTATTGAAGTAAAAATTATCAGCTTATCTATTTATACATTTTTTAATTTAAATGTATCTCTTTAGATAAAGATAAAGTGACATACTGTACATACTATCGTCACAAACCTATAGCAACAATAACAACTAACAACGACATAATTTGTCACTGCTTTATTTAATTGTGACAATAAAAAATATTATCAATGTCTATAATATGTATAGTGACAATTATATAGTTGTCGCAAATATATAGTGACAATAATTAGTGACAACGATATAACTTGTCATTTATTCAACCTTTAGTGACATAATAAAATTTAGTCACTAATTATAAGCTTTTAGTGAAACAATATTGAACTGTCACTGACATACAGTGACGATAAATTTTGACAGTATCAAAATCCGTCACTCTTTTATTTATTTGTGACATAAGATATTGTTGTCGCTAAACATATGCTAGTAGTGACAGCGAAACTATTGTCACTAGTCTATTGTGACGAAAAATACCGACAATACTAAAATTCGTCACAGTTGTACTATATTGAGACAACGATATTTATCGTGACTATATATGTGGTTATAGTGACAGGATTATGATTGTCAATAAGAAAGTCGTCACTACACACAGTTTTTTTTGTAGTGATCGAGAGGACCTGTTCTGAATCTTCTGACCTCTCCTCTCGATCGAAAACATGGGGGTCTCGATCGAGAGGTTCCACATGAATTTCCTGGGCACTTTTTTTCAGACCCTCTCTATACACCTCTCGATCGAGAGAGGTGTCGAGAGGACCTTACTGGAAGACAGTTTCTCATCTCTCGACAGGCCTCTCGATCGAGAGAGGTGTCGAGAGGTCCTGCTCGAATTTCGTTTTCTTCACAACACTAAAAATTTGTTAGTATATTAAGGGGTACGACTCTAAAATACGAAAAATCTAACGACTCTAAAAAAATTTGAAAAACGGGATACGAATATTGGGTTACCTCCCAACAAGTGCTACGTTTAACGTCTTTAGCCCGACGATACCTCGTTTCTAGCTCGGATCCTCAAGATTAACGGCCGCTTTCATGGGATAGAGAGGCAACGGCTTGAAGTAGTGTTTGAGTCGATGTCCATTCACCACGAATTTTTCACCGTCGTTTTTCAACACTTCGAACGCTCCATTCTTCAAATCCTTGTAGATAACGAACGGTCCGGACCACTTGCTTTGCAATTTTCCTGGGAACAAACGAAGTCGAGAATTAAATACAAGAACATCATCACCAATTTTGAACTTACGCTTTTGATGCTCAAGTCATGGAATCTTGCAGCTCGTTCTTTGTAAATCCTTGAATTCTCGAACGCTTCATTCCTCCATTCATCAAGCTCTAGCAAATCGTCGCACCTTTGACCCATGGCCTCCTTGAATTCAAAATTGATCCTTCTCGTCGCCCAATAAGCTTTGTGCTCCAACTCCATTGGTAAATGGCAAGATTTGCCAAATAGCAATTGATATGGAGACCTTCCAATTGGCGTCTTGAAGGCCGTTCTATAGGCCCAAAGTGCGTCGTCCAAGTACTTCGCGCACTCCTTCTTGTTGGTGACGATCTTTTCCAAGATTTGCTTGATCTCTCGATTAGCTAGTTCGGCTTGACCGTTGGCTTGAGGGTGGTAGGGCGTAGTGACCTTGTGCTTGACTCCATATTTCGCAAGAAACGATCCTAACCAACGATTGTTGAAGTGGCTCCCCCCATCACTAAGCAAAGCTCTCGGAGTTCCATATCGAGATAAGAAATTCCGTTGGAGGAATTTGATCACCACCTTCGAATCGTTGGTTGTTGTGGGAATGGCCTCGACCCACCTAGAAACAAACTCCACTGCAAGTAGGATGTAGGAGAAACCTTGAGACTTGGGAAAGGGACCCATGAAGTCAATCCCCCAAACATCAAAGAGTTTTACCTCCGTGATAGTACGTTGTGGCATCTCGTCCCTCTTCGTGATGTTCCCCATCCTTTGGCATCAATCACACATCTTGATGTAGGCATGTCAATCCTTGTAGATTGAAGGCCAATAGAAACCGCTATGAAAAATCTTGAGGGCGGTGCGATTTGCTGCAAAGTGTCCCCCATTCGGAGCGCTATGACAATCCTCAATGATCTTCTTCCACTCCATTTGTCGAACACATCGCCTAATGATTCCGTCGGCACACCTCCAATACAAGTATGGATCCTCCCAATAGTAGAATTTGCAGTCGTGGAGGAACTTCTTCTTTTGATGAGACGAGAGATCCTTGGGGACATGTGATGGATCACCAAATAATTGACGATGTCGGCGAACCAAGGAGTATATTTGTCTATGTTGAAAATCTGCTCATCGGGGAAGCTTTCTTTGATGATGATCCTTGAATCTTCCCCTTCCACCGGTTGCTCCAATCTCGAGAGATGATTGGCTACAACATTCTCACACCCCTTCCTATCCTTGATCTCCATGTTGAACTCTTGAAGAAGCAAAATCCAGCGAACTAACCTTGGCTTTGAGTCCTTCTTGTTGAATAGATAGCGAATGGCGGCATGATCGGTGTGCACAATCGTGTGAGATCCCACCAAGTAAGGTCTAAACTTGTCGAAAGCGTAGACCACAACAAGTAATTCCTTCTCCGTGGTTGTGTAGTTCCTTTAGGTCGAGTCCAACGTCTTGCTAGCATAGTAGATTACTCGGAAAAACTTCTCCCTTTTCTGCCCCAAAACCGCTCCTATTGCCCAATCGCTTGCATCACACATGAGCTCGAACGGGGCACTCCATTCTGGTGAAACCAAGACGGGAGTAGAGATAGGTGCCTTCTTCAATGTCTCAAAGGCTTCCATCCTTATCGAACACGAACTTGACGTCCTTCTCGAGCAATCCACACAATGGCTTTGTGATCTTTGAGAAATCCTTGATGAATCTCCTATAGAAGCCGGCATGTCCCAAGAAACTTCTCACCGATTTGACATTGGTTGGTGGTGGCAACTTCTCGATAGCTACAACTTTGGCTTGATCCACCTCCAATCCTTGAGATGACACCTTGTGGCCTAGAACGACTCCTTCTTGCACCATGAAATGACACTTCTCCCAATTGAGAACGAGGTTCTTCTCTTCGCACCTTTGAAGCACCGTGGCAAGATTCTCCAAGAATTGATCAAAAGAAGAACCAAAAACTAAAAAATCATCCATGAATACCTCCATTATATTCTCGATCAATCCATGGAAGATGGCCATCATGCACCTTTGAAAAGTAGCCGGAGCGTTGCATAATCCGAACTAGATCCTCTTATAAGCAAAGACTCCATATGGACAAGTGAACGCCGTCTTGTGTTGGTCCTCCGGAGCTATGGCAATTTGATTGTAGCCGGAGTATCCATCAACAAAGCAATAATACTCATGTCCGGCCAATCGATCAAGCATTTGATCTACGAACGGGAGGGGAAAGTGATCCTTCCTAGTTGCTGCGTTGAGAAGGCGATAATCGATGCAAACTCGTCATCCCGTGACAAGCCTTGTCGCTATGAGCTCCCCCTTCTCATCGTTGATAACCGTCATGCCTCCTTTCTTCGACACCACTTGAGTAGGGCTCACCCACTCACTATTCGAAATAGCATAGATCATGCCGGCATCAAGCAACTTCATCACCTCCTTCCTCACAACTTCTTGCATAGCCGGATTCAACCGCCTTTGGGGTTGGACTCTCGGGCGATGATCATCCTCGAGCAATATCCTATTTATACAAATGGAAGGACTAATACCTTTGATGTCGGCAATCGTCCATCCAATCGCAGATTTGTGCTTCCTAAGGACCCTTAATAGCTTGTCCGTATTCGTCTCCATGAGTCGAGAAGACACGATCACCTGGTACGTCTCTTCTTCTCCTAAGAACTTGTACTTGAGGTGCTCGGGTAGTGGTTTCAACTCCACCTTAGGGGCTGCATCTTTCTTCGCTTCCTGTTCGAGAACTCCATCATCCACCTTCTTGTTGATGTCGAGGTAGGGAACTTCCTTGTGGTGAGGTGATGGTTGGTTTGCCTCCAATTGATTGAGATATTCAAGAATCTCATCACAAGCTTCATCCAACTCCGAGTAGGCATATAGAGAGTTTGAGATGCAATGATTAAGTGCCTCCTCCGAAGTTGGTGGTATCAATGTCTCGATGGAGAAGATATCCTCACGTTGATCGTCGGGTCTCTTCATAGCTTCATAATCAGATATTTTCAGCTCTTCTCCATTGACTCGAAAGGTGAGGTCTCCATCTTGAACATCGATCAATGCCCTCCCCGTGGCTAAGAATGGCCGTCCTAAGATCAAAGGTTGATTTGCATCCTCGGGCATATCCAAAACAACAAAATCCGCCGGGAAGACGAGGTTGTGCACTTGGACGAGTACGTCTTGGACTATCCCCCATGGATAAGAAACCGAACGGTCCGCCATGAGTAGAGAGATAGTAGTTGGCTTCATTCTCCTGATCCTGAGCCGGTTAAAGATAGAAAGAGGCATCAAATTGATGCTATCACCAAGATCACAAAGGACGTTTTGAAATACTTGATCTCCGATCTTGCATGCTAGTGTGAACCTCCCAGGATCCTTTTGCTTCAAAGGTAGTTTCTTTTGGATCACCGCGCTACACTTCTCTGTGAGATTGATCGTCTCGAACTTCCCCCACTTCTTCTTTCCCGATACCGCATCCTTGATGAACTTCATGTGGTTGGGCATGTCTCGAAGAGCATCGAGAAGCAGAACGTTAATGTTGACTTTTTGTAGTATCTCCAAGAAATGTTGATACTTTTCATCTTGCTTCGCCTTGGTCAAACGTTGGGAAAAGGGGCCTTCGGAACATACGTCGGGAGTTGGGGCGGATGTGCACCCTCTCGATCACCCTCTCGATCGAGAGAGGTGTCGAGAGGTCCCTTCTGACCTCGAACTTTGACCTCTCGACCCCCATCTCGATCAATAGGGGTGTCAAGAGATTTCTTCTGATTTTTCTGGGCGACCTCTCGAACGACCTCTCGATCGAGAGAGGTGTCGAGAGGGTCGCATTGTATCTCTTCGTCATACAGCTCTCGATCGTCCTCTCGATCGATATGTGTATCGAGATGCCCCTTCTGGACTCCAGTGTTGACCTCTCGACCGACCTCTCGATCGAGAGAGGTGTCGAGAGGCCCTCATTTCGGCACTTGTCTCCTCGTCTCCTCGAACTCCGCATTCTTGTGGCTTCCATTTTCAGTATCTTCAGCTTCCAAGGATGGATTTGTATATTTTGCGCCACTCTGAAGCTCAATAGCATGAACGTGATGGTTCTTTGGGTTTTGCTCGCTATTGCTTGGGAATTGGCCGGGCTTATGGACTCCTCCTTGAGCATTGGTTATTTGACTCATTTGCGTCTCCAACATCTGCATTTGCTTGGTTAAGGCATTGATGCTACTCCCCAAGTTGTTACTCAAAGTAGTTTGAGCAAGCTCCAATGTCCTCAACTTTGCATCTTGTTGCGTCATCCTCATCTCCGATTGAGCCATATATTGACGAATCAAGTCGTCGGTGGACATCTCCTTCTTTGGCTCTTTGATGACTGCATTTTCAACATGGAAGCCGGAAGGTGGTTGCAAAGCGTTGTTCGGATTGGCATACGAGAAGTTCGGATAGTTTCGGTTGTTGGGAACATAAGGCTTCTTGTACCCTCCTTGATAGTTCGAACCTCCTTGGCCTCCTTGTCCTCCTTACCACTTGTTTCCTTGATTTGGTTACCACTTGTCACCTTGTAGCACAAAATTGGCATCTTCTCCTTCGGGTTGGGGTGCTTGTTCATCAACTATAGCATCGCACCGAAGCACTCCTTTCTTGATAGTATCCAACTCATTCGTTGTTTTCGTGTACTTCTCCATCAAGTCTTCGTAAGCCTCGATCCCATTGTTGGCAACTCTCCTTCTTCCAACACGTTGGTCAGTAGCCTCTTCATAACTCGAATTGACAGTAAGCTCAATAATCTCCATGGCAACATCATACTCATTGTTCAAAAATCCTCCTTTGGAAGCATAGTCGAGCTCCTTCCTACACAACTTGTTCAAACCACGATAGAAGCATGTGATTTGATCCTCCTTGCTAATTCCATGATTAGGGCATGTACTCAATAGCTTCTTGAATCTCCCCCATGCCTCGTAGAAGTACTCATCCTCATATTGTTGAAATTGATTGATCTCGTTGATAAGCTTTTGAGCCCTCGAAGGTGGGAAAAAATTGTTGAGAAATCTCGTGCACATCTCGGTCCAAGTCCTAATCTTTGTCTTGTCCAATCCATCAAGTCACTCCCTCGCATCGTCCTTGAGAGACCACACGAATAAGCTAAGCTTGAGGTAGTCCGATGAAACTCCATTGGCTTTGTAAGTAGCACATATATCCAAAAACTGCTTTAAGTGAGCATTTGGATCCTCTGCTGGTGAGCCTCCGTATTGGTTAACTTGCACCATGTTGATGAGGGACGTCTTAATCTCATAGTTGTTGGCATCCGTAGTCCCCTATCCTCCTTGCTGAAATTGATCAACGATCGGTTTGAACCGATCGTTAAGAGTCCTCCTCACTTCACGATCCCCCATTGATTCTTCGCTCCTTGGTGAATCGGGCGGTGATAAGGGTGGTGTATCAATCTTGCTTGCCTCCTTCTCTCACCTCTTCTCCCTTAGTGAGCGCTCGATCTCCAAATCTATCGGAATAAGATCTATCCCTTTAGATCTTGTGGTCATGCACTACCTAAAATCGAAGAGAAGAAAAAGAAAAGTTAGATCAATAAACCCAAAAATAGAAAAATAAAAGCGCCTAAATCACCTATTAATTATATTTCAAAATATGCGTATGAAATCTAATCAGTCCCCGTCAACGGCGCCAAAATTTGATCTCACTATTTTCTACCATACAAAATAGGTATAGTATAGAATAAGTACGAGTATTGTTTCACCAAAAAGTGTTCGCAATAGAACGAAATCTATCCTAGCACTTAGTAAGTTTAAACCCAATGTCGAATCTCAAGGAAAACTTTGCAGGGCAAATAATCGTGTAGCAAACAACCTAATCTAGCCTAAAACTAAGAAAGCAAGTAAAAATAATTTGGTTTGGTTTTGTTTTAAATCCTAGGCAATAAAATAAATCAAAGCAATAAATCAAAGCAAGTAGATAACTAATCTAAAGAGCAAGAAATAGATCTAAGAATTAAACTAAAAGAAAACAATTATACTACCTAGGCAAAAATTGTAGAAAAAGCAATAAAGAAAGCAACGAAAGAAACGAAAACGAATCTAGACATGAATTAAACTAAATCTGAAAATCTGGAAATTAAATAAATAAATCTAACTCTAAGAACTTGGAAAATGGAGGAATTGAAAACTAAGAAAAACGATTCTAAACTAAGAACTTGAAAACGAACAAACGAAATTAAACTAAGCAATTAACATCTAAATCTAAGGAACTAGGAAGCAATTAAATCAAATAAAAGAAAGCAATAAAGAACTTAAGAGATTAAACGAAGAACGAAGAACTAAGAAAAAACTTGAATTAATTGAAGAACGAAGTAACGATCCGGATCGAACAAAGGAAAACTAAACTAAAGTATTTGAATGCTAAACTAGAGCTAAAACTAAGGTAAAAGTTGATGAAAGATGATACAAATTCGTCCCAAGGTACTAGTATTTATAATAGGAAGAAAACCTAGTTATATAAGGAAACAAAATCCTGGACGCGGACATCTGGCCGATCGGCCAGATTTGTTAAGGACTTGGCCGATCGTCCAGATCAGGCACTGGACGATTGCGCGCGACTCTCTTGTTTCAGCCGTATCTTCCTCATCCGAACTCCAAATTGACCTCAATTTTCGCCTATGTGCTACTATCGAACCCCTCTTCGATATAATGCTTTCATTACATCCAAAATGAATCTTCAATAAAATCATGAGAGGTTAGAACTCGAAGTCAATGATTGCTCAACATCCTTTCTTCTCATTTTATTCTCGTTTCCGCCCTTTTCATCCTACAAGTACCAAAAACTCCAATCAACCAATTCATAGCCAAAGACACAAAAACACAATGAAAACGGACATGAAAACATGACGAAAAACTTAACATTTCAAATCCCCCACACTTAGAACTTTGCTTGTCCTCAAGCAATATAATCTTACAACTTAGACTTAATCCAAACAATTCAAATCATAAAACATTTAATCACCGGAATCGACAAGCAACGAACGAAGTCACCTTAATCCCAAGTTACGAACAATCAATCATCAATGAACTATGTGGCTTATATATCAATCCAAGTATGAGGAAAAACAACGATACACACATCTCACAAATATCTAGAATCACCACAACATAGACGTCTAGCCTACTTCCCCTTTTATTCAACTCAACATAAGTATAACTCTCATTTTTTTTACACATGTGAACGTTTTTGGCACATAATTCACTAGGTTTAATCATCGATGGGTCACATCGAGCCTCCTAGTGCGGTTTCCCGTACTCATTGTCAAGAGGAGTAGAGTACCTATGATCACTTTATTCTAACATAAACGAGTATCATTTAGGACATAATTCATGAAATTTAATCATTCGAGGGTCTCTCGAAGCCTTTTCATGTGGTTTCCCATGCTCATTACTCTAGTATTTTCATACGTTACAAGTAAGAGGAGCAGAATCCTATCAACTCTTTTATTCACATAAAAGCACAAATTTTTTTCTTTCTTTTTTTTAAAGGGGAAAGTAAACTAGAAATCTAAAGTTGCAACAATCTAGACTCATCACTCATAAACCAAAATCATTAATCATTTCCTCACAACTCAAATCAATTCATGCCCCACAATTCATCAAGTCATAATCAATCATAACTCAAGATTAAACCAACCTAATTCATGCTCAAATCAATTCCAACAACTAAATACTCCATCATCAAATCATTCAAATCAGTCCTAAGTCACATGCTTATAAACTCGAATTCACCAAATTCCTAAGTGGGGAATAACAAAAATCGATCACATACAAGACTCGATCAAGCAAACAAAAACAAACAAATCATGCTAACTCATGCTCAAATCAATTCCAACAACTAAATACTCCATCATCAAATCATTCAAATCAATCCTAAGTCACATGCTTATAAACTCGAATTCAACCAAATTCCTAAGTGGGGAATAACAAAACTCGATCACATACAAGACTCGATCAAGCAAACAAAAACAAACAAATCATGCCAAAAGTTTCAAAGACCCTCCCCCACACTTAAAATCAAGCAATGTCCCCATTGCGAGAAAATAAAAAGGAAAGGGATAGAAGGAACTTATCGCATGTCGACAACCAATAACTCAAAATCTCGAAAGACTCCAAGTAGTACCTACAAAACAAACACAAAACAAAATACCAAAGTGTAAAATTGCACAAAATAAAGAAAAAGAAATAAAAGACTCAAACTCAAAAACACAAATGGCTACGTATGAGACGGCGGTGGAATCGACAACCATGGAAGAAACGGCGGCAGCTAACGATGGACGAGTGTAGGAAAGGCTTGGACGAGGAGGCTAACTTTGCCGAGTTGGCCGATCGTCCAGATTTCTGGCCGATTGGCCAAACCCACTTTTGGCTAATCGCGAACAAGAGAGGTTTGGGCGGTCGTCCAGCTTCCCTGGCCGATCGTCCAGATTGAATTCTGGATCCTCGACTTCCTGCACGAAAACCAAGACAAAATGAAATACGAAAAATATGAAAAATAATCCTATCTACTTTTTTTTTTACGTGGGTTGCCTCCCACCAAGCGCTTGTTTAACGTCGTTAGCTTGACGAGAAAATTTTCACCCAAAATCTGTTGCAACGAGCAATGTCTTTAACCATCCATAAGCGACTCGTGATGCAAAGGTGGACTCTTCTTTCTCTTCGGCTTGAAACTCGAAAAGAGGGTTATCTTGGACACTTATCTCCCCCACACTTGTGTGAAAATCCATGTGAGCAATATCATGATCTTCAAAACTTGATGATGGATCCTCCACAAAATATGCTTCCTCGTTGAGATTGGCAAGAAAGTTGTCCATGATATCTTCCTCTTGTTGTGAGCTCAAGACCGATTCCTCCATAATTCGATTATGATCCTCCATGCCTTTTACATCACTAAAAAATTCCTCCACAATCTCTTCCTCATCCAATTTGCTCAAAAACTCATCAATAATGGCCTCTTCCTCATGCATAGCAACCTGGAAATTCTCCTCTATCTTTTTCTCATCCAAATCGTTAGTAATATGAACATACGAGCATGTTTGGATAAAAGAATTAGAAATAGAAGAATAATTATCAAAAATTGAGAAAGTTATCGAACCTCCTACACCGGCCATGCTCAATGTGCCGGATCCAACGTCGATTCGAGTTTGAGTAGTAGCCATGAAAGGTCGCCCTAACAAGATAAGATGACCTCTCTCACTCCTAGCTCCTCGCCCAACATCAAGAACTACAAAATCGGCGAGAACTCGAATTCCTCTCACAAGTAATGCAACGTCTTCCACAATCCCCAAGGGTCGACTCAAAGAACCGTCAGCTAGCTCGATGCAAAAATTGGTGGGCTTAAGATCCCTCGAACCCATTCTCTCGAAAATCGAGTATGGCATCAAGTTCACCGCTGCCTCCAAATCCAACATACCCGACACACTATCTCCATTATCCAAAACAACATCTAATTTGAAACTTCCGGGATCACCTTTTTTTGGTAGAGATGAGAGATGGCCAATTGAGGTGGGTGAGGCGTGCGAATGTTGTCGGCTCGCTTTGATGGCAGCCACGGTGTGACTTCTCCACTTCTTTCCTTTGTCTTGCTCCTCTTCAATGACCGTTAAGGCATGAGCTTGTTTGGGTTGGCTAGGCTTCCCATTTTGTAGCTTCTTCAACTCATTAACTGCTACAAAAATCTGCCCAATAGTGGTCTCAAGGCGTCTAATCGTGGCATCTTGCGCTTCACGGGCCAACTTGCTCTCATGCATAAATGCAGCGAAACTTGCCTCATCAAGCGAAGATTGTTGAGGTGGAGGTGGGTAGAACTGTGGCAGCGGTGGATAGTAAGACTGTTGGGTAGGGTAGAATGGTTGTTGGTGAGGAAATTGCTGAGCATATGGTGGTGGTAGGTATCCTTGTGCTGCATAGACTTCGGCTCCTCCTTCGTAAGTAAGCTCGACCTTCCTAGTGCACTCGTCGATGACATGGCCAACTAGTCCACACATGCCACAAGACTCCGAAGGGGTAAGTGGAGTCTTCATCTTGAGTTCTTGGAGATCCTTCATCATATCGGCCAATTGCTTCGTCAAATCCGGGCTAATAGTGACCACATTAGCCTCCATCTTCCTCAGCCGAGATGATTTTTGTTGAGAGCTTGCAGAAAGAGTCTCAAAGATCATCTTCAACTCATCGGCCGTCTTCACTCCGATGTTTCCTCCGGCCGAGCTATCCACCATGAATTGGCAAGTTTGATTTAGAGAATCGTAGAAATATTGCCAAAGCATCTCGGACGCCATTTGATGGTGAGGGCATTGCTGCAACAATTCTTGGAATCTCTCCCAAGCCTCATGAAAAGACTCATCGTCTCCTTGAGCAAAATTCATGATCTTCGATCGCACCTCTTGTGTCTTGCGGTTGGGGTAGTATTTCATCATGAACTTCTCGCACACCGCATTCCAAGTTGTGAGAGAGTTGGCCGGGAGAGTGAGATACCACGACTTTGCTCTATCCTTCAATGTGTATTGGAAACACTTCATCTTCAAGTCGTCCTCCGAAAGCTCTCCCAATGGAAAATTTTGCACCATCGTGCAATATTCGCGAATGAACGTGAGAGCATCTTCGTTGGGCAGCCCGTAGTAGGTAGGGAGCAAAGCCAAGTGGTGCGGTTTAAGCTCATAATTCCTACCCTCGGTGGTTAGAACAATTGCCGAAGTGGTGGCGGTGAAGGTTGGAAGAGCGAAATCTCCCATCTTTTGTGCCATTGCTTCGAACTCTCGTCTTCTTCTTCCTTCGTCAAGAGCGCCTTCTCCTATTGATGTCGTCGATGTGAGGTGTCAATTCCTTTAGAGACATTGACGACCTTGCAAACACAACACTCAACAAACGAATTAAACACACCGAGTGGAAGGGAAAAGAAATCGAACAAAATAAAAATAAAAAAAATAAAAAGAAAATACTACACAATTAAATAGCCTAAAGTTTTTCCCCGGCAACGGCGCCAAAATTTGTTTCACCAAAAAGTGTTCGCAATAGAACGAAATCTATCCTAGCACTTAGTAAGTAAAAACCCAATGTCGAATCTCAAGGAAAACTTTGCAGGGCAAATAATCGTGTAGCAAACAACCTAATCTAGCCTAAAACTAAGAAAGCAAGTAAAAATAATTTGGTTTGGTTTTGTTTTAAATCCTAGGCAATAAAATAAATCAAAGCAATAAATCAAAGCAAGTAAATAACTAATCTAAAGAGCAAGAAATAGATCTAAGAATTAAACTAAAAGAAAACAATTAAACTACCTAGGCAAAAATCGTAGAGAAAGCAAAAAAGAAAGCAACGAAAGAAACGAAAACGAATCTAGACATGAATTAAACTAAATCTGAAAATCTGGAAATTAAATAAATAAATCTAACTCTAAGAACTTGGAAAATGAAGGAATTGAAAACTAAGAAAAACGAATCTAAACTAAGAACTTGAAAACGAACGAACGAAATTAAACTAAGCAATTAAGATCTAAATCTAAGGAACTAGGAAGCAATTAAATCAAATAAAAGAAAGCAATAAAGAACTTACGAGATTAAACGAAGAACGAAGAACTAAGTAAAAACTTGAATTAATTGAAGAACGAAGTAACGATCCGGATCGAACAAAGGAAAACTAAACTAAAGTATTTGAATGCTAAAATAGAGCTAAAACTAAGGTAAAAGTTGATGAAAGATGATACAAATTCATCCCAAAGTACTAGTATTTATAATAGGAAGAAAACCTAGTTATATAAGGAAACAAAATCCTGGACGCGGACATCTGGCCGATCGGCCAGATTTGTTAAGGACTTGGCCGATCGTCCAGATCAGGCACTGGACGATTGCGCGCGACTCTCTTGTTTCAGCCGTATCTTCCTCATCCGAACTCCAAATTGACCTCCGTTTTCGCCTATGTGCTCCTATCGAACCCCTCTTCGATATAATGCTTTCATTACATCCAAAATGAATCTTAAATAAAATCATGAGAGGTTAGAACTCGAGGTCAATGATTGCTCAACAACCTTTCTTCTCATTTTATTCTCGTTTCCGCCCTTTTCATCCTACAAGTACCAAAAACTCCAAACAACCAATTCATAGCCAAAGACACACGAAAAGACACAAAAACACAACAAAAACGGACATGAAAACATGACGAAAAACCTAACATCTAGACACAATCAAGTATCGTATCCACAGGGACTGACAAATCGAAACCACACACAGTACCTTTACTCTAGAACTAAACTGATGTCTAAGCAATTAAGAATTTAGAGAATGTGGTATTTATAATCTAGACAAATAAATAAAAGACTCAATTAAACAAATAAGGAAATAAACAAATAATAAAGCAACTAGCAAATAAGTCAAAGAAACAAATAAGGATAAAGTGTTGATTCTAGGGAAGCCTACCTAATCAAATCTATGCAAGTAATCAATGCATACAATTAACCAATTTAATCCAATCTAGATGTGATACACGAAAGTAACCTAACACTCCGGCTAAGACAATGTAGATCGTCACTCAATAAGATCCTAATCTCCTCTCGGTCTCATAGAAATCAAATCAAGTGCAAAATAGATCAAGAATCAATTATACAATCAACTAGGTTCAGCTACGACTCCTATGACAACTATATGTAAACATATGATAATCTAACTTCGGCTAAGACAATTAAATCATCATACCATGTATTCATGAGATCAATTATGCAATTATCCTGCTACGGCATAAAAACATAACTAAGCATACACAATTAATTGCTAGTTAATCATGCATGAGAATAAGCACCATGAAACATGCATCTAGATAAGAAGGCTAATTGTAATCAAAGAAAACACTCACATAGATTCAATTAGGCATTCAATCCCTAAAATCAACTAAGAGTTTAGCTAGACATAATTAAAGCAAACATAAACAAATTATATTGAAAGAACATAATTAAAAAGTAAAAGTAAGAAAAACTTGGAATTGAATCTTGAACACGCGAAGAACTTCGAATCTTGAATCTTGAATAAATCTCCAATGTCAAATACAAGAACGAAAGACGGAAAATAAAAGCTCTAAAAATAAAAGTATGTAGCTAGTTAGGGTTTACAATGCTAGACTAAGGAATATATATAGGGGAAATTTGTACAAGGAAACATAGATAAAAAAGGAGTCTAAAATAATAACTCTCGGCTGGACACCCCTCTCGACCGCCTCTCCCTCTCGATCGAAAGGCCTCTCGATCGAGAGAGGTATCGAGAGGTGCTGATTTGCTCTCGATCGATAGATGGATCCAATAGCCTTCCTCTTGACAGTCCTCTCGATCGAGAGACTGGTCAAGAGATCTTCATCTCGGCTCAAATCTTGGATTCTTCCTTCGATTCTTTTCGCCTCGTCTCGTCTCGGGGTTTTATCCTCAAAATATGCCTAAAAACACAAAAAAAATACCCACAAGCATAATATTGTCCAAGATAACATAAACCATACAAATAATAGACAATAATACACAATCGAGACTCAAAAACGACTCTTTTTGACTATGAAAACCAAATAAATTTCACCTATATCGGTTTTAAAGTATGAAAGTGGATTAATTGTGGGTCCATTTGATTTTTTTTTAATAGTATTAAAATGTTAAAGTATTAAAAAGTAGATGGATAAAGTGTTAAAGTGATTGTGGGGTCTACGTCCTAAAGCGGAAAGGGTCAGTAAATGGAGGACGTCCCGAATAGTAATAGGGTCAGTAAATAGAGGACGGAGGGAGTACTATAATTTATGCATGTTTACATTCATGTCATTCATCGGATGAGATCCTTTGGCCCAAACTCTGTGTCTCAATCGTGTCCCAAATCTCAATTTTTATTAGTTTTGTAATAAATTATAATTTTTGATAAAAAAAATATACAAAACTAATAAAAATTGAGATTTGGGACGATTGAGACACAGAGTTTGGGACAGAGGATCCCATCCGGTCACTCATATAGAAGTAGTAGTAGTATTTGTCGAGTTTAGTTCTCCTTAAAATAAAAATCCTCTTTAACTTATGTTCGGTGAACATATATAGAGGGTGAGTTTTCTTTAATTGATTTTTTTTTGAGATAATGGTGTTGATGAATCCATGATTCGCTGCTCGGTGAAAGTAAAATTGTGCTTGTAGGATTTGAGTGTAGGAAAGTAAAATCGGTGAAAGAGTTGATCGTAAGATCTACGTCCACGGGGAGAAAGAGAGAGAGATTTCTATTCAATGTAGCATGAGTGTCTTACAATACAATTGATATAGTATTTATAGCTAAATCCATCGTCCATCACGGGAGAGATGGACGTGGGATCATGGAGATCGTGGGTGGTGGCCATTTCTACCTCCATCACTCCACGTTCTGTTATTAGGGCTCAACTCCCTGGGCCTATATTTTGGGCTGGTTAGTGTTGGGCCGGGCCGAGCTGCCGTTGTGCCGAACTGCTTCTATTGGGATGTGTCGAGGTGACGTGTGGGCCTTTGCCGAGGTGGTGGTATTGGGCATAGGGAGATGGGCCATTTCCTATCACATCCCCCCCCCCCCCCCCAAAAAAAAAAAAAAAAAAAAAAAAAGACGTAGGGTGATGGAGGTGATGCCGTAGTTGTTGTCGGTGTTGAGTTGCCGGGGTGAAGTTATCCGAACTCATTTTGCTATACCCCCTTCTAAGGTCGGGCTACGGTTGTTGGCCGGTATGCCGCTTCTATGAATTCCGAAGTCACGCTACCGATGTGTGAAGACGAGGTGTCTGCCGAAGTCGCGCAAAGCGTGTCAGACGTATTAAATGCGGACGCTTGGTGTCCCGATAAAGGTGGGATTGGACGAGCCGTTACTTGAAACGCCATCACATTGATGAAGCGTATTGAATACGCTTCTATTCTCTCTCTTTAGTTGTGCAATAATTTGAGAGAAGGGGCATCATTCGTCTAAATTCAGATTTAATAAACCCTAAAAACTTGAGTGAGCTCTGCACTGTTCATCATCTTCTTCAACGCTTTCTCCGCCAACTTCCTGCATTTTACAAGTAAGTCATGGCTTCACCTTCTTCTTCATCTTCCTCCCAGCCTCTCTTTTACCCTGACAACACCCGTCCGTGCATGAGGTCCGATTCTCCCACGCCCTATGCCGAAACCGTAGAATTTCCTATCGAACGTCAGGCTCGGGGGAAAGTAGGAGATTTGGATTCCACTCTCTCCGCCTCTTCCCTGTATGAGTTTAGTGTAAAATATAACTTCCCTCCCTCTGCTCTTCTTCTTCAACCCCAAGAGGGTGACAGGGCGTGTTTTCCCCCTCGGGGTTATGTCACTATTTATTCCGACCTTCTCGTGGCCGGTCTCCGTGTTCTTTTTTCGGTGATTTATGCCGATATACTATCACGTTTTGGAATTTCCCCCTCCCATCTCTTCCCCAATGGCATCTTACAAATAATTGGGTTGGGGGTTACTTGTGCTTAGCTGGGTCTCCCGTTCTGGGCCGAGATTTTTGGTGCCATGTTTACTTTCAAGGACCAGGGAGAGGGATGGTATTTCATCTCTTCTCGAAGAAAATTTGGTGTTAAGTCCCCCTCAAAAGTTCAAGATTGGTACAAACGGTTTTTTTATTGCCGTTTTGAGGGGGTTGCCGAGGTGGCATGGCTCGAGGGTGCCATAAAACCCTTGAAGAGAGAAAAACACTTCGCCGATTGGGCTAGTTCTCTGAACAGTCTCGGTGCCATGCCGATGACATTGTCCGCGATCGAGTCCGCGGAGCCGATCCCCAATGATCCTTCCACCTCGGTGGAGCCAGGGAGGGGTGAGGTCCCCTTCCCTTATTCTGTTTTTTTTTTTTTTTTTTTTTTTTTGTTTGTTTCTTCTCGTTTCTTGGTATTAACGTTCTTCTCTCTTGTCTTTTTGTAGTGAATATGGTTAAGAATACCAAGACCCCGGCTCAAAAGAAGCGAAAGGGTGATGAGTCTGGCTCCAGTGCCGGGGTGAAGAGGCAGGCGATAGGGTCGTCTGAAAGGACCCGTTCCGAGGTCCCTGTTCCCCGAACTCCCCTTTCTCCCTCCCATGCGGTGGAGGCAGTTGATGTGGCGGGGCTCCGTAAAATTACCGTCACCTCGGCGTCATCCGAGCCCGAGGTGGCCATTACTGGCTCCCGTCTCCTATCTCCGGTGTTTCCCGTGGTATGTATTTTTATCCCTGGTTCACAGTTGTGGTTTTATTTGTTGTGTGGCTGATCTCTTACTCCATGTGTAGGGTGTGGAGTCCGTTGTTGAGGACTATAATCACGTCTCTGGCTTGATTTTGAAGCTTCTGCAGGGCTCGGTGGCCAATTACAACCGGGCCACCTGGAAGGTGAGAGACTTGGCCGAGGACAAGGCCAGGCTATCCAAGGAGCTGGCTTCAGCCGCGGTCCGGGAGGAGAAGTTGAAGGAGCAGCTCAGTGCTGCCAAAACTGAACTCTTCGCTGCCAAGGAGAAAGTGGCGGAGAAGGAGCGGGAGCTGGAAGCGTCCCGTTCTCGGGAAGAGGAGATTGCCGCCGTACAGGGCGATGTTCTCCGGGCTCTTGCTGAGAGGATTTTCCTCAGCAAGAAGTTCAGTGCGCTGGTCGTCGCACTGTCTAAGCCGACAAGCACTCGGGCTGTCGCCGAGGTGCTAGACCGTGTGGTCGTTGATTTCCCCGAGCTCGAGAAGGGGAAATAAGGCCACAAAGAAATCAAGGATGAAGAGATGCTCCGCATCTACTTCCGGGAGCTCAGGAAGAAGACTTCCGCCTTCCCAGTTGTGGAGCATCTTGTCGGGAAGCGCACGCTGCTGACCGCGGAGGAGGTGCGGGAGTGCCCGGTTGACCGGAATGTGGAGTTTGAAGCCCTTCTCGGTCCTTTCCGAGAGGAGTTTAAGACTCATCCCCTTTCCCCGGACATTTCCGACGAGGAGGAGGAGGAAGACAAGGAAGAAGTTGCCACCCCGGGTGGAAAAAATGTTGAAACCGAGGTGGAGCAAACTGCCGAGGTCCAGCAGCCGAGTTCCGTAGTGAACGAGGCCGATCTCCCCGGCGGGGTCAGTTGAACTCCCCTCTTTTTGTATATTTGAATTTTGTCAATCTCAACTGTAATCATTCTGTATTCTCTACTCCTATCAATGAAATGAATTTTCTTTCCGCAACTCTGAGTTCTCTTTACTTTATATTCTGTAGAACAAATCCGAAGTCGATGTAACTCCTTATCTTACTGAGATCAAACAACTGAAAATCCTCCTTGATGCTAAAGAAGTAGAAATCGCACGACTTGACAAACGTGCTGAGCATCTCCGGAACGAATTCGATGCAAAGTACAAAGCCTTGCAAATCAAATCCGATGCCAACGAAGCTCGGTATCTTCAACTGAAGGAAGATTATGCCGATGCCAAGGTGATTGCCGATGAGCACGCCGAGTACGAGAGGGTGATCCACGAGCTCGGCGGAAAGACTATATCCAAGGTGAAGGCTGAGGCTCTCGAAACTGTTCGGTATGCTGCTCGTGAACAGAAACACCGTGGTCCGGACTCTTGGGAGGTGGTGGAGTATGTTGCCGAGCTTAGATATTTAGCCAACCTATTTCCTATTGTTGGTCCCGGTTTGCTATAGGAAAAATACGTAGGGGGGGGGCGGGGGGTGAATACGTATTTTGAAGTTTTTCAACTTCAATTCCTTAACTCAGAGTATAAAGTAAAGTGCTCTTTGGAAATACTAAGACCTAGCCGAGGGCTAGATCAAAAGCAATCACGAATCTCTTGACCTAAGCTTAGAGCTTGATCAAGAGTGAGACTTTACTCTTTGTGCGGAATTTGGTGAGCTAAAATCTTTCCTAAGTAATTGAAAATCCAAGTTAAGTTTGTTTATATGCACGTGCAATGGATAATCGAATACTGTAAAGAGATTAAGGTAAGAGAGATACGACACAGAGATTTATAGTGGTTCGGAGATAACGCTCCTACGTCCACTTTGTTGCACGACGACAACTGTTCTTTTCACTCAAGAACTTGAAGGTTACGGGTCCTTCAAAAACCTGGTCGGGATCGGGCTTCACTTGCCTAGATCAAACGACAGACGTAGTGATTGCGGGTTCACTACACAAACCTAACAAAGACTGGAAGCTTCACTCGCTTCAGTCAGACAGACAGGGAGATTACGGGCTCTCCTTACAGCCTAGCTTCGATCGAGCTTTACACAAACGATGTAAGTGTAAGCTTGGATCTCAACTCTACGATCGAGGCTTCTTCAATCGATGAAAGAAGGGCCTTGGATCTGGACAACCTAACGACAACACTCAAAACCTAACAGACGAAGTTTAGGGTTTTTGGTTGACGACACACTATGAAGAACTCTTTACAGTGAATGCAAAGATTGGCTAGAGTTCTTCTTCTAAGCTTGGATATAGAATGGGCTTAGAATCTAAGTGTGAAGGCTGTGAAGACGAGTTCCGATGGACTGGAAACTCGGAGAACACTTGAAAACAAAGACTCGAAAATTTGCTTGAAGGCTTGGGAGTGTTTGTTTGCTGTATGCGCTCGAATGCTCAAGTAGTGTTCTACTTCTTCACGTCTTCATCCTTCACTATTTATTGGCGGAGGGTTGGCTGAGATCCGTTGCTTGGTTGGTGGCCTTGTCCCTCCTCCTCTCGACAGTACTTGCGCAGGCAGTAGCTTTTGCAGACGCGCAGTTTTGGCATTTTGCCAAAATTGGCTAACTTCCAAGTTTAACAGTAACTGGAGCGACCCAGTACTGTTGCGGCGCCTTTGTCGGCCTGGCAGTCAACTCCTCTGCTCCTCTCCGCTTTCGACACGTGGAGATCTCGTAATTAATGCGGAGATCTCCAGTTGACTGGAATTCAAATTCGGAGCGGGAATTTGTGTTGTCGCTTTCTGGTAGGTAGTGACTCGCTTCGCTTTAAAGTTGTAGCGGCCGCTCTGAAGTGAGTTGCTTCGCGGTCATATTTGTAGTGAGTCACTTGGGAATAATTTTCCCGAGAAACTTTTTAAGTGAATATTGACACGCGTTGACTCGTGTTGACTCACTTCGGCTTTTCTTTGTAGTGCACGCTTCGCTTCGCTTTAGTGGGTTCACTTGTTTCCACTGTAGCGCTCGCTTCGCTTCGCTTTAGTGGGTTCACTTGATTCCACTGTAGCGCTCGCTTCGCTTCACTTTGCTTTGAACTGTAGCACTCGCTTCGCTTCGCTATTCTTCGGCACGCTTCACTTCAGCTTGCTTGACTTGCTTCGCTTTGGAAAACACACTCAAGCGAGTGGCCTTCACTTGAACTTTTGAAGCCTAATCAAGGCAAAATAAAAGAGCCATCCTAACAGTGTAGGCTTAGAAAAATTCTAACCTATTAACTACATCAAAATGGGTCGCTTGGGAAAAGGACGCTTGGGGTTTTGGGATCTAATCAAAACAAATGACTTCATTTATCAAATGTCCCATGAAGTTCCCCCTTAACAATTTAGTCCTTAACAATTCCCAACAATTTCCCCCTTTTTGATGATGCCAAAACCCATTCGACTTAGATAAAAATAAATCTAGTCTATCTAACCGTGAAGGGAACTCCAAGCGACTGCTTCCTTTGCAGTTTCGTTTGTAATTTTCTTTTAAGTTCCTTCCCCTTTTTTTTTTCGGTTAAATTAATGAGTTTGTAGCAGAAATATAAAGTCATTCACAAAGCGAGTAAATGACACAGAAGAGACAGAAATAAAAGTGGGATAAATGAACAAGGCAGTTCACAAAAGATATGTTCAGAAGCTTGAAACTCAAAGGTTTCCTGCAGCTTCATCCTCCTTCTCCTTCTCTTCTTCAATAGCAGCAGTATCCACGTAAGCTGATAGCACTCTCGATTCCATAGAGTCTACTGTGTGGATACTAGGTCTTCTCCATGCACTCTCCAGCCTGAAGGCTTCAGTTACTTCCTCATCGATAATTCCTCTGTTAGGAACGTCCGTGCCTGGATGATAAGGCATGGCGAATTCCTTTAAAGCTGGTACCTTGACAACAATTGGCTTGGGCTCTGCTTGTTCAGCCATTGTAAAGATTTTGCGGCGCAATCTGTTGTCATAGGTGGCAAGGAAGTTGTTGAGTGCACTTATTCGAGAACACTCATTCTGCAGCGGCACTACCTCCCAGAAATAATAGGCTTTGATGAATAGGTCTTTGTAGTACAGCCACAGCTCGAGCAGATCTCTCGGAATGAAATCCTCGATTTCCCTTCCGTCCAGGTGCTCATCCCTCTGTTTGGCCAACTCCTCCTCTGACCTGCTTGACAGTTGAGCCATAGTCTTTTTGAATTTTGCTCCCGACTCGCTGTTCCACGATGGACACTTCGCATTGAGTCGTTTGCGGATGTAATCTTGCTCCTCCTTGAGAGGATATCGACCAGACTCAACCATCTCCTTCGTAGTCACGTCACATGCATCAATTATGGCTTGAGCTTCACATGCTTCGGACTCTTCTGGCATGAGAGGGATGAAAGCGCTGCGCACTAATGAGGACTGGATGAGTAACACTTCACTGAAGTGTTCCTCGATCCGTGCGTTGATCACTTGTAGTCGCCTTTCATTACTTCTCTCCTTCCTCTCGCCTTTGCTCCTTCCCTCTTCTCTTTCCTTCCTCTTTCTCTCCTCTCTTACAGCTTTTGAAGCGACTGCTTGCTTGACCTTTTGGCGCTTGGCCTCGGGGTCATCTTGCTTAGAGTCTGGAGCAGCTCGCTTCAATGACTGCTTCGGTGGTGGGGGAGGTGGCATGTCCTTCTTGGCAGCACTTGGAGGGACGACTGCTGACGAAGTGAGTGCAGCAGTGGTCGTAGTGAGTGCGGCTGTCGAAGTTGGCGCGGCGTCTGAAGTGGGCAGCTTGGGAGTAGCGGCCACTTGGGAGCTAGATGAAGCACCTGCAACAATAGAATCTTTTGTTAGTTTAAACACCTGCTCCAACTCCCACGCCAAGGCAGCATCCTTCTCCACCTGCACCCTCTTTTCCTCCTTCGTGATCACAGTGACTGGAGGATGTCGTGCAATCGAAGCACTCAGCACTTTTTCTTGAAGCGGCCTACTGGGCTCTTCAAGTTGTTTCAGTAACTCCTCCTCCGAGAGTTTTTCCTTCCCTTTCCTCGCTTCATCATCCACTCCCTCCTTATTTCCTCCATCACCACTTCCTTCTTCCAACATTAACTCCACACCGACTCTCCTTCCTCCTGAACCTCCAGCTTCACCTTGCTCTACTAGCCCTTCACTCATTTGTCCTTCCCCCTTTTTGGTATCATCAAAGCCAGGGGTTAGGATTATAGATTTTCCAGAGAGGGATTGTTGTAGTGAATTGACTGTGTTGAGGACAGTCTGAAGCATCTGCTGGGTTTTGTCCATGGATGGCGCCACAATTTCAGCAGTCTTGATAGATATCTCTTCAAGTAGATATTCGCACTGCCTCTCTCGCTCTACAACAGACGCCATCATGCTTTCTAAAGGCTCCACCTCTCTGAAGCGAGCCTCCAGCTCCGCTTCTATGGCTTTGGTGATCTTCTTGGTTTCTTCTTGAAGTGTGAGATCCAAGTGTTCCTTGGAAGCTTCAAGTTCTGCCTTCATTCCGGCAAGTTCTCTCTTGTCAACTGCACTCTCATCCTTGACTCCCTTCAACTCAGTTCGAAGTGAGTCAAGGGCCTTTTTGGTATTGAGGAGCTCGCTTCCCTTCATCACTAGTTCTCCCTCCCTATCCTCCACCTTCTCCTTCAGCTCCTTCACCTCCTTCTCTAACACCTTCTTCTCTTTGGCAAGAGCGATCAACTTGGCA
Organism: Thymus mandschuricus; assembly: GCA_029379335.1. Lineage (NCBI taxonomy): Eukaryota > Viridiplantae > Streptophyta > Magnoliopsida > Lamiales > Lamiaceae > Thymus > Thymus mandschuricus. The sequence continues at coordinate 11,129,904 of CM057078.1, forward strand.
TTGACCTCCCTCAAGCGGCTTCTTTCTGCCTCAAGCAAGCCCTTGAGTTCGGTGATGGTTTTGGTGTTATCATCCACAAGCTTCACCTGCGCCTCCAGCGCCTTTTCTTTCTCCTCCAGAAGCCTTTCCTTCTCCTCCACCTTTCCCTCCAATTCTCTTTTCTTCCTGTCATAGTCTTCTCTAAGACTGATGACTTCCCCCGCCTTCCTCTCCATCTCTTCACTCATCTTTGTGATTTCGCTTTGAAGACTAGCGATCTCAGCATCTTTCAACTCCACCTCCTCCCTATGCTCTCTGATCAGCTTCCTTTCATGAGAGGAGGGCACTCGCTTTGGAACTGTGGTGAGTGGATAAGATTCCTTCACCTTGGCATCCAGCTTCTCCCAGAAGCTGGTCCCTTCAAGGAAGGCATGGAAGCCATTTTCGCCGATAAAATTGAGCAGTTTGGCTTCCATCTGGATCAATTCCTCCTCGGTGAAGGCTTTGAGAAGCCTGAAGATTTTGTAGTATTCTGTTCCTCGGTACGTGATGTACGTCAGAAAGTCTACTACGTTCGTGTAGAACACGTCGCTCCATTCAACGCTTGCGGAGCTGAGATTGTAGCGAAGGTTGATTGTCTCCGCGGCTTGTTCTCTGTCTCGAACATAGCGTTCGAGAGCCCGCTTGTGATCGGTGAGAACAGGGGTTTTGAATTGAGGGATGATGGGAAGTTCTCCGATAGTTTGGGCGGTATCGGCTGTAGCTGCCGATGTCGAGATGGATTGGGTAGGTGATGAGGTTTCTTGGGTTTCGGAAATCTGGATGGTTTCGGTGGGTGGTGGTTGTATCGGCTGGGATTGAAGTTGGGTGAATGTAGTGTAGGCAGCAGCTTCATCTGTGCTGAGGAATGGCACAGTGTGAATGTGGAAAGAAGATGCTGATTCTTCTTCACGGGGAGAGAGGGGGGTTATCTGTTTTGGTGGTTGTTGGGTTGATGAAGATTGGGGTTCTGATGCTTGGGTGATTTGGAGTTGTGGGGATTGGGCTTTGGTTGGTGAAGGCTGGGTTTGAGTCACTTCGACGTTCTCAAGCGGCTCCTCCACCGCCTCGCTTTCTTGAACGATTGAAGCGACTCGCTTCATCTTTTTGCCTCGCTTGGACCTGGCTCGCTTCACGGGTGAAGCGATCTGGCTCGCTTGGCCTTCTTCAGCTTGCCTTTCGGCAACTGATCTTGCAGTGGGCACTTCTTCCTCCAGAAGTCCCAAATCCATCAGAACCTTCGTCTTCCTCCACGAATCGTAGAAGATAGTCTGCTTGTTGTATATGACGGTGTCGGAATCCGGCCATATCATTTCTGGAAACTTCATCTCCAGTGCGACAGACAGTCTGGAAAAGAATTTTAATTTTCCTTTCCGTAAAATCTTGTTCGCAGTTCCTGGAACGAACGCGAAGTCGTTGGCAGCCTCTTGAATTTGCTTGAGAAACCACCCGTGCCAGTTAAACTTCGTTCCGGCGAGACTGTCGACGATCATGGCGGTTCCGATCAGTTTCGTCTCCGACAACGTATCAAGGGATCCAACATAGCATGCGATGCTCTTCGTAAAGAGTTCGCAGATGAGATTGAACGGGTTCTTCAAGCTTTTGCGAATGTTGGCTTCCTTAAAATTCGGATCAGCTCTGGCAGTTGCAAATCGAACATACTGCACCCCGGCCGAGAGACCCAGATCTAACAGAGAGTCTCCTCCTCCTCTCTGTAGATCGAACACTTCGATAAGTTCGCTCATATCCACCTCCACCGGCTTGCTGGTTTGTGGATTAGTGAATGAGGAAGTATTTTGATCCTTCCTCAAGTTCAGTAGGATTTCTCCCACTGCCTTTGCCAAAATCTTCGTCGGCACTAACGTTATGAACTTCCATAGACCGGCCGTGGTCACGGCTCTACGGAAGAAACCATTTACTTCGACGACAATAGGGTCGAGATGGGGCTCGACGTTGATGTGCTCGCCAACACTTGTCATGAACTCCTCCATTGTCTCAGTATTCTTTTTCTTGCCCATGGTGGATTTTGAAAGATCTTGAAGAAAATTTTTAACAATGAAGTAGAAAGGGTTGAGACTCGTGAGTTGCAGAGTAATTGCAGATCTAACACGAGAATGGCAAATTTAGAAGGCTGTGAAAGGTTTGCAGTTCTGCCTCGTCCCATATATATAGAATTAGGTTATGGCTGACGTGGCAGGGGTAGGAAGGTAATAACACCGAAAATCCTGTAGGTAGGCGACGGACGTGTGGTGATGGATCTGACGTGTCCGGCGTCATCACAGTAAAAGTGAACCGCCACTTGCTCGGCGTCGCCACGTGGCCTTCTATGGTTGGCTTGTCGTATACGGCGTTGATCGAACGGTTCCAGATTGGGGGCTGTTGAGATTCGACGGCTGGATCTTCTCCGCCTTTTCCCGCTTCAAATTCAAGCGTGTGAACACGCGCCCGTTATTTCCGTCGTTCCTGCACCTGCATTAAATGCACAGCAGAAAGTAAAATTGCACTCGAGTGCAGACAGCTCATACTCGCTTCATGCCCGCTCGCTTCGAGTTGGGCCGCTACGCCTTGACTCGCTTGAGAGGCATTCGCTTGAGTGACTGTTCTGCACTCGCTTGCGATGGCTAGCTTTGAGTGACGAAGAACTCGCTTGGCCATCTGAAGCGACTGGAATAAGAAATTGAATTTCTTTGCTTAATTTAAAATGTTTCTGACTTACATACTTCGAGGATAAACAAGAGTGTTTTCCTCTTTGTATTTGTGTCAGATTCATTTCATATTTTCCACGTAGTGAGTGAAGGTTTCTAGCACGCTTCGGCTCACTTAGTGTACTTAAAATTGAAACACTTACCAGTCAATCTCACTTCGTAGGAGGTTGATACCACAAATTGAAGACTTCATTTGAATTAGATACCACCTGTTGAATGCTACACATTGAGTTAGATCTTCATGGCATTCATCTTCATGGCATTCATCTTCCTCTACGAATTAGAGAGTCCTCCATCGAAGTGAATGAGGGAGAAAATGAATAAAGTACACAAGCTTACTACAACCCGAAGGGAGCATCACGTAAGTGTACTTATTCACGACGAATGGGGGATGAGTACAAGTCCTTATCTCAGAGCAGAAATGGACAGGATGACAATGAGAATGCTCTGACAAGACAATCTCGTATTTTACGCAGAAGCATGTCACTAGCCCTGCAACCTTTTGTATAAAAAGGTAAACCTTCAAGCTTTCCTACATTCTAAAGAATGAATCTGCAGTTGGTTCGCTTTGACCCAAGCTAGGGCAAATTGAAGCAATGCAGAATTCAAGATTGCAGAATTCTTGCTCGCTTTGGAAGTAGCTTGCTCCGAGAGAAGCATTAGTTCCCCCTTAACCATATACTTAACAATTCCAATAAGTTGGTAGGGAACTTCTTCCAATACTCCACCTTCCTCCACCTAACTCCAGTTTCTTCAAGCGAGTGAGATTTGAAGTGGCTCGCTTGAGTTGGTGAAGATCCGAAGCGAGTGACGCTCAAGAGAACAAGCGAACACTCCTTCGTGCATCCTGGAACTAGCATTCTTCACCAGGGTCTAATAACCCTAATTCCATGCATAGCTGGTTGAAACGAGACTCAGCTAGAGGCTTGGTGAGGATATCTGCTCGCTGGAGATCGGTATGAATTTTCTCGAGCTTGATATCCTTTTTCTCGACATGATCACGAATGAAGTGATGTCGAATTTCCACATGCTTGCACCTGGTGTGAAGCACTGGATTCTGCGAGATACATATGGCACTGTTGTTGTCGCAGAAGATCGGAATTTCATTCGCTTCAACTTTGTAGTCCTTCAACTGTTGACGAAGCCATAGGATTTGAGAACAGCAGCTTCCTGCGGCCATATATTCAGCTTCCGTTGTTGAAGTGGCTACGCTTGTTTGCTTCTTTGAGAACCACGAGATCAGCTTGCTTCCCAAGAACTGACACGTGCCAGACGTTGATTTCCTATCAACTCTGCAACCTCCATAGTCAGCATCGGAATATCCAGTGAGCTCCAAATTGTCCTCCGCTGGATACCACAGCCCCATATTGACAGTGCCCTTCAAATATCGAAGAATCCTTTTGGCAGCTTCAAGATGGCTGTGTTTGGGATTGCTTTGGAAGCGAGCGCAGACTCCGACTGCAAAAGCAATATCTGGCCTACTTGCAGTGAGATAGAGAAGTGATCCGATTAGGGCACGATAATCTGTAGGATCTACAGATTTTCCTCCTTCGTCTGGCTCCATCTTCCAGTTGGTATTCATAGGAATCTTCACAGCTTCAGCATGTTGAACACCAAACTTGGCAAGCATATCTCGAGTGTACTTGGCCTGGTTGATGAAAATTCCATTATCCTGCTGCTTCACTTGAAGACCTAGAAAGCAGCTCATCAAGCCAATCATTGACATCTCATACTTGGTCTTCATTAGCTCTCCAAACTTCTCGCTAAGCGACTGGTTTGGTGACCCAAATATGATGTCGTCCACGTAGATCTGGACCCATAGCATATCATCTCCATGATTTATGGTGAAGAGAGTCCGATCTATCTTTCCCTTTTGGAATCCATTTTCCACTAGGAATTGAGATAATGTATCATACCAAGCTCTGGGAGCTTGCTTAAACCCATACAGGGCTTTCTTCAAGCGATACACTTTATCTCCCTGCTCGAAACCCGGTGGCTGCTCCACATACACTTCTTCCTTGAGTTCACCGTTGAGGAATGCGCTCTTCACATCCATTTGGTACACTTTGAATTTCTTGGCCGCTGCATAGGCTAGAAATAAACGGATCGCTTCAAGACGTGCCACTGGAGCGAAGGTCTCGTCAAAGTCGATTCCTTCCTCTTGGCAGTAGCCTTTGGCAACTAGTCGCGCCTTGTTCCTCACTACGTTGTGGTCCTCGTCCTTCTTGTTCTTGAACACCCACTTGGTGCCAATAACATGCTGAAACTTGGGACGATCCACGAGGTACCATACGTCGTTCCTGGTGAACTGATTCAGCTCTTCTTGCATGGCGATCACCCAGTTAGAATCGGCTAGGGCTTCCTCCACGCTTGATGGCTCAATGTTTGAGAGAAAGCAACTGAACATGGCACTTTCTCCAAACACTTGACTTCTGGTCACTACACCCTTGGATGGATCTCCAATGATTTGGCTAGGTGAGTGATCCTTGAGCCATGCTCGCTTTGATCCGCCAGCTTCATCTTCATCCGCTTCCTTGTCGCTCGCTTCACCGTCTGAAGCGACTGGATTGGGTGCTTGGCCTGCACTAGCTTCAGGAATCTTGGGGGCAGCTTCGACTTCTCCTTTGGGATCCTGCTCGCTTGAGTCCTTGATCTCATCATCTTCATCAAGCACGTCCCAGGAGAGTTGATTTGAGGGTTCCTTGCTTTGATCCTTTTCATTCGCTTGGGCCTGTTCCTGTGGAAGACTTAAAGAAGATTCATCAAATACGACATGGGGTGATTCTTCCACAATTAGGGTTTTACAGTTGAATACTCTGTAGGCTTTGCTAGATGTAGAGTATCCTAAGAATACTCCTTCATCAGCTTTGCTTTCAAAGGCTTTCAACTGTGACTTCCCATTGTTGTGAATGAAGACCCTACAACCAAAAATATGGAAATAAGAAATGTTTGGAATTCTCCCTGTCCATATTTCATATGGTGTTTTGTCGTGTCGTTTGTTGAGAAGCGTCCGATTCTGTGTGTAGCACGCCGTGTTGGCAGCTTCAGCCCAATACTTCATCGGAAGCTTCGAGTCAGCAATCATGGTGCGAACGGCTTCTTTGATGATTCGATTCCTTCTTTCAGCAACTCCATTCTGCTGAGGAGTGCGTGCTGAAGAAGTTTGATGTGCTATGCCGTGCTCCGTGCAGTACGCTTCAATTGTAGAGTTCAGGAACTCTGTGCCTTTGTCGGAGCGAATGGTCACGATAGCTTGATTCTTTTCCACCGCCAATCGCTTGAGTAGTTGTGGCAGTTTGGTCAGTGTCTCCTTCTTGCTGAATAGGAATACAACCCATGTGTAGCGAGAGAAATCGTCGACTACAACTAGAGTGTACTTCCTTCCATTTACACTAACTGGAGTAACTGGACCAAACAGATCCATGTGAAGCAGCTCGAGCACTCGCTTTGATGAGGCTTCTTCGAGACTGGCGAAGTGCTTCTTCGTCTGCTTCCCTCGTTGGCATGGTGAGCATGGATGGTCATTGATGAAGACTTCATTCGGTATGCCTTGCACCAAACCTTTTCGAGCTAAGCGATTGATAGCTTTGAAATTGAGGTGGTTCAAGCGTCTGTGCCATAGCCATCCAATTTCTGTAGCACTTCTTGCAACTAGACAAGTTTCCTCCTTGCAGCTGTCCCATTGTGCTATGTAGACATTCCTTTGTCTAACTCCAGTGAGCACAATCTGGGATGTGAGTTTGCTCTTCACAATGCACTTGTTGGAGATGAACTCCACCCTGTACCCTTTATCACAAAACTGTGAAATAGATAACAGGTTGTGCTTGAGTCCTTCCACATAGGAGACTTCTTCAATTGTGAGCTTTCCAATTTTCAGTGCGCCGTATCCCCTGGTGCTTCCTCGAGAGTTGTCACCAAAGGTTACGTGTGGACCCTTCTTCTCTATGTAGTTGTGAAGTAGAGCTTTCATGCCGGTCATGTGTCTTGAACATCCACTGTCCAAGTACCAAACTAGTTGACCCTCACTTGGCATGGGATCCACGGCGCTCACCTGCAATTAGACAGATTTTGGTACCCAAATCAGTTTGGGTCCTTGCAGGTTAGTTCCCTTAGGTACCCACACTTGCTTCACTCTCTTTTGAGATGAAACTTGTGTCTTGGGTTTCTCGACCTTCGAAAACTTGGTGTTCTGCCTAGAAGCAGCTTCACACGTGCAACAGTGTGTGCAAGAGGGGTAGCGGCTCGCTTCAGTCCTACCTATGCTCTTCCCACTTGGCTTATATCCTGAAGCAACTCGCTTCGGATTAGCTTTGGGTTTAGAGACTGACTTAGGGTTTCTAGTCTGTTGAAGCGGCTCGCTTGGTTTCCTCGAAGCGGTCCAACTAGGGTTTTGACCCCGACTCGCTTGAGTAACCTTGGAAGTTTGAAGCGGCCTCTTGGGTGCTTCAAGTTCTTCCCCCTCAACGTTAGTCCGGTTGGACCATCTCCAGTCCGGATAACGTGACACATAGACATTACTCCTCTTTTTAGGAGGTAGATCCTTTGTCTCTCGTGTCTTGGCTTGAGACTTAGAAGCTTCAACAGTTCTCCCTTTACCCTTGGATTGGTAAGACTTAGCATGTTGAGTGCTAGGGATTGTTGAATTTTGCTTGCCCTTAGGATCTGCCCTTAAAGATATAGACATCTTCATTGGCTTCCTTTTAGGGTTCTCAGCCACTTTGCCTTTATCCTTGTTGGTGGTCGCTTTGGATGCAGTGGGCAATTCCAAAGTGACTGATGATGTAGTGTGTGATGCACCAACAAAGACAGTCGGCTTGGAAGGTCCACCCTCATATCCAAGTCCTCCCTTTCTACCAAAAGGTAGAAGAGAACTCTCTAGTGCCTGTCTAGCGTATGATGCTTTATTCAAATTGGCAACTAGAGTGGACTGGGTTTCATACCTTCCCTCCAAGCTTTGATGTCTAGCGAAGAGATCCTCGAACTTACTAGTCATAGCCCTTAAATTAAGTTTGACTTCGTCAAGCTCACGGGCTAGCTTTCGGTTCTCCTTCTCGCTTCGAGACAGAGCTTGTTTTACCACTTCGTGGTCGCTTGACAATTTCTGGTGTTTGCCAAACAACTCACTCCATGTAGAGGATTGTTCTTCCTCATTGACATTGTGTGCTAGTGTAATTGAAGTGATTGAAGGATAGAAGAATACCTCTCCTGTTTCTTCATCGGTGAGCGCCATAAATCCAAGATCCTCACCATCACTGGAATTTGGATCGGTGAATGCATCTGAGTCGCTTGGTGGATCTTCAGTTGTAGCGACCGGCACTTCACTCGCTACGAGCGCTCGCCTTGGGGCATCCCTCTTGGCCTTCAATTCTTCGCGCTCTTTGGCACTTAGCTTTGGGCAATCGGATTTGTAGTGGCCCATCTTGTGGCAGTGGTAACACTCTACTTCCATCATGTCGCGCGGGATCGGCTTGGTCGTCTCTTCTCTCTTTCCTTTTCCTTCTTGAGCATCAGTGCTCCTCCCTTTGTACTGCTTGTAGAACCTTTTGTACTTGCCCACTCGAGAGTTCATTTTGTTGAAGTTCTTGGATAAGAAAGCAATGTGTTCTTCCAATTCTTCTCTCGTCATCTTGGCTAGCGACTGCTCGCTTGGCCCTTCGGCAGCTTTGAACGCTACTCCTTTTGACGTAGTGGGCGCTTCATCCTCGTCGTCGAGGCTCATTCGATTCAGATCAAACTCGTGAGCTTTGAGCTCGGAGAACAGCACTTCTGGCGTGAGCTTCGTTAGATCCTTGGTAGCTAGATATAGCTCCTTCATGGTCTGCCACTTCCTTGTGAGAGCACGGACTATTTTCAGATTTACTTCCTTGTCTGTGAGTTCCTTCCCAAGCGAGTTGAGAGTTGCAGTAATGTTGGTAACTCTCAGCTCGAAGGCGTCGATGGATTCTCCGGACTTCATCACCAGATTTTCAAACTCCCGCATCTGAACGGCGAGTTTGTTCTCCTTGATTTTGTCTGTGCCTTGAGAAATGAGGGCTAGGGTTTCCCACATTTCCTTTGCCGTTGCACATTTCCTTATCCGTGGTAGATAGGCGTCCGACACGGTGCTCTGCATCGTGTGACGTGCAATCTTGTCGAGGTTGGCAACTTTGAAGTCATTTGGAGTATACTCATCCTTATCCTTCTCCACGTACTGTTGTCGAACGTGGGCTGGACGACCTTCAGCGGCTGGAACCTCCACAGATATGGCTTTCTTGATTTCGATTGGTCCGTCTTCAATGACTTCCCACATCCGGTCGTGGATTGAGCATAAGAAGCTCTCGACTCGGAAACTCCATATCTCGTATCCTTCGATTGAGAACTGTGGAAGATTTGATGCACTGTATGTAGACATAGCAAACTATCAGCAGTAAATGCAATATGCGTGGGTGAGGTTTTGATGCACTTAGGAAAATAGGATCCGGTTCAGTGAGACAACGTGAAGCGAGTGGGGACTCGCTTCGGATATGCAAAGCAGAGGCTCGAAAGAACCGCTGCTCTGATACCACTTGTTGGTCCCGGTTTGCTATAGGAAAAATACGTAGAGGGGGGGGGGGGGGGTGAATACGTATTTTGAAGTTTTTCAACTTCAATTCCTTAACTGAGAGTATAAAGTAAAGTGCTCTTTGGAAATACTAAGACCTAGCCGAGGGCTAGATCAAAAGCAATCACGAATCTCTTGACCTAAGCTTAGAGCTTGATCAAGAGTGAGACTTTACTCTTTGTGCGGAATTTGGTGAGCTAAAATCTTTCCTAAGTAATTGAAAATCCAAGTTAAGTTTGTTTATATGCATGTGCAATGGATAATCGAATACTGTAAAGAGATTAAGGTAAGAGAGATACGACACAGAGATTTATAGTGGTTCGGAGATAACGCTCCTACGTCCACTTTGTTGCACGACGGCAACTGTTCTTTTCACTCAAGAACTTGAAGGTTACGGGTCCTTCAAAAACCTGGTCGGGATCGGGCTTCACTTGCCTAGATCAAACGACAGACGTAGTGATTGCGGGTTCACTACACAAACCTAACAAAGACTGGAAGCTTCACTCGCTTCAGTCAGACAGACAGGGAGATTACGGGCTCTCCTTACAGCCTAGCTTCGATCGAGCTTTACACAAACGATGTAAGTGTAAGCTTGGATCTCAACTCTACGATCGAGGCTTCTTCAATCGATGAAAGAAGGGCCTTGGATCTGGACAACCTAACGACAACACTCAAAACCTAACAGACGAAGTTTAGGGTTTTTGGTTGACGACACACTATGAAGAACTCTTTACAGTGAATGCAAAGATTGGCTAGAGTTCTTCTTCTAAGCTTGGATATAGAATGGGCTTAGAATCTAAGTGTGAAGGCTGTGAAGACGAGTTCCGATGGACTGGAAACTCGGAGAACACTTGAAAACAAAGACTCGAAAATTTGCTCGAAGGCTTGGGAGTGTTTGTTTGCTGTATGCGCTCGAATGCTCAAGTAGTGTTCTACTTCTTCACGTCTTCATCCTTCACTATTTATTGGCGGAGGGTTGGCTGAGATCCGTTGCTTGGTTGGTGGCCTTGTCCCTCCTCCTCTCGACAGTACTTGCGCAGGCAGTAGCTTTTGCAGACGCGCAGTTTTGGCATTTTGCCAAAATTGGCTAACTTCCAAGTTTAACAGTAACTGGAGCGACCCAGTACTGTTGCGGCGCCTTTGTCGGCCTGGCAGTCAACTCCTCTGCTCCTCTCCGCTTTCGACACGTGGAGATCTCGTAATTAATGCGGAGATCTCCAGTTGACTGGAATTCAAATTCGGAGCGGGAATTTGTGCTGTCGCTTTCTGGTAGGTAGTGACTCGCTTCGCTTTAAAGTTGTAGCGGCCGCTCTGAAGTGAGTTGCTTCGCGGTCATATTTGTAGTGAGTCACTTGGGAATAATTTTCCCGAGAAACTTTTTAAGTGAATATTGACACGCGTTGACTCGTGTTGACTCGCTTCGGCTTTTCTTTGTAGCGCACGCTTCGCTTCGCTTTAGTGGGTTCACTTGTTTCCACTGTAGCGCTCGCTTCGCTTCGCTTTAGTGGGTTCACTTGATTCCACTGTAGCGCTCGCTTCGCTTCACTTTGCTTTGAACTGTAGCACTCGCTTCGCTTCGCTATTCTTCGGCACGCTTCACTTCAGCTTGCTTGACTTGCTTCGCTTTGGAAAACACACTCAAGCGAGTGGCCTTCACTTGAACTTTTGAAGCCTAATCAAGGCAAAATAAAAGAGCCATCCTAACAGTGTAGGCTTAGAAAAATTCTAACCTATTAACTACATCAAAATGGGTCGCTTGGGAAAAGGACGCTTGGGGTTTTGGGATCTAATCAAAACAAATGACTTCATTTATCAAATGTCCCATGAAGTTCCCCCTTAACAATTTAGTCCTTAACAATTCCCAACACCTATAATCATTTCGAGACAGCCCATACTGAAGGAGTGGCTCGATGCATATCTGCAGATTTAGCCTGCGAAGAAAAATGCCTCTCGGTTTCGGGCCTTGAGCCCTACAGTTCCCTCCCGCTTGGTCCGGGATCGGATCGACATGTTTTTGCCTGTTCAAAATCGTCGCCCACCTATTCTGAACCGCGGAGATGGCAATTACACAGCTCCTCGAACAATTCCAAGAGGCCGGACTGCCAGTAACCGAGGTGGAGGAAGCAGTCGCAGTGGGGGCCGAAGTGCGAAGAAGAAGGAGGACGATGTAAATATAGATGATTTACTTAAACCTCCAACTAGCGGCTTAGCTAAATATTTTTATTGTAGTCGTAGGCCTGATGGGAGTGGTCCCTCCTCATGACCCGTAAACTCTCCAACCTGCATGGAATAAAAACATTTTGTTTTTTGTAAACCTGTTTCATTTGCTTTTGTTCACCGAACTCGGCTTGGGAGCCAGTCATCAGTGTTGTAAGTGGCGCTTTGGCCTATCATTGTCTTCCGAAGTGGTACTTGGGCCAATCATTGGGGTCCGAGGTGGCACGAGGGCCTAACATCGGCTTCCGAAGTGGCACTTGGGCCGATCATCGGGTTCCGAAGTGGCACAAGGGCCTATCTTCGGCTTCCGAAGTGGCACTTGGGCCGATCATCGGGTTCCTGTTTTGCCGACTCAGTCGGGAGGGGTGGTCCCCTAGTCGTACGAATTTATTTTTGGTAATTTAACACTTGTCCTCGTCATGATAGTGTGGAAAATTAGAGTAGAGGTAATGCGCATATAAGTGGAGTATGCAAAATAACATGAACACACAGAGATAAAAAGGACTGCAAATTTTCATTAAACATTAGAAATCATTTGAAAAATAGACTCGAAGTGACTAAGACAAACAAACTTGAAAGACAAGCAAATAAAGACAGAACTTGACTCGATCCTATATGATACTCCACTGCTATGCATAATACCTCTTCAAGTGAATAACATTCCATGGTCATAGGATGGGCTCCCCGGACAAGCTGGAGAGTCTATAGGTGACAAACCGATATTTTATATGCATTTCAAGATGATTTTGGTAGGTTTTGGCTTTGATATATGTGCTTAAATGAATAGGAAATGATAGGTTTTCATACTTATGCGTTTTCTATATGCTTTGCATTTTCTCTCGAGTTCCGTGCCTATTTCAGGTGCTGTGGCAATTTTCTGGGCGAGTTTGACTTATCCTATGTCGAAGAGGATCGAGAGAGGAAGCCGTAGCACTTTGCGGATTAATTTTCCGATGCCGGACGAGAGAGAACGAGCCAAAACCGTGAGAGCGCGCAAACTGCGAAATGTGGGCGGAAATGCACAAGTCAACCGAAATTGCACAAGTCAAACCTCTACTCAACTTTTCAGAAATTACAAATTTTACCCCACCTTCTCATCTCAAGTTTCTAGTATTTGCAATTTAACCCCAACTTATGGGAAGACTATAAATACTCCCTTATTTGCCTCATTTGGCATCTTTTATGACTTGTAATTCACTTTTGCACTCTCTCTTAGAACCCTAGCTATTTTCCCTCTTTCTTCTTTAGTATTTTCAAATTATGTTGAAGATTATGCTTGGAGTTTGAAGAGATTATTGAAGATTTCTTCTCTACCTTTCTTCCTTGTTCTTTCCATTATGTTTTCTCTCATTTTTGATGGTTTGATTGCTAGATCTATTGCTAGCTAAGCACCTTTATGGTTCCAAGTAATGGATGATGTGATTTAGATGTTGGGTGCTAGAGTTTAGGATGTTGATTTACCTTCCCCTTGAATTTCCTATGGATTGGGACTTTATTTGAATGCATGACTAATTGATCACTAGGAGTGCATCTAAGGTGTTTGATGGAATGCCTAGGAAGCTTCTATTCATAGCACTTGGCATCAATTCATACTCATATCACTTGATTGCATCTCATATGATTCCTAGAAAGAATTAGATGGGTTGGATGATAGTTGGTAGGTTATCTTAGACTAAAATGAGCTATTTGGAGTTGGTAGGGCATTTAAAGGCTTAGAAAGCATTTATTGTTCTATTGATCTACTTGTTGATCACCCTAGTAAGGTAGGTTAACATATATGATATAAGAGACCATTCAAGGTGGATTAAAGTGGTTTGAAGCATCTAAACTCTAAAGCCTTCATCATAATCATATCGGAAGTTACTTGGATCCATGCCTTTATTACTTGAATTCTCATTTGTTTACTTGCCATTTCCATTTACTCATTGCATGTTTAAGCTTGTCATTTACTTTACTCTTTGCCTAGTTTATAGAAAATACCAAACCAAGTCTATGTGCTCAAATAGGATAATAGAGACAAGACGAACTACTTGATTATCTCTCGACACATTCACTCCTCGTGTTCGATACTCGGACTTCCATAGTTCGATATTATTGCTAGGTTAGAAATAGCCTAGTCAATAGGCACCTTTACCAAGAACCTCGTCAACTCAGTAAGGGCCTTCCCATGTGGCCTCCAGCTTGCCGAGCTTAGAAGCCTTGCTGACCTCGTTGTTTCGCAGGACTAAGTCGCCTACATTGAATTGCCGACCTCGAACTCGCCGATTGTAATATTGGGCCATGAGTTGCTTGTACCGGGCTTCTATGATGTAGGCGATGTCCCTCTTTTCTTATAGTAAGTCGAGGTCCGCACATCGGTTTTCGTCGTTCACCTCGGAGGCGAAATGAGCCGTGCGCGGACTTGGCACCCCGATCTCTACTGGGATGACAACTTCTATCCCGTAAGCTAGGCTGTACGGGGTTTCTCCGTTGACGGAGTGAGGTGTAGTCCGATAAGACCACAAGGCATTGGGAAGGTGTTCCACCCATATACCCTTGGCTTTCTCTTGTCGGGTTTTAAGACCCTTGACGAGCATCCTATTTGTCACTTCGGCTTGGCCATTTGCCTAGGGGTGAGCTACCGAAGTGAAATGTTGTTGAATCTGCAACTCATTACACCAGTCTCGAAAGACCTTGTCGGTGAACTGCGTTCCGTTATCCAAAACTAGAACGTGAGGTATTCCGAAATGGCACACGACATTCTTCCATACGAAGTTACGAGCATTTTTGCTGTTGATCTTGGCTAGAGGTTCGGCTTCTACCCACTTTGTGAAATAGTCTATGGCGACTATAAGTTGTTGCAATTAACCAGGTGCCTTCTCGAATGGACCCACTATGTCTATTCCCCACTGCGCAAATGGCCAAGGGCTTTGCATCGTTACTAGGTCACTTTGAGGCATTCTTGTTACATTGGCATGTAACTGGCATTTCTCACACCTTTGCATGAGCTCGGTGCAATCTTTGAGCATTGTGGGCCAGTAATAGCCCCAACGGATGATCTTTTTTGCTAATACCCGAGGTCCTATGTGGCTACCGCATGATCCTTCATGCACCTCACGCATGATATAGTCCGCCGAGGTGGGGCCGACACACCAAAGTAGGGGCTGGAGGTATGATTTCTTATAAAGAACGTCATCCACAACGGTGTAACGCAACGACTTCAACAATATCCTTCGTGCCTCTGTTTTATCCTCGGGCAACTTTCCCCTCACCAGGTAGTCAAGTAGAGGTGTCATCCATGTGGGTTGTTGCTCTTCCGCTAAGTCGTTGACCTCGGCTTCTTCTATACTCCTATGCTGGACGTCTTCAACAGGTGATGAGCCGGGAACTGCTGCCAACTTGCTAAGAATGTTAGCTCGGGAGTTTTGAGTTCGGGGTATGCGCTCAAGCTGGAAGTACAAAAAAGTTTCTCGCATACTTCGTGCCTTAGCCAAATACCTCTTCATCCTTTCTCCTTTCGCTTCGTACTTTCCCAACATGTGATTTACAATTACTTGCGAATCACTATGTACTTTGATGACGGTGACCTTCAGATTTGTAGCTATTCGGAGTCCAGCCAGCAGTGCCTCGTACTCCACCTCGTTATTAGTCGTAGTGAACTGAAAATGAAGTGCATACGTGAGTTCCTTCTTTTCTGGGCTGGCAAGGAGGATTCCGGCTCCACTTTCCATTTTTCCCGAGGCCCCGTCAACAAACATGTGCCAGCAGTCGGAAGGCTCCGCTGTACCAGAGCGAGGTGGGCTTGTCGCCGGTACCGATGTGGAACTCGGGACATCGGGGATGGATGTTTCGACCAGAAAGTCCGCTAGGGCCTGTCCTTTTATGTCTTGTCGAGGGACGTAAGTAACATCATGCTCCCCCAGTTCGATGGCCCACTTCGCTATTCGGTTGGATGCCTCGGGCTTCGTTAGTACTTGCCAAAGTGGGGAATCTGTGCGGACCTGGATGGAATGTGCATGAAAATATGGGCGCAGGCGCCGGACAACATTGACTAATGCCAGGGCAACCTTCTCAAGTGGTTGGTATCGCACCTCGGGCCCCTTAAGGGACCTGCTTATGAAGTACACTGGGAGTTGGCGCCCTGCTTCCTCCCGTACAAACACCGCGCTGATGGCTTCCTCCGAGGTGGCTAAATATAAGAATAGTAATTCCTCCTCTTTTGGCACTGACAGGGTGGCAGGCTACCAAGATACTCTTTTAGCTGACTGAATGCGAGGTGGTGTTCCGAACTCCAGCTGAATTCGGGTGCTATTTTGAAGAAGGGTAGCTGTTTTTCTGCAGCTTTGGAGAAGAACCTGCTTAGTGCGGAAAGGCACCCCGTGAGTTTGTGTACATCTTTAATTGACTTCGGGACCTTCATGTCCAGCACAGCTTTAACCTTGGAAGGATTTGCCTTCAATCCTTCTCGGGAGATCCAACAACCCAGAAACTTCCCCGATGTCACGGCGAAGGTACACTTTTGGTGGTTAAGTTTTAGGTTGACCTCCCGGAGTAGAGAGAGCACAATTCGGAGATCGGCTATGCTGGTGTCCTCTTCCTTACTCTTTACCACTATATCATCCACATAGACTTCGACTTCCTTCCCGATGTGCTCCTTGAAGATCTTGTCTACCATCCTTTGGTAGGTGGCTCCAGCGTTCTTCAGTCCAAATGGCATCTTGCGGTAGGCAAAGATGCCGAAGTCCATGATGAATGAAGTCTTAGCCGCGTCCTCGATATCCATCAGGACATGATGATACCCTTTGTATAGGTCGAGAAAGCTGAATATCTTGTGGCCGACTAGCGAGTCTACCTTCTTATCAATGTCCGGGAGAGGGTAGCATCCTTTGGGCAATGTTTGTTGAGGTCGGTGTAGCCGATACACATTCGCCACCCCCCCCCCCCCCCTTGGTTTCTTGACCATCACCGGGTTCGCTATCCAGGTCGGGTATGTCACTTCGAATAGGATACCGGCGTTTAGTAGCTGCGTCACCTCGGATTTTATGACTTGATTTTGCTCTGTGGCGAAGGAACGCTGCTTTTGTCTGATGGGTCTGACCTCAGGGTCAATATTGAGCTTATGTATGATCAACCGAGGTGACACTCCTATCATGTCTAGTGAAGACCATGCAAAGACGTCTCTATACTCCTTTAAGAGCTGAATAACCTGCTCGCGAAGATGTGGGAACTCGGCAAAACCTACTTTGATGACCTTAGTGGGGTCGTCTTCATGCAACATCACATCTTTAACCGTACTGTCTTCGGCAGGCGATGTCTTCTTCAGCTCTTCGGAGTTCTGTAATTGCTATGCTTGGGGCAACTGGGGTGGAGCCCCTTGCCCTTTGAGTGCCACGTGGAGGCACTCCTTTGCTGTTTTATGATCTCCTCGGATCAGGGCTATCCCTCCCCTGGTCGGGATCTTTAGAGTGAGGTGATAAGTGGAGCTGATCGCTTTGACCGCATTCAACCAGGGTCGTCCCAAAATGATATTATAGGGAGACTTGGCATTTACCACGAGGACCTCTGTCACCCTGGTAGAGCTCTTCGGGACTTTTCCTACAGTATTAGGGAGTTCTACCGCTCCCACTGGATGTGTCTCTTCCTGGGCAAAGCTGCGTAATGGTCGGGATGTTGGCGTGACTTTGGATTTATCGATCCCCATCTGGTCGAAGCAATGTTTGAACATGATGTTTACAGATGCTCCGGTGTCAATGTGGATCCTCCTGATGAGCTTATTGGCTACGACAGCTTAAATGACGATAGCATCGGAGTGGGGGATCAAAGGAGGCACTGGGTCCTCGGCAGAGAATGTAATTGCCTCATCCTTTTGAGTCTGTTGTTCACTGGCTCTCTACTCGGGAGAGCTCGTGCTCCGTTCTTTAGAGAGGCCTTCGTCTGTCCTTTGGCGAGCGCGGAGACGGTAGCGATAACACCATCATACTGATTATCCCCATTCTCATCAGCATCATCGTCATACTTGACCTTCTTTTCGACCTCAGTGTTGCAACTGGCACCTCGGTATTGCCTTTTCTTTTTTTGACTTCGAGGGGCGTCTAGTTGGTTGACTCCCGCACCTCGGTCCTGGTATTACCTTAACGGGCCATCACGGACTAGGTTTTCGATGTCGTACGCCAGATTTCTGCAATTCTCGGTCTCGTGCCCATAATCATTGTGGAACTGGCAGAACTTATTTTTTGACCTCGGTCTGCCATCCTCTCTCATTGGCCGAGGTCGCTCGAACAGGTTAGCATGGAGCTCAAGGATTTTGGTCCTCGGCTTTGTTAGTGGAGTGAACTGTGGTGCGGGCCGTTGAGTTGATTGGGGCACAAATGGGCCTCGCGGGAGCTGCACCAGATTCTGCTGAGGTCCGAGACAGGACTCCAACGGACCGCGCTGGATGCGTTCCATCACGTTTTGGTTGCTTCATCAATCTTAGTGTCACGCCCCAACTTTTCTAAAGAGGACACACGGGTGAGGCGTGACTGAGGTTGGAGAAAAGAAGCGGGGAAAGAACGGGGGATGCTTGTCATACTTTAATAAATTAAATCATGTTTCGAAAATTTTGGCCAGCACCTACCTCAATATAAGAATTAACCTAAATAAACAAATTATTAATAATAGAACAATGTCCGAAAGATTTTAGGTAGCAACACCTTCGAAATAGAGGCTATCCTAAATAAATTTTGGCTAGAGATATCTAACATAAACATTCATTTATACCATAATGATCGTTTCAAGTTCAAATGGCTCCGACATAGTTATTAAGGATAGACTCTATACATAGAAAGAAGCTAAAGATTTTTCTAGCAAGAGACATAATAAGTTCAAGAAATATATTCTAGAGTTCAACACAAACGACAAGAAACTAGCGGAAGCTAATACAATAGGAGAACCCTAGCCTCAGCTCTGCCCCGTCAGCACCGTCACTTAACCTGAAAACATTTGGAAATATATTTGGGCTAAGTACTAATGTACTTAGTGGGCTAACATTCGATATACATACATAAAACAAAATACAGTTTATCCATTATCATAAGACATAACTTAGAAGTTTTGTAAAAGAAATGCATCTAAGTATGCCAAAAACATTATCATTTTCCTTTGCGCGCATTTGTCACACTCTACAGTTACTCTTACTGTGATCCCGGACGTCTAGCCACTGTCGGATCCATTAACATTCATTTTGGATTTCAGGTCGAAACCCAGAGAATCCCAGTCGAAGATAGAATACGAGAGAGATCAACCAATCGTTATACTATCGGGGTGTATACACAGTTCAAAGTTAGTGTTTTAGACTAAACTAAGAACCTCGATCGATTAACTTCAGAACATTAAACATGTAGAGCGCACAAAAACATTTTATGGATAAACAGTTTTCATTTTGTAAATATCAGAGCATAACATAACTCAAAATATGTTTGATAAGTAAATAGCCCACCTTGATGGAATATTCGGTAGATACAAACAAACTCGGTCCAATTCCCTTCTCTTCCACAAAAGGTCCTACAAGATAAGGCCTACGCTTAATTGCTTCCCAAGAAAAGTCAAAGAATTAAGGGATGACTAAGCTCTAGATTCGCTATGCATGGGTTTCGGTAACTAATTAAGTAAAATCCAGTTTCTCTATTTATCACCAACATTACCATAACTCCCTATTATATCTATAAATCTTTTCATTCGACTATCTTCACGTATTTATAAATTGCTCACATAAAACATGCTGGAGAATTTATATTTTCGAAAGATCATTTCATTTCATATACATAGTACCATTACGTACAACTTAACTTATAAATCATATTTCTATATTATCAATCTTTGCACAAGGAGTATAACATAAATTATAATCTTCTAATATAATTCAGACTTCTAGTTTCTCATATACATATTTAAATGACAGATTTAAACACGTTCATAACACTCACTTTACTCCATAATATTTTTATTCAAAGAAATATGAATATAATGTAGGCATTTCTAGTTATACTTGTCTTTATTCTTTAACTAAAGACTATATTAGAACCTAAAATCATTCAACTAATTAGATTATCAACCTTGAGAATCCAACAACATAATTCTTTAGAACTTAAACAATTATCATTCCTCATAATTCATCATATTTATGTATACATAACTGGAGTTCAATTCACAAGATATTTACTACATTTTATTTACATATATTTTACTAACACAAAACAAGTTTACTCTTAATATTAACAAAAGTAAGTTTGGTAGATCATATGTGTCTCTTATTAGCTTAAGGACATTAACAAAATTATCAAAGGTAAACTATCCCTTAAGTATATTAATCGTCTAGTGATTGGTGTTTAAATGTTAGGATTTTCGTAGTGTTTTCGAGTCTGTTTTCGTTATGTTTTGTGTCTCTTTCGTTGTCTTTTGCTGTGATTTGGTTGCTTTGGAATTTTTGGTATTGTAGGATAAAAAGGATGGAAATGAGAAGAAAATGAGAAGAAAGAAGCATTATATCGAAGAGGGGTTCGATAGGAGCATGTAGGCGAAAACGGAGGTCGATTTGGAGTTCGGACGAGGAAGATACGACCGAAACAAGAAAGGCGCGCAATCGTCCAGCGTTGGACGACCGTCCAGTTTACGGTGGACGAGCGTCCAGAGTAGAAAAGAAGCGCAGAGCGAGTGCGACGTTGGACGAGCGTCCAACGTACGTTGGACGACCGTCCAACGCTCCGGCCAGCTGTTATTTCCTTGTATAATTAGGTTTTCATACCTATTATATATACTATCCCTTGTGCAGGAATTCTACAACCTTTTACCTTAGTTTTAGCTCTAGTTTAGCATTCAAATACTTTAGTTTAGTTTTCCTTTGTTCGATCCGGATCGCTACTTCGTTCTTCAATTAATTCAAGTTTTTACTTAGTTCTTCGTTCTTCGTTTAATCTTGTAAGTTCTTTATTGCTTTCTTTTATTTGATTTAATTGCTCCCTAGTTCCTTAGATTTAGTTCTTAATTGCTTAGTTTAATATCGTTCGTTCGTTTTCAAGTTCTTAGATTAGATTCGTTTTCCTTAGTTTTCAATTCCTTCGATTTCAAGTTTTCGTAGTTAGATTTATTTGCTTAATTTTCAGATTTAGTTATTATGTCTAGATTCGTTTTCTTCGTTGCTTTCGTTATTGCTTTCTTTTCAATTCCATGCCTAGGTAGTTTAATTGCTTTCGCTTAATTTCTCTAGTTTAATTAGTTTAGATTATTTCTTTGCTTTTTAGATTAGATTTATTTACTTGCTTTGATTTATTGCTTATTTATTTTCTTGCCTAGGATTTAAACAAACCAAACCAAATTCTTTTTACTTGCTTTCTTAGATTTAGGCTAGTTTAGGATTGTTTTGCTACACGATTATTTGCCCTGCAAAGTTTTCCTTGAGATTCGACATTGGGTTTTTACTTACTAAGTGCTAGGATAGATTTCGTTCTATTGCGAACACTTTTTAGTGAAACAAATTTTGGCGCCGTTGCCGGGGAAAACTTTAGGCGATTTATTGTGTAGTATTTTTACTTGTTTTATTTTTATTTGTGTTTATTTGATTTTCCTATTTCTCCCACTCGGTGCGTTTAACCCTTTTGTTGAGTGTTGTTTATGCATGGTCGCCGAAGTCTTCAAAGGAATTTAGCGCCCTACTTCGACAACATCCATCAAAGGAAAGCGATTTTAGCCACGAAGGAGAAGGAGGAGATTGCTTCTCAAGACTTTGGTTTAGTCTTGTTGTTTGCAGAGCCCGAAGCCATGGCAGCTAGAGTCATGGGCGATTTTGCTCGCCCCACATTCACAGCCACCACTTCGGCGATTGTCCTGACGGAAGCGGTCAGGAATCATGAGCTTAAACCTCATCACATGGCGTTGCTTCCATCCTACCTAGGGCTGCCCAACGAGGATGCTTTGACGTTCATCCGAGAGTTCTGCACGGTGGTGCAAACTTTCCCACTCTCGGGACTCACGGAGGATAACTTGAAGATGAAGTGCTTCCCGTACACCCTCAAGGATCGAGCAAAGTCATGGTATTTGTCTCTCCCGGCCAACTCTCTCACCACATGGAATGCGGTGTGTGAGAAGTTCATGCTCAAGTACTACCCGAACCGCAAGACTCAAGAGGTGCGGTCGAAGATTATGAATTTCTCCCAAGACAACGATGAGCCGTTTCACGAAGCATGGGAGAGGTTCCAAGAGCTACTTCAACAATGCCCCCATCATCAAATGGCATCGGAGTTGCTTTGGCAATATTTCTACGACGCCCTCAACCAAACTTGTCAATTCATGGTGGATAGTTCGGCCGGAGGCAACATAGCGGTCAAGACAGCTGACGAGTTGAAGGATATTTTCGAGATGCTCGCTGCGAGTTCTCAACAAAAATCGGCTAGACCAAGGAAAGTGGAGGCGAGTGCAATTTCGATGAGCCCCGATTTGAAGAAGCAAATGGCCGACATGTTGAGGGATCTCGAAAACTTGAAGATGAAGCAAAGTGCACCGACCCCAAAGGAGGAAGAGAGGAAGCCCGATCAATGCGAGATTTGTGGAGAGCTTGGACACATCAAGGAGGTGTGCCACAACATGGGAGCATTCACTCATGAAGGAGGAGCCGATGTCTTTGCTGCCCAAGGTTACATGCCACAAGGACCACCACCTCAAGGGCAAGGTACGAACACGAATTTTCAATATCGTCGCCCTCCACCATATAACAATCCATATCCTCCTCCACCAAATCCCTACTACCCTTCTCCACCATATTATCCACCTCCTCAATACCCTCCACATCCCTATTATCCACCACCTCCATATTACCCACCTCAACCTACTCCTACACCACCACCATCATACCCAAATTCTCGTCCTCAAGGACCTCCACAAAAGCCTCCCGTCGATGAGGATCGTCTCCATGCACTTTATGCGAACATAAAGAGGCTCGAGTTGGCCATTGGCCAAATTTCTAGTTCCATGCACCTGATGCAACAACCGGGGCGAATTCCGAGCCAAGGGATTCAACCACAACAAGCCAACGAGGTGCAAGCCCCATACCCTCCATATGTTCCTCCCGTTCCACCTCACCAAGCTCATGCAATCACGGTGTTACAACACAATGGTGGCTCGTTGTCGACTCAAAGCCATTCTAGCCAAAGGAGGAGCCCGAATTCGCGTTGGGAATCGAGCCAAAACCGTACAGCACATCACGTTGGACGGGCGTCCAACGTCTCTGGACGATCGTCCAACGTTGGACGACCACCCACCTTCACGCCAGCCCCTGGACGAGCTCCACCTCCTTCTCCAGCGAAGCCTGCGCTGGACGGGCATCCAACGTACGTTGGACGACCGTCCAACGCTGAAGAGGAGCCAACTGCAAAGCCTACGTTGGACGAGCGTCCAGCCTGCATTGGACGAGCGCCCAACGCCCAGAACGCATACACGGAGTTCGAGGAAGCCGAGAAGGAGGCCAAACCTCTTCACAAGACGCCCGATCCGTACGTCCCCCCTATTCCATTCCCGAGTAGAGTGAAGAACAAGAAGCAAATGCTCAACCCATATGTTCCACCTATTCGGAGTATCGTGAAGAAGGAGACAAAGGACCCCAAGCCTATCAACTCGTTTCCTAAGAGAGGAGATCCGGGAGGTTTCGACTTGAGCATTGTTTTGGATAGTGGAGAGACCGTCTCGGGATTGATGGATCTAGGAGCTGCGGTGAATTTAATGCCGTATTCTATTTTCGAGAAGATGAACTCAAGAGTCCTTCAATCTACCGACATGCGCATTGAGCTAGCGGATGGCACCGTGAGTAGTCCTTTGGGAGTTGTGGAAGATGTCACTGTCCTCGTTGGTGGAATTCGAGTCGTTACCGACTTTGTCGTGCTTCATAAAGGTAAGGGAGCTAAGAGCGCAACCGGTCATCTACTCTTGTTGGGACGACCATTTATGGCCACTACTCGAGCTCGGATTGATGTAGGCACCGGCACATTGAGCTTGGCCGGCGAAGGAGGTTCGGTAACATTCTCGATCTTTGGAAAATCATCTTCTATTCCTAGTTCTTCTCTTCATTTATGCTCTTATGTTAAGCTTGCTTACCCTTGTGTTGAGGAAAATATTTGTGAGATTTTTAACAAGGGAGAGGCTCTAGAAGAATTCTTTGAAGATGAGGAGTTCATTGAAGATGACGAGTTCTTTAGTTGTGTGGATGAGGAAGAGGATATAATCGAGCAATATCTTGGGGATTTGGAGGAGGTTGACAAAGTGGAAGAGGAAAACTCGAAACATGCATCGAAAGTGGAAGTTGTCGTTAACTCTTTTCTTTCTAGCCTCACCAATTATGTAACATTTTTTCTTGCAGAGTTTAACTCGAAGATGTTTGAGGAGGAGTTCGAGCTAGGTGTGGGGGAGTCGGGAGTTGATTATGACCACGTACTTGATCTTCGAGATTGTTCGAGAAGGGAGTGTGAGTGTGTCAGAAGGAGCATCAAATCGTCGCTTGGTGCTACGGGTTTGGGTTGATCGTATCCTTCGTCAAGCTAATGACGTTAAATAAGCGCTTGGTGGGAGGCAACCCACTTTCTCGATTTTATTTTTGTATAGTAGGAATTATTTTCTTTTTATTTTTGTTATTTTCGTTTGTTTTTCGTTTTGATATTCGTACAGGGAATAGTTCCTAAGGATGGCAATGGCACGGAAGGCTTCGTGAGGGAGAAAAAGGGAGAATTCGAGCAAAATTTCGCGAGGGTCGCGTTGGACGGGCGTCCAACGCACGTTGGACGAGCGTCCAACGTAAATCAGCCCCAAATGTTTTTTTTTCTAGCGAACGTCGCGCTGGACGAGCGTCCAACGCATTACGGGCCCCCAACTCAGCCGACTCGGAATCCCAATGATCCTCGATATTTGTCTCTTTACGATCCCCGTTGGCAAGATCCAAGGTTCCAAGGTCTCTTCAACCCATAGCATTGTTTGTGTCTTTTATTTTTGTTTTGAGTCTTTTGTTTTATTTTCTTTTATTTTGTGCAATTTTACGCTTTGGTATTTTGTTTTGTGTTTGTTTTGTAGGTACTACTTGGAATTTCTCGGGATTTCAAGTGTGTGGGTCGACATCTTGCGATAAGTTCCTTCTATCCCTTTCCTTTTTATTTTCTCGCAATGGGGACATTGCTTGATTTTAAGTGTGGGGGGTCTTTGAAACTTTGGCATGATGTGTTTAATTTTGTTGAGTCTTAGGAGTTTATTGAGTCAAATAAGCATGTGATGATAGTATTGTGGATTGGCCGATGATAGAAAATTTTTGTTGATTTTTGGAGAAAAATTCATGATCTTTATTATGCATGGAACCTTGGCGAAGCGACACATTTTATTCATTGAATTTGAAGTATGCTATGATGTCGGGAACTAGTTAGTTTGAACCCGTGAGAATTGAGCTATTTGTGCATATTTATGCCTATTCTTTGATTGAGTGATCATGCATGCTTCGTTGTTTCTAGAACTTGCCTTGTTTCTCCATCAAGACCTTAGTATATTTACGAACTAGGAGATGATCTTAGGCCATTCTTTCGTAGCCACATGATTCCTATACTCTAACCTTGTTCATAATCCTTTGTTTACCCCTTTTGAGCCTTTATTAGCCGTTCTTTGTGAAACCGGATGATAGGAGGTTTGGATGATTATGGGTATCCTTAGTTGTAGTTGGTGATATGGAAGGAGATAATTGTAAAATATTTGTTGTGGTGTAGAAGGAGATAAAGAGAAGAAATTTTAGATGCTTGTTTAAGTGTAGTTAGCTATCCCTATGAGCTTAGAAAAAAAAGAAAGAAAAGAAAAGGAAAAAAAAAAAAAAAAAGGAGATGAGAAAAAATAGAGCCTTTGTTCAACATTAGAAAGAACATTTATTAGTTGAGCTCTAGAAAAATAAAAAATAAAAAATAAAAAATAAATAAAAAAAATGAATGAATAAGAGTATAAGCATAAGGGGATAGTTAGCTTTGATTTGTATAAGTTGATATTTTAGCATCTTTGAGTTTGTATTTGGTGTGTTGGAGGGTAGAAGATGGAGATAATGATCCATACTTTGGTTGGAGTTGAAAAAGAGGTTGATGATTTAGAGCATTTTGAGTCACTTAGCCTATATATTCCCTACCTTAACCAATGTCCCTACATTACAAGCTTATATAAAGACCTTTTTGATCCTAGTTTGTAAGTATTACATTAGGTGGAGATGTTGAGATTGAAGGCAAGCCTATGGTAAACATGTTGCATTGCATTGATGTTGAGTGAACCCTCTTGATGTGCATTATATTACATCTTTTCTTTGAGAGAGTTGAGTGTTCACTTTCATATACGAAATTTCACATGTTGGAGAGTGTTCTTTGATGGATTAGCATACTTTGAATTAGTTGAGTAGATTGTGTTGATTGATGCTAAGGTTGTGTGCATAGTTTTGATCATGATCATGAGAGTTTGTTTTCGAAAAGTTTTGAGGCCTATATAGTTCACAATACTTGAGTCTATTGTTTATTTTGTTTTGCTTGAGGACAAGCAAAGGTCTAAGTGTGGGGGAGTTTGATTGGTGTTTAAATGTTAGGATTTTCGTAATGTTTTCGAGTCTGTTTTTGTTATGTTTTGTGTCTCTTTCGTTTGTCTTTTGCTGTGATTTGGTTGCTTTGGAGTTTTTGGTATTGTAGGATAAAAAGGACGGAAATGAGAAGAAAATGAGAAGAAAGAAACATTATATCGAAGAGGGGTTCGATAGGAGCATGTAGGCGAAAAAGGAGGTCGATTTGGAGTTCGGACGAGGAAGATACGACCGAAACAAGAAAGGCGCGCAATCGTCCAGCGTTGGACGACCGTCCAGTTTACGGTGGACGAGCGTCCAGAGTAGAAAAGAAGCGCAGAGCGAGTGCGACGTTGGACGAGCGTCCAACGCTCCGGCCAGCTGTTATTTCCTTGTATAATTAGGTTTTCATACCTATTATATATACTATCCCTTGTGCACGAATTCTACAACCTTTTACCTTAGTTTTAGCTCTAGTTTAGCATTCAAATACTTTAGTTTAGTTTTCCTTTGTTCGATCCGGATCGCTACTTCGTTCTTCAATTAATTCAAGTTTTTACTTAGTTCTTCGTTCTTCGTTTAATCTTGTAAGTTCTTTATTGCTTTCTTTTATTTGATTTAATTGCTCCCTAGTTCCTTAGATTTAGTTCTTAATTGCTTAGTTTAATATCGTTCGTTCGTTTTCAAGTTCTTAGATTAGATTCGTTTTCCTTAGTTTTCAATTCCTTCGATTTCAAGTTTTCGTAGTTAGATTTATTTGCTTAATTTTCAGATTTAGTTATTATGTCTAGATTCGTTTTCTTCGTTGCTTTCGTTATTGCTTTCTTTTCAATTCCATGCCTAGGTAGTTTAATTGCTTTCGCTTAATTTCTCTAGTTTAATTAGTTTAGATTATTTCTTTGCTTTTTAGATTAGATTTATTTACTTGCTTTGATTTATTGCTTATTTATTTTCTTGCTAGGATTTAAACAAACCAAACCAAATTCTTTTTACTTGCTTTCTTAGATTTAGGCTAGTTTAGGATTGTTTTGCTACACGATTATTTGCCCTGCAAAGTTTTCCTTGAGATTCGACATTGGGTTTTTACTTACTAAGTGCTAGGATAGATTTCGTTCTATTACGAACACTTTTTAGTGAAACATCTACAATAGTGAGCTAATTTAAGTTGCACCTCTAATGTAAGGAATTGAGAATACTCATTTTGAAAAGTAGCTTCACTATAAGAATCACAACAACAAAATATATATATTCAGCACATGATTGAAGAACTATGTGTAGAGAATTAAATGTTTTAACCATGCATGTATATATATATATATATATTGTTGGTCCCGGTTTGTTAATAGGAAAATACGTAGAGGGGGGGGGGGGGGGGGGGGTGAATACGTATTTTGAAGTTTTTTCAACTTCAAATCCCTTAACTCAGAGTAACAAGTAAAGAGCTCGCTTGAAACTTAAGACCTAGCTGAAGCTAGATCTACAGTCCGTAACTTGCCTGCTTGACCGAAGTGAACACTTGATCAAGAGGGAGTCTTTACTCGTATATGCGGAATTTGGTGAGCTAAAATCTTTCCTAAGTATTTAAAATTTCCAGATTAGGTTTGTTTAGATGCAATGTGCAATGGATAATCAAACAAGTAAAAGTTTAGGGTTAGAGAGATACGACACAGAGATTTATAGTGGTTCGGAGAAAACGCTCCTACGTCCACTTTGTTGCACTCGGCAACAGTTCTCTTCACTCAAGAACTTGAAGATTACGGGCTCTTCAAAAGCCTGGTCAAAATCGAGCTTCACTTGCTTGGATCTGACAGACGCTGGGTGATTCCGGGTTCACACTTAAAACCTAACTAGACTGGAAGCTTCACTCGCTTCAGTCGAACAGACAGGGAGATTACGGGCTCTCCTTACAGCCTAGCTTCGATCGAGCTTTACACAACCGATGTAAGTGTAAGCTTGGATCTAGACTCTATGATCGAGGCTTCTTCAATCGATGAAAGAAGGGCCTTGGATCGAAACAACCTAACGACAACACACAAAAACCTAACAGACTGGGTTTAGGGTTTTTGGTTGACAAACACACTATGAAGAGCTCTTTACAGTAGATGCAACGATGGCTAGAGCTCTTCTTCTAAGCTTGGATATGGAATGGGCTTAGTCTCTAAGTGTGAAAGTTGTGAAGACGAGTTCCGATGTACTGGAAACTCGGAGAACACTGGAAAACAAAGACTCGAAGATTTGCTCGAAGGCTTGGGAGTGTTTGTTTGCAGTAGGCTCGAATGCTCAAGTAGTGTTCTACTATTCTTCGTCTTCAACCTTCTCTATTTATAGGCGGAGGGATGCCGAGATCCGTTGCTTGGTTGGTGGCCTTGTCCCTCCTCCTCTCGACAGTACTTGCGCAGGCTGGCACCTTTTTCAGACGTCCAGTTTTGGTATTTTGCCAAAATTGGCTAACTTACAAGGCTAACAGTAACTGGAGCGAGCCAGTACTGTTGCGGCGCCTTTGTCGGCCTGGCAGTCAACTCTTCTGCTCCACTCCGCTTTCGACACGTGGAGATCTCGTAATTAATGCTACGATCTCCTGTTGACTGGAGTTCAAAATATGGGCGGGAGTCGCGCTGTCGCTTTCTGGTAGGTAGTGGCTCGCTTCGCTTTGAAGTTGTAGCGTCCGCTTTAGTTGAGTCACTTCGTAGCCATTCTGTAGTGAGCCGCTTCGGGAAATAAAGTTCCCTAGTGACTACTTTGGAAATTGCTGACTAGAGTTGACTAGCTTTGACTTTGCACGGTAGCGTTTGCTTCGCTTCGCTTTGGCTTTGAACTGTAGCGCTCGCTTCGCTTCGCTTTGGCAGACTCACTTTGAATCTACTGTAGCGATCGCTTCGCTACACTGTTCTTCGGTACGCGTCACTTCAGCTTGCTAGACTTGCTTCGCTTCGAAAAACACACTCAAGCGAGTGGTCTTCACTTGAAAATTTGAAGCCTAAAATCTAAGCAAATTAAAGAGCCATCCTAACAAAGTAGGCTTTAGAAAAATTCTAACTTATTAACTACATCAAAATGGGTCGCTTGGGAACAGAACGCTTTGGGGTTTTGGGATCATATCAAAACACTAAGATATCCCTTATAGGTTCCCCCTTAACACATTCGTTCTTAACAATTCCCAACAATTTCCCCCTTTTTGATGATGCCAAAACCCAAAAGACTTAGATAAAAAAAATCTAGTCTATCTAACCGTGAAGGGAACTCCAAGCGACTGCTTCCTTTGCAGCTTCGTTTGTAATTTTCTTTTAAGTTCCTTTCCCCTTTTTTTTCGGTTAAATTGTTTGAGTTTGTAGCAAAATGTAAAGTCATTCACAAAGCGAGTAAATGACACGAAGTAGACAGAAATTGAAATAAGATAGATGAACATCAGTTCACAAAGTATGAAGCATGAAATTCAAAGATTTCCTGCAGCTTCATCCTTCTTCTCTTCTTTATCAGCAAAATCAAGAGTGTAGGCTGATAGAACTCTTGTTTCCATGGTGTTCACGGTGTGTATGCTTGGCCTTCTCCATGCACTCTCCAGCTTGAACGCTTCATCCACCTCCTCATCAGTGACTCCTCTGTTAGGAACGTCCGTGCCTGGATGATAAGGCATGGGGAAGTCCTTCACAGCTGGTACCTTGACGACAATTGGCTTGGGCTCTACTTGTTCAGCCATTGTAAAGATTTTGCGGCGCAATCTTTCGTCATAGGTGGCAAGGAAGTTGTTGAGGGCACTTATTCGAGAACACTCATTCTGCAGCGGCACTACCTCCCAGTAATAGTAGGCTTTGATGAATAAGTCTTTGTAGTACAGCCACAGCTCGAGCAGATCTCTCGGAATGAAGTCCTCGATTTCCCGTGCATCCGGGTGCTCGTTCCTCCTCTTAGCCAACTCCTCTTCTGATCTCTTCGACAGTTCAGCCATGGTCTCTTTGAACTTCTTTCCTGATTCACCACTCCACAAAGGACGCTTTTCATTGAGTCGCTTCCGTATGTAGTTTTGTTCATCCATGCGTGGGTAGCGACCAGACTCAACCATCTCTTTTGTTGTCACGTCGCATGCATCAGATATGGCTTGAGCTTCGCATGCTTCGGACTCATCTGGCATGAAGGGAATGAACGCACTTCGGACCAACGAGGATTGAATAAGCAATACTTCATTGAAATGCTCCTCGATCCGTGCGTCAATCACCTGGAGTCGCCTTGCATCTGCCCTTCTCTTCCTCTCGCCTTCGCTTCTCCCTTCTGCTTTTTCCTTCCTCTTTCTCTCCTCCCTTCCAGCTTTTGAAGCGACTGCTTGCTTGACCTTTTGGCGCTTAGCCGCGGGGTCATCACCTTTCGTCTCCGGTGCAATTCGCTTCAATGGAAGTTTAGGTAATGGGGGAGGCGGCATATCCTTCTTCGTAGAGGCACTTGAGGGGACGACTGCTGATGAAGTGAGTGCAGCAGTAGCCGAAGTGAGTGCGGCTGAAGAAGCTGGCGCGGTGGCTGAAGCGGGCGCTTTGGGTAAAGCGGCTGCTTGGGAACTAGATGAAGCACCTGCAGCAATAGAATTTTTGG
The DNA here is from genome assembly GCA_029379335.1 of Thymus mandschuricus. Classification (NCBI taxonomy): domain Eukaryota; kingdom Viridiplantae; phylum Streptophyta; class Magnoliopsida; order Lamiales; family Lamiaceae; genus Thymus; species Thymus mandschuricus. Next base: position 11,160,565 of record CM057078.1, read on the forward strand.
TTAGTTCAAAAAGCTGATCCATCTCCCACGCCAATGCAGCATCCTTCTCCACTTGCATCCGCTTCTCCTCCTTCGTTATTACGGTCACCGGAGGATGCCGTGCAATTGAAGCACTCAGCACTTTTTCATGAAGCGGCCTGCTGGGCTCTTCGGGCTTTTTCATTAACTCCTCCTTCGTGAGCTTTGTCTTGCCCAGAGCCCTCGCTTCATCTACTACATCCTCCTTTTCACCGGCACCACTGCCTCCCTCCAGCATCAGCTCCACACCAACTCTGCTTCCCCCTGAACCTCCAGCTCCTCCTAGCTTCACTTGTCCTTCCCCCTTTTTGGCATCATCACTGCCAGGGGTTAGGATCATTGATTTTCCGGAAAGGGTTTGGTGAAGTGAGTTGACAGTGTTGAAAATGGCCTCCAACATCTTTTCGGCTTTTCCCACAGTTGGAGCCACCAGATCAGCAGTTTTGATTGAAATTTCTTCGAGTAGATACTCGCACTGCTTCTCTCTCTCCACAACTGATGCCATCATCCTCTCTAAAGGTTCCACTTCTCTGAAGCGAGCCTCCAGCTCCGCTTCAACTTCTCTCTTCGTTTCCTTCTTCTCCTCTTGCAAGTTGAAGTACCAGAAATCCTGTGCCGCTTTAAGTTCTGCATCCATGGTTTCAAGCGACCTTTCTCTCTGATTTAGAGAGAGATGGAATTCGGCACTTGCAGCAATCTTTTCAGTGTAAGCCTCGCCCAGCTCCTTGACCTTCTGCAGCAGTATGGTTAGTTCAGCATTTTGTAGATCTAGAGCTTGCGCACTCCTCCTCCTCCTACTCTCCAGTTCTTTCTTGTCTAGCTCACTTTCTTGTTTGATCTCCTTCATTTCAGTTCGAAGTGAGTCGAGGGTCTTTTTGGTGCTCAGCAGCTCACTTCCTGTCCTAATCAACTCCTCTTCTCTTTTCTCAAACGCCTCCTTCAACTTTTTCAACTCTTTCTCCAAATCTTTCTTCTCTTTGCCAATAGAGACAAGTTTGGCATTCACCTCCCTCAAGCGGCTCCTTTCCGCGTCAAGCGAGCCCTTGAGGTCGGTGATTGTTGTTGATTGTTCTCCCACCAACTTCATCTACGCCTCCAGCGCCTTCTCTTTCTCTCCTAGCAACCTCTCCTTCTCCTCCACCTTTCCCTCCAAATCCTTCTTCTTCTTGTCAAAGTCTTCTTTGAGACTAATGACCTCCCCCGCCTTCTTCTCCATGTCCTCACTCATCTTTGTAATCTCGCTGTGAAGACTAGCAATCTCATCATCCTTTAAATCCACTTCCTCCTTATGCTCCCTGATGAGCTTCCGTTCATGAGAAGTGGGCACTCGCTTTGGAATGATAGCAAGTGGATAAGCTTCTTTCACCTTGAAATCCAGCTTATCCCAGAAGCTGGTGCCGTCAAGGAAATCATGGAAGCCGCTTGCTCTAATGAAATTTAGCAGTTTGGCCTCCGAATCAATCAATTCATTCTCCGTGAAGGCCTTCATGAGCCTGAAAATTTTGTAGTACTCCGTTCCGCGATAGGTGATGTACGTCAGGAAGTCGACGACATTGGTGTAAAATACGTCGCTCCATGGAACATTGGAGTAGCGGAGATTGATTGTTTTTGCAGCTTGCTCTCTCTCTCTTTGATATAGCGTTCGCGAGCCTGCTTTTGGATGGTGAGGGCAGGGGTTATGAATTGAGGAATGATGGGGAGTTCACCAACAGTATAGGCGGTATCGGCTGTAGCTGCCGATGTCGAGGGGGATTGGGATGAGGTTTCTTGGGTTTCTGAAATTTGGATGGCTTCGGTGAGTGGTGGTTGTGTTTGCTGGGTTTGGAATGGCTGGAAAGTGGTGTATGCTTCGACTGGGTCGACATGGAGTAAGGGCATTTCGGGCATATGAAAAGAAGAACCAGTTTCTTCTTCACGGGGAGAGAGGGGGGTTGTTTTTGTGAGGGGTTGTTGGGTCGATGAGGCTTGGGGTTCTGGTATTTGGGTGATGTGGGTTTGGATTTGGAGTGGGGGTGATTTGGTTTTGATTGGTGAAGGCTGGGGTTGAGTCACTTCAACGTTCTCAAGCGGCTTCTCCACCGCCTCGCTTTCTTGAACGATTGAAGCGACTCGCTTCATCTTCTTGCCTCGCTTTGGCGCGGCTCGCTTCCCGGGTGAAGCGACCGGCCTCACTTGGCTCACTTCGGCTTGCCTTTCGGCAACCGGTCTTGCTACGGGCACTTCAACCTCGAGAAGCCCCAAGTCCATCAAAGTTTTAGTTTTCCTCCATTTGTCGTAATAGATGGACTGTTTGTTGTAGACGGCGACGTCGGACTCCGGCCAGATTTTGCCGGGGTATTTTTCTTCCAAGGCAACAGATAGACTCGAGAAAAAATTGAGTTTACCTTTGCGGATGATCTGATCTGTGCTTCCTCTCATGAACGCAAAGTCACTGGCAGCTTCGTGAATTTGCTTGAGAAACCAACCATGCCAGTTAAAGCTGGTTCCGGTGAGGCTGTCGACAATAACTGCAGTGGCGATCAGCTTCGTCTCGGAAAGTGTATCCAGGGTTCCGACGTAGCACGCGACACTCTTCGAGAAGAGCTCGCAAATATGGTTGAAGGGGGCCTTCAAACTTGAACGGATACTGGCCTCCTTGAAGTTTGGATCTGCTCCGTCGGCTACAAATCGGCCATATTGTACTCCGGCCGAGAGACCCAAATCCAGCAGAGAGTCTTCTCCTTCTCTCGGCAGGTCGAAAGCACCGATGAGCTCGCTCATATCCACCTCCACCGGCTTCCTGGTCTGTGGATCAGTAAACGAGGATGTATTCTGCTCCTTTCTCAAATTCAGTAGGAGCTCTCCGACTGCTTTTGCCAGAATTTTTGACGGAACCGCCGTCACAAACTTCCATAGTCCGGCCTTGGTCACGGCCCTACGGAGAAAACCATTTCTCTCGATGATGGTTGGATCGAGATGAGGCTCGATGTTGATATGCTTGTCGACCTCGGTGAGAAACTCCTCCATTGTTTCGGTGTTCTTCTTCTTTCCATGGTGAATTTTTAGAGAATTTGAATTGGGTTTTAACGATGAAAGAACAAGGGTTGAGACTCGTGAGTTGCAGAAGTTGCAGATCTAAGCACGAGAATGGCAAATATTGAGGGCTGTTGAGATTCGATGGCTGGATCTTCTCCGCCGTTTCCCGCTTCAAATTTGAAGTGAGAACCACGCGCCCGTTATTTTCGCCGTTCCTGATTCTGCATTAAATGCTTGGCAGAAAGTAAAATAGGCACTCGAGTGCAGACAGCTCATACTCGCTTCGTGCCCGCTCGCTTTGAGTTGGGCCGCTAGACCTAGACTCGCTTGAGTGACTGTTCCGCACTCGCTTGCGATGGCTAGCTTTGAGTGACGTAGCACTCGCTTGGCCATCTGAAGCGACTGGAATAAGAAATTGAATTTCTTTGCTTAATTTTAAAATGTTTCTGACTACATACTTCGAGGATAAACAATAGTGTTTTCCTCTTTGTATTTGTGTCAGATTCATTTCATATTTTCCACATAGTGAGTGAAGGTTTCTAGCACGCTTCGGCTCACTTAGTGTACTTAAAATCGAAATGCTTACCAGTCAATCTCACTTCGTAGGAGATTGATACCACTAGTTGAAGACTTCAATTGATTTGGACTTCAGATTGTTGAATCCACTTGTTTGTTTTGAAGCTTGTTGATACCACCTGTTGGGTAATTCATCTTCTTGGCATTCGACTTCACGGCATTCATCTTCCTCTACGAATTAGAGAGTCCTCCATCGAAGTGAATGAGGAAGAAAATGAATATAGTACACAAGCTTACTACAACCCGAAGGGAGCATCACGTAAGTGTACTTATTCACGACGAATGGGGGATGAGTACAAGTCCTTATCTCAGAGCAGAAATGGACAGGATGACAATGAGAATGCTCTGACAAGACAATCTCGTATTTTACGCAGAAGCATGTCACTAGCCCTGCAACCTTTTGTATAAAAAGGTAAACCTTCTAGCTTTCCTACAATCTAGAGAATGAATCTGCAGTCGACTCGCTTTGACCCAAGCTAGGGCAAATTGAAGCGATGCAGAATTCGAGATAGCAGCTTCTTGCTCGCTTTGGAAGTAGCTTGCTCCGAGAGTAAGCATTAGTTCCCCCTTAACCATATACTTAACAATTCCAATAAGTTGGTAGGGAACTCCTTCCAATACTCCACCTTTCTCCACCTTACTTCATTTTCTTCAAGTGAGTGAGATTTTGAAGTGGCTCGCTTGAGTTGGTGAAGATCCGAAGCGAGTGACACACAAGAGAATAAGCGATCACTTCTTCGTGCATCCTGGAACTAGCATTCTTCACCAGGGTCTAATAACCCTAATTCCATGCATAGCTGGTTGAATCGAGACTCAACTAGAGGCTTGGTGAGGATATCTGCTCGCTGGAGATCGGTATGAATTTTCTCGAGCTTGATATCCTTCTTCTCGACATGATCACGAATGAAATGATGTCGAATTTCCACATGCTTGCATCTGGTGTGAAGCACTGGATTCTGCGAGATGCATATGGCACTGTTGTTGTCGCAGAAGATCGGAATTTCATTCGCTTCAACTTTGTAGTCCTTCAATTGTTGACGAAGCCATAGGATTTGAGAACAGCAGCTTCCAGCGGCCATGTACTCAGCTTCAGTTGTTGAAGTGGCTACGCTTGTTTGCTTCTTTGAGAACCACGAGATCAGCTTGCTTCCCAAGAACTGACATGTGCCCGAAGTTGACTTCCTATCGACTCGGCACCCTCCATAGTCAGCATCTGAATATCCAGTGAGCTCCAAATTGTCCTCCGCTAGATACCACGGCCCCATATTGACAGTGCCCTTCAAATATCGAATAATTCTTTTGGCAGCTTCAAGATGGCTGTGCTTGGGGTTGCTTTGGAAGCGAGCGCAGACTCCGACTGCAAAAGCAATATCTGGCCTACTTGCAGTGAGATAGAGTAGTGATCCAATTAGGGCACGATAATCTGTAGGATCTACAGATTTTCCTCCTTCGTCTGGCTCCATCTTCTAGTTGGTGTTCATAGGGATCTTCACAGCTTTAGCATGTTGAACACCAAACTTGGCAAGCATATCTCGAGTGTACTTGGCTTGGTTGATGAAAATTCCATTATCCTGCTGCTTCACTTGAAGACCTAGAAAGCAGCTCATCAAGCCAATCATCGACATCTCATATTTGGTCTTCATCAGCTCTCCAAACTTCTCGCTAAGCGACTGGTTTGGCGACCCAAATATGATGTCGTCCACATAGATCTGAACCCATAGCATATCATCTCCATGATTGATGGTGAAGAGAGTTTGATCTATTTTCCCTTTGTGGAAGCCATTCTCCACTAGGAATTGAGATAGTGTATCATACCAAGCTCTGGGAGCTTGCTTCAACCCATACAGGGCTTTCTTTAATCGATACACTTTATCTCCCTGCTCGAAACCCGGTGGCTGCTCCACATACACTTCTTCCTTCAATTCACCGTTGAGGAATGCGCTCTTCACATCCATTTGATAGACCTTGAACTTCTTGGCTGCTGCATAGGCTAGAAACAATCTGATAGCTTCAAGCCGTGCCACTGGAGCGAAGGTTTCGTCAAAGTCGATTCCTTCCTCTTGGCAGTAGCCTTTGGCAACGAGTCGCGCCTTGTTCCTCACTACGTTGTGGTCCTCGTCCGTCTTGTTCTTGAACACCCATTTGGTGCCAATAACGTGCTGGAATTTGGGACGATCCACGAGGTACCATACGTCGTTCCTGGTGAATTGATTCAGCTCCTCTTGCATGGCGATCACCCAATTAGTGTCGGCTAGGGCTTCCTCCACGCTTGATGGCTCAATGTTTGAGAGAAAGCAACTGAACATGGCACTTTCTCCAAGCACTTGACTTCTGGTCACTACACCCTTGGAAGGATCTCCAATGATTTGACTTGGTGAGTGATCTTTGAGCCACGCTCGCTTTGATCCGCCAGCTTCATCTTCATCTTCTTCCTTGTCGCTCGCTTCATCGACTGAAGCGACTGGATTGGGTGCTTGGCCTGCACTAGCTTCAGGAATCTTGGGGGTAGCTTCGACTTCTCCTTTGGGATTCTGCTCGCTTGAGTCCTTGATCTCATCATCTTCATCGAGCACGTCCCAAGTGAGTTGATTTGAGGGTTCCTTGCTTTGATCCTTTTCATTCGCTTGAGCCTGTTCCTGTGGAAGACTTAAAGAAGATTCATCAAATACGACATGGGGTGATTCCTCCACAATTAGGGTTTTACAGTTGAACACTCTGTAGGCTTTGCTAGACGTAGAGTATCCTAAGAATACTCCTTCATCAGCTTTGCTTTCAAAGACTTTCAACTGCGACTTCCCATTGTTGTGAATGAAGACCCTACAACCAAAAATATGGAAATTAGATATGTTAGGAATTCTCCCTGTCCATATTTCATATGGAGTTTTGTCGTGCCGTTTGTTGAGAAGTGTCCGATTCTGTGTGTAGCACGCCGTGTTGGCAGCTTCAGCCCAATACTTCATCGGAAGCTTCGAGTCTGCAATCATGGTGCGAACGGCTTCTTTGATGATTCGATTTCTTCTTTCAGCAACTCCATTCTGCTGAGGAGTGTGTGCTGAAGAAGTTTGATGTGCTATGCCATGCTCCGTGCAGTACGCTTCAATTGTAGAGTTCAAGAACTCTGTGCCTTTGTCGGAGTGAATGGTCACAATAGCTTGATTCTTTTCCACCGCCAATCGCTTGAGTAGTTGTGGCAGTTTGGTCAGTGTCTCCTTCTTGCTGAAAAGGAATACAACCCAAGTGTAGCGAGAGAAGTCGTCAACTACGACTAGAGTGTACTTCCTTCCATTTACGCTAACTGGAGTAACTGGACCAAACAGATCCATGTGAAGCAGTTCGAGCACTCGCTTTGATGAGGCATCTTCGAGACTGGCGAAGTTCTTCTTCGTCTGCTTCCCTCGTTGGCATGGTGAGCATGGATGGTCTTTGATGAAGACTTCATTCGGTATGCCTTGCACCAAACCCTTTCGAGCTAAGCGATTGATGGCTTTGAAGTTGAGATGATTCAAGCGTCTGTGCCATAGCCATCCTATCTCTGTAGCACCCCTTGCTACTAAGCACGTCTCCTCTTTACAGCTGTCCCATTGTGCGATATAGACATTCCTTTGTCTAATACCAGTCAAAGCAATCTGGGACGTGAGTTTGCTTTTCACAATGCACTTGTTGGAGATGAACTCCACCATGTACCCTTTATCACAAAACTGTGAAATGGACAACAGGTTGTACTTGAGTCCTTCCACATAGGAGACTTCTTCAATTGTGAGCTTTCCAACTTTCAGTGCGCCGTATCCCCTGGTGCTTCCTCGAGAGTTGTCACCAAAGGTTACGTGTGGACCCTTCTTCTCTATGTAGTTGTGAAGTAGAGCTTTCATGCCGGTCATGTGTCTTGAACATCCACTGTCCAAGTACCAAACTTGTTGACCCTCACTTGGCATGGGATCCACGGCGCTCACCTGCAATTAGACAGATTTTGGTACCCAAATCAGTTTGGGTCCTTGCAGGTTAGTTCCCTTAGGTACCCACACTTGCTTCACTCTCTTTTGAGATGAAGCTTGTGTCTTGGGCTTCTCGACCTTCGAAAACTTGGTGTACTGCTTAGAAGCAGCTTCACACGTGCAACAGTGTGTGCAAGAGGGGTGGCGGCTCGCTTTAGACCTACCTATGCTCTTCCCATTTTGCTTATATCCTGAAGCGACTCGCTTCGGAATAGCTCTGGGTTTAGAGACTGACTTAGGGTTTCTAGTCTGTCGAAGCGGCTCGCTTGGTTTCCTTGAAGCGGTCCAACTAGGGTTTTGACCCTGACTCGCTTGAGAAACCTTGGGAATCTGAAGCGACCCAGTGGAAGCTTCAAAATCTTCCCCCTCAATGTTAGTCCGGTTGGACCATCTCCAGTCCGGATAACGTGACACATAGACATTACTCCTCTTTTTAGGAGGATCCTTTGTCTCTCGTGTCTTGGCTTGAGACTTATAAGCTTCAACAGTTCTCCCTTTACCCTTGGATTGGTAAGACTTAGCATGTTGAGTGCTAGGGACTGTTGAACTTTGCTTGCCCTTAGGATCTGCCCTTAAAGATATAGACATCTTCATAGGCCTCCTTTTAGGGTTCTTAGCCATTCCGCCTTTATCTTTGTTAGTGGTCGCTTTGGATGCAGTGGGCAATTCCAAAGTGACTGATGGTGTAGTGTGTGATGCACCAACAAAGACAGTCGGCTTGGGAGGTCCACCCTCATATCCAAGGCCAGCTTTCCTACCAAAAGGCAGAAGCAAGCCCTCTAGTGCCTGCCTAGCATATGATGCTTTGTTCAAGTTGGCAACTAGAGTGGACTGGGTTTCATACCTTCCCTCCAAGCTTTGATGTCTAGCGAAGAGATCCTCGAACTTACTAGTCATAGCCCTTAAATTAAGTTTGACTTCGTCAAGCTCACGGGCTAGCTTTCGGTTCTCCTTCTCGCTTTGAGACAGAGCTTGTTTTACCACTTCGTGGTCACTTGACAATTTCTGGTGCTTGTCAAACAACTCACTCCATGAAGAGGATTGTTCTTCCTCATTGACAGTGTGTGCTAGTGTAATTGAAGTGATTGAAGGATAGAAGAATACCTCCCCTGTTTCTTCGTCGGTGAGCGCCATAAATCCAAGATCCTCACCATCACTGGAATTTGGATCGGTGAATGCATCTGAGTCGCTTGGTGGATCTTCAGTTGTAGCGACCGGCACTTCACTCGCTACGAGCGCTCGCCTTGGAGCATCCCTCTTGGCCTTCAATTCTTCGCGCTCTTTAGCACTGAGCTTTGGGCAATCGGATTTGTAGTGGCCCATCTTGTGGCAGTGGTAACACTCCACTTCCATCATGTCACGCGGGATCGTCTTGGTCGTCTCTTCTCTCTTTCCTTTTCCTTCTCGAGCATCAGTGCTCCTCCCTTTGTACTGCTTGTAGAATCTTTTGTATTTGCCCACTCGAGAGTTCATTTTGTTGAGGTTCTTGGACAAGAACGCAATATGTTCTTCCAATTCTTCCCTCGTCATCTTGGCTAGCGACTGCTCGCTTGGCCCTTCAGCAGCTTTGAATGCTACTCCTTTTGACGTAGTGGGCGCTTCATCCTCTTCGTCGAGGTTCATTCGATTCAGATCGAATTCATGAGCTTTGAGTTCGGAGAACAGAATCTCCGGTGTGAGCTTTGATAGATCCTTGGTTGCTAGGTACAACTCCTTCATAGTCTGCCATTTCCTGGTGAGAGCTCGGACAATCTTCAAGTTGACTTCCTTATCTGTGAGTTCCTTCCCAAGCGAGTTGAGAGTTGCAGTGATGTTTGCAACCCTCAGCTCGAAGGCGTCAATGGATTCTCCTGGCTTCATTATCAGACTTTTAAACTCCCGCATCTGAACGGCGAGCTTGTTCTCCTTGATTTTGTCTGTGCCTTGAGAAATGAGGGCTAGGGTTCCCACATTTCCTTTGCCGTTGCACATTTCCTTATTCGTGGTAGATAGGCATCCGACAAGGTGCTCTGCATCGTGTGGCGTGCAATCTTGTCGAGGTTGGCAACTTTGAAGTCATTTGGAGTATACTCATCCTTATCCTTCTCCACGTATTGTTGACGAACGTGGGCTGGACGACCTTCAGCGGCTGGAACATCCACAGATATGGCTTTCTTGATCTCGATTGGTCCGTCCTCAATGACTTCCCACATCCGGTCGTGGATGGAACATAGGAAGCTCTCGACTCGGAAACTCCAGATCTCATAGCCATCAATGGAAAACTGTGGAAGACTAGAAGCACTGGATGTAGACATGGCAAACAGTTAGTAGTATATGCAGTATGCGTGGGTGAGGTTTTGATGCACTTAGGAAAATAGGATCCGGTTCAGTGAGACAACGTGAAGCGAGTGGGGACTCGCTTCGGATATGCAAAGCAGAGGCTCGAAAGAACCGCTGCTCTGATACCACTTGTTTGTCCCGGTTTGTTAATAGGAAAATACGTAGAGGGGGGGGGGGGTGAATACGTATTTTGAAGTTTTTTCAACTTCAAATCCCTTAACTCAGAGTAACAAGTAAAGAGCTCGCTTGAAACTTAAGACCTAGCTGAAGCTAGATCTACAGTCCGTAACTTGCCTGCTTGACCGAAGTGAACACTTGATCAAGAGGGAGTCTTTACTCGTATATGCGGAATTTGGTGAGCTAAAATCTTTCCTAAGTATTTAAAATTTCCAGATTAGGTTTGTTTAGATGCAATGTGCAATGGATAATCAAACAAGTAAAAGTTTAGGGTTAGAGAGATACGACACAGAGATTTATAGTGGTTCGGAGAAAACGCTCCTACGTCCACTTTGTTGCACTCGGCAACAGTTCTCTTCACTCAAGAACTTGAAGATTACGGGCTCTTCAAAAGCCTGGTCCAGATCGAGCTTCACTTGCTTGGATCTGACAGACGCTGGGTGATTCCGGGTTCACACCAAAAACCTAACTAGACTGGAAGCTTCACTCGCTTCAGTCGAACAGACAGGGAGATTACGGGCTCTCCTTACAGCCTAGCTTCGATCGAGCTTTACACAAACGATGTAAGTGTAAGCTTGGATCTAGACTCTATGATCGAGGCTTCTTCAATCGATGAAAGAAGGGCCTTGGATCGAAACAACCTAACGACAACACACAAAAACCTAACGGACTGGGTTTAGGGTTTTTGGTTGACAAACACACTATGAAGAGCTCTTTACAGTAGATGCAACGATGGCTAGAGCTCTTCTTCTAAGCTTGGATATGGAATGGGCTTAGACTCTAAGTGTGAAGGTTGTGAAGACGAGTTCCGATGTACTGGAAACTCGGAGAACACTGGAAAACAAAGACTCGAAGATTTGCTCGAAGGCTTGGGAGTGTTTGTTTGCAGTAGGCTCGAATGCTCAAGTAGTGTTCTACTATTCTTCGTCTTCAACCTTCTCTATTTATAGGCGGAGGGATGCCGAGATCCGTTGCTTGGTTGGTGGCCTTGTCCCTCCTCCTCTCGACAGTACTTGTGCAGGCTGGCACCTTTTTCAGACGTCCAGTTTTGGCATTTTGCCAAAATTGGCTAACTTACAAGGCTAACAGTAACTGGAGCGAGCCAGTACTGTTGCGGCGCCTTTGTCGGCCTGGCAGTCAACTCTTCTGCTCCACTCCGCTTTCGACACGTGGAGATCTCGTAATTAATGCTACGATCTCCTGTTGGCTGGAGTTCAAAATATGGGCGGGAGTCGCCCTGTCGCTTTCTGGTAGGTAGTGGCTCGCTTCGCTTTGAAGTTGTAGCGTCCGCTTTAGTTGAGTCACTTCGTAGCCATTCTGTAGTGAGCCGCTTCGGGAAATAAAGTTCCCTAGTGACTACTTTGGAAATTGCTGACTAGAGTTGACTAGCTTTGACATTGCACTGTAGCGTTTGCTTCGCTTTGCTTTGGCTTTGAACTGTAGCGCTCGCTTCGCTTCGCTTTGGCTTTGAACTGTAGCGCTCGCTTCACTTCGCTTTGGCAGACTCATTTTGAATCTACTGTAGCGATCGCTTCGCTACACTGTTCTTCGGTACGCTTCACTTCAGCTTGCTAGACTTGCTTCGCTTCGAAAAACACACTCAAGCGAGTGGTCTTCACTTGAAAATTTGAAGCCTAAAATCTAAGCAAATTAAAGAGCCATCCTAACAGAGTAGGCTTTAGAAAAATTCTAACTTATTAACTACATCAAAATGGGTCGCTTGGGAAACAGAACGCTTTGGGGTTTTGGGATCATATCAAAACACTAAGATATCCCTTATAGGTTCCCCCTTAACACATTCGTTCTTAACAATTCCCAACATATATATATATATATATATATATATATATATATATATATATATATATATATATATATATATGTTCAAGATTTTTAAAGCAAAAATATAATTTGCAATCTCTAACCTATTACCAATCATATATACAAGAATAGATCAATGTTTTTCCATTTCTCAAAATTAATGGTGTGAGAATGATCAATATTGTAGATAATAAATCCTTACTCTTCAATGTTAGAACTTAGCCCTTCTCCCACTTATCAATCCTTGAAGCTTTTTCTCCTACTCCCTTCTCCACAAGTAGTCTTCTTCCTCTTAATGATTGCTGCTGTAAGTCTCCCTTCTATCCGTCCCCTATGTATCGACATCCCTCCCAATTTCTCTCCAACGTATACTCAGGTCTCTCTCTATCTCTTCAACAACCTTAAACCTTTCTTTTCCTCCTCACTTCTATTTCTCTCTCTAAACCATGGTGTTGCCGTGCAAATGGGGAAGGAGGATGAAAAATGTTTTAATTCTATTTGTGGTAGAATGGTAAAGGTGTGGATAAACTATTTACCACAAAACATTTATTATAAAGTAATAACCTATAAAGTTAATCTAGCAAACTACTCTAGGAATAGAAATATCCTAATTTCCTTCTAACTTGTGTGATGCGTTCCCAACAATCTATTGCACACACATATATATATATATTTACATGGATGTCCAATTCAATAATATACTTTATACTATTATTGTGTATAAAACTAGTGTTGGCATTTATTTATTTATTTATCTATTATAGTTACACCTTAAATATACAACAATCCAATATTTTAAGAAATTTCATGCTTATAAATAAGTGATTAAAGGGGATTTCAAATAAATAAGCACACTTATGAAACCATCTTATACTAAGAACGTTTAAGTAAATATCTTAAATTATAGAAAATCTTATGGCAAAAGACGGGGTATTACATTCCTCCCTCCTTATAAAAATTTCGTCCTCGAAATTTGGGTATCTAAGTAAATTTATTGGGTATATTGAGCTTTCATCTTACGCTCTAACTCTCATGTAACTTTTCAAATCCATGGCGATTCTCTGAAACCTTTACTATAACAATATGCTTTCACCTTAAAATTTTAACTTTTTAATACATTATTCGGAATGGTCTATCAACATAACTTAAATTGTGAGCTAAGACTACTTCATCATACTTGTTCATATGCTTTTGATAGAACGCACATTTTCTTAGCTGAGAGACATGAAGCACGTTGTGCATGTCTACAATGTTTGGTGGTAGTGTTAATCTACAGACTATTGAGCTTATTCTATCTAGGATCTCAAAGGGTCCTATATAACGAGGTCGTAACTTTCCTCTCTTGGCATATTGTTAACCCCTTTAGGTGTATCTAAGGTCGTGGGTAGGCACGTCATTCCAATAATAATAATAATAATAATAATAATAATAATAATAATAATAATAATAATAATAATAATAATAATGATGATGATGATGATGATGATATGATGATGATGATGATATGATGATGATGATGATGATGAAGATGATGATGAGATGATGATGATGATGAAGATGATGATGATCTCTCTATACCTCCAAAAATTCTTGCTCGGAAACCCAACATAACTACTAAGGCAGATATACAATTCAAGATAGACTTAAGCAGCTAAATAACCTCTAGATCGAGCTTCTCATACTTACATATAAGTTCATTTTCCATAATCATTGCACATTAGCGTGACGTCCTTTTTCTTCATAAGTCCGACTTGTATTTCCAATTAAATGCACTGGGCTACATGAATCTAGATCTAACTTCTCTTGCAATTTAACTTCCAGTTCCTATAATTCATATCCTGTATGGTATATATCTTCTTATGTTAGAGCTGCTCCTGGATCTAGGTCAATTGTAAACTCTAACTGTCTATTTGGAGGCAAACTTGGTAGCATCTATGTATTCACAAAATACACGTGTATCTCTTATCTTTGATCATTTATCTTTTATCCCTTTTATCCTTAAACTTGTTCAGACTTACAAGAAAATCATAACACCTTCCTTAGTCAAACATCATGATAGCATATAGGTCATAAACAATTGAATCTCCTGTATACATTCTAACATCATAGAAATTGGTCTCTTCTATTCCGTATAACTTTTAAGAAAAATCTCTCATGACAGAGTATCGTGGCACTAGTCGAGGTTACACAAGTCATTCAAAAAATTATACCAAGATCCCAGATAGTAATATCATATAGATATACCCCAAAGTTCTCATTACTTCTTTATTCAATTCTAAGTTCAAGCATCTAACTTTAGAAGCATGGGTTGAATAGAGATAGTATTAACCTACAAAGCAATACTTATGTGTGAAAAAATATTTACTTAAACCATATCATCATAAGGGCGGAATAACTACATCAAATAAAATAGGTAAACATTACCCCATATAACTTGCTTTTATGTGGATCGTAGTTCTTTTCATGGGAGTTGCACTCTTCTTTTCCATTTTATTGAATCAAGGTCCTTAAAAATTATACTTATGAGGTGTTCTAACTTCTACGTTCTTTTATTAGGAAACAATTTCCTAATGAAATTCCATATGAGAACTAAGTTTGCGTCTTTGTAGAGCTTTAAACATTTCTCTAATCTTAAGCTTTACTTACTCCTTTGCTTAAGTATGCTAACTTAAACCATAAAATCATAAGGCTGGGAGTTTTTTAGTAATATGCGTTATTATCTCCCATACAATTTACTTTCATAATAATATCATGCCTTTCTTAAGTATCCCGACCTTTACCTCTCCTTACAAGGTTATGACACTCATGTAAGTCTATTCCTTTTAAAGTTGATAAGGCATTAAACCAAACAACTAACCATCATAACATTTCCTTTTTCATTAGTCACATAGGCAAGGAACCTAAGGACTTCATTCTCATAACATTCTTTCATCGTAACAAAAGGCTCAAGGACCCATTGTATAATACATTCATTTCTTAAGCCGGAAGAATTCGGGGAATCCAACAAGGCCAAGTTCATTCTTAGTTAAAAGGCACAAGGTCCAGATAACTACTTTCAATTCATCTCGATGAACATTATCATCATACATTTATCCATGCTCATATAATGTTTGAAATACTAACCTTCATTGACGACGGTGTGACGGCGAGCTGAGGATGAACGTAGACACTTAAAATTCTAGGACACTACTTTAGACTTAACATCAGAGCCTGAACTTATGCTCTGATACCATTCTGTCACGCCCCAACTTTTCTAAAGAGGACACACGGGTGAGGCGTGACTGAGGTTGGAGAAAAGAAGCGGGGAAAGAACGGGGGATGCTTGTCATACTTTAATAAATTAAATCATGTTTCGAAAATTTTGGCCAGCACCTACCTCAGTATAAGAATTAACCTAAATAAACAAATTATTAATAATAGAACAATGTCCGAAAGATTTTAGGTAGCAACACCTTCGAAATAGAGGCTAACCTAAAAATTTTGGCTAGAGATATCTAACATAAACATTCATTTATACCATAAGGATCGTTTCAAGTTCAAATGGCTCCGACATAGTTATTAAGGATAGACTCTATACATAGAAAGAAGCTAAAGATTTTTCTAGCAAGAGACATAATAAGTTCAAGAAATATAATCTATAGTTCAACACAAACGACAAGAAACTAGCGGAAGCTAATACAATAGGAGAACCTAGCCTCAGCTCTGCCCCGTCAGCACCGTCACTTAACCTGAAAACATTTGGAAAAATATTTGGGCTAAGTACTAATGTACTTAGTGGGCTAACATTCGATATACATACATAAAACAAAATACAGTTTATCCATTATCATAAGACATAACTTAGAAGTTTTGTAAAAGAAATGCATCTAAGTATGCCAAAAACATTATCATTTTCCTTTGCGCGCATTTGTCACACTCTACAGTTACTCTTACTGTGATCCCGGACCTCTAGCCACTGTCGGATCCATTAACATTCATTTTGGATTTCGGGTCGAAACCCAGAGAATCCCAGTCGAAGATAGTATACGAGAGAGATCAACCAATCGTTATACTATCGGGGTGTATACACAGTTCAAAGTTAGTGTTTTAGACTAAACTAAGAACCTCGATCGATTAACTTCAGAGCATTAAACATGTAGAGCGCACAAAAACATTTTATGGATAAACAGTTTTCATTTTGTAAATATCAGAGCATAACATAACTCAAAATATGTTTGATAAGTAAATAGCCCACCTTGATGGAATATTCCGTAGATACAAACAAACTCGGTCCAATTCCCTTCTCTTCCACAAAAGGTCCTACAAGATAAGGCCTACGCTTAATTGCTTCCCAAGAAAAGTCAAAGAATTAAGGGATGACTAAGCTCTAGATTCGCTATGCATGGGTTTCGGTAACTAATTAAGTAAAATCCAATTTCTCTATTTATCACCAACATTACCATAACTCCCTATTATATCTATAAATCTTTTCATTCGACTATCTTCACGTATTTATAAATTGCTCACATAAAACATGCTGGAGAATTTATATTTTCGAAAGATCATTTCATTTCATATACATAGTACCATTACGTACAACTTAACTTATAAATCATATTTCTATATTATCAATCTTTGCACAAGGAGTATAACATAAATTATAATCTTCTAATATAATTCAGACTTCTAGTTTCTCATATACATATTTAAATGACAGATTTAAACACGTTCATAACACTCACTTTACTCCATAATATTTTTATTCAAAGAAATATGAATATAATGTAGGCATTTCTAGTTATACTTGTCTTTATTCTTTAACTAAAGACTATATTAGAACCTAAAATCATTCAACTAATATTAGATTATCAACCTTGAGAATCAACAACATAATTCTTTAGAACTTAAACAATTATCATTCCTCATAATTCATCATATTTATGTATACATAACTGGAGTTCAACTCACAATATATTTACTACATTTTATTTACATATATTTTACTAACACAAAACAAGTTTACTCTTAACATTAACAAAAGTAAGTTTGGTAGATCATATGTGTCTCTTATTAGCTTAAGGACATTAACAAAATTATCAAAGGTAAACTATCCCTTAAGTATATTAATCGTCTACAATAGTGAGCTAATTTAAGCTGCACCTCTAATGTAAGGAATTGAGAATACTCGTTTTGAAAAGTAGCTTCACTATAAGAATCACAACAGCAAAATATATATATTCAGCACATGATTGAAGAACTATGTGTAGAGAATTAAATGTTTTAACCATGCATGTATATATATATATATATATATGTTCAAGATTTTTAAAGCAAAAATATAATTTGCAATCTCTAACCTATTACCAATCATATATACAAGAATAGATCAACAATAGTGCTAAGCATAATATTACCTAAACTCACAGCACCCAATGTTTTTCCATTTCTCAAAATTAATGGTGTGAGAATGATCAATATTGTAGATAATAAATCCTTACTCTTCAATGTTAGAACTTAGTCCTTCTCCCACTTATCAATCCTTGAAGCTTTTTCTCCTACTCCCTTCTCCACAAGTAGTCTTCTTCCTCTTAATGATTGCTGCTGTAAGTCTCCCTTCTATCCGTCCCCTATGTATCGACATCCCTCCCAATTTCTCTCCAACGTATACTCACGTCTCTCTCTATCTCTTCAACAACCTTAAACCTTTCTTTTCCTCCTCACTTCTATTTCTCTCTCTAAACCATGGTGTTGCCGTGCAAATGGGGAAGGAGGATGAAAAATGTTTTAATTCTATTTGTGGTAGAATGGTAAAGGTGTGGATAAACTATTTACCACAAAACTTTTATTATAAAGTAATAACCTATAAAGTTAATCTAGCAAACTACTCTAGGAATAGAAATATCCTAATTTCCTTCTAACTTGTGTGATACGTTCCCAACAATCTATTGCACACACATATATATATTTACATGGATGTCCAATTCAATAATATACTTTATACTATTATTGTGTATAAAACTAGTGTTGGCATTTATTTATTTATTTATCTATTATAGTTACACCTTAAATATACAACAATCCAATATATTAAGAAATTTCATGCTTATAAATAAGTGATTAAAGGGGATTTCAAATAAATAAGCACACTTATGAAACCATCTTATACTAAGAACGTTTAAGTAAATATCTTAAATTATAGAAAATCTTATGGCAAAAGACGGGGTATTACACTTAGCGAACTTAAACGCAATCGCCCACAACTCAATTGTGGTCTGCGGTTCCTTTTCTAGGATCTCCTTGTAAAGAAGGTCTGAGGTGATGGCGTTTTGAAATTCCGAGATGATGAGGAGATCGTTGGTACATCGGGTTTGCAGGCACTCCCTATCAAATCGGGTCATGAAATCCTGGAGAGGTTCACCTCGGTTCTGCTTCACAGTGAGCAGATGTGCCGGGGTTTGCCTCACCACAACAAGCTGGGAGAAGCTGCGTGAGAAAGCATTCATTAGATCACCGTACGACCTAATGGACCCAGCTGGTAGGCTATCAAACCATTCTCGCACGTTGTCAATCAGTAGTTCGGGGAACAGCTTACACATATGCACACTACCCAAGTTCTGGTTCAACATGTTGTATTTGAACTGACTTAGAAAGTTGCTGGGATTTCCTATCCCATTGTAGGGTTTGATGTTCGGCACCTTGTACCCATATGGCATGGGTGTGTTGAGAATGTCCTCTGAGAGCGGGCTGACGATCCTGCCGAACACATCAAAAATTTGCGCGCCTCCTGCGAGGTGCCCATGGGGCGGAGCACCGTGGGATGGCGGAGGTGCGGCTACATAGTGCGGTGGTGGTGGCGGAGGAACTCCCTGGGGCTGACCTCGGATTTGTTGGAGGTGATATCGCAGGTCTTGTCCTCCGGGAATTCCATATGGTCCAGCTCGGATCTCGGGGCCGAGTTGGGGTGCTCTCTGCTCTTCTCCATATTTGCTAAGGAACTCCCTCCCTCGGGTAGTGGTAAGGTAATTCCTTAGTAGCTCCTCAATCCCAGGGGGTGGAGGAGGTGGCGGTGCCGCTGGGTTCGGTCGAATGCTCGAATAGCTCACGCTCACGATCCGAAGTGAGGTCTTCGATGTGACCCTCGGGAGTTGGTTGGTGAACTCGAGGTCCTAAGCGTGAGCTCGCAGGGCCTCGGTGTGTCTGGGCCTGCTGCACTGGTGGAGAAGGCGGTGGTGGTGGTGCCATAGTGTCTTCTCCGAGGTTTGCTCGTCAAGAGGAGGGACTTCTCCGTTCCTGGCCTAGTTATCGACGGGAACGTCTAAGTGCGGTTGTTCTTCATGGGCCGCCGCTGCGACGGTGGGATCTTCATGCTGTCTACGATGGCTTTGCCGACATCGTGGAACACTGCCTGAATTCCGGGAAGGAGTTCCTCGCAACAGTCGTCTTTCGGGAGCCATACGTGGTAGGTTTGAGCAACGAAAATGGGAATCGAATCACGAATTTATCGTTCCCACAGACGGCGCCAGTGATGAATCCAAGATTCGCTGCTCGGTGAAAGTAAAATTGTGCTTGTAGGATTTGAATGTAGGAAAGTAAAGAACGCAAAGAGTTAACGTGGTTCGATCATAAGATCTACGTCCACGGGGAGAAAGAGAGAGAGATTTTGTATTCAATGTAGCATGAGTGTCTTACAATACAATTGATCTAGTTTTTATAGCTAAATCCATCGTCCATCATGGGAGAGATGGACGTGGGATCATGGAGATCGTGGGTGGTGGCCGTTTCTGCCTCCATCACTCCACGTTGTGTTATTAGGGCTCAATTTCCTGGGCCTGTATTTTGGGCTGGTTAGTGTTGGGCCGGGCCGAGCTGCCGTTGGCCCGAACTGCTTCTATTGGGCTGTGCCGAGGTGACGTGTGGGCCTTTGCTGAGGTGGTGGTATTGGGCCTAGGGAGATGGGTCATTTCCTATCAGGTGTATTCTATCCAAACGAGAATAGTAAAACTAATTTTAGATATGAGAATAATTTTACACCAATCTCTACCCATATATTAGTTTGGGGTACCAAAATAGCCTTACTTTTTAGATTTGAGATTTTTATCTTATATTGATGATTCTACCGTCCTTTTCTCTTCTCTCTCTGTAGGCAATTAAAATTAACAACCTATGATATGTTGCCATCTGGAAATAAATAAATAAATATTTAATTATATTTTCTATTTATATTTTTGGGATAAAATTAAATATTATTCCAAAATTATATATTTCCAGTCAATGAGGAGTTGCTATGTGTGAAATATGTGCAGTAAAGGAATAAATTTGAAGGAGCCAATCAAATCGCGCCACCTTAGCCCTAGGCCCGATGCTTACGGGCCCATGCCTAAAATCTCAAACCTAATATGCCTAAATTGAAATTATCTACACCTATAAATAAGGGTGCTTAGAGCATTCATAGATGACCACAAGAAATATTTAAAGAGCTCTAAGAGAAGAATACAAATTCTCTACATATTCTCTAATATAAAGTGTTCTTCGTGGATTCATTGTGTTCTTCGTGGATTTGTCACGCTCTACGCCAACGTCTGCTCAAATCATCGCTTGATCCAGACGTTCCCCGATTCCTCGCGTTCGTTGCCAGAGTCTGCTCAAATAAGCACTCAATTCGGGAACAAGTCAAATTGTAGGAAAGCAAACATCAAATTTATTCAAGCGTTAAATTGTAGGAAAGGCAAACCTTCGAATTAGTACTACAAATCCAAACATCAAATTTAACGAGATCAAGGAAAGCCAAATTTGCCGCAAATCTCGATAGCTTTCCAATCATCATTCAAGCGTTAAATTGTAGAGAGAATTAGTGGAATCATAGAGATTCGTACCCGCAATCAACTCAAGTTCTTCAAATACTCATTTGTACACAATATTGTATTTATTTTATTAAGTACAATAAAAAAATGTGTTTACAAATTTTAGCACGCTCAGTGGGACTTCTCTACCTCTCATCTCTCATCTCTGCCAAAGCTTTGATCAATGTCTCCTCAAAGCAAAGTCATGGAAACTATAAGTGCAAGTGAAGCTTCGTCACAAACCACCGGAGTTCTTACACGACAAATGGCTACTCTCATGTCAACCCATGTCGTAAAAATCAATCAACACCACGCTGATGAAAACTTTGTGAACAGAGAAGAATCAGTTGAAGTTGATAATCACTCACCTGAAGCAACCGTCATGATGGCTAATGCTACAACCTCTCTTTATCGTTTTCTTCTCCACTCTCCACCTCTCTCTATCTTTTTCTCTCTCTATCTCATACCCTCTCTCTTTTTATCTCTTCTCCCCCATTTTTCTCTCTCTACGAAGCTCGATGCCTGTTCCGTTGACATCGGTAAAGCTTTGTGCCAGAGTAATAGAGAGTGTTGCCCTTGTCTCCACACACTCCTTCCGCCACGTCTGCTCCGGAGAATGCAGTGGAGGCGGTGCGCCACGTCCGCTCTGTGATGGGGGACATCCGTTTCCTCCTCAACCTCAACGACGACGAGTTATTCTTCTTCATGCACGCTCTTCGTCTTAGTCTTCGCCATGACCCTTTTCTCGGCGACGAAGTTGGTACGGGTCCCTGTACAGATCTGGTAAACCTCTGTAAAAAATTTGATTTCTTCTTCTTCTTCTTTCTTGGATTTTTTTTTACTGCGTTACCTTTTGGTGGGAGAGATTTTGATTTTTTTTGTTGATTTTTCTATTTCAGAGTGGGTAAAAATTTGTTTGCCTCAAATAAATTAGTACCATTTTTTTTTAACAATTGTTTCATTATTTTTTTTATAGTTGTTTTAGTAGAGGGAGCTAGAGAGAGAAAGTATCTCAAAGAATAATATAAAATAACAATTTGTGACAAATAAATTCCACTCGGATAGTATCCTCTTTCCCAAATTTTATATCTCAATTGTGTCCCAAATCTTAATTTCTATTAATTATATAATATATTTTAAAAAAATAAAAATTGCATTGTATAACAAATTAGAATAGTTATTTATGGGGAAAAAAAAGATTTTTAATTGTAATATGCCCTAGTTTTGAAAATTTAAAGCATTAGACCATCTCCAACCCAGTACTCTATTTTACAGTATGCTATACTTCAAAATGCAGTATCCCGTACTCTATTTTAAAAATCTATTCCAACCACGTACTCTATATATTTAATTTATTATTCTTTTATTTAATTTTAATAACTCAACAATATTGACAAAAATTAAATGAATAATACCATGATTTATTAACATATATTGAAAATTAAATAATAACTAAATAAAAAAATTATGGCTTCTTAAAAATTATTAAATTGTAAATTCATCCTTTTTAAGAAAAATATTAATTATATTAATCATCATAACATACATTATATGGCTAGTGCAATATATGTAATGTTAATTTTTTCTATAAATACTTTAAATGTGATTTTTATAAATAGGAGTAAATGAAATAAAATGAAATAATATGATATACGAATTAGTATAATTATTTACAATGAAAAGTATAATTAAATAATTCAATATCTACAATTACTTTTTTTTAAAATAGAGTATGAAGTATTGAATAGTAAAACTTCATATATTGAGTTTTACTGTTCAATACTTCATACTCTAACTGCAAAATAGAGTACGGTTGGAATGACCTCCGTACTCCAAAATGAAGTATGGGTTGGAGATGCTCTAAATATAACCAATAAAAGTGAAATTAAATGATAAAACTAATTATATGGCCTAATTTGGATTAGTAAACACTAGAAATAGTCACAAAATTAAATAAATCATTATAAATTAAAAAATTTGAAAAAAAAAATACAAAACTAATAAAATTTGAGATTTGGGATACAATTAGGATACATAATTCGGGACTGGGATCCCAAGTCAATTCCACTCCAAGAGAACTAAACAAATACTGTATGAAATAATTGTATTAACTAGTAAAGTAAGAAATTCCTATAAAATGCACCTTTAATTAATTCTGAAAGTGCTTATCACAACATGATTGATATTCATATTGTGTTTCTAAGCTTGCATTTGAATATCGATGTCTCCTACATGTTGAAGATGACAAAAATGACTATATAAAAATATATGCTTCTCAAAACTATTAGGGGTGAAAACGGATCGGATACGGACGAATAGTGCTCATACTGTATCATATACCATATTTTTCTCTCGAATCCGGAGTCGGATACGGAAAAGCTGGATTCGGATACGAATTCGGAATATTCGGTATACGAACACGGGATGTATACGGGACGAATCTGGGTCGGATTCGAATAATTATAATCGGATAGTAGATTCAGAGTTTGCGACGTAGGTAGGTCTTCTACTCTTCTTCCATTTATAGTGGTAAAGAAGAACTAAAAAAAACGCGAAGAAAAAGAACCGAAGAAAAAAATAGCAACTAAATAACTTATGTTTTTATCTTAATAGTTAGTATTTTTTTAAATAGATATTACTAATATTATAAAATAATTTTTCTATTATTTTTTAAAAGTTAAATAGTTACAATTTTAAAATTTTAAAATTAAAAAAAAATTAATAGATATTACTAATATTATAAATAATTTTTTATTTTTTAAAAGTTTAATAATTAAATATTTACAATTTTAAATTTTAAAATTTTTTAAAATTTTAAAAAAATTATTAAAATATAATAAAAAAATAATATTAAAATATACAGATATCCGGGTATCCGAATTCGATATCCGGATAATATCCGATAAAATATGGTAAAACTCGGATACGGTCGGATACTATGTAATCCGAATCCGATCCGGTATCCGAATTCAACTATCCGTATCCGAATCCGTATCCGACCGGATACTAATTTTTTATACCGAATCCGTATCCGACCGGATACGGTTCCGGATCGGTCGGGAAATATCCGATCCGTTTTCATCCCTAATAACTATAATTAAGACTTCATATAAAAAAAAAAAAAAAAAAAAAAAAAAAAAAAAAAAAAAAAAAGAGAGAGAGAGAGAGAGAGAGAGAGAGAGAGAGAGAGAGAGAGAATAAAAGAAATAACAAAATGAAAAATTGGAGATCGATAGCATATATTCTTGAATGTAAAGCCACAACACAACTCATATACATTCCTTTACAATATGGATTTTATGAGGGTCGAAGAACACACCAACGAGGACGAGGCATTACTCGGATTTGTTAATTAGCTATGATATCACTCTAGGGATGCTCCGCTGACATTCAACTCATCAATAATAGAGTATTATTGTTGGGAAATTGTTAGGATAAATTGCTACGGGAGAACCGCTTTGGGAGTCTTAAGTAAACATGATAAAAGTATTTTTGATTCGATCCAAAAACTCTCCCCTTAGGAATTTCCCAGTCCACACTATTTGATGAATAGATTAGATAGATTTTTTTTAAGAGCTTAAATGTTAGGAAGCTCTATTTTTAATCGTTATAGGTTATAAGATCAAGACTACATAAGACCGAAGCATGAAGATCATATCGCTATAAACTGGACCTCTGCAAAGCGATCGCTATCGCTACAACAAGTCCATAGCGAGAATAGGGATATTAATGGTGAACGGTAAAACTAAAGTGTCTCAGCTTTACTTATTCTCTGCTTACCAATCCACTTCTCATAGAGAGAAAGCGACGTCTCTACTACCAGTGTACTTCAAACTGATGTTTGAAATGAGTCAAAGAAGGAGTACCGCCTTCATTAGATGGTGGCTGCCAAATGGCGTACTCGAAATGGTTGAAGACATTTGACCTCAAGCCAACGATATGCGCGCATCGCTGTGGAGACTGCCGCAGTTGGAAGCAAGTTAAGCTAAATCCGGAAAGGAGACAAAAGTACATTTCTAGAAAAAGCTGCAGGTCAATTAAAACATGTTGGAGCGTGAGAGACAAGATTGTATCTTCTTTCTAACAAACGAAATGATCTTCTCACACTATAAATAGGTTCATGCAGAACTTGTAACACTCAACACTTCATTCAAATTTCCAAGAGCAAATAGCAAGCACACGTGATTCTCAAAACAATATTTCTCGAGTTCTTAAAAAGTGTTCCAAGCTTAGCCTCATCAAGCTTGTGTTTATGGAACCTTAGCTCCACTCTAAGTTCTAGGCTCTCACTTCAATACTCCTAGACTAGTTTATAGAAGAATCCTAGCCTTTAGTCGTTCTCATTGTAAATGATTCTTCTAAGTTAGAGTTTATACACAAAACCCAACCTAAACCCAAGTCTCTGTCGAGTGAAGATTAGAGCGTGTTTAGTTTGTATTTGTTAAGTGTTAATCGACTTCTAAAGATATATGTGTCCACTTTTATCGATTGTGGAAGGCTTGATCTAAGTGGTAGTTGAGTTGTAAGATACAAGCTTTTACATTCATCGATTGTGAAAAACTCGATCGCTTGTCCTGGTCGCTTGGGAACCCGTCGTAATCCCTTGAAGAATTCTTGAGTGAAGTGGATTCGTTCCAGTATGGAACAAGTGGACGTATGAGAAGTTTACTCCGTACCACTCTAATTCGTTATGTCGTATTTCTTTTCTTACGTTTTTACTTTACTTATTGCTTTGATTATTGCATACTACATGATCGCACTATTTCTACCACACAAAAAATATATAGGTATAGTATAGGGAAGTACGAGTATCGTATCCACAGGGATTGACAAGTCGAAATCACACACAATACCTCTACAGAACTAAACTGATGTTAAGCAATTAAGAACTTATAATGTGGTTTTATAATCCTAGGCAAAGAAATAAAAGAACACAATTAAAGGAACAAAACAAATAAGGCAAATAAACAAATAAGCAAATAAATCAACTAAGAAAAATCAAATAGGAAACAGATTCTAGGGAAGTCTATATAATCAAATCTATGCAAGAAACAATCAATCCAACGAACTAATTTAATCCAATCTAAATGCGAAACCTAACACTCCGGCTAAGGCAGTATAAATCGTCACTTGATAAAATCCTAATCTCCTCTCGGTCTCATAGAAATTAAATCAAGTGCAAAACAGAACAATTATCGATAGATATAATCAACAAGGTTCAGCTACGACACCTATATCAACTATATGCAAGACCTATGATAATCTAACTTCGGCTAAGACAATTAAATCATCATACCATGTATTAATGAGATCCATTATGCAATTATCCGGCTAAGGCATGAAAACATAACTATGCATACAAAATAAGTGATCAAGTAATCATGCATGAAAATAAGCACCATGAAACATACATCTAGATGGCAAGCTAATTGTAATTAAAAGTACTCACATAAACTTAATTAGACATACAAACCCTAAAATCAACTAAAGAAATTAGCTAGACATAATTAAATCAAACATAAACATAATAAATTGAAAGAACATAATTAAAAGTAAAAGTAAGAAAAACTTGGAATGGAATCTTGAACACGCGAAGAACTTGAATCTTGAATAAACTTGAACAAACTCCAAAGTCGAATACAAACGAAACGAAGAACGGAAAATAAAAGCTCTAAAAGTAAAAATATGAATCTAGGGTTCTCTTTTACAATGCTAAACTAAGGAATATATATAGGGGAATTTACAAGGAAATATAGTCTAAAAAGGACTCTAAATCTCGGCTGAAATCACGCCGCTCGACCGCATCTCCCTCTCGATCGTAAGGGTCTCTCGATCGAGAGCTTGGTTGAGAGGTATCAAATTCTTCTCGATCGAAAGCTTGGTACAATAGCTCTCCTCTCGACAGCCCTCTCGATCGAGAGGCTGGTCGAGAGGTCATCATCTCGACTCAATACTTGGACTCTTCCTTCGATTCTTCTCGCCTTGTCTCGTCTCGGGGTTCTAACCTCAAAATAAGCCTAAAAACTCAAAGAAACACCCACAAGCATAATATTGTCCAACTAATGATAAATCACACAAATCATGAACAATAACATACTATCGAAACTCTAAATCGACCCTTTTAGACTATAAAAACCGAGTAAGTTTCACATATATCAAATCCCCCAAACTTAAACATTGTTCGTACCGAACAATACCAAAACAAAATAAACAATAGACTCTAGCATTGTGAACTATATAGGCCTCAATATTTTTCAAAAACAATCTTCCTCATCATGATCAAAACTATGCACACAACCTTAGCATCAATAACACAATGCATTCAACAAGTTCAAAACATGTCAATCAATCAAAGAACACTCTCAAAATTATATCGTAAAACCCGTACTACGTCTCGGTGGAAATGCGTGCCGAAAAAGGGAAAAACAAATGAGTCAACTAAAGGGGACCGGAGTGTTATATGATAATGCACATCATAAGGTTCACTCAATATCAATGCAATGCAACATATTTGCCATATGCTTGCCCTTTTCCTCAACATCTCCACCTAATGTAATATCTACAAACTAAAATAAAAAAGGACTTTATATAAGCTTGTAATGTAGGGACATTGGTTAAGGTAGGGAATGTATGGGCTAAGTGACTCAAAATGCTCCAAATCATCAACCTCTTTTCAACTCCAACTAAAGTATGGATTTTTACTCCATCTTCTACCATCCAACACACCAATTACAAAAACATCAAGATGCAAAACTATCAACAATATAACTCAAAGCTAACTATCCCGTTATGCTTATATTTCTCTCTCTCTCTCTCTCTCTCTCTCTCTCTCTCTCTCTTTTTTTTTTTTTTTTTTTTTTAACTAAATCTCAACTAAGAATGTTCTTACTAAAGATAAACAAGAGCTCTATATTATTATTTTTATTTTTTTTTTCTTTTCACAACTATTTTTTTTCTAAGCTTATAGGGATAGCTAACAATTTAAGCAAAGCATCTAAATTTTTTCTTCTTTTTCTCCCTCTACACCACATCAAAATATTCTATTCAACTCCTTCCATACCACCAACCACAACTACAAAGGATATCCATAACCATCCAAACCTCCTATCATCCAAGTTTTAGAAAAGAAAGGCTTTTAAAAGGCTCAAATAGGGTAAACAAAGGATTATGAACAAGGTTAGTGTATAGGAATCATGTGGCTAAAGAAAGACGGCCTAAGATCATCTCCTAGTTCATAAATATACTAAGGTCTTGATGGAGAAATAAAGCAAGTCACTACAAGAAATTTAGTCATAGATAATACGACATAGATAACGGTATTTTTTAAAAACCGTTATGTATGAGCGCGTTTTTCTTATAGATAACAGTTTTAAAGAAAAAGTGTTATGTATGAGCGAATCACTTTTAGCAAAGATAACAGTTTATAATAAATTGTAATGTAAAATACTATTATAGTTAACGCTTTCTTAATGACCGTTATCTAAATGTAGTGTTATTTTAATTTTAATAACGCTTTAAAATATTGTTATCCATTTTTCGTTATTAAAAGAATTAAATAAATAAATTAATTAAATGTCTAAATTCTAAAATAATTTTTTTTTAATATGCAATCTCAACCGGGCAAAACCGATGGCACAAATTTCACTAACCAAAACCCTCCCTCTCGATAGCTCGACAAAAAGCCCTAATCCAAAAATTGGGGGAGCCCTTCGCCGGCCTCCGGCGACTCCGACGACGTCGCCCCTCGCCTCCGCCGTCGCGGTAAGAAGGCGTCGACCGGCGCCGCTTGCAGCGTGCAACTTCTCGTTTGGCGCTGCCTCCATCGTCCGAGTCTGTTTCGCCGCCGGCGCAACTCCTGCGGCGGCGCTCGTCGTCTCAGGCCGGACTATTTCCGACATAAAAAACCCTAGCCCCCTTTCGGCTAGGGGTCAGTTTTATCCCTAGCTCGCCCCTGCTTTCTCTCTCTCAGTTTCCTTTTCCTGGCGTCGGCAGTGACGTCGCCACCGTTGGTTGCTCCTCTTCTCCTTTCTCCCTCCATAATCTAACTCCCTCACTCTCCATCTCATTATTGCAGGTCCAGCGACTCCCGGTGCTGCAGTAGATCCACCGCTGAGGGCTGATGTCGCTGTGGTTCGGCCTCCGGTGCCGTGGGAGGGCTGTTGAGGCTTCGGCGTTTCTCGATGCCCCTCGGGCTCTTGCTTTGCCTATTAGGCAGACCTTTCATCACCGTCGGTCAGTTCGACGAGGTTCGATTACCCGCTCTTCCCCTCTCGATTATTTACATAAGCATATCGATTTATGCCTTAGAGTTTAGGGTGTCATTGTTTTTAATGGGATTATATGCTTCATTCTGGATTTATGTTGGCTTGTGCGTGTTAACACGTATGTGTGTGTTTGCTCGAGGCGAGCCTTAGTTGATTAGAGTTAAGATTTCAGATTTTGGTATATATATGTATGATTGCTAGTTTTCTCTTTTTGAAGAAATATTCGCATTTATAGGGGAGGGTTGCTCTCTTCAACTCTGATGTTTCAGCGCTTGGTGCTAAATTGGCGGCTCTCAAGGTGTGTTTTAATGTTCTGTGAGTACGCACATTAGTTCGTTACAAGCATCTTATGCATTGACTCATTTATTTTTTCGATTCCCCTGTGTTTTTAACTTTGCTTTCGTGGATTATGCTTCAATGGTGTGAAGAGTGAAGAGAACTCCCTGAGGTACTGATCTGTATATCAGTATATGTTTTGGTTGCATGTTAAACTATATATTACGGTTCTAAAATGTCTACATCTCTTACTGTTGTTAATTCAGTAGCAAATCCTTGTTTTAGCAAAAGTTATTCACCAAAAAATGTATATTAAACTGTAGATAGAGCTGCTTATATTACCTATAAACTTGATTTGATGAGGAACATGAACCTCTTCTTTTGGCAGAGATGGATTTATGGGAAAAATGCTTGAACTAAATGCAGATATAAGGTAACATATTTCACTCGTGTATCATGTTTTGAGTTCATGTCTTCTACGAGAGATAATTTTCCATGTTTGGCTGGATACATTTGTATGTATGGTATTTCGTTTTATGATTGATGATCCTGTGTGGGAATTTTTCTTCACTGAGTGTCTGTCGGTGATGTATGTCGCTATGTCTCATAGCAGCTATTAGGACACTGGTCAATTAATCATGCATATAATCAAAATGAGGCAGAGTTGAAATACAAGATTCAATGTAGGCTATTGATAGACTTATTTCTACTTTAAATCTGGATTGCAGGAAATTTCAAGAGTTTGTAGCCTCCTCCTCAAATGTGGAAAAATCTGCTCATGCGACTTTAAACTGGAGGTATGCATCATATATGTTGGAAAATGATATTTCTAGAAAGAGGACTTCCATAGGTGTAAGATAAACTGAATAAAAGTTTAGGGTACCATGAACTGCACTACAGCAAAAAAATTTAATGAAGGGATGATGATGAAGTATTCCTGGATAGTGGTTGCATCTTGTTTCTGTTGCCTTCAATTACTTATTTGCCTCATCTTTCATTGGTATAATGTAATCATGGAATCACTCAAAAGCAGGACCCTTAACCACACAAAAGCAAGATGTTGAACAGGCACGATTGGTTCTTGAGAATAAGCTGGCTCAAATGATCATGCATACTGACCAGGAAGAACAACAGTACAAAGCTGAAAAAGACATGCATGCTCAGGTGAGACTCCATCTTGATCCATACAGCTTGGTAAAGCCTCTAGCATTGCTAATTTTTTTTATGCCTAATTGGAAAACAAGACACATCTCTCAAACAAAATTATGGTGCTTGTGCAGGTCCAGGAAGAGTTGAGTAATTTGAAAAGAAAAGCGATGCTTATGGAGTCAGTTATGAAAGAAAGCATGGAGCTGCAGGTACTGAGTAGATATCCTTTAAAACTTTGTCTGTTGTTTATCAACATGTTGATCACTGAATCAGAAAATATGAATTCGCATCCCCAAGGATTTTGAAAATGATTAGATTTTAAACTTATGGACTAGGTGGTTTCAACCAACTCAGTGTTAAATCTAGTTGAGTCTAAAAATCCCTACAGAAGACTTAATTAGATTAGTCTATTTGCTTGATGACAGACAACACCAGAAGTTGATGCATAATTCGTAGTTTGTTGATATAGTGTTCCCACTCTTTGTCTGTTTTATGGGTTAAGATTGTGTATATGAGATTGTTGCTGCTAGTTTAGTTTCATAAATGAATTGCTACTGGTGTATAAACTGTCATTTATTATGTAAGCTCTCAATCTGATTATTACCCTATAAATGTCATTCACCTTACTTTCTAACAGTAAAACAGAAGCTCTGCTCATATGACCATTGACGTTTATCACAATGGCATCAAGAGCAATTTAAAGTCGAATTGTACTAAAGAATGATCTTGTTTTTCTCAGGAACATAGGTTGCGTCTTGGACAGAAAGCCATATTTCACCTTGAAGGTACGTTCACAGGATTGTTTTGACATAATTTTCCACCGATCTTGGTATTTATATGAAATATATTGCAGGTGGTATCACATGGAAAGAATCATGACAAAGAAAAAGATTGCTAGAAGGGCATATGTAGACTTGGAATAGATCAAAATATCAAAATCGAAGATTGCTCAGGGATTTTTTCTTGCAAACTACTTGTGAAAAAAGTATACTCTCATTTAGAAGCGACATTTTAGGTTCATTTTTTTACTATGTTTTGATGGTAGTATTGTAGAATATTTGGATGGTATTGTATACAATGTTTGATGAGTAATATATGGTATTGTTTTGTGTTTTCAAATGTATCATTTATATTTCTTTTTTATATTAAAAAAAATAAAATATGAGTACGAAATACATAACAGAATAAACCGTTATCTATTTAATAAAAAGCTATATCTAAATCAACAATATATTACATAAACTTGAAAATAGATAACAGTTTAAAATCGTTATGTAAGATAACTATAGATAATGATTTAATATTGTTATGTATGCAATTTGTTATCGTTGTCTATTGTTGGTATAGATAACGGTTGTAAACCGTTATCTATGAGCGTGGACTATAGATAACACCACTATACTTCACACTTGTTTTGGCTCATAGATAACGGCATTTCGCCGTTATCTATGAGCGTTTTTCTTGTAGTGAGTTCTAGAAACAATGAAGAATGCATGATCACTCAATCAAAGAATAGGCATAAATATGCACAAATAGCTCAAATCTCACGGGTTCAAACTAACTAGTTCCCGACATCATAGCACAATTAAAATTCATCAAATAAATTGTGTCGCTTCGCCAAGGTTCCATGCATAATAAAGATCATGTATTTTTCAAAATCCATAAAAATCACTATCATCGGTCAAATTCACAATACTATCATCACATGCTTATTCGACTCGATTTAAACCTAAGACTCAACATATAAAGACTCAATAAAAATAAAACTACTACTACCCCAAAACAAAACTAAACAAATTAAGACTAAAAAAAAAAAACAAGAAAACAAATAAATTGAGTGTTTACACACTCTTTCCCTCCCCCAAACTTATTTCAAAGCATAGCACCGAAATAAGTTTTAGAAAGGAGTAAGGCTAAGTTAACACAAAGAACTCATGGAAAGGGAGGAGGGGTTGGGTTGTTAGGATCGTAACTTTGGTACCCATCCGGGTAGAAGGGATAAAATTGATGCATGTCATGCATCATCCTCCGGTATTGCTCTTGATACCTTCTTTCATCTTCCATCCTCTTCCTCTCCAACTCTCGAGCTTGTCTCTCCTCCTTGAAAAATGTAGTGAAGGTGTTTCGGAGAGCACCGACTTCCGTCCTCAAAGTCCCCACCTCTTGTCTAATTCCTTCCACTTGTTCACCGACATATTGTTGGTAAAGCAAGTGATAGTTATTAAACAATTGAGTATTTTCTTCTTGGTATCCCCTCATCGTTTCTTGAAACTCCGGGGAGGTCATGTGGAATGCCGGTTGTGGACCTCCTCCTTCACCTTCTTCATCTTCTTGCTCGTCTTGCTCTTCCTCTTGCTCGACTTCTTCCTCTTCTTCTTCCTCATCATCGTCTCCCCCTTGATGACCCCCTTGTTGTGGCCTTGGTCCTCCTTCGGCCCACATGAGTTGTTTGTGGCCTGGGGAATTCATCCTCCCATTGCCTCTTCGAAGGTACTCATCCCCCACCACCATTGTGCAGTAGGCATTGGGAAGGGGAAAGAGACGAACTACACTTATTCCATGAAGCTTGAAGAACCACCCGGATTGATCGTACGATATCATCTTTGCAAGCTCCAATGTCCTCCTATCCACATAGATTGATGTGGAAACCGGGTGTTCGCGAATTGGAATGTTGAAGTGGTTGGCAATTGGGGTAACGAAGGCCCCCATCCCAATCTTTTGGACACTGAAGAGGTATGCTTGATTTTCCATGTGATCCACGAGGTAGAGGGCTGCATCTTGAGAAAATCCACTATAGGATGCCCAAAGGAGATGAGCATCGGTAGTTAGGAGAGTGCCGGAGTCGTGGCGGGAGTGGATGGTGCAAGAAATCAACCGGTGGAAGTATCGGAGTGTGGGATTCCGGATCGAAGACGCCTTTGCAACCGACGGGTTGTATGACTTTTTCACCTCTTCCTCGTAGTCCACAATGCGCTTCCATAAGTCTTGGAGGTCGGCGTTGTGATCACCTAAATAATGGCCACGAGGATTTCCTCCAATAATCCCATCAAGTTGCTCCATTGATAGCTCCCTCGGTTGTCCACCCAATTGAAATCGAATGACGCTAGGCACTTGATTGGACCTCTCAACCACCAAAGTTGAAAGAAACTCCACCGTTAGGATATGGTAGGTCAAGTGATTTCCTTGAAAAATGTTGGTGAAGCCTTCTTTTTTGCATCAAATCAATGACTTCGTCCGCGATCCCCATGGCCGCGATCGTCTCTTGATGGAGGAACCGACAATGCTTGTGCTTGAGGTGCACAAGATGAGACCACCGTCTTCGTGCCTCCGCTGTAACAAGCTTCAACTTGAAAGCTTTCGGATCCAAGTTGGTGGGGATAGGCTTTGCTACCGGTGCTCTATTCTCCGGGATGATTTTGTCATTCTTGAACGTCTCCTTAGCCTTCTCTTTGCCATTTCCTTTGCTTGAAGAAGTCGAAGCAACATTCTTTCCCTTGTCGGGAGCCATTCTAGTACCTAAAAGTTTAGCAAGTTAGTACTAGAATTACGAGAGTTGAGCAATTATAAACCAATCTCCCCCAAACTTCAATCAAATTAAATCCCCCCCATTATCAACTTAACTTTACACCAATAAATCCAAACATCAAATACATATAATTTATTCACAATCCGTGAACTACCCAACACATTCTCAATCCAATGCATATATATTCCAACAAATCTTCAAAAATTTATAGACAAATTAGAAGACCCAATCGAAAAGTAAAATGCATTCAAGTTTTCAATCATCATAGAATCCAAATCATGCAAAAATATCAATTCAATTCATGAATTTTATCAAAATCCCCAATTCACAACCCTATATATCAATCCAAGAATTTAACCATCAAAAACTAAATTCAATCGGTCAACACATGCGAATTCATGTAGAGAATTAAGAATTAATAGAAAGAGGGCAAGAATTCGAGTACCTTTCGATGAATCAACGAGAGAAAGAGATGGGTGCTTGTGTTCTTGAAGAGGATTTTTGTTTTGTGTGTGTTTGGTGTGTGATTTTGGTGCATAGGATGTATTTAAAAGGGAAGAAAAATCTGGTCAAAGTTGGAAATTGCGTCGTCAAAGGCCCTCTCGACCGGCCTCTCAATCGAGAGGTCTGTCGAGAGGGTGCTACTGGATTACATCTTTTGACCTCTCGACCGGCCTCTCGATCGAGAGGTCTGTCAAGAGGACACCTTCTGTATTAGCATCCTGGTCCTCTCGATCGAAAACATGGGTGTCTCGATCGAGAGGTTTCTCGTGAAAAACCTGGGTACAATTTTTTTTTGAGATCCTCTCGATCGAGACCCCTGTCGAGAGGACCCTACTGGAGGTCAGTTTTCACCCTCTCGATCAAACTCTCGATCGAGAGAGGTGTCGAGAGGGTTGCTTGAAAATTGTTTTCTACACTCAAATTCAAATTTGTTAGTACATTGAGGGGTATGACTCGAAAATATGAAAAATCTCACTACAACTCTAAAAATAAAATTTAAAAACGGGATACGAATATTGGGTTACCTCCCAACAAGTGCTACGTTTAACGTCTTTAGCCCAACGATACCTCGTTTCTAGCTCGGATCCTCAAGATTAATGGCCCCTGTCGTTGGATAGAGAGGTAACGGCTTGAAATAATGCTTGAGTCGATGTCCATTCACCACGAACTTTTCACCGTCGTTCTTCAATACTTCAAAAGATCCATTCTTTAAATCCTTCAATCTATTAATCTGGAAGAGTTGTTTGATGAAGAAGCTGATGATGAAGAAGAGGAGGAGGATTTGCAGACCTTTCTAACTACCAGCTAGCTAAGCTATCTGATTTCAAAGAAGATAAATCAGGTTGTTGAGGATATCAACACCCGTTTGTCTGAGCTGGAGAAGAGGCTGGATGCTAGAATTGGTCAGCTGGAGGACCGCCTGCCCAAGTCTGTGGATGAAGCCCTGTCTCAACATAAATCCACATATGAAAGGCTGACGAAGGAAGTGAGCAAGGTCACTTCAAAGGCTGTTGACTCAGCCAAGGAGATTGCAGAAGCTGCTGTCTCCAAGCAGATTGGAAAATTCACGCAGGTCCATCTCAAGCTAGGATCATGTTAAGGCTTTCCTGGGTGATCTACTCAACTTTGAGGACGTAGCTTCTCATGGTGACCTTATTGCTGCAAACAACGCTATAAAAGCAGTGGAAAACAAACTCGAAATTTTGTCCACTCAAGTGTCCACCTCTGCATCTGCTGCCAACAACCGAGAAATTGCTGTCAGTGGAGACATATTGGCTCTCTATACTTCACGAGAAGCTCTCACTTCTCAGCTCGAGTCTCTCCATGGTGAAGTGAAGAATCTCTCTGGTGTCATAAAGGCCCTTTCTGATGATGTCAAAAATGGGGAAGCTGATAAGGATAAGAGAGAGAAAGAGAAGGCAGAGAAGGA
The DNA here is from genome assembly GCA_029379335.1 of Thymus mandschuricus. Classification (NCBI taxonomy): domain Eukaryota; kingdom Viridiplantae; phylum Streptophyta; class Magnoliopsida; order Lamiales; family Lamiaceae; genus Thymus; species Thymus mandschuricus. Next base: position 11,196,450 of record CM057078.1, read on the forward strand.
GAAAGAGAAGGCTGAAGAAGAAGAAGAAGAAGAAGAAGAAGAAGAAGAAGAAGAAGAAGAAGAAGAAGAAGAAGAAGAAGTCCACGGATGGATCTTCCTCGGATGCCAGGCCATCACAATCACCCCCAGTGGCTGATCAGGGAGGTTGTTCTGATCAGCAAGGAGGTTCTTCATCCGCTATTGCTGCTGAGGCACAAATCATTGCAAGGCCATTATGATGGGTGCTAATGCAGAGCAGGCAGTCAACCCAGAGGTTCAAAGGAAGATCCATGTTGAACAGACTGCGGTGTCATTGAAGCTAGATGTGGCCAAGGCCGAGGCCTTGAGGAGAATGAAGGAAGAAGAGAAGAGAGCTTCAATTGCTCAAGCAGAGGAAGATAGGATCATGAGGCAGAGACAAGCAAACTTTGCCAAATTAAATGCTAAGTATCTCAAGAGAAAAGCAAAGGCTGCCCTAGAAGGAAGAGACTGGGTAGGCAAGGAGCTGAGCCCGCAATGGAATGAGCTTGTCAGCTCTTTCATTATGCAGCACTACTGGATCCAGCTGCCTCCCTACAACCAAGAAAGCCATGGTGAGGCTTTTGAGTTGTTTCTAAGGCACTACTGGGATCAGAAGCTTGTTAAGAGAGTTAGAAATCTCGTTAATGAAGCTGGTATTGGTCTTCCTGTTCCTGAGAAAGAGACTTTCTTCTGCCCCTACCTTTTTGATGGCAAACACGTGGATTTCACAGCAATCAACGAGGGAGTTCGAACATCTGCTCTCAATCTAGAAATTTCAACCTCCGACCCTAGTTTCCAGCAGATCGAGTGCGGGTTCTATGCCATCATGGGATTGAAGCCCAGAAGAGAAGTTATCCAAGTTGTTGAGTCCTCAAAGTAGATGTTTTTATTTTCTTCATGATTAGCTGCCTCATATCTTTGTAATATTCTCTATCAGCTCGTCATGAATGAAAATATCTATTTTCTTCTCGCCAATTATGAAGGAACTGAATCGGTGAAGATCGATTCATACCCAGAGGATCTATTTCGGTTATCTAAGTTGTCAAAATAATCCTATCATGCTCCTATGAATTAAATGCGGAACATAGGGTTTTCAGATCGATTAACCTTAGGATTGAAGAGAACTCGCGAATAGATCTTCTGATCTGTATCCCTGCTCGATTTCGACGTCGGATGGACAACAAACTTCGGAATCAGCCACGGAAAAGGAACCGCCATCATCGCCGCTCGACTTCTCTCTCCTAAACCCTAGCCTCCCTTTTCTCGTGGAATATTTAGAGTGCACTCGTAAATTCTGTAACTTAGGTCAACGAGACCTTGAGGGGGTATTTATAGGAAAGACCAAGTGAGACTTGGGCTTAAGTTGCAGGTTGGGCCTGCAACTGATGGACTAGGCGTCCATGAGCTGTAATTGGCGCCCAACTAAGCCCAATTACATGACGACACACTTATTCCTTATACTGTGGCCTGTTGAGCTTTTTGGGCCAGATCATGGATCTACTAGCTTGTAAAACTGAGGCCTCCTGACAAGGCTATTTCTAACCTAGCAATAATATTGAACTAGAGAAGTCCGAGTATCGAACACGAGGAGTGAATGTGTCGAGAGATAATCAAGTAGTTCGTCTTGTCTCTATTATTTGAAAACACTAAAAAGGAAAGAGGGGAAAAGGTAGGGTTATAAAGTAATAGTTCAAGAGTGAATTAAAAGTGATAAAAGATACCAAATGAGGAAAATAACTAAGTATTTATAGTCTTCCCACAATTTGGGGTCAAATTGCAATAAAAGGAAACTTGAGTTGAGAAGGTGGGGTAAAAACTGCAATTTCCGAAAAGTTGTTCAAGGGTGTGTTTGTGCATTCTCGGCCACATTCATCACTTTGCGCACTCCCACGGTTTTGGCTCGTTCTCTCTCGTCCGGCATCAGAAAAATAATCCGCAAAGTGCTACGGCTTCCTCTTTCGATCCTCTTCGACATAGGATAACTCAAACGTGCCCAGAAAATTTCCATAGCACCTGAAATTAGCACGGAAACTGAGAGAAAACGCAAAGCATATAGAAAATGCATAAATGGTAAAAACCTATCATTTACTATTCATTTAAGCACATATTGATGCAGCCCGTAGATCGTGGAATGCACTTCATGGGCCAAGAATTATAGATGATATGGGATGAAGATGGAAGATATTATTTAGTAGTTTATTTAGTTGTTTATTTTTATTAATTTTCGTTTTTTATGAGTTCTCTAGTTGATACGGTTATTTTAATCATTATTTTAGTGATTTTATATCTTTTTAGACTAGAATTTGGTTTGATATCTTTTAGGATAAGTTTTTAAGTAGTTTCCTTGTGGAATTAGGACTTTTTGAAGCCTATAAATAAGGCTCATTCATAGGTGACGAAAATAAGATCTTTATTCAGCAATAATACTTTAGTTTATTTCTCTTATGAGATTTATCTTCGAATTTCTTATGGTGTGACTAAGAAATTCTTTATCCGGCGAATCAATCGAGTTCATCACCCTCGTTTGTGTGTCATTCATCGTCCCCGAGTTGCCTAGACAACACCTTTGTGGTTCGTTTTAGGAGGTTTTGGGATTTTCCATCGGTATCTTGAGTCTTCCGCGTGCGTGAGTCGTTCGGACCTACCAAGGTTCGTATCATTTGGCACCAGAGCCAGAGTTTACGTAATCCAGGTTTTGTCTTTCCTTTTATTTCGTCTTCGTATCGTTCTCTTAGTGTCTTGTTTTGTTCGTGTCATTCGTTGAGTCTTCGTCGTTAGTTTCATTCCTTTGTTCTCCGTTCCGTTCATCAGATTCGTTTCCGTGTCAAAAAAAAAAAAAAAAGAGGTGTCAGATTCGTTTTTTTTTTTTCTTCTTAGATTTGTTTATTTATTATCCAGATCTGTTGATTAAAAAAAAAAAAAAAACTTTTTCGTTGCCCTTCTTAAAACGGCCATAGAATCCACATACGAACTCCGATTTTTCTCCATAATACCTTTTCGGAAACATCTCGACGAGATCTAAAAGTCTCATTACTCTGCTGGTATGTCGTATGAGGAACTTGATCAACAAACAAAGCTCAAGATAGAGGCGATGGTGAAACAATGGGGCGAGGAGATGAGGTCTGAGTCGGTGTTAATTTGTTCGAAGAGTGGAGGTCGATACAAAGACAAAGTCCGACAATACAACCAACGTGGCCATCTTGGTGAGGATGAAGAAGTGGACATTACCTACTTTCAAGGGAAATATGATCCAGAGTTGTATCTTCAGTGGGAGAGAAATATGGAGATAGCTTTTTGTCATCATAACTATTCTGAGTTCAAGAAGGTGAACTTGGCATCCAGGTTGTTATCGGACTATGCTTTAACTTGGTGGGATCGGTTAGCTAAGAGTAGAAGTAGGAAAGCAGTGGAGCCAATCATGACTTGGAAAGAGATGAAGGCAGTAATGAGGAAGCATTTTGCACCTACCCATTACTATCGTGAGAGTCAGAATGGTTGGAGACAGTCCCAAGCTACTACTATTTCATATTTAAAGAAAAGTTTTTGGGAGAATGAAGAGGAGCCGAAGGAGTACATACGTCCATTTGTGAAGCCAAGGTCAGATGCTAAGAGTATTTTTACTCCGGTTCGAGATGATGTGGAAGAACTGAATGAGGAGGTAGAAGAAATTGAAGCACCTCCTGGACCGCTTAGTTTATTAGATGATATTGATCAGAGTGTGCAAAATGAAGAGTATGATGGAGAGCAGCAAGAGAACATCATTCATGTCGAGGATGAAGTGTCGTTTGTTTCTCTTACTCCAACGCAAGTGGATGAGGATGATCAAATGCAACTGTCAAAGGAGGTGGAGATGGTGAAGTCCAAGGAAGAGAAAGTAAAGACAAACGAGAATGGGTTGATGCATGAGTCTCTACTTGATCAAAGTAGTGCTTTGGAGTGGATCGTGAATGAGGAGAAATCCATGGAGGCAAAGTGGAAAAAGGGGAATGTTTTGTTCACTAATGATCTTGATTGTTTATTCTCTTCTACATATTCATTTGTGCAGGCATTCGATGATGTTTCTTCTAAGGATACATTGCATGGCATATTATCAATTAAAAGAAGTGAACATCAAATTGAGTTGGAGGGGATGATAGAGTTGAAGTCCATGCTATCGGGTGAGAAGAAAATGAAGCATAATTTCTTTCCTTTTGTTGTAGGAGGCGACCAAGATTTGAGGACAAATCTTCTTCAAGAGGAGGGGAATGATGCAGCCCGTAGATCGTGGAATTCACTTCATGGGCCAAGAATTATAGATGATATGGGATGAAGATGGAAGATATTATTTAGTAGTTTATTTAGTTGTTTATTTTTATTAATTTTCGTTTTTTATGAGTTCTCTAGTTGATACGGTTATTTTAATCATTATTTTAGTGATTTTATATCTTTTTAGACTAGGATTTGGTTTGATATCTTTTAGGATAAGTTTTTAAGTAGTTTCCTTGTGGAATTAGGACTTTTTGAAGCCTATAAATAAGGCTCATTCATAGGTGACGAAAATAAGATCTTTATTCAGCAATAATACTTTAGTTTATTTCTCTTATGAGATTTATCTTCGAATTTCTTATGGTGTGACCAAGAAATTCTTTATCCGGCGAATCAATCGAGTTCATCACCCTCGTTTGTGTGTCATTCATCGTCCCCGAGTTGCCTAGACAACACCTTTGTGGTTCGTTTTAGGAGGTTTTGGGATTTTCCATCGGTATCTTGAGTCTTCCGCGTGCGTGAGTCGTTCGGACCTACCAAGGTTCGTATCACATATCCTACCCAAAACACGCATCGAGACGCACTCTAAAGCATGCTAAATATGTGGTTATAAAACTCCCCCAAACTTAAGTCATTGCTCGTCCCGACAATGGAACGAACAATCAAAGAACATAAGCACATATGGGTATGCAAATCAAGATCATCGATGCCTCAAAACTCACTCAATAAAGCATTTTCAAGCATGGAACTCCCAAGGTGCATTGAAAAATCCACAATCACACAACACTCTCAACTATGAAATCAATCACTCAAGCATAATGAAACTCCAAACCTCTCTAGATGTAAGTGTATCACTCTTTCTCTCAAGTGTATGGAAGGAAGTTTACACTCATCGAACTCATGCATGCATCGCTCTTACCATAAGCTTGCCCTAAATCTCAAGATCTCCATCGCTTGATTGTGCACTCGAACTAAGATCAATTAGGTCTTTTATTTAGGCTTGTAATGTGGGGACATTGGTTTAGGTAGGGATTTTTAGGCTAAGTGACTAAGAAATCTCTTAAGTACTTTCACCTTCTCTTTTCCACTCTAAGTGTGAATTTCTCCACCTTCTACCTTCACCATTTCACCTCTATACACTCTTTAGTACACATGCTTTGATCAAAGCTTCTCGAATATTCATGAACAACTCCTTTATGCTCTCATTCACAACTATCTTTATTCAAACTCTTTCTTTTCTTTTTCATTCATTTTTTTCTCTCTCTCTTTTTTTTTTTTTTTTTTTTTTTTTGTGAGAATTCCATTCCCATTTCTTTCATTTTTTTTTTTTTTTTAGAGAGCATAGGAGTATTCTCATCTCAAAACTATCTCTTCAATCAAGCTTCTCAAACCTCGTTATCTTACTACTTCACAACCTCTCAATAGATTCCCTTAACCAACCTTCACCCCCTTTCATCCGGTTTAGCAACAAGGGCTTAAAAGGCTCAAGGGGGCCGCAAAGTTAACATTTCATTTGGTTAGTGTTTAGGGAATAATGAGGCTAACAAGTGATGGCCTAAAATCCTTTCTAAGTTCTAGTGGCACATATAGCAACCTCGATCGAGATTAAAGGCAAGTTCTAGAAGATAACAATGCAATACATGGCAAACTCTCAAGAAAGGAAAAAAATTAACGTTATCAATTCAACGTTTTGGCTCAAACCTTACAAGCTTTTGTTTAGAGTTCATGTGCCTAAGGTCAATCGTTCCTAATTAATCATGTCATGCAACCATTTCATGCTCAATACACACATGTGAAATTCCAAAAAATATGATGCTATTTCCGCTCAAATCATCATCGGCATCTCTCTTGAAAGCAAATGAGCGATAACCACGATATCTAACCATGTAAACATGAAGCACTTCAACTCAAGCGATGCTTTTAAAATGGAACTTGAAAATTTTTGCACCTACGCAACTAAGCACCCTTATAAAGCATGGAAACATCACTTGAATCATTTACACACACCCTTTCAAATTCTAAATTTTCTTGAAAATAACTTGAAGAAATATGAAAAAGTAACTTGAATATATCTTATCCCATCCCCCTCCCCCAAACTTATTTTTGAAAATAAAATCAAAAATAAGGTTGGAGGGACGAATATACATAAGATATTTAAGTTTCTACTCACAAAAGTCCAAGCTATCGAGGTGCAGGACGAGGCGGGGGATGATTCCCTTGACCATGTGATGAGCCTCAAGACGGACCCCACAATCGCAATTTTACTTTCGATGGGGAATCTCCCGTCATGTCCTTGCATGTTCTCTCCCTTTCGTCACCCCACAAATCTTCATCCTCTTTACTATAAGCAACAAAATCAAAGGAAGTTTAGAAACCCCACAATTTTTGCACAAAAATTAGAAGAAAAGAGGGTGAGAGGGGAGAAATTATTTATATAAAGATTGTAAAATATATTTTAAAATTTTTTAGAATTTTTTAAAATTTATTTATAATTTTTTTACAATTTTTTCAATTTTTTTTTTTTTCAAATTGACCGGCCCGGCCCAGATCTGGCCCGAATCAGGCCCAGACCTAGATCTGGGCCCGAATGAAGCCCAGCAGCCACTGCCGGAATTTGCAGTTGTTCGCCGGATTCCGCAGCTGCCCACCGTCGCCGGCAGCAGCTGCTGCCTTCTCGTCGCGTCGCCGGCGCTAGAATGGGCAGGGGCAGCGCCACCGTCGCTGGATTTCGCGCCGCCGTCAGGAACCACTCCAACTCTTCTCGTCGGAATCGCGAAGGAGGCTGCCGTCGATCTGCTTCTCGGATGATTGCCGAGCGTCGCCGGCGTGGACAGGGGTCTCGCCACACGTCGCCTTCGATCTGCATCTCGGAGAGGTAGGTGGTGCTGCTGCTGCTCTCGACGCGTCGCCGGAATCGCGAATGGGAGTTGCTGCTGCCGGAATCGCGAAAGAAGCTCGCCGTTCCTGCTCGCGAAGGCTGCTCCGGCGGTCAAACCCGGGAAAGGAGGGGAGGGTTGACCGCCGTGGAATGAACTGGAGATAGCTCGCCGGCGGCGACCTGGATTAGGCCGCCGGAGCCGCGGCGACCTGCCCTTGATTTCGCCCGCAGCCCGCCGTTGGCTCTGTTCCCGGGTTGTCCCGGGCCGGTCCGGGACGGGAGTCGGTCCTCCCCCCTACTCTCGAGTCTTCCGAATCCAATGCAATAGACGGAATCGAATTCTGAGAAGTTTTGCTATTTTTTTCGATTTTACCGTCAAACTGCGCAAAGGTGGAAAAAAGTTCAAAAATTTTTCTAAGTGTTGAAGCATAAAAACTTGAAAATTCTCAAAAATTTTCTAAGGCATAGAAATCTTCCAAACTTGAAAAATGTCAAAAAATTTCTAAGGCATGAAAATACTCTCAACAATTAAAAATTACTTCTTAATGCAAGTATATCAACCCACTCTCAACTCTTATTCAAATAAAACGACGCAAAAACATTTATTCAAAACGATAAAAACTATAAAAGGATACGTGTTGGGGTGCCTCCCAACGAGCGTTTTTTTAACGTCGCTAGCTCGACGATACCTCAATGGAGCTCATGGAACATTAAACGAGGCCCTCTCTTGACCTCCAAAATATGTAAACCTCACATGTAAAGGATCGACACTCTTTTCTTGGAACTTCACTTCATTCATGCCACCTTTCTTGGGACTTGGAACTTGAACCTTTTCTCTTGGAGTTGACGATTCATTCTCAAGTTTTGGCTTATAAAATGTCATTTCCTCTTCATCAACTCGGAAAGTGAGGCTTCCATCACATACATCCATTAAAGCTCGGCTTGTAGACAAGAAGGGCATACCAAGGATCAAAGGAATGTTGTGCTCTTCTTCGATGTCAAGAACGAAGAAATCCACCGGAAAGATGAACTTTCCAACCTTGATGAGCACATTGTCGATCTTTCCCCAAGGAATTGTGATTGAACGATCCGCCAATCGAAATATAGTCATTGTGGGCATAAGAGTTCCAATCTTCAAACGTTCAAAGATAGGTGATTGGTGTCTAGATGTTAGGTTTTTCGTCATGTTTTTGTGTCCTTTTTCGTTGTGTTTTTGTGTCTTTTCGTTTGTCTTTGGCTATGAATTGGTTGTTTGGAGTTTTTGGTACTTGTAGGATGAATAGGGCGGAAACGAGAAGAAAACGAGAAGAAAGGTTGTTGAGCAATCATTGACCTCGAGTTCTAACCTCTCATGATTTTATTGATGATTCATTTTGTAGATGCATGAGATGCGTGGTGTGTGAATGCATAACTCGGATAAGTCATTGCTGACGTGGAGAGTGAGTGATGATGTGGAGTATGTAGCGCACGTGAGCTGGACAGCTCATGGTCAGTTAGGCAGTTATAACTAATTGTACTGTAGCTTGGAGAGCAAGCTAGCATCGACGGTTAGATCATCATCCATGCGGATCTACGGCTGGAATCTACATGCTTGAGTGTATATAAGATGGGGATCTATCTTGAGCAATTAATTCATTCAATTTCGAGCTACTGGTGTGAGAAGGGAGAGAGCAGAGAGAAGAGAGAGAGAGCAACTGCAGAGTTAAGTTTCTGCTCGGGAGTTCGTTTCTTCTTGTAGTTCTTGGTTTCTCATTGTAGATCGAGTGTTGTAGAGTGTGGAACTTCATCAATAAAGTTTTTGATTCTTCTTCCCGTGGATGTAGGAGAGAAATCTCTGAACCACGTAAATCGTGTGTGATTTTCATTTTGAATTTCTATTTTCTGGGTTTTCCGTTTTGTGTTCGCTACCGACGTGCGAGATCGGTTACACAATCAACACACGGGCTCGGCTGCGCTGTTACGCTGTTGACGTTCAGTTTTCACGGGCAAGCTCGGTGATCGGTGAGATCGGAGCTCGCGAGATCGGTGATCGCGTGCTCGGTTTAACAAATTGGCGCCGTCTGTGGGAAACGGAGCTTGAGCTGTTGCAGTGCGATGTCGTCAATGAAGTTCGAAGCGGAGAAATTCAATGGACTGAATGATTTCGGTCTCTGGAGAATCAAGATGAAGGCGCTCTTGGTGTAGCAAGGATTGGCGGATGCGATCAAGCCGGAGGAAGAGTTTAAGAAGATCATGGTTGCAGAGAAGCACGGTGAGATCAGAGAGAAGGCTCACAGCGCGTTGATTCTCTGCTTGTCCGATAAGGTTCTGAGGGAGGTATCGAAGGAAACGACGGCCGCCGGAATCTGGAAGAAGCTTGAAGATCTGTACATGACGAAGTCGTTCGCGAATAGGCTTTACTCAAAGCAGCGATTGTACTCGTACAAGATCTCGGATGAGAGGCCAATCTTGGATCAGTTGGATGATTATGGCAAGGTGTTGGACGATCTGGAGAGTCTGGATGTGAAGCTTGAAGATGAAGACAAAGCTATCATCCTCCTCAGTGCGCTGCCAAAATCTTACGATCAATTGAAGGATGCAATGTTGTATGGAAGAAAGAGTTCTATAACTCTGGAAGAAGTCCAATCTGCTCTCAGATCCAAGGAATTGCATAAGCAAGTGGAAGTGAAATCTGAGGCATCACATGGTGAAGGTTTGAATGTGAAGCACAAGCAGGGAAAGGGCTTCAAGTCAAAGAGGAATTCACAAGATCAAAAGAAGCAGAATCAGCAGAAAGGAAAAGAGACAGATGATAAGGAATCAAGGAAGTGTTTCCACTGCAAGAAGCCTGGGCACCTCAAGAAGGATTGTTATGCCTACAAGAAGAAAATGGAAACGAAGACTCAAAAGCCTAACTCAGCTGAGGTTGTTGAGCAGGTTGAAGGAACTGAGGTGTTGAATGTGATGGAAAATCACATTGGTGAGGAGTGGATACTTGATTCTGGTTGCAGTTTTCATATGTGTCCAAGAAAGGGATGGTTCTTGGACATCACATATGAGAAATCAGGTTCTGTGCTTCTTGGGAATGATCAAGTGTGCAGTGTGGAAGGAATTGGGAGTGTTAAGCTCAGAATGCACGATGGATCATGCAAGGTACTCACTGGTGTAAGGTAAATCCCACAACTCAAGAGAAATCTCATTTCATTGGGCATGTTAGAGTCTAAGGGCTATGTTTTCAAGTCTGAAAATGGTGTTATGCATGTGATGAAGGGAGATTCTGTGATTATGAGGGGTGTGAGGAATAAGAGCCTATACTATCTTGATGCTAAGTGTGTAGTAGGTGAATTAGAGGTGAGTACAGTTGGTAGAGCTGAGTTGTGGCATAGGAGGCTTGGGCATGTAGGGGAAAAGGTCTTGAATGAGCTTGTTAAGCAGGGTGTGTTAACTGATTGCTCTGGTTTCAAGTCAAGTGAGTGTGAAACATGCATTCTGGGAAAGGGAAAGAAGCTACCCTATGGAACAGGCAGTAATGTTTCACAAGCTCCATTGGATTATGCTTACTCAGATCTATGGGGGCCATCAAAAACAGAAACTCTAAGTGGAGGAAGGTATTTCATGTCAATCATGGATGATTTCTCAAAGAAGCTTTGGGTTTACATACTGAAATCTAAAGATGAAGCTCTCAATAAGTTCAAGGAATGGTGTGAAGAAGTAGAGAATGAGAAAGGGACCAAACTGAAGTGTTTAAGGACTGATAATGGTTTGGAGTTTCTGTCTAAGGATTTCAAGGATTTCTGCAAAGGAAAGGGGATTAAGAGACACAGGACAGTGCCTGCTAATCCTCAACAGAATGGAGTGATTGAGCGCATGAATAGGACCATACTTGATAAGCTGAGATGTATGTTGTCAGATTCAGGGATGCCAAGGAAATTCTGGGGTGAGGCAGCAAACACAGCCAGTATATTAATCAACAAATGTCCATCTTCAGCTATTGAGTTCAAAACACCAGATGAGAAGTGGTATGGAAAGGCTTCAGGTTATGATTATCTAGGAGTTTTTTGATGTAGAGCTTATGCTCATGTTAAGCAGGATAAGCTAGAACCTAGAGCAGTGAAGTGTGTGCTCATTGGTTACCCCAAAGGAGTTAAGGGGTATAAGCTTTGGTGCACAGAAGCTGGAAATCAAAGAGTGATCATAAGCAGGGATGTAGTCTTCAAGGAGAATGAGATGCCTTATCTAGTTCAAGCAGAAAAGGTTGAGGATAAGGGCTCAAGGTCTGATGATACAAGAGTTGAGGTGGAGCATCACAAGTTGGAATCTGAAATCACATCTGATAATGATGAGGAGAATGGGACAGATTCAAATGATCTAAGGGATTATATGCTTGCAAGGGATAGGGTGAGGAGAAATATCAACCCACCAAGCAGGTATGGTGATGCAGACATGGTGTATTATGCATTGAATGTTGCTGAGAATCTTGATTATCAGGAACCAAGGAACTATATGGAGGCTATTGCTTGTGGTGAGAGAGATCAGTGGCTTGTGGCTATGAGGGAAGAGATAGAGTCTCTTGAGAAGAATGGGACTTGGATTCTAGTTGATAGACCAAAGTCACACAAGCTGGTTAGTTGTAAGTGGATTTTCAAGAAGAAAATTGAAGTAGGAAGCAAAGAGACAGTGAGATATAAAGCAAGACTGGTGGCAAGAGGTTTTACACAGAAAGAAGGGATAGACTTCAATGAAGTATTCTCACCAGTGGTGAAGCACTGTTCTATCAGACTTTTGTTAGCTATGGTAGCTCAAAATGATCTGGAATTGCATCAACTAGATGTGAAAACAGCATTTTTGCATGGGGACTTGAAAGAATCTATATATATGACACAACCAGATGGATATCAGTTGCCAGAGACAAAGAACAAGGTATGTCTCTTGAAGAAATCTCTCTATGGTCTTAAACAAAGTGCTAGGCAGTGGTATCTCAAGTTTGATGAGCATATGATGCATATAGGCTTTGTTAGATCTATGTATGATAGATGTGTGTATTTCAAAAGTAGAGAGGGTGTCTTGGTGGCTTGTCTGTTGTTATATGTGGATGATATGCTAGTTGCTGGAAGTAACATTGTTGAGGTGGAGGAGATCAAGTCTGATCTGAGTTCAAAGTTTGAAATGAAAGATTGGGGTGAAGCAAGAAGGATTCTAGGTGTGGATATCACAAGAATCAGAGATGAAGGAGTGTTGTGGATTACTCAGCACAGTTATATTCAAAAGGTTTTGAAGAAGTTCAGGATGAATGAAGCAAGAGAAGTGTCTGTTCCATTAGCTCAGCATTTCAAGCTAAGTGAACAACACAAGCCTAAATCTGAGAAGGAAGTAAAGGAGATGGGATTAGTGCCTTATGCTAATGCAATTGGGAGAATAATGTATACTATGGTTTGCACAAGACCAGATTTAGCTCATGCTATTAGTGTAGCAAGTAGGTACATGAGTAATCCTGGGAAGTATCATTGGGATGCTTTGAAATACATCCTAAGATACATGAAGAGCAGTTTGAGGATTGGCATCAAATATCAGAGGAAAGCTGATATTGGAGATGATGTGTTGGTAGGATTTGTGGACTCTGATTATGCTGCAAATCTTGATACAAGGAAGTCACAAACTGGATGGATTTATACTCTGTTTGGATCTGCAGTGAGCTGGAAGTCATCTTTACAGAATGTAGTTGCTCTGTCCACCACAGAAGCAGAGTACTTAGCCATTACAGAAGCAATTAAAGAAGGCATAAGTTGAGAGGAATACTCAGTGAGTTCGGTGTTGAGCAGAGAGCAATTAGGTTGAATTGTGACAGTCAAAGTGCATTGCATTTGGCTAAGCATCAAGTGTTTCATGAGAGATCAAAACACATTGATGTGAGACTGCATTTTGTGAGAGATGAAGTTGAAAAGGGGGTGATAAATCTGCAGAAGATTCCAACAGCTGAGAATGCAGCTGATATGCTTACTAAAGCATTGCCTTCAATCAAGTTCAAGTATTGTGTGAGCTTGGTTGGCATGTCTTCTCTGTGAGTTCAGTGAGAGGATGGCAACTCAGGTTGTGAGCTGTGGATGGCAGCTCGGGTGGAGAGCTGTGGAGGAAGAAGAGTTAGAAGTTTGTTGGTGAGTTTTGCATTCAAGGTGGAGATTTGTAGATGCAAGAGATGTGTGGTGTGTGAATGCATAACTCGGATAAGTCATTGCTGACGTGGAGAGTGAGTGATGATGTGGAGTATGTAGCGCACGTGAGCTGGACAGCTCATGGTCAGTTAGGCAGTTATAACTAACTGTACTGTAGCTTGGAGAGCAAGCTAGCATCAACGGTTAGATCATCATCCATGCGGATCTACGGCTGGAATCTACATGCTTGAGTGTATATAAGATGGGGATCTATCTTGAGTAATTAATTCATTCAATTTTGAGCTACTGGTGTGAGAAGGGAGAGAGCAGAGAGAAGAGAGAGAGAGCAGCTGCAGAGTTAAGTTTCTGCTCGGGAGTTCGTTTCTTCTTGTAGTTCTTGGTTTCTCATTGTAGATCGAGTGTTGTAGAGTGTGGAACTTCATCAATAAAGTTTTTGATTCTTCTTCCCGTGGATGTAGGAGAGAAATCTCTGAACCACGCAAATTGTGTGTGATTTTCATTTTGAATTTCTGTTTTCTGGGTTTTCCGTTTTGTGTTCGCTACCGACGTGCGAGATCGGTTACAAAATCAACGCACGGGCTCGGCTGCGCTGTTACGCTGTTGACGTTCAGTTTTCACGGGCAAGCTCGGTGATCGGTGAGATTGGAGCTCGCGAGATCGGTGATCACGTGCTCGGTTTAACACATTTTGGATGTAATGAAAGCATTATATCTGTCACGACCCGCCCTCGCTAAACTAGCTGAGCGAGGTCGCGACTCAAGAGAAGAAGGAAATAAAACTAAACGAACGACATGAGGTGGAACGGTGTGAAAACTCAACATTAGATTAAAGTCGAACTTCCCATCATTCGTCGAGAATGAATGGGGAAAACTGTTATTCTACAATATGAAGTACAACATGAAATACGCGGAAGCACTGTTCAAGAAGGAAGTCATTTTCTATGATGGAACCGATACGTTACAACGATACCCAATATGGAGATGAGTTGCAACGATACACAAACTAGAATCTAGACTAACTACATAAAGATCACAGCGGAAGAACGTGAGATGCATGTATGGAGACATGCACCACCAAGAGGCTTCAACACTTTCTATGCTCGACAAAGCTCCTTCCGGCAACTTCACTTCATCCTGCTTAACCTGCACATGGGAAATATGTACAGGGCTGAGTACTTTGAAGTACTCAGTGGGCACGTGCCAAAACATTTTAATTGCCAGCCATTCAAGTGAATCATAGGGGTTTTAGGAAAAGAACCTATGTTCACAAAACATTTTAAAGCAAAAAGAGTGCCTGCGCAGGCTATTTTCTAGTGTAATCCATCATATCTGAGCTAGGGTGTATCCGGAGAGGTTGGCCACCCTCCCGGATACCTTACCGCGCCACTTGCGTAGCTAACGGTAATCTGAGTGCACTAACTCACCGAGGTCTTGACCTCGATGAGCCCGAATCGTTCTGATAACTGAGGCCTAGGCCTTTAAACTGAGGCATAAGCCTCCTCAGATAGATCTCATACAAAACAAAAACATTTTATGGTCTGGCAATTCTTTTAAAAGAAAAGAATTTAAACATAAGAAAACATTTTAGTTTATCTGAAAGCCCACCTCAATTACTTTCCTGAATATAACTGTAACTCTGAGGTGCTTCTTTAGCCTCGGCTTGCTCCTTCGCCTAACCTCGTTCAAAGAACGTAAAATGAGAAACTGGAAATGAAATCGATAATCTTATCGATCTATGCGAAGGTTGTCTTTTATCGAAGTTATGTTCTCTTATACTGATAACGTTATCATGGTTATTCTTCTAATCGAGGGTTTCTCGATTCTCATTTGAAATCGATCACTTCGATCGTTTCCTGTGTCTTATAGTCTTTTCATCCTCGACAGAAATCGCAGGATACTTGATTAAGCCAATAATGAGGCTTCGTGATTCTATTAGAGAATATAGGTGGTCTACACTTATAAGATCAACATAACTGTTGTTACTGGGCTTGATTTAATCATTAATAGGGTTTCGTGATTTTACCCCGTGTTATAAGTGGTCTGCACTTATAAAATAAATATTACTGAACTTAATGTTATGATTAAATCTGAGGTTTATAATTTACTTGAGGCCCAATAAAATTATTTAGGGTTTAAGCCCAATTATTTAAACTCGGACAATTACTATCTCGAGCTCGGGAAATCATTACGTGCGGCCCTCGTCTTCTGATTTAAATATCGGTCCAATTAAATATCTTGGCCCAACTGTTGAGTAAATTCAGCCCATCTGTTCTTTAACTTCGGCCCAATAATTCTCGGCCCAGATTACTGCTTCGGCCCAACTGGTCTTGAGCTTCGGCTCAACTGAATATTAAATCCCGGCTCGTCTAATCCCGTCAAGTCCGACCCAATTTAATTTCTACAGCCCATCAAAGTAATTAATTCAAACGAACGATTATCCCGGCCCGAGTCCATATCGGCTCGAAAGCCCGGCCTGGTCCTACACTTGGAAGAACACCTCTCTCTCTCTCTCTACGCGACTTCTCCCTCTCTCTTTCTCTCTCGCGGAGCTTTCTCTCTCAGCAGTCATCGCCGCCGCCGTTGCTGTTCTTTCCCGCCGGCGTACGTCGACCGGCGGCCTCCTCCTCCGTCGGTCCTCGTCTCTCTCACTCCTCTCTCTCTGTTCTTCGCCCGATTGGAGGAAAACAGGGGAGCCCTAACTTGAAGATAGGGAAATTGGGGATTCCCGCCGGCTCGCTCCTCCGTCTCCTATTCCGGCTCCGGCAAACTGGTGCGGAGATTGCACCGTCGTCTCTGCCATCGAACGCCGTCATCTGTGCGTCAGCCACCATCGCCAATCGCCTCTGCCGCCTGCTGCCTTACTCTCTCTCTCTCCGATCTGTTTTTTACGCCGGCGGCGATGCCGCCGCCGGTGTCTCCTTCCCTTCACACTCTCTGTTCTCTCTCTGATCTCTCTTCTCTCTTTCGATTTGCAGGTGCTCCCGGTATCGGCTCTATTCCATCCTCGGCGCCTCCTTTGCTTCTGGGCAGGTTCGATTCTTCACCCTTCCCCTCATTTTCGATTCGAAATTCGAATATGAGTTATACTTGTTGATTTAGAGGTTAGGGTTTGATTAGAGGCATTTAGGGACTGATTTTGGTCTTAAATGTTTTATGCCTTAATTGGAAGCAAACTTCCAGATTCTGTATGCTTGAGATTGGTGTCCTTGTTGACTTGAAGTGTTGGATTGAGGATTATTATTATACATGCAATACCTTAAGCTTACTAGGGGGCTTCTATGTGATCCAAGATATGCTAAATTTTCAGTTTTTATCCTACAAGGATAACATGCATTGTCTCCAAAAGATTGTTGTTTCCTAGTGCTTCAATCTTGGGGTCTTTTCCCATATTTCATGTTTGATAGAGGGTGGGGTTACTAGATTGTGTCTTTAATCGATTGTTTGGAGGTTCTAGGGGGGTTGCATGCTTACAAACTTGTAGCTCTTAGAGAGAGTGATGAGGAATGAGTCTTACTTGTCATTGTGGGGTTTGGAAACTGATTTCTTGGCAAGATTGATGGTTGTCCTCCCTCTCTTTGTTGCCTTCTTTCCTTCGTTCTTCCCTCCTACAATTGCATGTTGGTTTTCTATATGTTAAAGCTTTGATCTTTGTACTAGGGAAAGAGGGTGGGGTTCTAACTCACCTTCTAGAACTGAAAATTGGGTCTTTAGCTTCCAAATGAGGCTGCCCTCTTCTAGTTCTTGCTTGGATGTCTCTTCCCTCCTTCTTCCTTCACTCCTAAAGATGATAGTTGTTTCATATGTTAATGCATGTACATTCTAGGTCTTAGGGAGGGTTAAGAGGGGATTTACCGTGGTGTTTGGAAGGTTGCCGGCGGCTGATTTCCGGCAGCTTGCTTGCTGGAATCGGCAGCTTCTCTCCCTACTTGCTCCCTTGTGTGTTTTTGCTTGCTTTCTCTCCCTCTCTATGTTTTGTGTATGAGTGAATGTGAAACTGATTTTGGTGGATGTTTGTGTGCAGGTAATGGGAGCTTTTTGGGGATTGAAGGTTGTTTTCTCTCTCTTTGTGTAGGTGGTATGAATTCCAATGGGAAGAGAGGTTTCATCATCACATTGGAAGATGATTGCATGTCTTGTGTGTGTGTGGAGGCATGGATGGGTGTACGTGTATGTTTGGAAGAGTTCTACATCTCCACTTGTAACAATAAGGATGAGGGTGACTAATGGTGTTCTAATCTCTTCTTAATTGTAGTTAGAGGTGTTTAGTGATTCTTTGATTATGTGTTTGAGTGAGATTAGCAACCCAATCTGCCGCATCTCCATTTCTTTTCCTTTTTTTCCTTTTTCTTTTATTTTTATCATTCTCTCCTTTCTTGTTGTAATAAGAAACACATGGATTATTTTGTTGGGCTTGAACTATTAATCTTGGGCCCTTTATATATATATATATTGTTGTTGACTATTAAATCTGAAATGGCTCTCGTTCTTGGGCCGAATAAATAAAATCGAACTAATAATCGTGAACTGTGCCTTGAACAATTAATTGGGCCTTGTACGACTAATTGGGCCTTGAATTAGATGGGCTTCGAAATCAAATGGGCCTCGGCCCAAAATTTAAATATTGAATTTTTCTTTTACCGATTCGTTTAATCGTCCTTTCTTATTTAGTTCGGTTCTTGTCTCGAGAAGCTCTAATGTTACTAACGTGTCACTACTATTAGTAGTTCTTTAATATTTTACTCCTAATAATAATAATAATAATAATAATAATAATAATAATAATACTCCCAACATTACTTTTATTTCTTAAAATAATGCCGAAGTTTTTATTTACTCACTAAATAAAACTGCGGCTATTACATACTACACCCCTTACGAAAAAACTTTCGTCCCGAAATTTACTTACCTTCTAAAACAATTCGGGTAATTCTTTTTCACTCTGTCTTCCAACTCCCACGGGCTTCCTCCTGTCCGTGGTGCTTCCCGCTGCACCTTCACTAGAGGGAATTGCTTATCCCTAAGCTGTTTGAATTTTTCGTTCTACTATGGCTTCAGGTTTCGTCTCGTAGCTCAAATCGGGTTCTATAACTGCTTCCCCCTGTCGAATCACGTGTTTGAGGTCGAACACGTATTTCCTTGGTTGAGATACATGAAATACGTTGTGAACGCTTCCTAGGTTTGGAGGTGACGCTGACCTATACGCCACAGGTCCTACTTTCCCTAGAACTTCGTAGGGTCTGATGGAACGAGGTTTCAATTAGCCTTTGATTCTGAATCTGGTCATTCCCTCGGTGGGAAAATTTTTCAAGGGCCATGTCATCTACTTCGAGGTGTAACTCGAATCTACATCATCATCGTAAGACTTCTGGCTACTATGAGCTTCCTTTATCATATCTCTGATTGGTTGCATTTCTGAACCCTTTCCTTGATCATGCACTGGTCTTAATTCTTTCTCATCTCCCACCTCATCTCAATAGAGTGGTGGTCTACGCCTGATTCTGTGCGGTGCATTGCACGATACTGGGTCTATAGTGTACGGTGGGTCTTAGTAACTAAGTTGGGGTAATATCGTTTTCCAGTTCTCGCCTCCACCGGGTACCTACCTCCTTAAAAGATCTTCGGGATTTGACGGAATTGATATGTTAACCTTCACGATGCTAGTCTTATCTTCTCTAGACACTCGTGGGGTCCATATAGACTGTTGTTGGTTTTCCTGTCTTACTAACTATAGCTATTGTATAAAATGTGGAACTCTGGGGAGACTTGTCTCCTAGTTCAAATCGTAATTCAACTTTTTGGTGTTAGCAGGTGACTCATGTTCATCTTAAGATTCTTTTATTCTGTCTCTAATCGATCTTATGAACTAGTCCTTCAAGCAACCATATTTCTTTGGTCGGTCCGTGTTAACCTTTTTACCTTTAGACCACATGCTCGTCATGATCCTTATCGTTTATGGGGTAAAGGTCTTTGGGATATACTGATCTATCTGTATCGGTACTAGGCATTCTGTGATTTCACAAGTTGATATTTGCATTAGAGCACCAGCGCTTCGGTGGCCCGTACGAATTTATCCAATCGTTAGGTGATAGTATTAGTCTACGAGCGTCTAGACCTTCTTCGTCGGCCTTGAGCATTTTCCCAAAATTTTTTTAATATATACCTTAATCTTTTACTTAAGTTCGTATACCCTTCTATCTACTCCATTTATGAGTGTAATCATATGTCACTGATAATACTAGGGTCGGGCTATCGATCGTTTCAAATTTATGCCTCACTCGAGTCTATTTTCTCTTTGGTCTTGATGCTAGTGTAGCTATGACCTGCTCTACGTACTATAGTTGACTCATAAGTTGCGGTATTAACAACCGTCATCTTAGATATTTTGCTTTAACTCGTTGGTTAAGTCAATCGTTTCTGGATCACTTGTAGTACTGTGTTCCTTTATTCACCCTTGTCTGTGTAAGGTAGAGATAAGTACCGTTCCTATACTTGTCATACGTGTTATATCGACAATCTTGACACTCGTCGTAGAGGTATCACCATGGCTATATTCCCTATTGTAGGAATGTGGTTTATATCAGTCGTTTATGAATCTAGGGTGTCTAGATATAATGCCTCGTAAGTCCGGCTAGTGTCATACATAGCTGGTCAATTAATCTTGGCAACGTAGGTGGTAGCGGCTCATTCGTTATTCATTCACATGTAATTATAGTACTTTTAAGGCATCATGTGCGGGTGTCTGTTTCTAGAGGAGATCTCATGAGCTCTACTGTTTACCCTCCTTAATGTATCGTCTTATCCTTCATAAGTTGTAAAGAGGTATTCTTGATTAATAGCAGGTTTCTTTCTTTCTAAGTGTTACTCAAGGCTTTAAGGTTTCATTTTAGGGCTTTAGTTCACCCGTCTCCCTTCATACTGCCTAGATGACTTCTTGAGTCGATTCCATTAATCATATAAAGTCTCCACTCATTATCGCAAATACACTACATGTCTTGTGTCTCGCCCATAACGGGACATTTTGGGTTGAGATTATACTCCTATAATCAAGTTTCATGATATACGTGACTTCGTAGTTTTATCTTTTAGTCGTCTATTGTATGCACTAGTGCACTTTGATGTTACTGCGGACCAAAAGTTCTCATTTCTATTACCATCCTTCTCGAGGCTAACTTACATCTCTATTAGAGATTTTAGAAGATCTAGTTAGGTAGTCTCACTGTCTTAGTTTGTAAGCTTTGATGACGGGGCAATAATTACTTCTTTGAAATGAAACCAAGGTTTCAGTCGTATAGTTTTCGACCTAGTAAAACACTTCTTCATTCACTCGATTAACATCCCTTCTATATGTTTTAACGATCTCGTGTGTTTGTACCTCACATACCATTAATTCTATTTTCGCGACACTTCGGATATGGGTTATCATTATTGCAAGGGGTTTACGAAGATAATACTATGGTTTTGAGTATCCACTCGGAGTTTCAATAATTCGACACATCGAAGGCTCGCCTTCTTTCCTGTTTATGAGTCTGATCTAGACGGCTGTCGTTCGACTTTTACAAACCTGAGGATTCCAGGATAAATTTTTCTTCCATTATCATCTTTTCTTATGATGCGATTTAATTACTTAAAACAAAATAAGTTCGTCCTAATTTATTGTCCCTTATAGCTCGTTGGTTAATGATTAAAGTCACATCCCAAACTATTTTATATCTGAGTTAACCGGCTCCTTAGACAACCATGTCTTTTCTTTAAAAGAATATGTCCCTCATATATTTTATCGGGTCATCTCTATATTGTTTAGTATATTCTTTCACTAGTCCTCGCACATCTTGATTCCAACGTGCGTCATTACTATCGGCGTACATTTCATTCCTTTCTGTTATTGAGTCGTGGTTCCTTAGGTGTCCCATAAACATGTTTAGACCCTTTAGACTTACGCCTCATTCAATGCTTATTCTCAATCGCATTTCCTTTGCTCTATTGTCTATCTTGCACACTTCTCGTGGAGAGAACTATACCAACTTTGCAATAATAACAAAGCTTATGACTTACCCGAAGGTGGAACTTATGGTTGTGTATATCTATTATACGAGCATCGCTCATACTGCTGTGGTGCTTCAAGGTCTTATGTCTATGTATGGTTACATAGTAAAAAAAAATTATCCTGATTTACTTGTGGTTTAGTCTCGGTGGTCACGATCTTAGCGCACTTATCCTTTGATTCTTTCAAAGGTATGAGACATACGGTGGTCTCGTTCTGTACTCTTCTTGACAACTTTTCCTAACTCGTGCTCTACACCAATTTTATTTATGACTTCTTCAAGGCTTTCTCGTTTCATATTACCTTCTATGGGAAAATCTCTTCCAACATTACCTCCCTTAGCATCCTTCAATATCTCGTATTTCGTAGTCTGCTACAATTCATTACTATGTCTGGCCGACTAATGTCATACTATAATTATTCCTCTCTCGGTGAATAATTTAGGTCTCCTATTTTCACATAACTTATGTCTAGTGAGAATTTATATTCTAGTCTGGTCCACGTCAATATTCTAAGAGGTTTCTGATCCTCGAGCTGGGAGAAATCCCAAATAACGTCAGGTCACCGACCGCAATCATGGGATACTGTCTTTCCTTTAGTTGCTGGTTTAATCTGGATCTTAGGAATGATAACACGTCGCGTATTTGACAAGTATAGTACTCGACTTCAGGTTGTTTATTTTTCTGATATCCTTACCATTTTCCATCTATCGGAAGATTCCAAAACTTCACATCCACAAGGATCTCGTCTGTTCGATGGGTTTACTACCTTTGGTCTAAATCGGACTCTAATACTGTTTAGCTCTTGGTGTTGGACTTATGAACTATCGGTACACTTCTCTTGGGAAACTCCTTAGAGTATTTAACTTATGAGTTTTACATTTTGTCATTGTATTTCTGTTTCTGGACTTGTTGGGGAGTCTGACTAGCTTTACGTCACTTGCTATTACGTGTATCGCGATACTTGTTTCTATCCTCTGAATTCTGGCTTCACCCAGTATATCTCTTAATTTCACTATTAAGCTTTCCTCCTCTGAGTTATGATATACAAAATCTTGCTGGGGAGGTGGCGAAGTCTCTATTTTACCGTCACAGGTAAAACTAGTTAGCACCTCATTGTCAACTCGAGTCTCGTGCAATGCCTTTAACGGTTTATCTGTCATCCATCCCTTTTATGCGTGGACACCCGACAATCCAAAAGAGTGTGTTATCTTAAGTCAAAACTCTATAACTCGAAGTCGAACTAATCTTCACAGTCTTATCACTCTAGGATGACAAGCATGATCACGATGAGATAAGAACATTGTGGGCTGGCTCTGGAAAACGTTCGTGTAAGGTTCCAAGTTGGAATGTCAATTATCCAAAATAGCTCATCAAGGAATTACCAGACAAGTTCTGAAGAAATAACCAGAGGGTAGAAATGAATTGACAGGGGTCGGGGGGTGGGGGACCCCTTTTGTCGATACCCATCCGATTTCTTGTCTGATAGTGACGCTACCGAGAAAGAGATTATGTGAGGTGGCCAGTCCCACATAAGCATCCTTCCGGTCACATGAAGGAAAAATTGTTCTCATACACTGGTGACTTTTGATTCACAAGGACACAGAAAATCGTACAAGACTTGGTAAACAATTCCTTAGATTTGGAATTTCTGGACTCCACGTTTATTACAAGGGACTTTCTGGTTTCAAGAGTTTCAACGAGAGGGTTTCAAAAATGCAATGCATTAGAACGTAGGGTCTCCCCTAATCTACGTACCTCCGTGAACACCCCAGTACTTCGCACTTGCGTAAAGGATCTTGGCATATGGGAATTCGACTTGCTTGTCAGCGCTAATAACGTAGAGTTATTCCTGAGGATAATCATATTTCCCCATTGCTTGCCTTCTGATGTCCTAATGGAATAGGATACTAGATCGCGATCCGACTAGATACAAATTTCTTTCTTCGTCAGCCCCTTAGTTCTGGGTGTGAGGTTTCTTTACACTTTCTCAAGTCGTATTTGGGACGTTAACATGCTAATGTCTCGTTGTTTTTGGCATTTAATGCCACGCCTTAGTCTCTTTTATCGTATAGTCTGGTCCCATTATCCATAAAAATCAAGCATATTCTATCGCTTTAGCTTCTGAGCTGGTCTTGGATATCAATATTCACTCTTACGAGTTCATCAATAAGCATGGTTAATGGTCTCACTTTGCTACATTCTTCAGGCACAATTCTCTGCTCAGGAAAGTAGAGGCTAACACGTTCTATCATAATTATTCTCATGAGTACAACATCGGGGAAAACTGAGATTATAACGTCTATATACCCGAGAGCTCTAAGTTGGACAAGACCTTAACCTTTCTTTGATTTCCTTCTTCAGTTTCTAGTAATGTTTTCTTCCTTTAATCATGGATGCGGAAACATCCAGGAAATTCTAGTGGACTTATCTTTTATTGTGCCACCATATGAAACTTTTAGTCCTGATAAGGTTCTGGTATCACCTCTTATTATCTTTAGGAAGCGTTAATAAATACGTTTCGTTCCTTGCCACACGGAGGTGGAAAAGTTAGAGACTCATGTCATTGATTCAAACGACACTCGTGCAGATCTTCTTGCACTTCTTGGCTTGATTTTCCTTGATCTGACGTATCCCCTTTAAATGGAATAGCTTTCCAGGGAGTTATCACTGCTTCCTTGAGTTGGCATTTCGTGTAGAGCTTCTCTTGTTTCCTTGTCTCAACATCATTCTTGTGCCATAACTGAGGTTAGAAGAATTTCTTCGTCTAATCACTACCCTAGTACGTGATAAAGGGAAAGCACTTAATTCAAGCGAGCTATGTTCTCTAGAAAGGCCTTGGCTTTTCTACTGTATGTGAGCTCTATGTTACTTGACTATGTTCTCATACTGGCATGTGAGAGTTACCTCTTCTCTGTCCTGGTCGAGCATGATGTCGTGAAGTGCCGAGCTTTTGTCGAAGGACTTTACAAGTCTAGCGAATCAAGTCTAGACTTTACTGGAAGAAGAAGACTCTTGGATTTCAGAGCGAACCTGGCTCTGATACCACTCTGTCACGACCCGCCCTCGCTAAACTAGCTGAGCGAGGTCGCGACTCAAGAGAAGAAGGAAATAAAACTAAACGAACGACATGAGGTGGAACGGTGTGAAAACTCAACATTAGATTAAAGTCGAACTTCCCATCATTCGTCGAGAATGAATGGGGAAAACTGTTATTCTACAATATGAAGTACAACATGAAATACGCGGAAGCACTGTTCAAGAAGGAAGTCATTTTCTATGATGGAACCGATAAGTTACAACGATACCCAATATGGAGATGAGTTGCAACGATACACAAACTAGAATCTAGACTAACTACATAAAGATCACAGCGGAAGAACGTGAGATGCATGTATGGAGACATGCACCACCAAGAGGCTTCAACACTCTCTATGCTCGACAAAGCTCCTTCCGACAACTTCACTTCATCCTGCTTAACCTGCACATGGGAAATATGTACAGGGCTGAGTACTTTGAAGTACTCAGTGGGCACGTGCCAAAACATTTTAATTGCCAGCCATTCAAGTGAATCATAGGGGTTTTAGGAAAAGAACCTATGTTCACAAAAACATTTTAAAGCAAAAAGAGTGCCTGCGCAGGCTATTTTCTAGTGTAATCCATCATATCTGAGCTAGGGTGTATCCGGAGAGGTTGGCCACCCTCCCGGATACCTTACCGCGCCACTTGCGTAGCTAACGGTAATCTGAGTGCACTAACTCACCGAGGTCTTGACCTCGATGAGCCCGAATCGTTCTGATAACTGAGGCCTAGGCCTTTAAACTGAGGCATAAGCCTCCTCAGATAGATCTCATACAAAACAAAAACATTTTATGGTCTGGCAATTCTTTTAAAAGAAAAGAATTTAAACATAAGAAAACATTTTAGTTTATCTGAAAGCCACCTCAATTACTTTCCTGAATATAACTGTAACTCTGAGGTGCTTCTTTAGCCTCGGCTTGCTCCTTCGCCTAACCTCGTTCAAAGAACGTAAAATGAGAAACTGGAAATGAAATCGATAATCTTATCGATCTATGCGAAGGTTGTCTTTTATCGAAGTTATGTTCTCTTATACTGATAACGTTATCATGGTTATTCTTCTAATCGAGGGTTTCTCGATTCTCATTTGAAATCGATCACTTCGATCGTTTCCTGTGTCTTATAGTCTTTTCATCCTCGACTGAAATCGCAGGATACTTGATTAAGCCAATAATGAGGCTTCGTGATTCTATTAGAGAATATAGGTGGTCTACACTTATAAGATCAACATAACTGTTGTTACTGGGCTTGATTTAATCATTAATAGGGTTTCGTGATTTTACCCCGTGTTATAAGTGGTCTGCACTTATAAAATAAATATTACTGAACTTAATGTTAAGATTAAATCTGAGGTTTATAATTTACTTGAGGCCCAATAAAATTATTTAGGGTTTAAGCCCAATTATTTAAACTCGGACAATTACTATCTCGAGCTCGGGAAATCATTACGTGCGGCCCTCGTCTTCTGATTTAAATATCGGTCCAATTAAATATTCTGGCCCAACTGTTGAGTAAATTCAGCCCATCTGTTCTTTAACTTCGGCCCAATAATTCTCGGCCCAGATTACTGCTTCGGCCCAACTGGTCTTGAGCTTCGGCTCAACTGAATATTAAATCCCGGCTCGTCTAATCCCGTCAAGTCCGACCCAATTTAATTTCTACAGCCCATCAAAGTAATTAATTCAAACGAACGATTCTCCCGGCCCGAGTCCATATCGGCTCGAAAGCCCGGCCTGGTCCTACACTTGGCAGAACACCTCTCTCTCTCTCTCTACGCGACTTCTCCCTCTCTCTTTCTCTCTCGCGGAGCTTTCTCTCTCAGCAGTCATCGCCGCCGCCGTTGCTGTTCTTTCCCGCCGGCGTACGTCGACCGGCGGCCTCCTCCTCCGTCGGTCCTCGTCTCTCTCACTCCTCTCTCTCTGTTCTTCGCCCGATTGGAGGAAAACAGGGGAGCCCTAACTTGAAGATAGGGAAATTGGGCATTCCCGCCGGCTCGCTCCTCCGTCTCCTATTCCGGCTCCGGCAAACTGGTGCGGAGATTGCACCGTCGTCTCTGCCATCGAACGCCGTCGTCTGTGCGTCAGCCACCATCGCCAATCGCCTCTGCCGCCTGCTGCCTTACTCTCTCTCTCTCCGATCTGTTTTTGACGCCGGCGGCGATGCCGCCGCCGGTGTCTCCTTCCCTTCACACTCTCTGTTCTCTCTCTGATCTCTCTTCTCTCTTTCGATTTGCAGGTGCTCCCGGTATCGGCTCTATTCCATCCTCGGCGCCTCCTTTGCTTCTGGGCAGGTTCGATTCTTCACCCTTCCCCTCATTTTCGATTCGAAATTCGAATATGAGTTATACTTGTTGATTTAGAGGTTAGGGTTTGATTAGAGGCATTTAGGGACTGATTTTGGTCTTAAATGTTTTATGCCTTAATTGGAAGCAAACTTCCAGATTCTGTATGCTTGAGATTGGTGTCCTTGTTGACTTGAAGTGTTGGATTGAGGATTATTATTATACATGCAATACCTTAAGCTTACTAGGGGGCTTCTATGTGATCCAAAACATGCTAAATTTTCAGTTTTTATCCTACAAGGATAACATGCATTGTCTCCAAAAGATTGTTGTTTCCTAGTGCTTCAATCTTGGGGTCTTTTCCCATGTTTCATGTTTGATAGAGGGTGGGGTTACTAGATTGTGTCTTTAATCGATTGTTTGGAGGTTCTAGGGGGGTTGCATGCTTACAAACTTGTAGCTCTTAGAGAGAGTGATGAGGAATGAGTCTTACTTGTCATTGTGGGGTTTGGAAACTGATTTCTTGGCAAGATTGATGGCTGTCCTCCCTCTCTTTGTTGCCTTCTTTCCTTCGTTCTTCCCTCCTACAATTGCATGTTGGTTTTCTATATGTTAAAGCTTTGATCTTTGTACTAGGGAGAGAGGGTGGGGTTCTAACTCACCTTCTAGAACTGAAAATTGGGTCTTTAGCTTCCAAATGAGGCTGCCCTCTTCTAGTTCTTGCTTGGATGTCTCTTCCCTCCTTCTTCCTTCACTCCTAAAGATGATAGTTGTTTCATATGTTAATGCATGTACATTCTAGGTCTTAGGGAGGGTTAAGAGGGGATTTACCGTGGTGTTTGGAAGGTTGCCGGAGGCTGATTTCCGGCAGCTTGCTTGCTGGAATCGGCAGCTTCTCTCCCTACTTGCTCCCTTGTGTGTTTTTGCTTGCTTTCTCTCCCTCTCTATGTTTTGTGTATGAGTGAATGTGAAACTGATTTTGGTGGATGTTTGTGTGCAGGTAATGGGAGCTTTTTGGGGATTGAAGGTTGTTTTCTCTCTCTTTGTGTAGGTGGTATGAATTCCAATGGGAAGAGAGGTTTCATCATCACATTGGAAGATGATTGCATGTCTTGTGTGTGTGTGGAGGCATGGATGGGTGTACGTGTATGTTTGGAAGAGTTCTACATCTCCACTTGTAACAATAAGGATGAGGGTGACTAATGGTGTTCTAATCTCTTCTTAATTGTAGTTAGAGGTGTTTAGTGATTCTTTGATTATGTGTTTGAGTGAGATTAGCAACCCAATCTGCCGCATCTCCATTTCTTTTCCTTTTTTTCCTTTTTCTTTTATTTTTATCATTCTCTCCTTTCTTGTTGTAATAAGAAACACATGGATTATTTTGTTGGGCTTGAACTATTAATCTTGGGCCCTTTATATATATATATATTGTTGTTGACTATTAAATCTGAAATGGCTCTCGTTCTTGGGCCGAATAAATAAAATCGAACTAATAATCGTGAACTGTGCCTTGAACAATTAATTGGGCCTTGTACGACTAATTGGGCCTTGAATTAGATGGGCTTCGAAATCAAATGGGCCTCGGCCCAAAATTTAAATATTGAATTTTTCTTTTACCGATTCGTTTAATCGTCCTTTCTTATTTAGTTCGGTTCCTGTCTCGAGAAGCTCTAATGTTACTAACGTGTCACTACTATTAGTAGTTCTTTAATATTTTACTCCTAATAATAATAATAATAATAATAATAATAATAATAATAATAATAATAATAATAATAATAATAATAATAATAATAATAATAATAATAATAATACTCCCAACATTACTTTTATTTCTTAAAATAATGCCGAAGTTTTTATTTACTCACTAAATAAAACTGCGGCTATTACAATATCGAAGAGGGGTTCGGTTCGATAGGAGCACATAGGCGAAAACGGAGGTCAATTTGGAGTTCGGATGAGGAAGATACGGTCGAAACAAGAGAGTCGCGCGCAATCGTCCAGTGCCTGATCTGGACGATCGGCCAAGTCCTTAACAAATCTGGCCGATCGGCCAGATGTCCGCATCCAGGATTTTGTTTCCTTATATAATTAGGTTTTCTTCCCATTATAAATACTAGTACTTTGGGACGAATTTGTATCAACTTTTACCTTAGTTTTAGCCCTAGTTTAGCATTCAAATACTTTAGTTTAGTTTTCCTTTGTTCGATCCGGATCGTTACTTCGTTCTTCAATTAATTCAAGTTTTTACTTAGTTCTTCGTTCTTCGTTTAATCTCGTAAGTTTTTTATTGCTTTCTTTTATTTGATTTAATTGCTTCCTAGTTCCTTAGATTTAGTTCTTAATTGCTTAGTTTAATTTCGTTCGTTCATTTTCAAGTTCTTAGATTAGATTCGTTTTTCTTAGTTTTCAATTCCTTCGCTTTCAAGTTTTCGTAGTTAGATTTATTTGCTTAATTTTCAGATTTATTGCTTTGATTTATTGCTTTGATTTATTTTATTGCCTAGGATTTAAAAACCAAAAACCCCAAATTATTTTTACTTGCTTTCTTAGTTTTAGGCTAGATTAGGTTGTTTGCTACACGATTACTTGCCCTGCAAAGTTTTCCTTGAGATTCGACATTGGGTTTTTACTTACTAAGTGCTAGGATAGATTTTGTTCTATTGCGAACACTTTTTAGTAAAACAAATTTTTGGCGTCGTTGCCGGGGAAAACTTTAGGCTATTTAATTGTGTAGTATTTTTATTTGTTTTATTTTAATTTGTGTTTATTCTATTTCTTGTTTCTCCCACTCGGTGCGTTTGACCCTTTTGTTGAGTGTTGTGTATGCATGGTCGCCGGAGTCTTCAAAGGAATTTAGCGCCCTACTTCGACAACATCCATCAAAGGAAAACGATTTTTGCCGCTAAGGAGAAGGAGGAGATCGATTCCCAAGACTTTTCTTTAGTCTTGTTATTTGCAGAGCCCGAAGCCACGGCAGCTAGAGTCATGGGCGATTTTGCTCGCCCCACATTCACAGCCACCACTTCGGCGATTGTCCTGACGGAAGCGGTCAGGAATCATGAGCTTAAACCTCACCACATGGCGTTGCTCCCATCCTGCCACGGGCTACCCAACGAGGATGCTTGGACATTCATTCGAGAGTATTGCACAGTGGTGCAATCTTTCCCACTCTCGGGTCTCACGGAGGAAAATTTGAAGATGAAGTGCTTCCCGTACACCCTCAAGGATCGAGCAAAGTCATGGTATTTGGCGCTCCCGGCCAACTCTCTCACCACTTGGAATGCGGTGTGTGAGAAATTCATGCTCAATTACTACCCGAACCGCAAGACTCAAGAGGTGCGGTCGAAGATTATGAACTTTTCCCAAGACAACGATGAGCCGTTTCACGAAGCATGGGAGAGGTTCCAAGAGCTACTTCAACAATGCCCTCATCATCAAATGGCATCGGAGTTGCTTTGGCAATATTTCCACAATGCACTTAATCAGACTTGTCAGTTCATGGTGGATAGTTAGGCCGGAGGCAACATAGCGGTCAAGACAGCTGACGAGATGCAGACTATATTCGAGACGCTCGCTGCGAGTTCTCAACAAAAATCAGCTAGGCCGAGGAAAGTTGAGGCAAGTGCGATCTCGATGAGCCCCGATATGAAGAAACAAATTGCCGACATGTATAGAGATCTCGAGAATTTAAAGATGAAGTAGAATGCACCGGCCCCGAAGGAGGAAGAGAGGAAGCCGGACCAATGTGAGATTTGTGGAGAGCTTGGACACATCAATTAGGTATGCCACAACTTGGGAGCATTCACTTATGAAGGAGGAGTCGATGTCTATGCTGCCCAAGGTTACATGCCACAAGGACCACCACCTCAAGGGCAAGGTACGAACCCGAATTTTCAAAATCGTCGCCCCCCTCCATATAACAATCCCTACCCTCCTCAAAATTCATAATACTCCTCTCCTCCACCATATTATCCACCTCCACAATATCCTCCCAATCCATATTATCCACCACCTCCATACTACCCACCTCAACCTACTCATACACCACCACCATCACACCCTACTTCTCTTCCCCAAGGACCGCCTCAAAAGCCCCCCGTCGATGAGAGTCTTTCTACATTCCTTCATGAGGCAAAATTGGCCTGCGAGGCTCAAGATGCCACTATTAAGAGGCTCGAGACGACAATTAGTCAAATATCGGGTTCCATGCACTTGATGCAACAATCGGGGCGGATTCCAAGTCAAGGGATTCAACCTCAACAAGCTCACGAGGTGCAAGCTCCATACCCTCCATATGTTCCCCCTGTTCCACCTCATCAAGCCCACGCAATCTCAGTGTTACAACGCGATGGAGGTTCGATGCCTCTTCAAGGGCGCATGGAAGATAGATGGGGCCCGAGCCCTCGATGGAACGGCCTGAGAACACCAGCAACAACCTTCGGCCAACCTCGTCCAGGAAGGAATCTAGACGACCGTCTAGAATCTGGCCGATCGGCCAGATCCCTCAACTCGCGCATCGACCCTGTATCCAATTTGGATGATCGGCCAGGTCACCCCGACTCTGGATGATCGGCCAAATCCAAGGAACAACACACGGAGTCCGAGGAGCCCGAGAAGGAAATTCAACCTCTTCACAAGACGCTCAACCCTTATGTTCCGCCTATTCGGAGTATTGTGAGGAAGGAGACAAAGGATCCCGAGCCTATCAACTCATATCCTAAAAGAGGGGATCCGGGAGGTTTCGACTTGAATATCATTTTGGATAGCGGAGAGACCGTCTCGGGGTTGACGGATTTAGGAGCTGCGGTGAATTTAATGCCATACTCTATCTTCGAGAAGATGAACTCAAGAATCCTTCAAGCCACCAACATTTGCATTGAGCTAGCGGACGGCACCGTGAGTAGTCCATTGGGAGTTGTGGAAGATGTGACCATCCTCGTTGGTGGTATTCAAGTTGTTACCGATTTTGTTGTGCTTCATGAAGGCAAGGGAGCTAAGAGTGCAACCGGACATCTACTCTTGTTGGGACGACCATTCATGGCCACTACTCGAGCTCGGATTGATGTAGGTAGCGGAACATTGAGCATGGCCGGTGAAGGAGGTTCGGTAACATTTTCGGTATTTGGAAATGCACCTTCTATTCCTACTTCATCTCTTCATTCATGCTCTTTTGTTAAGCTTGCTAACCCTTGTGTTGAGGAAAATGTTTGTGAGATTTCTAACAGGGTAGCCACTCTTCATTGAAGATGAAGAGTCCATCGAAGATGACGAATTCTTTAGCTGTGTGGATGAGGAAGAGGACATCATCGAGCAATTTCTACGGAATTTGGAGGAGGATAAAGAAGTTGAAGAGGAAAACTCGACACATGCATCGAATGAGGAAGTTATCATTAACTCTTTTCTTTCTACCCTCACCAATTGTGAAACATCTTTTCTTGCAGAGTTTAACTCGAAGATGTTTGATGAGGAGTTCGAACTAAGTGTGGGAGAGTCAAGAGTTGATGATGACCAAGTTTTTCGAGATTGTTCGAAAAAGAAGTGTGGGTATGTCGCAAAGAGCATCAACACGTCGCTTGGTGCTACGGGTTTTGGTTGATCACATCGTATGTCAAGCTAATGACGATAAACGAGCAGTTGGTGGGAGGCAACCCACGTAAAAAATAATAATAATAATAAAAAATAATAATAATAAAAAAAAAATAGGACTTTATTTTTAGTAGTATTTCTTGTTAATATTTGATTTTTCGTGTTAGTTTTAGTGTTTTTGCAGGAATTGACATCGGGCACTCAGCCTCTCATTTGGCCGATGGGCCAGATTCCTAGTGAATTCTTGACGATCGTCCAAATCTGTGCGTTCATGACTCTTCCAGCCTCTTATTTGGCCGATCGTCCAAACTCCTTGGGAATTCTGGACGATCGTCCAAACCCGTTTTCGACCTCTCGGTTGGATCCACTTCTACTCCATAGCTTCGTGATCCTAATGATCCCCATTGGCAAGACCCACGTTTCCGAGGTCCATTCGATCCATAGCTATGTCTTGTGTCTTTTTATTTTTGTTTGCGTCTTTTACTTCCTTTTCTTTATTTTGTTCGATTTTACGCTTGGTATACATTGCTTGATTTTAAGTGTGTGTGTGTGTGTTTGGGGGGGGGGGGGGGGGTGACTTTGAAACTTTGGAGTCCAGTATGTGATTGAGTCGTGTTTATTTCCCCACTTAGGAATTTGTTTGAAATTGAGTTTATAAGCATGTGACTTAGGATTGATTTGAATGATTTGATGATGGAGTATTTAGTTGTTGGAATTGATTTGAGCATGAGTTAAATTGGTTTAATCTTGAGTTGTGATATATTATGATTCGATGAATTGTGGGGCGTGAATTGATTTGAGTTTTGAGGAAAATGATTTATGATTTTTGGTTGAGTGATAAATTTAGATTGTTGCAACTTTGGAATTCTAGTTTACTTCCCCTTAAAAAAAAAAAAATATAAAAAAAAGAGTTGTGTTTATAATTTGAATAATAGAGTTGATAGGATTCTGCTCCTCTTACTTGTAACGTATGAAAATACTAGAGTAATGAGCATGAGAAACCACATGAAAAGGCTTCGAGAGACCCTCGAATGATCACATTTCATGAACTATGTCCTAGATGATACTCATGTAAGTTAGAGTAAAGTGTTCGTAGGTACTCTACCCCTCTTGACAATGGGTACGGAAAACCGCACTAGGAGGCTCGATGTGACCCATCGATGATTAAACCTAGTGAATTATGTGCCATAAACGTTCAGATGTTTAAAAAAAAAAAGAGAGAGAGGTTCTATTTATATTTGAGTTGAATAAAAGGGGAAGTAGGCTAGACGACTAAGTTGTGGTGATTCTAGATATTTGTGAGATGTGTGTATCATTGCTTTTCCTCTTACTTGGATTGATTTATAAGCCGCATAGTTTGTTGATGATGATTGTTCGTAACTTGGGATTAAAGTGATTTCATTCATTGCTTGTCAATTCCGGTGATTAAATGTTCTATGATTTGAATTGTTTGAGTTAAGTCTAAGTTGTGTGATTATATTGCTTGAGGACAAGCAAAGGTCTAAGTGTGGGGGATTTTGATTGGTGTCTAGATGTTAGGTTTTTCGTCATGTTTTTGTGTCCTTTTTTGTTGTGTTTTTGTGTCTTTTCGTTTGTCTTTGGCTATGAATTGGTTGTTTGGAGTTTTTGGTACTTGTAGGATGAAAAGGGCGGAAATGAGAAGAAAACGAGAAGAAAGGTTGTTGAGCAATCATTGACCTCGAGTTCTAACCTCTCATGATTTTATTGAAGATTGATTTCGGATGTAATGAAAGCATTATATCGAAGAGGGGTTCGATAGGAGCACATAGGCGAAAACGGAGGTCAATTACGAGTTCGGATGAGGAAGATACGGTCGAAACTAGATAGTCGCGCGCAATCGTCCAGTGCCTGATCTGGACGATCGGCCAAGTCCTTAACAAATCTGGCCGATCGGCCAACTGTCCGCGTCCAGGATTTTGTTTCCTTATATAATTAGGTTTTCTTCCTATTATAAATACTAGTACTTTGGGACGAATTTGTATCAACTTTTACCTTAGTTTTAGCCCTAGTTTAGCATTCAAATACTTTAGTTTAGTTTTCCTTTGTTCGACCCGGATCGTTACTTCGTTCTTCAATTATTCAAGTTTTTACATAGTTCTTCGTTCTTCGTTTAATCTCGTAAGTTTTTTATTGCTTTCTTTTATTTGATTTAATTGCTTCCTAGTTCCTTAGATTTAGTTCTTAATTGCTTAGTTTAATTTCGTTTGTTCATTTTCAAGTTCTTAGATTAGATTCGTTTTTCTTAGTTTTCAATTCCTTCGCTTTCAAGTTTTTGTAGTTAGATTATTTGCTTAATTTTCAGATTTGTTGCTTTGATTTATTTTATTGCCTAGGATTTAAAAACCAAAAACCCCAAATTATTTTTACTTGCTTTCTTAGTTTTAGGCTAGATTAGGTTGTTTGCTACACGATTATTTGACCTGCAAAGTTTTCCTTGAGATTCGACATTGGGTTTTTACTTACTAAGTGCTAGGATAGATTTCGTTCTATTGCGAACACTTTTTAGTGAAACAATAGGAAGAGGCATCACGTTCACTCTTGAACCCATGTCACACAAGACCTTCTCTAGCACTTGATCACCAATTTCGCAAGGAATTGTGACTACTCCAAGATTGCTTTCCTTATTGGGGAATTCTCTTTGTATTCTAGCACTACATCCCTCCGATAGCTCAATGGTCATATCATCATCCATTTTAACCTTTCTCTTGTCTACATCCCCCAAGAACTTCTCATGATTTGACATACTACTCAACAAACCAACCAAATGAGCATTGATATCCAACTTCTTCATCACTTCCAACCTATCAATGCTCATCTTTTCAACTTCCTCATGAGGAGTACTCTCCACAAGGTCTTCCGTCTTCTCACCCCCAAATTCATCATTCTCTATAGAAGTTTGGGGAAAAAGAGTAAGAGATGTACCTTCATCCTTCATTGCATACGGCAAGTAGGGCTCTATCTTCTCTTGAAGCTCATGATTAGGCATGGGAGGTGGAGAAACCAATGGAACTTCATAAATCCAAGGTTGGAGTGGATGCTCTTCCATGTTGCTCAAGAATAGGTCTTGCTTGTGTTGGGAATCCACTTGATTAGCCATTCGACTCACTTGTTCTTCGAGCATTTCGACGTGCTTTCCCATGACCAACACCCTATCCTCCAATGTAGACACTTGTTCACTGTATGAGCTATAAAGGTGCCTTGTTGAGTGGTCATTTGGGTTTGGCTTTCGACCATTTGCATCATCAATTGCTCCATAGGACTCGGAGTCTTTTTGGGCTCTTCTACAAGTTGTTTAGAAACCGAGAGAGGTTGGTGGTTGATGTGAAGCATCTCTTCTTGGCTATAAATCTCTCCATTCTTTAACTTTTTAAAAGCTCGTGCTACCATCAATGCATTTATATTCTTTTCATGCTCCTTCTTAAGGTTGGCATATTGGAGAACGAGTTCATCATATTCATCATCCAACATGGAGGCAACTTTCTTGGAATGCACCCTTTCCATGGGCCATTGAAAAGAGTTAGAGACCATCTCTTCAAGAATCCTCATAGCTTCTTTCACATTACGATTAAGCAAACAACCTCCGGAGGTAGCATCTACGATAGTTCTTGTTTGTGAACTCAAACCACCATAGAAGATGAAGATTTGTCGACTCTCATCTAGACCATGTGGAGGGCATTTCCTTAAGAGCTCACGGAATCTCTCCCAAGCATCGAATATCGTCTCATCCTCATGTTGGGCAAATTGATAAATCTCCGATATTAGGCGTTGTACCTTGGAAGGTGGAAAGTATCTTGAGAGAAAAAGCTTTTCACAAATCCTCTCAAGATTTGATTGACATCCCATTGAGACCTTTGAACCACTCTTTAGCCCGGTCATGAAGTGAAAATCCAAAGAGTCTCATCCGGATTGTGTCATTTGGCACTCCCTCGAGCTTGAGAGTATCACAAATTTTGAGGAATGAGTATAGATGATCATTTGGGTCCTCGGTGACTTCTCCTCCAAATTGATTTGCTTGAACCAAACGAATCAAATCCGGTTTGAGCTCAAAGTTGGGTGCATCTATCGTGCCCCATTCTCTTCCTCGATAACTTTCCTTTGGAGGTTGGAATATCTCAATTATAGGAGTTAATTGAACCTCTTGAGTTCTCTTCCTTTGTTCGCCCACTCTTGCTTCCATAACCTCCAATTGCTTCCTAAGAACTTCCACTTCTCGATTGATTTCAACATCTTGCTCTTTGGAAGTTCTTTCTCTCCTCTCATAATCCAAAACTAATGATTCCACATGTTTAACCTTGGATCATTTAAGTGTGTACCTATCAAACACACCAACAAAGAGATCAAAAATAGTCCAATAAAATGCTTGAATCAACAAGCACAATACCATCCTAACTATAAAAATAAAACAAGCTCAAATTAGCAACAAGAAACTAAACAAACTATTGATCATCAATCTATTCACTCCCCGGCAACGGCGCCAAAAATTGACTAAGCTATTTCTAACGTAGCAATAATATCGAACTAGAGAAGTCTGAGTATCAAACATGAGGAGTGAATGTGTCAAGAGATAATCAAGTAGTTCGTCTTGTCTCTATTATCCTATTTGAGCACAGAATCTTGGTTTGGGGTTTTTCTTTGAACTAGGCAATGAAATAAGTAAATGACAAGCTTAAACATGCAATAAGTAAATGAAACTTGCAAGTAAACAAATGTAAAGAACAAGTAATAAAAGCATGGATCCAAGTAACGTCCGATGTGATTATGATGAGGGCTTTAGAATCTAGATGCTTCAAACCAATTTAATCCACCTTGAATGGTTTCTTATATCATATATGTTAACCTACCTTACTAGGGTGATTAACAAGTAGATCAATAGAACAATAAATGATTTCTAAGCCTTTATATGCTCTACCAACTCCAAATAGCTCATTAAGTCTAAGAAAACCTACCAACTATCATCCAACCCATCTAATTCTTCCTAGGAATCATATGAGATGAAATCAAGTGATATGGGTATGAATTGATGCCAAGTGCTATGAATGGAAGCTTCCTAGGCATTCCATCAAACACCTTAGATGCACTCCTAGTGATCAATTAGTCATGCATTCAAATAAAGTCCCAATCCATAGGCAATTCAAGGGGAAGGTAAATCAACATCCTAAACTCTAGCACCCAACATCTAAATCACATCATCCATTACTTGGAACCATAAAGGTGCTTAGCTAGCAATAGATCTAGCAAGCAATCCAACAAAAGTAAGAGAAAACATAATGAAAATAACAAGGAAGGAAAGTAGAGAAGAAATCTTCAATAATCTCTTCAAACCCCAAGCATAATCTTCAACATAATTTGAAAATACTAAAAAGGAAAGAGGGAAAAAGGTAGGGTTCTAAAGTAATAGTTCAAGAGTGAATTACAAGTGATAATAACTAAGTATTTATAGTCTTCCCACAATTTGGGGTCAAATTGCAATAAAAGGAAACTTGAGTTGAGAAGGTGGGGTAAAAACTGCAATTTCCGGAAAGTTGTCCAAGGGTGTCTTTGTGCATTCTCGGCCACATTCATCACTTTGCGCACTCCCACGGTTTTGGCTCGTTCTCTCTCGTCCAGCATCAGAAAAATAATTCGCAAAGTGCTACGGCTTCCTCTTTCAATCCTCTTCGACATAGGATTACTCAAATGTGCCCAGAAAATTGCCGTAGCACCTGAAATTAGCACGGAAACCGAGAGAAAACGCAAAGCATATAGAAAATGCATAAATGGTAAAAACCTATCATTTCCTATTTATTTAAGCACATATCCTACCCAAAACACGCATCGAGACGCACTCTAAAGCATGCTAAATATGTGGTTATCACCTCCCCATGGCTAAATTCTCCATACTCAGCAAAGAGTATACTTTAGTCCATAAGTACTAAAACATTCCACTAGAGTAATAGTACTGAATAAGTACTGAATATCCTGTGTTACCCCTGTTGAGTTCAGGGCTAGTATTAGACTTAGCGACCCCCGTATTTAAGATACCCCACATCCGTTGATTAACTTAAAGCTTCTGTCTGCTTATGTTATTGATAGACTAGAAATTTACTTGTTTTTATAAGTGTTTAGGAGTCGTTTTTAGGTCTCGTTTCGTGATTTAGTTCGTGTTTTTGCATCGTTTTATATCCTTTCGAACTATACTACGCTTTGGGTATTTTGTCGTGTTTTTAGGTACTTTTCGTGTGGAAATAACCCAAGTCGAGACAAGGATCGAGAAAGCCAAGAAACAGAGAGTCGGAGAGTCGAAGAACGGAGTACGAGAAAGTCACTCGGCCAACCACTCGGCCGAGTCAGAGGCCGAGTCAGCCTACTGTCCTAGTCACTCGGCCGAGTCAACTACCTCTCACCCACTCGGCTGAGTCGCCATCCGAGTCAGCATTCTTCCACTCACTCAGCCGAGTCACTCGGCCGAGTCACCCGAGTGAGCCGTCCGAGTCGGGACACGGGTCGTGTTTAGATCGCGGGCTTTTTCGACTTATTTTGATTCCTTTTACACTTATGATTCCTTGTAAATTTCTACTCTATAAATACCTTAGGTTTAGCATTGTGAACCCTAGAATTCTCATTAGCACTCTTTAGTTTTTCATAATTCTCTTTAAAATTTCCAGCTTTTATATTTGTTCAACATTGGAGTTTTATTTAAGTTTATTCAAGATTCAAGATTCGAAGTTCTTCGCGTTCAAGATTCAATTCCAAGTTTTTCTTACTCTACTCTTTAATTATGTTCTTTCAATATATTGTGTTTATGTTTGCTTTAATCATGTCTAGCTAATTTTTTTAGTTGATTTTAGGGATTGAATGCCTAATTGAATTTATGTGAGTGTTTTTGTTTACAATTAGCCTTCTAATCTAGATGCATGTTTCATGGTGCTTATTCTCATGCATGGTTAACTGGCCATTAATTATGTGTGCATAGTTATGTGTTTATGCCTTAATTGGATAATTGCATAATAGATCTCATGAATACATGGTATGGTGATTTGATTATCTTAGTTGAGATTAAATTATCATATAGTTGCATATAGTTGATTTGGGTGTCATAATTGAACCTTATTGATTATATGATTGATACTTGTTCTATTTTGCACTTGATTTGATTCCTATAATTCGAGAGGATATTAGGATCTTGTTAGGTGACGACTTGCATTGCTTTAATCGGGGGTGTAGGTTATTTTGCATGTATCACATTTAGATTGGATTAAATTGGTTAATTGTGTGCATTAATTACTTGCATAGATTTAATTAGGTAGGCTTCCCTAGAATCAACACTTTTCCTTAATTGATTTCTTCCCTTATTTGTTTAATTGCTTGCTTGCTAAGTTTTCTTCTTTGATTAAGTTTCCTTATGTGATTAATTGAGTCCTTTTATTTAATTGTCTAGCATAAATACCACATTCCTAAACTCTTAAAAGCTTAAACATCAGTTTAATTCTAAAGTAGAGGTACTGTGTGTGGTTTCGATTTGTCAGTCCCTGTGGATACGATACTCGTGCTTCCCTTTTACTATACCTATTTTGTGTGGTAGAAAATAGTGCGATCAAATTTTGGCGCTGTTGCAGGGGATTGATTAGATTTCATACACATATTTGAAATAAATTAATAGGTGATTTAGGCACTTTATTTTTCTATTTTTAGGTTTATTGATCTAACGTTTTCTTTTCTTCTCTTTGGTTTTAGGTAGTGCATGATCACAAGGTCTAAAGGGATAAATTTTATTCCGATAGACTTGGAGTTGGAGCGCTCACTAAGGGCATTGAGACGAGAGAAGAAGGCGAGCAAGATTGATACACCACCCTCTTCACCACCCGATTCACCAAGGAGTTTCGATTCGATGGGGGATCAAGTGGCGAGGAGGACTTTGAACAACCGTTTCAAGCCGGTCGTGGACCAATTTCAGCAAGGAGGATGGGGGACCACGGATGCCAACAACTACGAGATCAAGACGTCCCTCATCAACATGGTGCAAAACAACCAATATGGAGGCACACCCATGGAGGATCCAAATGCTCACTTGAAGCAATTTCTGGATATTTGTGCAACATACAAGGCCAATGGAGTTTCATCGGACTACCTCAAGCTAAGTTTGTTCGTGTGGTCTCTCAAGGACGATGCGAGGGAGTGGCTCGATGGATTGGACAAGACCGAGATTAGGACATGGGCCGAGAAGTGCACCAGATTTTTGAACAAGTTCTTCCCACCTTCGAGGGCTCAGAAACTCATCAACGAGATCAACCAATTCCAACAATACGAGGATGAGCACTTCTATGAGGCATGGGGAAGATTCAAGAAGCTACTACGAGCATGCCCGAACCATGGAATTAGCAAGGAGGATCAAATCACGTGCTTCTATCGTGGTTTGAACAAGATGTGTAGGAAGGAGCTCGACTACGCTTCGAAGGAAGGATTTTTGAACAAGGAGTGCGACGTGGCCATGGAGATTATTGAGCTAACCGTGAATTCAAGTTATGAGGAGGCTACTGACCGTCGCATTGGAAGAAGGAGAGTTGCCAACATTGGGATCGATGCTTACGAGGACTTGATGGAGAAGTATACAAAAACAGCAAGTGAGTTGGATTCTATCAAGAAAGGGGTACTTCAGTGCGATGCTATCACTGACGAACAAGCAAACCCAACCGAAGAGGAAGATGCCAATTTTGTGCAACAAGGGGGCAAGTGGCAACCGAATCAAGGGAACAAGTGGCAAGGAGGACAAGGAGGTTCGAACTACCAAGGAGGTTACAAGAAGCCGTACGTTCCAAACAACCGCAACCATCCGAACTTCTCTTACGCCAACCCGAACAACGCTTTGCAACCACCTCCTGGCTTCCATGTTGAGAACGGAGTCATCCAAGAGCCAAAGAAGGAGATGTCTACCGACGACTTGATTCGTCAATATATGGCTCAGTCGGAGATGAGGATGACACAACAAGATGCAAAGTTGAGGACATTGGAGCTTACTCAAAGTACCTAGACCAACAACTTGGCGAGTAGCATCAATGCGTTGCCCAAACAAATGCAAATGTTGGAGACGCAAATGAGTCAAATAGCTAATGCTCAAGGAAGAGTCCACAAGCCCGGCTACTTCCCAAGCAACACCGAGCAAAACCCGAAGAACAACCATCAAGTTCACGCTATTGAGCTTAGGAGTGGCACTCGTTACACAAATCCATCTTTGGAAGACGAAGTTGAAGGTAGAGTCGAAGATTTGGGTGATGGAAGCAATTCGGTGGCGGAAACGGACGAGACGAAAGACGAAAGCCCTGAAGGAGACTCACTCGGCCGAGTCGAAGGAGAAAAAATCACCCAGGACTCACTCGGCCAAGCACTCGGCCGAGTCGCTGGCCGAGTCACTCCACCAGTAGGTCCACTCGTACCGCCACTCGGCCGAGTCACTCCACTCGGCTGAGTACCCGGCCGAGTCGAACCCAGCTCCGAATCCATCCTTACCCCGACGCACGAATCGACTCCCAAGGCTCTGTTTCCGCAACGATTAACGAATACCAAGCAAGACGAGAAGTATCAGAGGTTCTTCGAGATACTCAAGAAGGTCAACATCAACATTCCGCTTCTCGATGCTCTCCGAGACATGCCAAACCACATGAAGTTCATCAAGGATGCGGTGTCGGGAAAGAAGAAGTGGGCAAAATTCAAGATGATCAACCTCACTGAGGAGTGCAGCGCGGTGATCCAAAAGAAGCTACCGTTGAAGCAAAAGGATCCCGGGAGGTTCACATTAGCATGCAAGATCGGTGATCAAGTCTTTCAAAACGTGCTATGCGATCTTGGTGCTAGCATCAACTTGATGCCTCTCTCTATATTCAGCCGGCTCAAGATCGGGAGGATGAAGCCAACCACCACCTCTCTACTTATGGCGGATCGATCAGTTTCCTATCCAAGGGGGATAGTGGAGGACGTTCTCGTTCAAGTGCACAACCTTGTCTTCCAGGCGGACTTTGTAGTTTTTGATATGCCCGAGGATACAAATCAACCTTTGATCTTAGGACGGCCATTCTTAGCCACGGGGAGAGCATTGATCGATGTTCAAGATGGAGACCTCACCTTTCGAGTCAACGGGGAAGAACTGAAAATTTCTATATATGAAGCCATTGCATCTCAAATTGTCTTTATGCCTACGAGGAGTTGGATGAAGCTTGCGACGAGATTCTCGAGTATCTCAATCAATTGGAAGCAAATAAACCACCACGCCACCACAAGGAAGTCTCATTCCTCGACATCAACAAGAAGGTGGATGATGGAGTTTCAGATGAGGAAGAGAAGAAGGATGCAGACCCTAAGGTGGAGTTGAAGCCACTACCCGAGCACCTCAAGTACAAGTTCTTAGGAGAAGAAGAGACGTACCCGGTGATCGTGTCCTCTCATCTCATGGAGGCGAATTCGGACAAGTTATTGAGGGTCCTAAGGAAGCACAAATCTGCGATTGGATGGACGATTGCCGACATTAAAGGTATTAGTCCTTCAATTTGCATGCATAGGATATTGCTCGAAGAAGGTCATCGCCCAAGAGTCCAACCTCATAGGCGATTGAATCCGGCTATGCAAGAAGTTGTGAGGAAGGAGGTGTTGAAGTTGCTCGATGCCGGCATGATCTATGCTATCTCGGATAGTGAGTGGGTGAGTCCTACTCAAGTGGTGTCGAAGAAAGGAGGCATGACGGTTATCAACGATGAGAAGGGGGAGCTAATCGCAACAAGGCTTGTCACGGGATGGCGCGTTTGCATCGACTATCATCTTCTTAACGCATCAACTAGGAAGGATCACTTCCCCCTCCCGTTCGTGGATCAAATGCTCGATCGATTGGCCGGACACGAGTATTATTGCTTCCTCGATGGATACTCCGGCTACAACCAAATCGCCATCGCTCCGGAGGACCAACACAAGACGACATTCACTTGTCCATATGGAGTCTTCGCTTATCGGAGGATGTCGTTCGAGTTATGCAACGCACCGGCTACTTTCCAACGGTGCATGATGGCCATCTTCCATGGATTGATCGAGAACATAATGGAGGTATTCATGGACGATTTTTCAATATTTGGTTCTTCCTTTGATCAATGCTTGGAGAATCTTGCCACGGTGCTTCAAAGGTGTGAAGAGACGAACCTTGTTCTCAATTGGGAGAAGTGCCATTTCATGGTGCAAGAAGGAGTTGTTCTTGGTCACAAGGTGTCTTCACATGGATTGGAGGTGGATCGAGCCAAAGTTGTAGCCATCGAGAAGTTGCCACCACCAACCAATGTCAAATCGGTGAGAAGTTTCCTAGGACATGCCGGCTTTTATCGGAGATTCATCAAAGATTTTTCGAAGATCACGAAGCCGTTGTGTGGATTGCTCGAGAAGGATGTCAAGTTCGTATTTGATGGGGATTGCTTGGATGCCTTCAAGACATTGAAGAAGGCTCTTATCTCTACTCCCGTTTTGGTGTCACCGGATTGGAGTGCCCCGTTCGAGCTCATGTGCGATGCAAGCGATTGGGTGATAGGAGCTGTTTTGGGGAAGAAAAGGGATAAGCTTTTCCGAGTGATCT
The DNA here is from genome assembly GCA_029379335.1 of Thymus mandschuricus. Classification (NCBI taxonomy): domain Eukaryota; kingdom Viridiplantae; phylum Streptophyta; class Magnoliopsida; order Lamiales; family Lamiaceae; genus Thymus; species Thymus mandschuricus. The sequence goes on from CM057078.1 coordinate 11,240,311, forward strand.
ACTATGCTAGCAAGACGTTGGACTCGGCTCAAAGGAACTACACCACCACGGAGAAGGAGTTACTCGCTGTGGTCTATGCTTTCGACAAGTTTAGGCCTTATTTGGTGGGATCTCACATGATTGTGCACACCGGCCATGCCGCCATTCGAAGGACTCGAAGTCGAGGTTAGTTCGATGGATCTTACTTCTTCAAGAGTTCGATATGGAGATCAAGGATAGGAAAGGATGCGAGAACGTGGTGGCCGACCATCTCTCGAGACTTGAGCAGCCCGTGGATGGAGAGGATTCGAGGATTGCTATCAAGGAGAGCTTCCCCGATGAGTAGATTTTTGTGATGGACGACTTGACGCCTTGGTTCGCCGACATCGTCAACTACTTGGTGATTCATCATGTGCCCAAGGATCTTTCGTCTCATAAAAAGAAGAAGTTTCTTTATGATTGCAAATTTTATTATTGGGATGATCCATACTTGTACCGGAGGTGTGCCGACGGGATCATTAGGCGATGTGTTCGACAATCGGAGTGGAAAAAGATCATCGAGGATTGCCATAACGCTCTGAATGGGGGACACTTCGCTGCAAATCGCACCGCCCTAAAAATATTTCATAGTGGCTTTTATTGGCCATCGATCTACAAGGATTGTCACGAGTACATCAAGTCATGTGATCGATGCCAAAGGATGGGGAACATCACGAAGAGGGACGAGATGCCGCAATGCACTATCATGGAGGTGGAGCTCTTCGATGTTTGGGGGATCGACTTCATGGGTCCCTTTCCCAAGTCTCAAGGGTTCTCTTTGTTGGTCCCGGTTTGCTATAGGAAAAATACGTAGAGGGGGGGGGGGGGGGGGGTGAATACGTATTTTGAAGTTTTTCAACTTCAATTCCTTAACTCAGAGTATAAAGTAAAGTGCTCTTTGGAAATACTAAGACCTAGCCGAGGGCTTGATCTAAAGTAATCACGAATCTCTTGACCTAAGCTTAGAGCTTGATCAAGAGTGAGACTTTACTCTTTGTGCGGAATTTGGTGAGCTATAATCTTTCCTAAGTAATTGAAAATCCAAGTTAAGTTTGTTTATATGCACGTGCAATGGATAATCGAATACTGTAAAGAGATTAAGAGAGATACGACACGATGATTTATAGTGGTTCGGAGATAACGCTCCTACGTCCACTTTGTTGCACGACGGCAACTGTTCTTTTCACTCAAGAACTTGAAGGTTACGGGTCCTTCAAAAACCTGGTCAAGATCGGGCTTCACTCGCCTAGATCACACGACAGACGTAGTGATTGCGGGTTCACTACACAAACCTAACAAAGACTGGAAGCTTCACTCACTTCAGTCAAACACGACAGGGAGATTACGGGCTCTCCTTATAGCCTAGCTTCGATCGAGCTTTACACAAACGATGTAAGTGTAAGCTTGGATCTCAACTCTACGATCGAGGCTTCTTCAATCGATGAAAGAAGGGCCTTGGATCTGGACAACCTAACGACAACTCTCAAAAACCTAACAGACAGAGTTTAGGGTTTTTGGTTGATGAACAGACTATGAAGAGCTCTTTACAATAAATGCAAAGATGGCTAGAGCTCTTCTTCTAAGCTTGGATATGGAATGGGCTTAGACTCTAAGTGTGAAGGTTGTGAAGACGAGTTCCGATGGACTGGAAACTCGGAGAACACTGGAAAACAAAGACTCGAAGATTGCTATGAAAGCTTGGGAGTGTTTGTTTGCTGTATGCGCTCGAATGTTCAAGTAGTGTTCTACTTCTTCACGTTGTGATCCTTCACTATTTATAGACGGAGGGTTGGCTGAGATCCGTTGCTTGGTTGGTGGCCTTGTCCCTCCTCCTCTCGACAGTACTTGCACAGGCTGGCTACTTTTCAGATGCGCAGATTTGGACTTTTGCCGGAAATGGCTAAGTTCCAATTTCAACAGTAACTGGAGCGAGCCAGTACTGTAGCGGCGCCTTGTCGGCCTAGCAGTCAACTCCTCTGCTCCTCTCTTGAGTCGACACGTGGAGATCTCGTAATAAATGCGAAGATCTCCAGTTGACTGGAGTTCAAATTCGGAGCGGGAATTTGTGCTGTCGCTTTCTGGTAGGTAGTGGCTCGCTTCGCTTTGAAGTTGTAGCGGCCGCTCTGAAGTGAGTCGTTTCATGGTCATATTTGTAGTGAGTCACTTGAGAAATAGATTTCCCGTGACGCTACTTAATTAAGTGTTGACTCGCGTTGACTTGCTTCGGCTTTTCTTTGTAGCGCACGCTTTGCTTCGCTTTAGTGAGTTCACTTGATTCCACTGTAGCGCTCGCTTTGCTTCGCTTCGCTTTGAACTGTAGCGCTCGCTTCGCTTCGCTTTGGCAGACTCACTTTGAATCTACTGTAGCGATCGCTTCGCTTCGCTATTCTTCGGCACGCTTTACTTCAGTTTGCTTGACTTGCTTCGCTTTGAAAAACACACTCAAGCGAGTGGCCTTCACTTGAACTTTTGAAGCCTAATCTAAGCAAAATAAAAGAGCCATCCTAACAGAGTAGGCTTAGAAAAATTCTAACCTATTATCTACATCAAAATGGGTTACTTGGGAACAGAACGCTTTGGGGTTTTGGGATCAAATCAAAACACTAAAATATCCCTTATAGGTTCCCCCTTAACATATTCGTTCTTAACAATTCCCAACAATTTCCCCCTTTTTGATGATGCCAAAACCCATACGACTTTGATAAAAATAAATCTAGTCTATCTAACCGTGAAGGGAACTCCAAGCGACTGCTTCCTTTGCAGTTTCGTTTGTAATTTTCTTTTAAGTTCCTTCCTTTTTTCTTTTTTTTTTTTTCGGTTAAACTAATGAGTTTGTAGCAGAAATGTAAAGTCATTCACAAAGCGAGTAAATGACACAGAGGAGACAGAAATAAAAGTGGGATAAATGAACAAGCAGTTCACAAAAAGAAATACTAGGAAGCTTGAAACTCAAAGGTTTCCTGCAGCTTCATCCTCCTTCTCCTACTCCTTTCCTTCTTCCTCCTCCTTCTTCTCTTCTTCAATAGCAGCAGTATCCACGTAAGCTGATAGCACTCTTGATTCCATAGAGCCTACTGTGTGGATACTAGGTCTTCTCCATGCACTCTCCAGCCTGAAGGCTTCAGTCACTTCCTCATCAATTATTCCTCTATCTGGAATATCCGTGCCTGGATGATAAGGCATGGGGAATTCTTTTATAGTAGGAACCTTGACAACAATTGGCATGGGTTGAGTCTGTTCAGCCAAGGTGAAGATTTTCCTCCGCAGATTGTCATCATAGGCGGCGAGAAAATTGTTGAGAGCACTTATCCTAGAGCATTGATCTTGCAGCGGCACTACCTCCCAGTAATAATAGGCCTTGATGAACAAGTCCTTGTAGTATAGCCACAGCTCAAGCAGATCTCTCGGAATAAAAGCCTCAATTTCCCTTGCATCAGGGTGTTCGTCCCTTCGCTTGGCCAACTCTTCTTCTGACCTCTTTGACAGTTCAGCCATGGTAGCTTTGAACTTCTTTCCTGAGTCGCTGCTCCACAAAGGACGCTTTTCATTGAGACGCTTCCGAATGTAGTTCTGCTCTTCCTTTTTGGGGTAGCGACCCGACTCGACCATCTCTTTTGTAGTCACATCGCATGCATCTGATATGGCTTGTGCTTCGCATGCTTCGGACTCATCTGGCATAAATGGAATGAAGGCACTCCGCACCAATGAAGACTGGATGAGTATCACCTCATTGAATTGCTCCTCAATCCGTGCGTCAATCACTTGGAGTCGCCTGTCATTTGACCTCCTCTTCCTCTCGCCTTTGGTCCTTCCTCCTTCTATTTCCTTCCTCTTTCTCTCATCTCTTCCAGCCTTTGAAGCAACTGCTTGCTTGACCTTTTGGCGCTTGGCCTCGGGGTCATCTTGCTTAGAATCTGGAGCAGCTCGCTTCAATGACTGCTTCGGTGGTGGGGGAGGTGGCATGTCCTTCTTCGTAGCGGCACTAGAGGGGACGACTGCGGATGAAGCGAGTGCGGCAGTTGAAGCTGGTGCGGCTGATGAAGCTGGCGCGGCGGCCGAAGCGAGCGCTTTGGGTGAAGCAGCCGCTCTGGAACTTGATGAAGCACCTGCACCAACAGAAAGTTTTGTTAGTTGCTCCATCTCCCACGCCATGGCAGCATCCTTCTCCACTTGCTTCCGCTTTTCCTCCTTTGTCAACACGGTCACTGGAGGGTGTTTTGCAATTGAAGCGGCAAGCACCTTCTCCTGAAGCGGCCTGCTGGGCTCTTCAAGACTTTTTAATAACTCCTCCTCCGTGAGCTTCGTCTTGCCAAGAGCCCTCGCTTCATCTATTACCTCCTTCAACCTCCAACTTCTCTGCCGTGAAGCTGTCCTTCCCCTCCTAGCTTCACTAGACCTTCCCTCATTTGTCCTTCCCCCTTTTTGGCATCATCACTGCCAGGGGTTAGGGTGATAGATTTTCCAGAAAAGGATTGTTGCAGAGAGTTGACTGAATTGAAGATGGCTTGAAGCATCTGCTGGGTTTTATCCATGGAGGGCGCCACTAGTTCAGCAGTCTTGATGCTTATCTCTTCAAGCAGATATTTGCACTGCCTTTCTCTCTCAACAACCGACGCCATCATACTCTCCAATGGCTCCACTTCTCTGAAGCGAGCCTCCAGCTCCGCTTCAACGGCTTTTGTGATTTTCTTTGCTTCTTCTTGAAGTGTGAATTCCAAGTGTTCCTTGGAAGCTTCAAGTTCTGCCTTCATCCCGGCAAGTCTCCTTTCCCTTCGATTGAGAGAGTTGTGAAATTCGGCATCTGCAGTGATCCGTATTGTGAGAGTTTCTTTCAGTCTCTTGACTTTCTGCAGTAGGATTGACAGTTCAGCATTCTTCAAGTCAAGAGCCTGTGCACTGCTCCTCAGACTCTCCAGTTCTCTCTTGTCAATTGCACTCTCATCCTTGACTCCCTTCAACTCAGTTCGAAGTGAGTCAAGAGCCTTTTTGGTATTGAGGAGCTCGCTTCCCTTCATCACTAACTCTCCTTCTCTGTTCTCCACCTTCTCTTTCAGCTCCTTCACCTCCTTCTCTAACACCTTCTTCTCTTTGACAAGAGCGATCAACTTGGCATTGACCTCCCTCAAGCGGCTTCTTTCTGCCTCAAGCAAGCCCTTGAGTTCAGTGATTGTTTTGGTATTGTCATCCATTAGCTTCCCTTGCGCCTCCAGCGCCTTCTCTTTCTCCTCTAGAAGCCTCGCCTTCTCCTCCACCTTTCCCTCCAATTCCCTTTTCTTCCTGTCAAAGTCTTCTCTAAGACTAATGACCTCCCCCGCCTTCCTCTCCATCTCTTCACTCATCTTAGTAATCTCGCTTTGGAGACTAGCAATCTCAGCATCTTTCAACTCCACCTCCTCCCTATGCTCTCTGATCAGCTTCCTTTCATGAGAGGAGGGCACTCGCTTTGGAACTGTAGCGAGTGGATATGACTCCTTCACTTTGCATCCAGCTTCTCCCAGAAGCTGGTCCCTTCAAGGAAGGCATGGAAGCCATTTTCGCCTATGAAGTTGAGTGTTTTGGCCTCCATCTGAATCAGTTCGTCTTCTGTGAAGGCTTTGAGGAGTCTGAAAATCTTGTAGTACTCCGTTCCTCGGTACGTGATGTACGTCAGAAAGTCGACTACATTTGTGTAGAACACATCGCTCCATGCAACGTTCGCGGAGCTAAGATTGTAGTGAAGGTTGATAGTTTCAGCGGCTTGCTCTCTGTCCAGGACATAGCGTTCCAGAGCTCGCTTGTGTACGGTGAGGGCAGGGGTTATGAATTGGGGAACGATGGGTTGTTCTCCTACAGTTTGGGCGGTATCGGCTGTAGCTGCCGATGTCGAGAGGGATTGGGTAGGTGATGGGGTTTCGGAGATCTGGATGGCTTCAGTGGGTGGTGGTTGGATAGTTTCGGTGGGTGGTGGTTGTATAGGCTGGGATTGAAGTGGGGTGAATGAAGTGTAGGCAGCAGCTTCATCTGTGCTGAGGAATGGAACAGTGGGAATGTGGAAAGAAGATGCTGACTCTTCTTGTTGGGAATTGTTAAGGACTAAATTGTTAAGGGGGAACTTCATGGGACATTTGATAAATAAAGTCATTTGTTTTGATTAGATCCCAAAACCCCAAGCGTCCTTTTCCCAAGCGACCCATTTTGATGTAGTTAATAGGTTAGAATTTTTCTAAGCCTACACTGTTAGGATGGCTCTTTTATTTTGCTTAGATTAGGCTTCAAAAGTTCAAGTGAAGGCCACTCACTTGAGTGTGTTTTCCAAAGCGAAGCAAGTCAAGCAAGCTGAAGTGAAGCGTGCCGAAGAATAGCAAAGCGAAGCGATCGCTACAGTAGATTCAAAGTGAGTCTGCCAAAGTGAAGCGAAGCGAGCGCTACAGTTCAAAGCAAAGCGTAGCGAAGCGAGCGCTACAGTTAAAGCAAGCGAAGCGAGTCTACCGAAGCGAAGCGAAGCGAAGCGAAGCGAATGCTGTGAAGCGAAGCGAAGCGAATGCTGTGAAGCGAAGCGAAGCGAAGCAAGCGCTAAAGCAAAACGAAGCAAACGCTGCAAAGCGAAGCAAAGCGACCCGCTATAATATGATCCTAAAGCGACTCACTTCGGAGCGGCCGCTACAACTTCAAAGCGAAGCAAGCCACTACCTACGAGAAAGCGACAGCACAAATTCCCGCTCCGAATTTGAATTTCAGTCAACTAGAGATCTTTGCATTAATTGCGAGATCTCCACGTGTCGAACGAGGAGAGGATCAGAGGAGTTGACTGCCAGGCCGACAAAGGCGCCGCTACAGTACTGGCTCGCTCCAGTTACTGTTAAACTTGGAACTTAGCCATTTTCGGCAAAAGTCCAAAACTGCGCGTCTGCAAAAGCTACTGCCTGCGCAAGTACTGTCGAGAGGAGGAGGGACAAGACCACCAACCAAGCAACGGATCTTAGCCAACCCTCCGCCTATAAATAGTGAAGGATGAAGACGTGAAGAGATAGAACACTACTTGCGCATTCGAGCCTACTGCAAACAAACACTCCCAAGCCTTCGAGCAAATCTTCGAGTCTTTGTTTCAAGTGTTCTCCGAGTTTCCAGTCCATCGGAACTCGTCTTCACAACCTTCACACTTAGATTCTAAGCCCACTTCAAATATCCAAGCTTAGAAGAAGAACTCTACCCATCTTTGCATCTACTGTAAAGAGTTCTTCATTAGTGTGTTCGTCAACCAAAAACCCTAAACTGTTGTCTGTTAGGTTTTTGAGTCGTCGTTAGGTTGTTCAGATCCAAGGCCCTTCTTTCATCGATTGAAGAAGTCTCGATCGTAGAGTTGAGATCCAAGCTTACACTTACATCGTTTGTGTAAAGCTCGATCGAAGCTAGGCTGTAAGGAGAGCCCGTAATCTCCCTGTCTGTTTGACTGAAGCGAGTGAAGCTTCCAGTCTCTGTTAGGTTTGTGTAGTGAACCCGCAATCACTACGTCAGTCGTTTGATCTAGGCAAGTGAAGCCCGATCCCGACCAGGTTTTTGAAGGACCCGTAACCTTCAAGTTCTTGAGTGAAAAGAACAGTTGCCGTCGTGCAACAAAGTGGACGTAGGAGCGTTATCTCCGAACCACTATAAATCTCTGTGTCGTATCTCTCTTACCTTAATCTTTTTACAGTATTCGATTATCCATTGCACGTGCATATAAACAAACTTAACTTGGACTTTCAATTACTTAGGAAAGATTTTAGCTCACCAAATTCCGCACAAAGAGTAAAGTCTCACTCTTGATCAAGCTCTAAGCTTAGGACAAGAGATTCGTGATTGCTTTCGATCTAGCCCTCGGTTGGGTCTTTGCATTTCCAAAGAGCACTTTACTTTATACTCTGAGTTAAGGAATTGAAGTTGAAAAACTTCAAAATACGTATTCACCCCCCCCCCCCCCCCTCTACGTATTTTTCCTATAGCAAACCGGGACCAACAAGTGGTATCAGAGCAGCGGTTCTTTCGAGCCTCTGCTTTGCATATCAGAAGTGAGTCCCCACTCACTTCACGTTGTCTCACTGAACCGGATCCTATTTCCTAAGTGCATCAAAACCTCACCCACGCATATTGCATTTACTGCTGATAGTTTGCTATGTCTACATACAGTGCATCAAATCTTCCACAGTTCTCGATCGAAGGATACGAGATATGGAGTTTCCGAGTCGAGAGCTTCCTATGCTCAATCCACGACCGGATGTGGGAAGTCATTGAAGACGGACCAATTGAAATTAAGAAAGCCATATCTGTGGAGGTTCCAGCCGCTGAAGGTCGTCCAGCCCACGTTCGACAACAGTACGTGGAGAAGGATAAAGATGAGTATACTCCAAATGACTTCAAAGTTGCCAACCTCGACAAGATTGCACGCCACACGATGCAGAGCACCGTGTCAGACGCATACCTTCCAAGGATTAGGAAGTGCGCAACAGCAAAGGAAATGTGGGAAACTCTAGCCCTCATTTCTCAAGGTACAGACAAAATCAAGGAAAACAAGCTCGCCGTTCAGATGCGGGAGTTTGAAAATTTGGTGATGAAGTCAGGAGAATCCATCGACGCCTTCGAGCTGAGAGTTACCAACATTACTGCAACTCTCAACTCGCTTGGGAAGGAACTCACAGACAAGGAAGTAAATCTGAAAATAGTCCGTGCTCTCACAAGGAAGTGGCAGACTATGAAGGAGCTATATCTAGCTACCAAGGATCTAACGAAGCTAACGCCAGAAGTACTGTTCTCTGAGCTCAAAGCTCACGAGTTTGATCTGAATCGAATGAGCCTCGACGACGAGGATGAAGCGCCCACTACGTCAAAAGGAGTAGCATTCAAAGCTGCCGAAGGGCCAAGCGAGCAGTCGCTTGCCAAAATGACAAGGGAAGAGTTGGAAGAACACATTGCGTTCTTATCAAAGAACTTCAACAAGATGAACTCTCGAGTGGGCAAGTATAAAAGATTCTACAAGCAGTACAAAGGGAGGAGCACTGATGCTCGAGAAGGAAAAGGAAAGAGAGAAGAGACGACCAAGCCGATCCCGCGCGACATGATGGAAGTGGAGTGTTACCACTGCCACAAGATGGGCCACTACAAATCCGATTGCCCAAAGCTAAGTGCCAAAGAGCGCGAAGAATTGAAGGCCAAGAGGGATGCCCCAAGGCGAGCGCTCGTAGCGAGTGAAATGCCGATCGCTTCAACTGAAGATCTCTCAAGCGACTCACATGCATTCACAGATCCCAACTCAAGCGAGGGAGAGGATCTGGGACTCATGGCGCTCACCGATGAAGAAACTGGGGAGGTATTCTTCTATCCTTCAATCACTTCAATTACACTAGCACACACTGTCAATGAGAAAGAACAATCCTCTACATGGAGTGAGTTGTTTGACAAACACCAGAAATTGTCAAGCGACCACGAAGTGGTAAAACAAGCTCTGTCTCGAAGCGAGAAGGAGAACCGAAAGCTAGCCACTGAGCTTGACCAAGTCAAACTTAATCTAAGGGCTATGACTAGTAAGTTCGAGGATCTCTTCGCTAGACATCAAAGCTTGGAGGGAAGGTATGAAACCCAATCCACTCTAGTTGCCAACTTAAATAAAGCATCATACGCTAGACAGGCACTAGAGAGTTCTCTTCTACCTTTTGGTAGAAAGGGAGGACTTGGATATGAGGGTGGACCTCCCAAGCCGACTGTCTTTGTTGGTGCATCACACACTACACCATCAGTCACTTTGGAATTGCCCACTGCATCCAAAGCGACCACCAACAAGGACAAAGGCAAAATGGCTGAGAACCCTAAGAAGAAGCCTATGAAGATGTCTATATCTTTAAGGGCAGACCCTAAGGGCAAGCAAAGTTCAACAGTCCCTAGCACTCAACATGCTAAGTCTTACCAATCCAAGGGTAAAGGGAAAAATGTTGAAGCTTCTAAGTCTCAAGCCAAGACACGAGAGACAAAGGATCTACCTCCTAAGAAGAGGAGTAATGTCTATGTGTCACGTTATCCGGACTGGAGATGGTCCAACCGGACTAACGTTGAGGGGGAAAAACTTGAAGCAACCAAGAGGCCGCTTCAAACTTCCAAGGTTACTCAAGCGAGTCGGGGTCAAAACCCTAGTTGGACCGCTTCGAGGAAACCAAGCGAGCCGCTTCAACAGACTAGAAAACCTAAGTCAGTCTCAAAACCCAAAGCTAATCCGAAGCGAGTCGCTTCAGGATATAAGCAAAATGGGAAGAGCGTAGGTAGGTCTGAAGCGAGCCGCTACCCCTCTTGCACACACTGTTGCACGTGTGAAGCTGCCTATGGGCAGTACACCAAGTTTTCGAAGGTCGAGAAGCCCAAGACACAAGCTTCATCTCAAAAGAGAGTGAAGCAAGTGTGGGTACCTAAGGGAACTAACCTGCAAGGACCCAAACTGATTTGGGTACCAAAATCTGTCTAACTGCAGGTGAGCGCCGTGGATCCCATGCCAAGTGAGGGTCAACCAGTTTGGTACTTGGACAGTGGATGTTCAAGACACATGACCGGCATGAAAGCTCTACTTCACAACTACATAGAGAAGAAGGGTCCACACGTAACCTTTGGTGACAACTCTCGAGGAAGCACCAGGGGATACGGCGCACTGAAAGTCGGAAAGCTCAAAATTGAAGAGGTTTCCTACGTGGAAGGACTCAAGCACAACCTGTTATCTATTTCACAGTTTTGTGATAAAGGGTACAGGGTGGAGTTCATCTCCAACAAGTGCATTGTGAAGAGCAAACTCACATCCCAGATTGTGCTCACTGGAGTTAGACAAAGGAATGTCTACATAGCACAATGGGACAGCTGCAAGGAGGAAACTTGTCTAGTTGCAAGAAGTGCTACAGAAATTGGATGGCTATGGCACAGACGCTTGAACCACCTCAATTTCAAAGCTATCAATCGCTTAGCTCGAAAAGGTTTGGTGCAAGGCATACCGAATGAAGTCTTCATCAAAGACCATCCATGCTCACCATGCCAACGAGGGAAGCAGACGAAGAAGCACTTCGCCAGTCTCGAAGAAGCCTCATCAAAGCGAGTGCTCGAGCTGCTTCACATGGATCTGTTTGGTCCAGTTACTCCAGTTAGTGTAAATGGAAGAAAGTACACTCTAGTTGTAGTCGACGATTTCTCTCGCTACACTTGGGTTGTATTTCTATTCAGCAAGAAGGAGACACTGACCAAACTGCCACAACTACTCAAGCGATTGGCGGTGGAAAAGAATCAAGCTATCGTGACCATTCGCTCCGACAAAGGCACAGAGTTCCTGAACTCTACAATTGAAGCATACTGCACGGAGCATGGCATAGCACATCAAACCTCTTCAGCACGCACTCCTCAGCAGAATGGAGTTGCTGAAAGAAGGAATCGAATCATCAAAGAAGCCGTTCGCACCATGATTGCTGACTCGAAGCTTCCGATGAAGTATTGGGCTGAAGCTGCCAACACGGCATGCTACACACAGAATCGGACGCTTCTCAACAAACGGCACGACAAAACACCATATGAAATATGGACAGGGAGAATTCCAAACATATCTTATTTTCATATTTTTGGTTGTAGGGTCTTCATTCACAACAATGGGAAGTCACAGTTGAAAGCCTTTGAAAGCAAAGCTGATGAAGGAGTATTCTTAGGATACTCTACATCTAGCAAAGCCTACAGAGTATTCAACTGTAAAACCCTAGTTGTGGAGGAATCACCCCATGTCGTATTTGATGAATCTTCTTTAAGTCTTCCACAGGAACAGGCTCAAGCGAATGAAAAGGATCAAAGCAAGGAACTCTCAAATCAACTCTCTTGGGACGTGCTTGATGAAGATGATGAGATCAAGGACTCAAGCGAGCAGGATCCCAAAGGAGAAGTCGAAGCTGCCCCCAAGATTCCTGAAGCTAGTGCTGGCCAAGCACCCAATCCTGTCGCTTCGGACGGTGAAGCGAGCGACAAGGAAGCGGATGAAGATGAAGCTGGCGGATCAAAGCGAGCATGGCTCAAGGATCACTCACCTAGCCAAATCATTGGAGATCCATCCAAGGGTGTAGTGACCAGAAGTCAAGTGTTTGGAGAAAGTGCCATGTTCAGTTGCTTTCTCTCAAACATTGAGCCATCAAGCGTGGAGGAAGCCCTAGCCGATTCTAACTGGGTGATCGCCATGCAAGAAGAGCTGAATCAGTTCACCAGGAACGACGTATGGTACCTCGTGGATCGTCCCAAGTTTCAGCATGTTATTGGCACCAAGTGGGTGTTCAAGAACAAGACGGACGAGGACCACAACGTGGTGAGGAACAAGGCGCGACTAGTTGCCAAAGGCTACTGCCAAGAGGAAGGAATCGACTTTGACGAGACCTTCGCTCCAGTGGCACGTCTTGAAGCGATCCGTTTATTTCTAGCCTATGCAGCGGCCAAGAAATTCAAAGTGTACCAAATGGATGTGAAGAGCGCATTCCTCAACGGTGAACTCAAGGAAGAAGTGTATGTGGAGCAGCCACCGGGTTTCGAGCAGGGAGATAAAGTGTATCGCTTGAAGAAAGCTCTGTATGGGTTGAAGCAAGCTCCCAGAGCTTGGTATGATACATTATCTCAATTCCTAGTGGAAAATGGATTCCAAAAGGGAAAGATAGATCGGACTCTCTTCACCATCAATCATGGAGATGATATGCTATGGGTCCAGATCTACGTAGACGACATCATATTTGGGTCACCAAACCAGTCGCTTAGCGAGAAGTTTGGAGAGCTAATGAAGACCAAGTATGAGATGTCGATGATTGGCTTGATGAGCTGCTTTCTAGGTCTTCAAGTGAAGCAGCAGGATAATGGAATTTTCATCAACCAGGCCAAGTACACTCGAGATATGCTTGCGAAGTTTGGTGTTCAACAGGCTAAAGCTGTGAAGATTCCTATGAATACCAACTGGAAGATGGAGCCAGACGAAGGAGGAAAATCTGTAGATCCTACAGATTATCGTGCCCTAATTGGGTCACTTCTCTATCTCACTGCAAGCAGGCCAGATATTGCTTTTGCAGTCGGTGTCTGCGCTCGCTTCCAAAGCAATCCCAAACACAGCCATCTTGAAGCTGCCAAAAGGATTCTTCGATATTTGAAGGGCACTGTCAACATGGGGCTGTGGTATCCAGCGGAAGACAATTTGGAGCTCACTGGATATTCCGATGCTGACTATGGAGGTTGCCGAGTTGATAGGAAATCAACGTCGGGCACATGTCAGTTCTTGGGAAGCAAGCTAATCTCGTGGTTCTCAAAGAAGCAAACAAGTGTAACCACTTCAACAACGGAAGCTGAATATATGGCCGCAGGAAGCTGCTGTTCTCAAATCCTATGGCTTCGTCAACAGTTGAAGGACTACAAAGTTGAAGCGAATGAAATTCCGATCTTCTGCGACAACAACAGTGCCATATGTATCTCGCAGAATCCAGTGCTTCACACCAGGTGCAAGCATGTGGAAATTCGACATCACTTCATTCGTGATCATGTCGAGAAGAAGGATATCAAGCTCGAGAAAATTCATACCGATCTCCAGCGAGCAGATATTCTCACCAAGCCTCTAGCTGAGTCTCGTTCCAACCAGCTATGCATGGAATTAGGGTTATTAGACCCTGGTGAAGAATGCTAGTTCCAGGATGCATGAAGGAGTGTTCGCTTGTTCTCATGAGCGTCACTCGCTTCGGATCTTCACCAACTCAAGCGAGCCACTTCAAAACTCTCTCGCTTGAAGAAAATGAAGTTAGGTGGAGAAAGGTGGAGTATTGGAAGAAGTTCCCTACCAACTTATTGGAATTGTTAGTATATGGTTAAGGGGGAACTAATGCTTCTCTCGGAGCAAGCTACTTCCAAAGCAAGCAAGATTGCAGCAATCTTGAATTCTGCATCGCTTCAATTTGCCCTAGCTTGGGTCAAAGCGAGCCGACTGCAGATTCATTCTTTAGAATGTAGGAAAGCTTGAAGGTTTACCTTTTTATACAAAAGGTTGCAGGGCTGGTGACATGCTTCTGCGTAAAATATGAGATTGTCTTGTCAGAGCATTCTCATTGTCATCCTGTCCATTTCTGCTCTGAGATAAGGACTTGTACTCATCCCCCATTCGTCGTGAATAAGTACACTTACGTGATGCTCCCTTCGGGTTGTAGTAAGCTTGTGTACTTTATTCATTTTCTCCCCCAATCACTTCGATGGAGGACTCTCTAATTCGTAGAGGAAGATGAATGCCATGAAGATGAATGCCATGAAGATCTAACTCAACGTGTAGCATTCAACTTGTGGTAACTAATTCAAGTGAAGTCTTAAATTTGTGGTATTAATCTCCTACGAAGTGAGATTGACTGGTAAGTGTTTCAATTTTAAGTACACTAAGTGAGCCGAAGCGTGCTAGAAACCTTCACTCACTACGTGGAAAATATGAAATGAATCTGACACAAATACAAAGAGGAAAACACTCTTGTTTATCCTCGAAGTATGTAAGTCAGAAACATTTTAAATTAAGCAAAGAAATTCAATTTCTTATTCCAGTCGCTTCAGATGGCCAAGCGAGTGCTTCGTCACTCAAAGCTAGCCATCGCAAGCGAGTGCAGAACAGTCACTCAAGCGAATGTCTCTCAAGCGAGTCAAGGCGTAGCGGCCCAACTCGAAGCGAGCGGGCATGAAGCGAGTATGAGCTGTCTGCACTCGAGTGCAATTTTACTTTCTGCTGTGCATTTAATGCAGGTGCAGGAACGACGGAAATAACGGGCGCGTGTTCACACGCTTGAATTTGAAGCGGGAAAAGGCGGAGAAGATCCAGCCGTCGAATCTCAACAGGCCCCAATCTGGAACCGTTCGATCAACGCCGTATACAACAAGCCAACCATAGAAGGCCACGTGGCGACGCCGAGCAAGTGGCGGTTCACTTTAACTGTGATGACACCGGACACGTCAGATCCATCACCGCACGTCCGCCGCCTACCTACAGGATTTTCGGCGTTATTACCGTCCTACCCCTGCAACGTCAGCCATAACCTAATTCTATATATATGGGACGAGGCAGAACTGCAAACCTTTCACAGCCTTCTAAATTTGCCATTCTCGTGTTAGATCTGCAATTACTCTGCAACTCACGAGTCTCAACCCTTTCTACTTCATTGTCAAAATTTTCTTCAAATTTCTTCAAATCTCAACATGGGAAAGAAGAAGAACACCGAGACGATGGAGGAGTTTCTCGAGGAAGCAGACAAATTCATCAATGTCGAGCCTCATCTCGACCCAACAATCATCGAAAGAGAAGGTTTTCTCCGTAGGGCCGTGACCACGGCCGGCCTATGGAAATTTGTAACGATTATGCCGACGAAAATTCTGGCCAAACCAGTCGGAGAGCTTCTGTTGAATCTAAGGAAAGGGCAGAATACGTCATCCTTCTCCGATCCACAGAATGGAGAGCCAGTGGAAGTGGATCTGAGTGATCTAATCGACGAGTTCGATTTGCTAAAGGATGGTGGAGATTCACTGCTAGATTTAGGCTATTCGGCCGGAGTGCAATATGGCCGATTCGCCGTCGACGGGGCCGAGCCAAACTTCAAGAAGGCCAGTATACGCACAAGTTTGAAGGCTCCTTTCAACCTTATTTGCGAGCTTTTTACGAAGAGTATCGCATGCTACGTCGGAAACCTGGAGACCCTCTCCGCGACCAAACTGATTGCTACTGCAATTATTGTTGACAGCCTCACCGGAACCAGCTTCAACTGGCATGGCTGGTTTCTCAAGCAGATCCACGAAGCTGCCGGTGACTTCGCGTTTGTGAAGGGAAGCACCGATCAGATTCTCCGCAAGGGGAAACTGAAATTCTTCTCAAGGCTATCCGTTGCCCTGGAGATGAAATATCCCGGCAAAGTCTGGCCGGAATCCGACGTCATTGCCTACAACAAACAGTCCATCTACTACGACAAGTGGAGAAAGACGAAAAGATTGATGGATCTGGGATTACTTGAGGTAGCAGTACCCGTAGCGAGACCGGTTGCCGAAAGGCAAGCCGAAGTGAGCCAAGCGAGGCAGGTCGCTTCACCCGGGAAGCGTGCTGCGCCAAAGCGAGGCAAGAAGTTGAAGCGAGTCGCTTCACTTGTCCAAGAAAGCGAGGCGTTGGAGAAGCCGCTTGAGGACGCTGAAGTGACTCAACCCCAAACCCAAGCTATCCAAACCGAAGCTACCCAAACCCCACTTCAAATCCAAGCCCAAACAACCCAGATACCAGAACCCCAACATTCATCAACTCAACAACCACTCATACAATCAACCCCCCTCTCTCCCCAGGAAGAGGAATCTGCATCCTCTCTTCACATACCCAAAATTCCTCTACTCCATGTCGACCCCACTGAAGCCTACACAACCTTCAAACCACTCCAATCCCTTCAAACCCAACCACCACCCACTGAACCCATACAAATATCCGAAACACAAGAAACCTCATCACCCTCTCAGTCCCCCTCTACATCGGCAGCTACAGCCGATACCGCCCAAACTATCGGTGAAGTTTCTATCATTCCAGAATTCATACCACCTGCCCTCACCGAACATAAACAAGCTCTCGACCGCTATGTTCGAGATAGAGAGCAAGCCGCGGAGACAATCAACCTTCGCTACAATCTCAGCTCCGCGAGCGTTGAATGGAGCGACGTGTTCTACACGAATGTAGTCGACTTTCTGACGTACATCACGTACCGAGGAACGGAGTACTACAAAATCTTCAGACTCCTCAAAGCCTTCAAGAAGGAAGAACTGATCAATCTGGAGGCCAAGTTGCTGAACTTCATTGGCGCAAACGGCTTCCATGAATTCCTTGACGGGACCAGCTTTTGGGAGAAGCTGGATGCCAAAGTAAAGGAGGCATATCCACTCGCCGTTGTACCAAAGCGAGTGCCCACTGCTCAAGAAAGGAAGCTCATCAGGGAACATAAGGAGGAGGTGGAAATGAAGGAGGCTGAAATTGCTAGCCTTCACAGTGAAATCACCAAGAAGAGTGAAGAGATGGAAAAGAAGGCTGGAGAGATTGTCAGTCTTCGAGAAGACTTCAACAAGAGGAGGAAGGAGTTGGAGGGAACGGTGGAGAAGAAGGATAGACTGTTGGAAGAGAAGGAGAAGGCGCTGGAGGCGCAGGTGAAGCTAGTGGAAGATCAAACAACATCTATCACCAAACTCAAGGACTCGCTTGATGCAGAACGGAGTCACTTGAGGGAGGTTAATGTCAAATTGATCGTTGTTGAGAAAGAGAAGAAGGTGTTGGAGAAGGAGGTGAAAAAGCTGAAGGAGGTAGTAGAAAAGAAGGATGAGGAGCTGATCAGGAAGGGGAGTGAACTAATAAGCACGAAAAAGTCTCTCGACTCACTTCAAACTGAAATGAAGCTGCTGAAGGAAGAAAGTGAGTTAGATAAGAAAGAACTGGAGAGCCGGAGGAAAGATGCCCATGACCTTGACTTGAAGCGAGCAGATTTTTCCATATTACTGCAAAAGGTCAAGGAGCTGGGTGAAGCGTACACGGAAAAGATGGCTGCAAGTGCCGAATTCCATCTCTCTCTAAGCCAGAGAGAGAGGAGCCTTGAGACGATGCAAGCTGAACTCCTAGCGGCTCAGGAATTCTGGTACTTCAATTTGCAGGAGGAGAAGGCAGACATAAGGAGGGAGATTGAAGCGGAGCTGGAGGCTCGCTTCAGGGAAGTAGAGCCATTGGAGAGGATGATGGCATCAGTTGTGGAGAGAGAGAAACAATGTAAATATCTGCTCGAAGAAATTTCCATCAAAACAGCTGACTTGGTGGCGCCCTCCATAGGAAAAACTGAGAAGATGCTTCAGGCCATCTTCAACACAGTCAACTCTCTACACCAATCCCTCTCTGGGAAATCAGTAATCCTAACCCCTGGCAGTGATGATGCCAAAAAGGGGGAAGGACAGATGGAGCTAGGAGGAGTAGGAGGTTCAGGGGGAAGAATAATTGGAGTTGAGAGGATGTTGGAAGGAGGTAGTGGTGCCGGTGAAAAGGAGGATGAAGCGTGGGCTCTGGGCGGAGTAAAGGGCAAAACAAAACTCACGGAGGAGGAGTTGTTGAAAGAGCTCGAAGAGCCTAGCAGGCCGATTCAGGATAAAGTGCTAAGTGCTTCCATTGCACGGCATCCTCCAGTGACCGTGATAACGAAGGAGGAGAAGCTGAGGCAGGTGGAGCAGGATGCTGCCATGGCGTGGGAGATGGAGCAACTTTTTAAATTAACCAAAAATTCTATTGCTGCAGGTACTTCGTCTAGTACCAAAGCGGCCGCTTCATCCCAAGCGCCCGCCTCAGCCGCCGCGCCAACTTCAGCCGCCGCACTCACTTCGACCACTGCTGCACTTACTTCATCAGCAGTTGTCCCCTCGAGTGCCGCCGCAAAGAAGGATATGCCACCTCCCCCACCACCGAAGCTGCCCTTGAAGCGAGCTGCACCAGTATCTAATGTCGATGACTCTACGGCTAAGCGCCAAAAGTCTAAACATGCAGTCGCTTCAAGAACTGAAAAGGAAGAGAAGAGGAGAAAGGAGAGAGAAGGAGGAAGGAGCGAAGCGGAGAGATCGAAGACAGTGAACGCCAGGCGTCTTCAAGTGATTGACGCACGAATCGAGGAGCAGTTCAGCGAAGTACTGCTTATTCAGTCCTCTTTGGTTCGCAGTGCGTTCGTTCCCCTCATGCCTGATGAGTCCGAAGCATGTGAAGCCCAAGCTATAACTGATGCATGCGACGTGACTACGAAGGAAATGGTAGAGTCGGGTCGCTACCCTAAAAAGGAAGAGCAAAACTATATTAGGAAGCGACTCAACGAAAGGCGTCCTCTGTGGAGTGGTGAATCAGGGAAGAAATTCACTGATATAATGACTATGCTGTCAAAAAGAACAGAGGAGGAATTAGCCAAGAGGAGGAACGAGCATCTTGACGCAAGAGAGATCGAGGACTTCATTCCGCGAGATCTACTCGAGCAGTGGCTGTACTACAAGGACTTATTCATCAAGGCTTATTACTACTGGGAGGTAGTGCCGCTGCAGAATGAGTGTTCTCGAATAAGTGCCCTCAACAACTTTCTAGCCGTCTACGACGACAAATTGCGCCGAAAGATCTTCACTATGGCTGAACAAGCTCAACCGAAGCCAATTGTCGTCAAGGTGCCAGAAATAAAGGACTTCCCCATGCCTTATCATCCAGGCACGGATGTTCCTAACAGGGGAGTTACTGATGCTGAAGTAGATGAAGCGTTCAGGCTAGAGAGTGCATGGAGAAGACCAAGCATTCACACAGTAGGCACTATGGAAACAAAAGTCTTATCAGCCTATAGTGTTGATGCTACAGATGAAGAAGAGAAGAAGGAGGAGGAGAAAGAGGAGTAGGATGAAGCGGCAGGAAATCGTTGAAATTTCATGCTTCATATTTTGTGTGAACTTCTTGTTCATATATCTCATTTCAATTTCTGTCTCCTCTGTGTCATTTACTCGCTTTGTGAATGACTTTATATTTCTGCTACAAACTCATTAATTTAACCAAAAAAAAAAAAAAAAAGGGGGAAGGAACTTAAAAGAAAAATTACAAACGAAACTGCAAAGGAAGCAGTCGCTTGGAGTTCCCTTCACGGTTAAATAGACTAGGTTTATTATTTTTATCCAAGTCTTATGGGTTTTGGCATCATCAAAAAGGGGGAAATTGTTGGGAATTGTTAAGGACTAAATTGTTAAGGGGGAACTTCATGGGACATTTGATAAATAAAGTCATTTGTTTTGATTAGATCCCAAAACCCCAAGCGTCCTTTTCCCAAGCGACCCATTTTGATGTAGTTAATAGGTTAGAATTTTTCTAAGCCTACACTGTTAGGATGGCTCTTTTATTTTGCTTAGATTAGGCTTCAAAAGTTCAAGTGAAGGCCACTCACTTGAGTGTGTTTTCCAAAGCGAAGCAAGTCAAGCAAGCTGAAGTGAAGCGTGCCGAAGAATAGCGAAGCGAAGCGATCGCTACAGTAGATTCAAAGTGAGTCTGCCAAAGTGAAGCGAAGCGAGCGCTACAGTTCAAAGCAAAGCGTAGCGAAGCGAGCGCTACAGTTAAAGCAAGCGAAGCGAGTCTACCGAAGCGAAGCGAAGCGAAGCGAAGCGAAGCGAAGCGAATGCTGTGAAGCGAAGCGAAGCGAAGCAAGCGCTAAAGCAAAACGAAGCAAACGCTGCAAAGCGAAGCAAAGCGACCCGCTATAATATGATCCTAAAGCGACTCACTTCGGAGCGGCCGCTACAACTTCAAAGCGAAGCAAGCCACTACCTACGAGAAAGCGACAGCACAAATTCCCGCTCCGAATTTGAATTTCAGTCAACTAGAGATCTTTGCATTAATTGCGAGATCTCCACGTGTCGAACGAGGAGAGGATCAGAGGAGTTGACTGCCAGGCCGACAAAGGCGCCGCTACAGTACTGGCTCGCTCCAGTTACTGTTAAACTTGGAACTTAGCCATTTTCGGCAAAAGTCCAAAACTGCGCGTCTGCAAAAGCTACTGCCTGCGCAAGTACTGTCGAGAGGAGGAGGGACAAGACCACCAACCAAGCAACGGATCTTAGCCAACCCTCCGCCTATAAATAGTGAAGGATGAAGACGTGAAGAGATAGAACACTACTTGCGCATTCGAGCCTACTGCAAACAAACACTCCCAAGCCTTCGAGCAAATCTTCGAGTCTTTGTTTCAAGTGTTCTCCGAGTTTCCAGTCCATCGGAACTCGTCTTCACAACCTTCACACTTAGATTCTAAGCCCACTTCAAATATCCAAGCTTAGAAGAAGAACTCTACCCATCTTTGCATCTACTGTAAAGAGTTCTTCATTAGTGTGTTCGTCAACCAAAAACCCTAAACTGTTGTCTGTTAGGTTTTTGAGTCGTCGTTAGGTTGTTCAGATCCAAGGCCCTTCTTTCATCGATTGAAGAAGTCTCGATCGTAGAGTTGAGATCCAAGCTTACACTTACATCGTTTGTGTAAAGCTCGATCGAAGCTAGGCTGTAAGGAGAGCCCGTAATCTCCCTGTCTGTTTGACTGAAGCGAGTGAAGCTTCCAGTCTCTGTTAGGTTTGTGTAGTGAACCCGCAATCACTACGTCAGTCGTTTGATCTAGGCAAGTGAAGCCCGATCCCGACCAGGTTTTTGAAGGACCCGTAACCTTCAAGTTCTTGAGTGAAAAGAACAGTTGCCGTCGTGCAACAAAGTGGACGTAGGAGCGTTATCTCCGAACCACTATAAATCTCTGTGTCGTATCTCTCTTACCTTAATCTTTTTACAGTATTCGATTATCCATTGCACGTGCATATAAACAAACTTAACTTGGACTTTCAATTACTTAGGAAAGATTTTAGCTCACCAAATTCCGCACAAAGAGTAAAGTCTCACTCTTGATCAAGCTCTAAGCTTAGGACAAGAGATTCGTGATTGCTTTCGATCTAGCCCTCGGTTGGGTCTTTGCATTTCCAAAGAGCACTTTACTTTATACTCTGAGTTAAGGAATTGAAGTTGAAAAACTTCAAAATACGTATTCACCCCCCCCCCCCCCCCCCTCTACGTATTTTTCCTATAGCAAACCGGGACCAACACTTCTTCATGGGGAGAGAGGGGGGTTATCTGTTTTAATGGTTGTTGGGTTGATGAGGATTGAGGTTCTGGTATTTGGGTGATGTGGGTTTGGATTTGGAGTGGGGGTGATTTGGCTTTGATGGGTAAAGGCTGGGGTTGAGTCGCTTAAATGTCCTCAAGCGGCTTCTCCACCGCCTCGCTTTCTTGGACAAGTAAATCGACTCGCTTTGTCTTCTTGCCTCGCTTCGGCGCGGCTCGCTTCCCGGGTGAAGCGACCGGCTTCACTTGGCTCACTTCGGCTTGCCTTTCGGCAACCGGTCTCGCTACGGGCACTTCAATTTCCAGAAGTCCCAAATCCATCAATTGCTTGGACTTCCTCCATTTGTCGTAGTAAATGGATTGCTTGTTGTAGATTGTGACGTCATCTTCCGGCCATGCTTTGCCCGGAAACTTCTTCTCCAAGGCATAGGAAAGCCTTGAGAAGAACTTCAGTTTCCCCTTGCGGAGAATCTGATCGGCGCTCCCCTTCACGAACGCAAAGTCGGCAGCAGCTTCGTGAATTTGATTGAGGAACCAGTCATGCCAGTTGAAGCTGGTTCCGGTGAGGCTGTCGACGATGACTGCTGTGGCGATCAGCTTCGTCTCAGAAAGAGTATCCAAGGTTCCGATATAGCACGCCACACTCTTCGAGAAGAGTTCGCAAATGTGGTTGAAGGGGGCCTTCAAACTTGAGCGGATACTTGCCTCCTTAAAGTTTGGATCGGCTTCGGCGGTTGCAAAACGACCGTACTGAACTCCGGCCGAGAGACCCAAATCCAGTAATGAGTCTCCTCCTTCTCTCGGCAAGTTGAACGTGCCGATAAGCTCATTCATGTCCACCTCCACAGGCCTCCTCGTCTGTGGATCTGTAAATGAGGACATGTTTTGCTCCTTCCTTAAATTTAGCAGGAGCTCGCCGACGGCTTTTGCCAAAATCTTAGACGGGACCGCCGTCACAAACTTCCATAGTCCGGCCTTGGTCACGGCCCTACGGAGAAAACCATTTCTCTCGATGATGGCTGGATCGAGATGAGGCTCGACATTGATGTGTTTGTCGACCTCTGCGAGAAACTCCTCCATCGTCTCGGTGTTCTTCTTCTTTCCCATGATGATTTTGAAAGAGTTTGACTGAGATTTTAACAATGAAAATCAAGGGGTTGAGACTCGTGAGTTGCAGAGTAATTGCAGATCTAGCACGAGAATGGCAAATTTAGAGGGTTGTGAAAATTTCTGCAGTTCTGCCTCGTCCCATATATATAGAATTAGGTTATGGCTGACGTGGCAGGGGTAGGACGGTAATAATGCCGAAAATCCTGTAGGTAGGCGGCGGACGTGCAGTGACGGATCTGACGTGTCCGGCGTCATCACAGTAAAAGTGAACCGCCACTTGCTCGGCGTCGCCACGTGGCCTGCTGTGGTTGGCTTGTCGTATACGGCGCTAATCCAACGGCTACAGATTGGGGGCTGTTGAGATTCGATGGCTGGATCATCTCCGCCTTTTCCCGCTTCAAATTCAAACGTGTGAACACGCGCCCGTTATTTCCGTCGTTCCTGTACCTGCATTAAATGCACAGCAGAAAGTAAAATTGCACTCGAGTGCAGACAGCTCATACTCGCTTCATGCCCGCTCGCTTCGAGTTGGGCCGCTACGCCTTGACTCGCTTGAGAGACATTGCTTGAGTGACTGTTCCGCACTCGCTTGCGATGGCTAGCTTTGAGTGACGAAGCACTCGCTTGGCCATCTGAAGCGACTGGAATAAGAAATTGAATTTCTTTGCTTAATTTAAAATGTTTCTGACTTACATACTTCGAGGATAAACAAAAATGTTTTCCTCTTTGTATTTGTGTCAGATTCACTTTATATTTTCCACGTAGTGAGTGAAGGTTTCTAGCACGCTTCGGCTCACTTAGTGTACTTAAAATTGAAACACTTACCAGTCAATCTCACTTCGTAGGAGATAGATACCACAAATTGTAGACTTCACTTGAATTGGATACCACATGTTGAATGCTACACGTTGAGTTAGATCTTCATGGCATTCATCTTCATGGCATTCATCTTCCTCTACGAATTAGAGAGTCCTCCATCGAAGTGAATGAGGGAGAAAATGAATAAAGTACACAAGCTTACTACAACCCGAAGGGAGCATCACGTAAGTGTACTTATTCACGACGAATGGGGGATGAGTACAAGTCCTTATCTCAGAGCAGAAATGGACAGGATGACAATGAGAATGCTCTGACAAGACAATCTCGTATTTTACGCAGAAGCATGTCACCAGCCCTGCAACCTTTTGTATAAAAAGGTAAACCTTCAAGCTTTCCTACATTCTAGAGAATGAATCTGCAGTCGGCTCGCTTTGACCCAAGCTAGGGCAAATTGAAGCGATGCAGAATTCAAGATAGCAGCATTCTTGCTCGCTTTGGAAGTAGCTTGCTCCGCGAGTAAGCATTAGTACCCCCTTAACCATATACTTAACAATTCCAATAAATTGGTAGGGAACTTCTTCCAATACTCCACCTATCTCCACCTAACTTCATTTTCTTCAAGCGAGTGAGATTTGAAGTGGCTCGCTTGAGTTGGTGAAGATCCGAAGCGAGTGACGCACAAGAGAGCAAGCGAACACTCCTTCGTGCATCCTGGAGCTAGCATTCTTTACCAGGGTCTAATAACCTTAATTCCATGCATAGCTGGTTGAATCGAGACTCAGCTAGAGGCTTGGTGAGGATATCTGCTCGCTGGAGATCGGTATGGATTTTCTCGAGCTTGATATCCTTCTTCTCGACATGATCACGAATGAAATGGTGTCGAATTTCCACATGCTTACATCTGGTGTGAAGCACTGGATTCTGCGAGATACATATGGCACTGTTGTTGTCGCAGAAGATCGGAATTTCATTCGCTTCAACTTTGTAGTCCTTCAACTGTTGACGAAGCCATAGGATTTGAGAACAGCAGCTTCCTGCGGCCATATATTCAGCTTCAGTTGTTGAAGTGGCTACGCTTGTTTGCTTCTTTGAGAACCACGAGATTAGCTTGCTTCCCAAGAACTGACATGTGCCCGACGTTGATTTCCTATCAACTCGGCACCCTCCATAGTCAGCATCGGAATATCCAGTGAGCTCCAAATTGTCCTCCGCTGGATACCACAGCCCCATATTGACAGTGCCCTTCAAATATCGAAGAATCCTTTTGGCAGCTTCAAGATGGCTGTGCTTGGGATTGCTTTGGAAGCGAGCGCAGACTCCGACTGCAAAAGCAATATCTGGCCGGCTTGCAGTGAGATAGAGTAGTGACCCAATTAGGGCACGATAATCTGTAAGATCTACAGATTTTCCTTCTTCGTCTGGCTCCATCTTCCAGTTGGTATTCATAGGAATCTTCACAGCTTTAGCATGTTGAATACCAAACTTGGCAAGCATATCTCTAGTGTACTTCGCTTGGTTGATGAAAATTCCATTATCCTGCTGCTTCACTTGAAGACCTAGAAAGCAGCTCATCAAGCCAATCATCGACATCTCATATTTGGTCTTCATCAGCTCTCCAAACTTCTCGCTAAGCGACTGGTTTGGCGATCCAAATATGATGTCGTCTACGTAGATCTGAACCCATAGCATGTCATCTCCATGGTTGATAGTGAATAGAGTTCGATCTATTTTCCCTTTGTGGAATCCATTTTCCACTAGGAATTGAGATAGTGTATCGTACCAAGCTCTGGGAGCTTGCTTCAACCCATACAGGGCTTTCTTCAAGCGATACACTTTATCTCCCTGCTCGAAACCCGGTGGCTGCTCCACATACACTTCTTCCTTCAATTCACCGTTGAGGAATGCGCTCTTCACATCCATTTGATAGACTTTGAACTTCTTGGCTGCTGCATAGGCTAGAAACAATCTGATAGCTTCAAGTCGTGCCACTGGAGCGAAGGTCTCGTCAAAGTCGATTCCTTCCTCCTGGCAGTAGCCTTTGGCAACGAGTCGCGCCTTGTTCCTCACTACGTTGTGGTCCTCGTCCGTCTTGTTCTTGAACACCCACTTGGTGCCAATAACATGCTGGAACTTGGGACGATCCACGAGGTACCATACGTCATTTCTAGTGAACTGGTTCAGCTCTTCTTGCATGGCGATCACCCAGTTAGAGTCGGCTAGGGCTTCCTCCACGCTTGATGGCTCAATGTTTGAGAGAAAGCAACTGAACATGGCACTTTCTCCAAACACTTGACTTCTGGTCACTACACCCTTGGATGGATCTCCAATGATTTGGCTAGGTGAGTGATCTTTGAGCCATGCACGCTTGGATCCGCCAGCTTCATCTTCATCTGCTTCCTTGTCGCTCGCTTCACCATCTGAAGCGACTGGATTGGGTGCTTGGCCAGTGCTAGCTTCAGGAATCTTGGGGGCAGCTTCGACTTCTCCTTTGGGATTCTGCTCGCTTGAGTCCTTGATCTCATTATCTTCATCAAGCACGTCCCAAGTGAGTTGATTTGAGGGTTCCTTGCTTTGATCCTTTTCATTCGCTTGAGCCTGTTCCTGTGGAAGACTTAAAGAAGATTCATCAAATACGACATGGGGTGATTCCTCCACAATTAGGGTTTTACAGTTGAATACTTTGTAGGCTTTTCTAGATGTAGAGTATCCTAAGAATACTCCTTCATCACCTTTGCTTTCAAAGGCTTTCAACTGCGACTTCCCATTGTTGTGAATGAAGACCCTACAACCAAAAATGTGGAAATAAGATATGTTAGGAATTCTCCCTGTCCATATTTCATATGGAGTTTTGTCGTGCCGTTTGTTGAGAAGCGTCTGATTCTGTGTGTAGCACGCCGTGTTGGCAGCTTCAGCCCAATACTTCATCGGAAGCTTTGAGTCAGCAATCATGGTGCGAACGGCTTCTTTGATGATTCGATTTCTTCTTTCAGCAACTCCATTCTGCTGAGGAGTGCGTGCTGAAGAAGTTTGATGTGCTATGCCATGCTCCGTGCAGTCGCTTCAATTGTAGAGTTCAGGAACTCTGTGCCTTTGTCGGAGCGAATGGTCACGATAGCTTGATTCTTTTCCACCGCCAATCGCTTGAGTAGTTGTGGCAGTTTGGTCAGTGTCTCCTTCTTGCTGAATAGAAATACAACCCAAGTGTAGCGAGAGAAATCGTCGACTACAACTAGAGTGTACTTCCTTCCATTTACACTAACTGGAGTGACTGGACCAAACAGATCCATGTGAAGCAGCTCGAGCACTCGCTTTGATGAGGCTTCTTCGAGACTGGCGAAGTGCTTCTTCGTCTGCTTCCCTCGTTGGCATGGTGAGCATGGATGGTCTTTGATGAAGACTTCATTCGGTATGCCTTGCACCAAACCTTTTCGAGCTAGGCGATTGATAGCTTTGAAATTGAGGTGGTTCAAGCGTCTGTGCCATAGCCATCCAATTTCTGTAGCACTTCTTGCTACTAAGCACGTTTCCTCTTTGCAGCTGTCCCATTGTGCGATGTAGACATTCCTTTGTCTAACTCCAGTGAGCACAATCTGGGATGTGAGCTTGCTCTTCACAATGCACTTGTTGGAAATGAATTCCACCCTGTACCCTTTGTCACAAAACTGTGAAATGGACAACAGGTTGTGCTTGAGTCCTTCCACATAGGAGACTTCTTCAATTGTGAGCTTTCCAATTTTCAGTGCGCCGTATCCCCTGGTGCTTCCTCGAGAGTTGTCACCAAAGGTTACGTGTGGACCCTTCTTCTCTATGTAGTTGTGAAGTAGAGCTTTCATGCCAGTCATGTGTCTTGAACATCCACTGTCCAAGTACCATACTAGTTGACCCGCACTTGGCATGGGATCCACGGCGCTCACCTGCAATTAGACAGATTTTGGTACCCAAATCAGTTTGGGTCCTTGCAGGTTAGTTCCCTTAGGTACCCACACTTGCTTCATTCTCTTTTGAGATGAAGCTTGTGTCTTGGGCTTCTCGACCTTCGAAAACTTGGTGTACTGCCTAGAAGCAGCTTCACACGTGCAACAGTGTGTGCAAGAGGGGTAGTGGCTCGCTTCAGTCCTACCTATGCTCTTCCCATTTTGCTTATATCCTGAAGCGACTCGCTTCGGATTAGCTTTGGGTTTAGAGACTGACTTAGGGTTTCTAGTCTGTCGAAGCGGCTCGCTTGGTTTCCTCGAAGCGGTCCAACTAGGGTTTTGACCCCGACTCGCTTGAGAAACCTTGGGAATTTGAAGCGGCCTCTTGGGTGCTTCAAGTTCTTCCCCCTCAACGTTAGTCCGGTTGGACCATCTCCAGTCCGGATAACGTGACACATAGACATTACTCCTCTTTTTAGGAGGTAGATCCTTTGTCTCTCGTGTCTTGGCTTGAGACTTAGAAGCTTCAACAGTTCTCCCTTTACCCTTGGATTGGTAAGACTTAGCATGTTGAGTGCTAGGGACTGTTGAACTTTGCTTCCCCTTAGGATCTGCCCTTAAAGATATAGACATCTTCATTGGCTTCCTTTTAGGGTTCTCAGCCACTTTGCCTTTATCCTTGTTGGTGGTCGCTTTGGATGCAGTGGGCAATTCCAAAGTGACTGATGGTGTAGTGTGTGATGCACCAACAAAGACAGTCAGCTTGGGAGGTCCACCCTCATATCCAAGGCCTGCTTTCCTACCAAAAGGCAGAAGCGAGCCCTCTAGTGCCTGCCTAGCATATGATGCTTTGTTCAAGTTGGCAACTAGAGTGGACTGGGTTTCATACCTTCCCTCCAAGCTTTGATGTCTAGCGAAGAGATCCTCGAACTTACTAGTCATAGCCCTTAAATTAAGTTTGACTTCGTCAAGCTCACGGGCTAGCTTTCTGTTCTCCTTCTCGCTTTGAGACAGAGCTTGTTTTACCACTTCGTGGTAGCTTGACAATTTTTGGTGCTTGTCAAACAACTCACTCCATGTAGAGGATTGTTCTTCCTCATTGACAGTGTGTGCTAGTGTAATTGAAGTGATTGAAGGATAAAAGAATACCTCTCCTGTTTCTTCGTCGGTGAGCGCCATAAATCCAAGATCCTCACCATCACTGGAATTTGGATCAGTGAATGCATCTGAGTCGCTTGGTGGATCTTCAGTTGTAGCGACCGGCACTTCACTCGCTACGAGCGCTCGCCTTGGAGCATCCCTCTTGGCCTTCAATTCTTCGCGCTCTTTAGCACTGAGCTTTGGGCAATCGGATTTGTAGTGGCCCATCTTGTGGCAGTGGTAACACTCCACTTCCATCATGTCACGCGGGATCGGCTTTGTCGTCTCTTCTCTCTTTCCTTTTCCTTCTCGAGCATCAGTGCTCCTCCCTTTGTACTGCTTGTAGAATCTTTTGTACTTGCCCACTCGAGAGTTCATCTTGTTGAAGTTCTTGGATAAGAATGCAATGTGTTCTTCCAATTCTTCCCTCGTCATCTTGGCTAGCGACTTCTCGCTTGGCCCTTCGGCAGCTTTGAATGCTACTCCTTTTGACGTAGTTGGCGCTTCATCCTCGTCGTCGAGGCTCATTCGATTCAGATCAAACTCGTGAGCTTTGAGCTCGGAGAACAGCAATTCTGGCGTGAGCTTCGTTAGATCCTTGGTAGCTAGATATAGCTCCTTCATAGTCTGCCACTTCCTTGTGAGAGCACGGACTATTTTCAGGTTTACTTCCTTGTCTGTGAGTTCCTTCCCAAGCGAGTTGAGAGTTGCAGTAATGTTGGTAACTCTCAGCTCGAAGGCGTCGATGGACTCTCCTGACTTCATCACCAGATTTTCAAACTCCCGCATCTGAACGGCGAGCTT
The DNA here is from genome assembly GCA_029379335.1 of Thymus mandschuricus. Classification (NCBI taxonomy): domain Eukaryota; kingdom Viridiplantae; phylum Streptophyta; class Magnoliopsida; order Lamiales; family Lamiaceae; genus Thymus; species Thymus mandschuricus. The sequence goes on from CM057078.1 coordinate 11,269,783, forward strand.
GTTCTCCTTGATTTTGTCTGTGCCTTGAGAAATGAGGGCTAGGGTTTCCCACATTTCCTTTGCCGTTGCACATTTCCTTATCCGTGGTAGATAGGCGTCCGACACGGTGCTCTGCATCGTGTGGCGTGCAATCTTGTCGAGGTTGGCAACTTTGAAGTCATTTGGAGTATACTCATCTTTATCCTTCTCCACGTACTGTTGTCGAACGTGGGCTGGACGACCTTCAGCGGCAGGAACCTCCACAGATATTGCTTTCTTGATTTCGATTGGTCCGTCTTCAATGACTTCCCACATCCGGTCGTGGATTGAGCATAGGAAGCTCTCGACTCGGAAACTCCATATCTCGTATCCTTCGATCGAGAACTGTGGAAGATTTGATGCACTGTATGTAGACATAGCAAACTATCAGCAGTAAATGCAATATGCGTGGGTGAGGTTTTGATGCACTTAGGAAAATAGAATCCGGTTCAGTGAGACAACGTGAAGCGAGTGGGGACTCGCTTCGGATATGCAAAGCAGAGGCTCGAAAGAACCTGGCTCTGATACCACTTGTTGGTCCCGGTTTGCTATAGGAAAAATACGTAGAGGGGGGGGGGGATGAATACGTATTTTGAAGTTTTTCAACTTCAATTCCTTAACTCAGAGTATAAAGTAAAGTGCTCTTTGGAAATACTAAGACCTAGCCGAGGGCTTGATCTAAAGTAATCACGAATCTCTTGACCTAAGCTTAGAGCTTGATCAAGAGTGAGACTTTACTCTTTGTGCGGAATTTGGTGAGCTATAATCTTTCCTAAGTAATTGAAAATCCAAGTTAAGTTTGTTTATATGCACGTGCAATGGATAATCGAATACTGTAAAGAGATTAAGAGAGATACGACACGAAGATTTATAGTGGTTCGGAGATAACGCTCCTACGTCCACTTTGTTGCACGACGGCAACTGTTCTTTTCACTCAAGAACTTGAAGGTTACGGGTCCTTCAAAAACCTGGTCAAGATCGGGCTTCACTCGCCTAGATCACACGACAGACGTAGTGATTGCGGGTTCACTACACAAACCTAACAAAGACTGGAAGCTTCACTCACTTCAGTCAAACACGACAGGGAGATTACGGGCTCTCCTTATAGAATAGCTTCGATCGAGCTTTACACAAACGATGTAAGTGTAAGCTTGGATCTCAACTCTACGATCGAGGCTTCTTCAATCGATGAAAGAAGGGCCTTGGATCTGGACAACCTAACGACAACTCTCAAAAACCTAACAGACAAAGTTTAGGGTTTTTGGTTGATGAACACACTATGAAGAGCTCTTTACAATAAATGCAAAGGTGGCTAGAGCTCTTCTTCTAAGCTTGGATATGGAATGGGCTTAGACTCTAAGTGTGAAGGTTGTGAAGACGAGTTCCGATGGACTGGAAACTCGGAGAACACTGGAAAACAAAGACTCGAAGATTGCTATGAAAGCTTGGGAGTGTTTGTTTGCTGTATGCGCTCGAATGTTCAAGTAGTGTTCTACTTCTTCACGTTGTGATCCTTCACTATTTATAGACGGAGGGTTGGTTGAGATCCGTTGCTTGGTTGGTGGAAATGGCTAAGTTCCAATTTCAACAGTAACTGGAGCGAGCCAGTACTGTAGCGGCGCCTTGTCGGCCTGGCAGTCAACTCCTCTGCTCCTCTCTTGAGTCGACACGTGGAGATCTCGTAATAAATGCGAAGATCTCCAGTTGACTGGAGTTCAAATTCGGAGCGGGAATTTGTGCTGTCGCTTTCTGGTAGGTAGTGGCTCGCTTCGCTTTGAAGTTGTAGCGGCCGCTCTGAAGTGAGTCGCATCACGGTCATATTTGTAGTGAGTCACTTGAGAAATAGATTTCCCATGACGCTACTTAATTAAGTTTTGACTCGCGTTGACTTGCTTCGGCTTTTCTTTGTAGCGCACGCTTTGCTTCGCTTTAGTGAGTTCACTTGATTCCACTGTAGCGCTCGCTTTGCTTCGCTTCGCTTTGAACTGTAGCGCTCGCTTCGCTTCGCTTTGGCAGACTCACTTTGAATCTACTGTAGCGATCGCTTCGCTTCGCTATTCTTCGGCACGCTTTACTTCAGTTTGCTTGACTTGCTTCGCTTTGAAAAACACATTCAAGCGAGTGGCCTTCACTTGAACTTTTGAAGCCTAATCTAAGCAAAATAAAAGAGCCATCCTAACAGAGTAGGCTTAGAAAAATTCTAACCTATTATCTACATCAAAATGGGTTACTTGGGAACAGAACGCTTTGGGGTTTTGGGATCAAATCAAAACACTAAAATATCCCTTATAGGTTCCCCCTTAACGTATTCGTTCTTAACAATTCCCAACACTCTTACATTCTACTTGCGGTGGAGTATGTTTCTAGGTGGGTTGAGGCCATTCCCACAACAACCAACGATTCGAAAGTGGTGATCAAATTCCTCCAGCGGAATATTTTGACTCGGTATGGAACTCCGAGAGCTTTGCTTAGCGATGGGGGGAGCCACTTCAACAATCGTTGGTTAGGATCGCTTCTTGCGAAATATGGAGTCAAGCACAAGGTTACATCGCCCTACCATCCTCAAGCCAACGGTCAAGCCGAGCTAGCTAATCGAGAGATCAAGCAAATTTTGGAGAAGATCGTCACCAACAAGAAGGAGTGGGCGAAGTACTTGGATGACGCACTTTGGGCCTATAGGACGGCTTTCAAGACGCCAATTGGGAGGTCACCATATCAATTGCTATTTGGCAAATCGTGCCATTTACCAATGGAGTTGGAGCACAAGCTTATTGGGCGACGAGAAGGATAAATTTCGAGTTCAAGGAAGCCATGGGTCAAAGGTGTGATGATTTATTGGAGCTTGATGAGTGGAGGAACGAGGCATTCGAGAATTCGAGGATTTACAAAGAACGAGCTGCAAGATTTCACGACTTGAGCATCAAAAAGCTTAAGTTTGAAATTGGGGATGATGTTCTTGTTTTTAATTCTCGACTTCGTTTATTTCCAGGAAAATTGCAAAGCAAGTGGTCGGGGTCGTTCGTTATTTACAAGGACTTGAAGAATGGTGCATTCGAAGTGTTGAAGAACGACGGTGAAAAGTTCGTGGTGAATGGACATAGACTCAAGCACTACTTCAAGCCGTTGCCTCTCTAACCCAAGAAAGCGGCCACTTATCTTGATGACCCGAGTTAGAAAAGAGGTATCGTCGGGCTAAAGACGTTAAACGTAACACTTGTTGGGAGGTAACCCAATATTCGTATCTTGTTTATTTTTAGTATTTAATTATTTATTTTTAGTGTCGTAGTTTTGTTTTTCGTATTTTTGAGTCGTACCCCTTAATAAAACAATTACATATTTGAGGCTCGAGTTTTATAGGCAAATAATGCTAACAAGTTGCGTGTTTTTGAGTAAAAAAATAGGCCAACTCGACCCTCGGCTCGACCGGTGTTCGTCGAGCACGAGGTCGAAGCAAACCGGAGAAAAGTACGTTCACTCGGACGAGCACTCGGCCGAGTCGTCGGCCGAGTGAAATACCAAAAATTCGCCCAGCTCACTCGGACGAGCACTCGGCCGAGTCGTCGGCCGAGTCAAGTGGAGATTCGGGAGCAGTACGTTCACTCGGACGAGCACTCGGTCGAGTCGTCGGCCGAGTGAAATACCAAAAATTCGCCCAGCGCCACTCGGATACTGTAATATCCCTAATTTTTTTATCGAATTATTAAAATAGATCCTATATAATAAATTTGATAATTACTTTTATATATATATATATATAGATAAACACAATTTCATAAAATATATATAGATATATACGTAACTAATAATATATATATATATTATGCATGGTAAATCACGTACATGCATGCTTGCCTAGTACAACTATAGATTAAATTGTAATAAAATATTAAATGTATGATTTATAGCATACATGATTGAGCATATAGACCTACTACGTGTCTTTATTAAATTTGATGAGTAAGCCTATACATGATGATTACTCCAAGCTATTACATGACTAAGCATAAATCCTCCCCTATAAATAGAGAGTATGCATTCATTCTCTTGTACCTTCTCTAGATCATAATTACATTATAGTTTAGTTTCTAGTATCAAATTAGTAGCAATATTAGTAGCCATACGAGAGTTGCAGAAGAGATTGTCCAAGATCTATTTCTTTGATAGTTGGTATTAAGGTGGGGTTTCTCTTTCCAAAGTATTATTTGAGTTAGTAAGCTCTAAACTATGGGATTATCCATGAAAAATGTTTTGATGCGTGATTACATGTTTAAGGCTCTTATGTTTACGATCGGGTCTTTCGGTTGGTCTAACACACTAATCGAGGGGCTGTGCGCACGGTTAGATATCATTGGGTTGATCACCAATTGGTTCTAACTTCGAGGGGAGAACTAGTGGATGAAATACTCCATTGTCTCCAAACTATAGGCTCCATCAGAAAGGGATCCGGCAGTGGTACGTCTCGGGATCAATATAAGGGTAACATGGTAATACGCATTTGCGCGCAATCAACGAAAATGGGTTCTCGTGTGCATGGAAGTTATATGATTTCTAAACCCTTTTATGCATGCTTTATTATCATGGATATTCTTTTTATTATAAATGTTTTCGGCATAACTCCACTGAGTGCATTAGTACTCAGCCCTGCAATTCCTTTCCAAATGTTTTGCAGATTAAGGTAAAGGAATCTGGTGGAGCAGCAGGAGCTAGGGAGGACTGTTGTTGTTGCTGCGGTGTAAAAAGAATAAAACGCTTCCGCTACGTTTTAAAATAAAGTCCACCCCTCATGTATATTATGATAAGTTAATTTCATATTTCTGTAATAAAATCTCTACGTTTCTCCTACTTCTACATTTCTCTTACGGGTACTCAGACAGCGGCCAGCATGGGAAGTTCGGATTAACCAACCCCATAGTTTGAGCCGTATATGTCCCGATCCCGTATTTAAATATTTTACTTTATTTTTACGGGTATTCAGACATGGCGGCCGGTACGGGCAGTATGGTTTTCCTACCCCGTAGTTCGTGCTGTACGTCCCGATCCCGTAGTTAATTAAATGATAATAGTATGGTTAAAATGTCTTAAGCTATGATCCCCCTTCTATCCCCGCTTCTTAACTCCAACCCCTTGCCACGTCCCGGCACACGTGCCTTCCCTCGGGAATTGGGGCGTGACATAATGGTATCAGAGCAATTCTCCGCTCTGAAATCGTAACTTGGAATGATTTAAAATTGGAATTGGAAAGCGCAACAACAACAACAACTCTCAAGCTTGCTACTACACCAGACTCCAAGGGTAAGAGGTAAATGATATTATTATGTGTTCATGCATGGTTATGATTCATGATTTAGTTATGTTTGGGACAATCGAACCCATATAACTCATGTGAAATGATAAAGGGCGCTAAGTTTTATTTCCAAGGATATATCAGGGATACATGGTTATTATTGAAATGATTACGAGAAATGGTTAAAATTTTTATTGAAAAATGTATAATATATTGAGTCACAGGTTTTACTATGGATCCACGAAGACGACAAATTAACCGTTATATACTCGAGGATTATATTTACCAGTTCAGGAATTGTGAAAGAATTCCGAATGAGTCGGTAGGTGAATTCGTTGCACGTTTAGCCGCACTATATAATAACGCGGTACAAGGAGGGTTAACCGAGGTCGAAGCTGTTCGAAGATTGATTCGACAACTACCCCCGCAATGGAGTGAATGGGCAGAGCATCTTCGGTCTGAGATGTGTGTTAGGGATGCAATCACTGATGTGGAGATCATTGACTTTCTGACGTTTGCTCACATGACCATCAGTAGATGGATTATGATGGGAGCACCACCACAAAATGATGCTACTCAATCCGCACCACCCTCATCTCACAATGCAGGAGGTACGAATGAAGCCAAGGCGGGCCCGTCCAGAGTGAGAGTTCAGCCGGAGATGCCACCAACGGGTCCTAAGCACCGGGAAACGGTTCCAACAACCACCTCACACGTAGAGAATGGTGGGCCTAGTCGAAAACCGAGGATGAGGACGATGGAAACAACTCGGGTCAGAATTAATATTAATGACGATGCTAGTAATGATTCTGATTCAGAGGAGGAAGACCAGGGCTCGTATCATGGCAGCTCTTATTAGGAAGGAACGATCATCGAATATAAATATGTCTACTAATATGTTTTGCAGGAGGGTCAGGATTTTTGGTGTGGGCATTTTACGAGCTAACCTGACATTATATGTTTCGACTAACATGTATATATAATGTCTATGTATAGAAAGTCCTTTCGAGAAGGCATGTATTGATAATGTTATATATGATGCATATTTATTTAGATGTGTGTTGCTTAAGATTAACCAAAACATGCCTTGGCAATTGTTATTGTTCTACAAACCTTTTTAACCAAAATTCTGTTACAGAAATGGAGCAAAGGAGAAATGGAAACCTTGAGGTAAACCCAGAATGTAACGATCGAGTAGAGCCCCAACCTGTTGCTAGGATCGATGAGTGTTTTCGTAGACAAAATCCACCTACCTTCAATGGGCTCGGTGATCCAACTGATGCCGAAAGATGGATTCGATCGATGGAGAGGATCTTTGACTATGTCGATTGTGGAAATCGAAACCGGTTGACTTTAGCAACGTACCAGCTTGTCGACGAAGCAGACTTTTGGTGGGAATCCGTTCGACGCACCATGACTCAGGAACAATGGGAGGAGTACACTTGGGAAGATTTTAAAAGTGAATTATATGAAAAGTACATACCAGGTTGTTATCGACAACAAAAGCAGAACGAGTTTTGGAATCTCAAGCAAGGAAAGATGACTGTCATGGAGTATGACCGACTGTTCAATCAGCTGTCACGCTACGCTCCACATTTGGTGAATACAGATGTAGCTCGTACTGACAAATTTAGAAGGGGTTTACGTCACGAGATAGGTGTTTCCTTAGCCAGTCAAGGAACACTTACTTATGCTCAGACACTGAGTAGAGCGATGGATATATAATCCATGCTTCCAAAGGAAAGGGGACCCAATAATGCACCAGACCAAGCCAAGGGGAAAAGAAAGTGGGAAGAAGGGAATACCGGAAATTTCAGGGGAAAACAACCATGGAGAGGAAACTTCCAGCAGACTCAACAACCAATGCAGAATAGAGAGAAGCCACTTTGTCGCACTTGTCAGAAATATCATTTTGGGGAATGCAAGCTCGGAACTACTCTTTGTTTTCGGTGTAAAAGGCCAGGACACTATTCTCGCGACTGTCCTGCTTTCAACGGGAACCAAGGTGCAAGATTTCAGCCTATGCCACCTCCACCTCCACGGATGAACCAAGGAAACCAGAGACCGATGCCCAGGCCGCTTCAGCAAGCCAGAGCCTACGCTCTAAATCAGGAACAAGCAGCAAAAGCACCCGGAAATCTTGCAGGTATGATTTACCTCAACAACATACCTATTCTAGCCTTATTTGATACGGGAGCATCCCATTCTTTCATTTCGCAAATCGCGTGTCATAAATTAAATATAATACCCGGGAGAATAGATCAACCTTTACAAATAAGTATCCCATCCGGAAGAACCATGTTGTCAGAAGAAGCTTGCGTAAATCAGGAGCTTAAGATCGGTGAACAAATCTTTGTGGCGAACTTGTACGTCATTTCCATTATGGAATTTGACGTGATACTAGGGATGGATTGGCTAGAATTAAATGGAGCGACCATTAACTGTCAAGACAGAGAAGTCTATTTCGAGAATAAGGAGGAGAGAGTTAGTTTGCATGGCGTAAGAGTAGGTGAGAGAATACCAGTGATATCAGCAATGAAGGCAACATCAATTCTACGAAAGGGAAACTGTCAAGCTCTCTGGGTAACCTTGAAGGAACAATCGGAGAAGGGAATAGAGATCAGTGAAGTACCTGTTGTTAAAGAGTATGAAGATGTCTTTCCTACAGAGCTACCAGGACTACCCCCAGATCGACGGGTCGAATTTTCAATTGATCTGGAACCAGGAGCGGCACCAGTATCCAAAGCACCCTACCGGATGGCCCCAAAAGAGTTACATGAGTTGAAGATGCAACTGCAGGAGTTATTGGATCGAGGTTTCATACAACCTAGTGTGTCGCCATGGGGAGCGCCAGTTCTCTTTGTAAAGAAGAAGGATGGAAGTATGAGGATGTGCATCGACTACAGAGAGTTGAATAAACTAACTATCAAAAACAGGTACCCGCTACCAAGGATAGACGATCTCTTTGACCAACTGAAGGGAGCATCCGTGTTTTCAAAGATCGATCTTCGGTCAGGGTATCATCAACTTAAAGTGAAAAAGGAAAACATTCCGAAGACAGCATTTCGAACCAGGTACGGACACTATGAGTTCACAGTCATGCCATTTGGTCTCACTAACGCCCCAGCGGTATTCATGGATTTGATGAATCGGATTTTTCATCAATATCTGGATGGTTTTGTCCTTGTCTTCATCGATGATATTCTTATATATTCAAAAGGCGAGAGCGAACATGAAGAACATTTACGTATCATACTAGAAACGTTACGTAAGGAGAAACTCTATGCCAAATTTAGCAAATGCGAATTTTGGTTGAAAGAAGTTATGTTTCTAGGCCATATCGTCTCAGCCGAAGGTATCAAAGTAGACCCTGCAAAAGTCGAGGCAGTCAGTGGATGGAAAACTCCAACAAATGCAAATGAAATACGAAGTTTCCTAGGTCTAGCAGGATATTATAGGAGGTTCATTGAAGGATTTTCAAAATTGGCAAGACCCATGACGCAACTACTAAAAAAGGGAGTAAAGTACACGTGGACCAAGGACTGCGAACAATGTTTTGAAGAACTGAAGAAGAGACTGACCTCTGCCCCAGTTTTAGCAATTCCGGAGAGCAACGAAGATTTTGTTGTATTCACTGATGCATCAAAACAAGGCTTGGGATGTGTGCTGATGCAGAACCGTAAAGTTATTGCGTATGCGTCACGACAGTTGAAGCCTCATGAGTTGAACTACCCGACTCATGACTTGGAGCTAGCAGCAGTAGTTCATGCATTGAAAATCTGGAGGCACTATCTATATGGAGCTAAGTGCGAAATATTCACTGACCACAAGAGTCTGAAGTATTTCTTTGAACAAAAGGAGTTGAACATGAGACAAAGAAGATGGTTGGAATTGGTCAAGGATTATGACTGCATCATCAGCTATCACCCTGGAAAAGCTAACGTAGTAGCAGATGCTCTTAGTCGAAAGAATAGAGGGAAATTAGGATGTCTGATCACGGAACAAGAAATGCTTATTCGGGAGTTCGCTGCTCTAGAGCTAGAAGTCGTATGCCCGCCCGAAACCGTATCAGGATGCATAGCAGCGATGATAGCTAAACCTGATTTACGAGAAAGAATCATTGAAGCTCAGAGAAAAGATGAATTTTTGGAGAAATTGAGATCAAAGTTTGAAACCGGAGAAGCTAAAGAGGGATTTGCCATTGAAGTGGCGGAGCCCTAACTTATAATGGAAGATTGTGTGTTCCAAGAGATGAGGAGTTGAAGAACGAAATTATGAGTGAAGCTCATGATACGCCATACACTGCCCACCCCCGGTAGTACGAAGATGTATATGGACCTACGTCAAAAGTTTTGGTGGGAGGCCATGAAGAAAGATATTGCATCATTCGTAGAACGATGTCTTGCGTGTCAACAAGTGAAGGCGCTACACCAAAGACCATATGGAGCATTACAGCCATTGCCTATTCCGGAGTGGAAATGGGAACATATCAACATGGATTTCGTGGTGAGTTTTCCAAAGTCAGCGCGAGGAAATACAGCTATATGGGTTATAGTTGACCGGCTCACGAAGTCAGCCCATTTTCTGCCAATCAAGATGACTTTAGGATTAGATAAGTTAGCTCAACTCTATGTCAAGGAGATAGTGAGACTACACGGGATCCCTGTTTCGATTACCTCAGATCGAGACACAAGATTCACGTCAAAATTCTGGAGGAGTCTGCAAGAAGCAATGGGAACTCAGTTGAACTTCAGCACTTCTTTTCATCCTCAAACTGACGGACAATCCGAAAGAATGATACAAGTGTTAGAAGATATGCTCCGAGCTATCGTTGCGGACCGAGGGGACAACTGGGAAGAAATTTTACCACTCGTAGAGTTTGCTTATAACAACAGTTATCAGGCAACTATAGGAATGGCGCCGTACGAAGCTTTATACGGACGTAAGTGTAGATCGCCGCTCTATTGGGACGAGGTTGGTGAAAGAAGATTATTAGGCCCAGACTTAGTCCAGGACATGGTTGAAGTCGTCAAGGTAATTCGACAAAGGATAAAGGAAGCACAAGATAGGCAAAAGGCGTATGCTGACAAGAGGCGCACTGATCTTCAGTTCGAAGTCGGAGATCACGTATTTCTCAAGGTGTCTCCTACGAAGGGAGTCATACGATTCGGGAAGCGAGGTAAGTTACGTCCTAGGTATATAGGGCCGTTTGAAATTCTCGAGAGGATAGGTCCCGTCGCGTATAAGTTAGCTCTGCCGCCTAACTTAGAAGGTATTCATAATGTTTTTCATATTTCTATGTTACGAAAATACGTGTTTGATCCGAAGCACGTGATCAAATACGACGAGGTAGTTCTAAGCCAGGACCTACACTACGAAGAGAAACCAGTGCGGATACTCGATCGTAAGGTTAGGATTCTAAAAAACAAGGAAATTTCTCAAGTCAAAGTTCTTTGGAATCATCACGGCATGGAAGAAACCACGTGGGAATTAGAAGAAAAGATAAGAGCTCAGTATCCTGACTTAGAATACCCAGGTACGTGAAATTTCGGGGACGAAATTTTTATAAGGAGGGAGGAATGTAATATCCCTAATTTTTTTATCGAATTATTAAAATAGATCCTATATAATAAATTTGATAATTACTTTTATATATATATATATAGATAAACACAATTTCATAAAATATATATAGATATATACGTAACTAATAATATATATATATATATATTATGCATGGTAAATCACGTACATGCATGCTTGCCTAGTACAACTATAGATTAAATTGTAATAAAATATTAAATGTATGATTTATAGCATACATGATTGAGCATATAGACCTACTACGTGTCTTTATTAAATTTGATGAGTAAGCCTATACATGATGATTACTCCAAGCTATTACATGACTAAGCATAAATCCTCCCCTATAAATAGAGAGTATGCATTCATTCTCTTGTACCTTCTCTAGATCATAATTACATTATAGTTTAGTTTCTAGTATCAAATTAGTAGCAATATTAGTAGCCATACGAGAGTTGCAGAAGAGATTGTCCAAGATCTATTTCTTTGATAGTTGGTATTAAGGTGGGGTTTCTCTTTCCAAAGTATTATTTGAGTTAGTAAGCTCTAAACTATGGGATTATCCATGAAAAATGTTTTGATGCGTGATTACATGTTTAAGGCTCTTATGTTTACGATCGGGTCTTTCGGTTGGTCTAACACACTAATTGAGGGGCTGTGCGCACGGTTAGATATCATTGGGTTGATCACCAATTGGTTCTAACTTCGAGGGGAGAACTAGTGGATGAAATACTCCATTGTCTCCAAACTATAGGCTCCATCAGAAAGGGATCCGGCAGTGGTACGTCCCGGGATCAATATAAGGGTAACATGGTAATACGCATTTGCGCGCAATCAACGAAAATGGGTTCTCGTGTGCATGGAAGTTATATGATTTCTAAACCCTTTTATGCATGCTTTATTATCATGGATATTCTTTTTATTATAAATGTTTTCGGCATAACTCCACTGAGTGCATTAGTACTCAGCCCTGCAATTCCTTTCCAAATGTTTTGCAGATTAAGGTAAAGGAATCTGGTGGAGCAGCAGGAGCTAGGGAGGACTGTTGTTGTTGCTGCGGTGTAAAAAGAATAAAACGCTTCCGCTACGTTTTAAAATAAAGTCCACCCCTCATGTATATTATGATAAGTTAATTTCATATTTCTGTAATAAAATCTCTACGTTTCTCCTACTTCTACATTTCTCTTACGGGTACTCAGACAGCGGCCAGCATGGGAAGTTCGGATTAACCAACCCCATAGTTTGAGCCGTATATGTCCCGATCCCGTATTTAAATATTTTACTTTATTTTTACGGGTATTCAGACATGGCGGCCGGTACGGGCAGTATGGTTTTCCTACCCCGTAGTTCGTGCTGTACGTCCCGATCCCGTAGTTAATTAAATGATAATAGTATGGTTAAAATGTCTTAAGCTATGATCCCCCTTCTATCCCCGCTTCTTAACTCCAACCCCTTGCCACGTCCCGGCACACGTGCCTTCCCTCGGGAATTGGGGCGTGACAGACACTCACTCGGCCGAGTCGTCGGCCGAGTGAAAATGCGTTTTCAGGTCAGTCTCCCCACTCGGACTCCCACTCGGCCGAGTCACTTAATGGACCGGCCGAGTGCCCCCCTAACCCATCCGATTTTTCCCCTATTTTAAGGTATGTTCTTCTATTTTAATACCACAACACACACAATAACACACATTAGCACACACAACTCTTCAAGAACACAAACCCTCTCGCAATTCTCTCTTCAATTCCATCCAAGGTATGATTTTTCTTCCTCCAATTTTCTTAAATTCTTCACTCTCTATGCAATTGGGAGTATATTGACCGATTAATTTTGGATTTCTATGGTTCAATTGCATGCTAGGATTGAGGGGAGAAATTTGTGAATTTTCATAGAATGCTTGTTTTATTGGATTAATGTTGATAATTGTGTTCTATGATGATTCCTTTGATGAAATTCATGTTCAATTTTGTATGGGCTATTGAGATTTTTGATGAATTTTGATAGAATTGCATGAATAGAGCATGAATTGAGGTTTCTTATGCTTATTTGTTCTCAATTTGAGTATGAATTTGGATAAGAGCTTATGTTATTTGATGGATTACATGAGAAATTGAGTTGCTTGAGGATTGATAATGTGAATATATGTGGTGTTATTGACGCATGAAGATTGGGTGTATAATGGGGGAGTATGGATTTGATTAAGTTTGGGGGGAGAAAATTTTGATGATGGCTTGAATTGATTTGTTATAGTATCTTGTTTTATAGGTACTACAATGGGAGACAAGGGTAAGAGTGTAGCCTCGTCTTCTACTTCCACCAAGAGCAAGGGGAAGCAAAAGGAGTCAACATCGAGCCGAGCCCCACCCGCACAAGCCTTATTGACGAACCAAGATCCGAAGGCGTTTGGAATTACTCTTAGAACACCAGAGGCCAAACGGAGATGGTCGCACTTAGTGGGATTGAAGCACCGGCATTGTAGGTTCCTAGACCACAAGGTGATCGCCGGGATGGGGATAGCCGATGATGTGGTGACTCTCATGGAGAACGGAGGATTCATGAAGGTGTTCCAAGCCAATCTCTTGACATACCATATTCCGACGGTGGAGTTCCTTTCGACCGTGGAGTTGTTGATGTCCGAGAAAACTCCTTCGGTGCTTCGTTTTTAGTTGGGGAATGTCCAACGCACCCTCACCATGGAAGAGCTTAACGAATTGATTGGAGGAGATGATGATGGGTATTTCAGCGGAAATCACACACCCGATTCGGATGACCTTCGGAAGGAGATCGTGTACTTGGAGAAGGAGAGGAGGCCATACTATGAACCGGCTCGATCGAAGGCATCATCGGTTTGAAATCCGTTGTTTCGGTACCTCCACCGACTCATTACAAGAACAATTGTTGGGAGAGGAGACCCCGGTTCATTCGGCACCATTGATATGCATCTCTTTTGGGCGTGCATTCATGAAGTCAAACAAGACGCTGCCCTTTGGTTAGCCGAGCACTTTGAGAGCCAAGCACTTCTTCATGGGAACCAAAGGATCGGGTGTGGAGCGTGGATTACACCCATGTGCCACAAGTTTCGAGTTACTTTGCCCAAGGAGCCGGTTTCTCGAGATATCCTCCTAGACCGAGAGGCACTTCAAAGACAAGAGATGTTGTCTTTTGAGGAGGATTATATTTGGAAGCTCCATGAGAGGAATGCACACATGCTCCTTCATCTCCTTGCCCACACTTGACGAGTGTACTTGCCGAGGGAGACAAAGGACGAGGAAATTGGAATTTGAGTTCGAGTTTGAGGGAGCACTTGAGGGTGATAACGGAGCCGGGCCGACGGTTGCCACAAGTTGAAGAGAGGGAGGATGAGCAAGAGCAAGAGGAGCACGCCTACGAACAAGGGGATGACGGGCAGCAAGGGTATGAAGATGTGCCACAACCCGGCTTCCACATGAGAGCTCCGGAGTTTTCTACCATGCAAGATTGGCACACGGAGACGATGGAGGCAATGGATAACTACCATTGGGATGGTAGAGAGTTCGTTGAATCTCAAGTGCAAGGGGTTCAAGAAGAAGTTCAAACTTTGAGGACCGAGGTGGGTGATCTTCGTGCATACATTGGAGGTCGTTTTGATACTCTCGACACTTACTTTGAGAATGAGAGGAAATTTCGAGAGGATGAGGCGAAAAGACGAGAGGATGAAAGAGCTTACATGGAGAATTACAATAGAATGGTGCATGAGCTGCATTACTTCTATCCTCACTACCCGTCTCATCATCAACGGTTCGACCCCAACAACCCCGACAACCCTCCCTTCCCTCCGCCATTTCAATGAGGTAAGTTTGTTAACTTAGTTCCTTCTTCTTTTTGCAAACTTATTCCTTAATCTTTGATTTCGAAATAAGTTTGGGGGAGGGGGAAGAGTAACTAAAGTTAACAATCTTTTGGGTGCATTTTTATTGCTTTAGTAGTTGTCTTATTTTGGGGTATGTTGGGTCTTTTAATTGTTTTGAGTCTTAGGAGTTAGTTGATTGAGTCAAGCATGATATATGAGTATTGTGGATTTGCCAATGATAGTATGGATTGTTGATTATGAGATTTTTGATTGGATTTATGCATGGAACCTTGGCGAAGCGACGCATTGATGTGATGAATTTTATGTTATGCTTGGATATTGGGGAATCATATTGTTACCTTGGTGAGGATTTGAGCCTTTGGACATATTGATGTCAATTTGTTTGTTGAGTGATCATGCATGCTTTGAATTTCTAGAACTTGCCTTTGTTCTCCATTAAGACCTTAGTATGTATATGATCTTAGGAAGGATTTTAGGCCATCTTTCGTAGCCACGTAATTCCTATACACTAACCTTGTGCATAAACCTTTGTTTACCCCCTTTGAGCCTTTTATGAGCCTTTCTTTCTTGAGCTTGGATGATAGGAGGTTTGGATGGTTAAGGGTATCCCTAGTTGATGTGGTTAGTGATGGAGGAAGAGTTGAATAGATATATTTGATGTGGTTGGAGATGAGAAAAGAAAAGAAAAATCTTAGATGCTTTATTTAGTTATTAACTATCCCTATAAGCTTAGGAAAAAAAAGAAAGAAAATAAAAGAAATTAGAGCCTTTGTTATTCATTGGAAATTTTATTTGTTGTTGAGCTCTAGAAAAAAAAAAAAAAAAAAAGAGAGAATAAAAGCATAAGGGGATAGTTGATAGTATATTGAGTTGTGTATATTGAGCATCTTGATTGATTATGTAGTTGGTGTTGGGGATGGTAGAAGATGGATTGAGAAAAAATTCATACTTTGGTTGGAGTTGAAAAGGGGTGTGAATGATTTGAAGTTATTTTTGAGTCACTTAGCCTATAATTTCCCTACCTTAACCAATGTCCCTACATTATAAGCTTTAATAAAGTCCTAATTGATCTTAGTGAATATGCATTACATTAGGTGGAGATGTGAGATAAAGGGCAAGCCTATGGTAAGTTCATTGCATTGCATTGATGATTGAGTGATCCTTTGATGTGCATTATACTTCACATCTTGTTCTTTGAGAGTGTTGAGAGATCACTTATATTCTATCTTCACATGCTTGAGAGGATTTCCCAATTGACATTCATGATTTAGTATTTGTTGTATGATTTGTGTTGTGGAGTTTTGAGGTTGTGTGCATAAATTTGATCTTAAGACTCATTCTTGAGAATTTATGAGGCTATATAGTTCACAATGCTTATGTTGGTTGCTTTGTTTCGTTTTTCTTTATTGTTCGGGACGAACAATGTTTAAGTTTGGGGGTTTTGATAGACTAGAAATTTACTTATTTAATTGTCTAGCATAAATACCACATTCCTAAACTCTTAAAAGCTTAAACATCAGTTTAATTCTAAAGTAGAGGTACTGTGTGTGGTTTCAATTTGTCAGTCCCTGTGGATACGATACTCATGCTTCCCTTTTACTATACCTATTTTGTGTGGTAGAAAATAGTGCGATCAGTTATTAAACTTGTTTTATCATTCCTGAGTAGTACCATACATTCCTTATTCATCATACCGGAACTCAATCCACCTACAGGGTTTGGTATGATAATCCTTAATGAATTCATTAGGGGATGTGATCAACCTGTTCTACCAGGATACGGTGCTCTGTTGCAATTACCCTAAGAGTCGTACTAGTTGTAGTTGTTTCCCAAGATGCGGAGCTTATTGAGTTACAGATCCTCTGAACTCTCACCCATGGTAAGTCAAAGAAACAGACTACAACTATACACCCTTAGGACTCAACTAAAGTTAAGGTTCATCTTAAGTCACCGAGGTCTCGATTCTTTCTACTTAGATCAGAATAGAAGAATACACCTAACTGTGATCCTATCAATACGCGCACGTACTAGCATAGACAAATAGCCAAGACAAGCTACTTATGCATCCTATGCTACAGCCTAAACCAACAGTTATATCCAGAACTGTCTCGACTGTGATACCCTTTTATATCTCTAGAGAAACCGGCAACTATTGTCTTCTGTGATCTACAACACACCATAAAGCCTATAACTTTGAGATAATGGATAGATGTTTGATGCATGGATAACAATTTATACTTAATCAGATAAGAGATTGTAAGTGGTTATGGACAACACATGCATACAAGCTAAAAGGCTTGCTTTCTAGTATACAAATTCATCAAATTATGGCAACACCTCATTGTCTAGGCTTAACTTGCTTTTACTGTTTTCATTATAAAATGTCTGCCTAGCATTGATCTGCATGAACTGTCTTAACTAGTTAGTTAAAACATGCTTTTCAATTTTACTTATGATCTTTGTAAAGTGTTGGGTTTTGACATCAAAAAGAAGGAAATTGTTGGGAACCCTCTGCAGTTGTTTTGATGATATTCTTCAAAACCACACTTAGGCCTATTTGTTAATAAGTAAGATAATAGGTTGTTCTATCCAGCTAGGGTAGAAACTCTCATTCCTTTTAAGTCTGTTTACTTAAAAAGATCAGGCTGTTGTCTATAACGACCTTTCTGATCAAAGAGTCCAGCGAGCTTGTTGTTATCTTATCTTAGCAGGTACTTCAGCAAGACTTCAAGCTCAATCATCTAGCTGCCGATACTACCTCAGGCTCTTGATCTATCTCAATAGATCAATCCGCCACATTAGCTGCCACATCACTTGACAGCTAGGAAGTCCCACATGAAGTGCTGAGTCAAGACTGCAACGGCTAGTGCCACATCAGCTGTTCTCTAACGGCTAGTTTTCATAACTATGCCTATATAAAGCCTTCACTCACAATGGTGCAACTTATGGGAAAATCAAGATTATACGAGCCATATTGCTGCAGAAATTCTCCCTCATCGTTCATTCAAATCAACACTCGAAATTCTAAAAGTTAAGCATAGAAATCAAGTTAGAAATTAGTTAGTAAAGTTACTTGGTTTTGAGTTTTGAGTATAAATACTGAGCTAAGAGCAATGTCCTACTCTGTTTTCCTTTGGTCAAAGCAACTGGGTTTTTACCCTATTCTCTACATTACTGCTCCATTACATATTTCTGCACATATCTAGAGGAAAGCTTTAAATTATACTCATACAAGAAGCACAACAAGGAAGTATAATAATGTTGCAGCTAAAGAAATCCATCATCCTGTAATGCTTAAGATCCTGATTCAACCTTCTAGTCATACACAGAAACATACAGCATAGAAAATTCAATGTGTGTTTAAAAAGAAGAAGATGAACAGAGAGGCATGTTTCATGCAAGTAAATTATTCACTTTTTGATATGCACTAATCAATGAGTGATGAAGTGAGTATTAGTTTGTCATTGTTGTTTCCTTCAGTGTTGTGGCAAACTAGTTGGAGATTGTTTATTGTTTATTCACTACCGTTTGTTCTCGATGAAATAGGAGAAGAAGGTATACCAAGATAAAGCCGCAGAGCTCAAAGCAGAGTATCAAAAGTCAATAGAAGTTGATGAGCCTGAAGATATGCAAGTATGTTCCTTGGTTTTTACATTTGGCTATTAATTCGATGTTATATCTTTATACATGTATCTGTTTTTATGGTTTGCTATTGTTAATGAGGGGATTTTGTGTATGTATAGGAGGGCGAGGGCGAAAGTGAGCCCCAGGACGAAACAAGCATGAAGGAGGAGAAGGATGATTTGACTGATGAAGAGGTTAAGGATGAGAAAGAAGTGACAAAAGCAAAACTTGAAGAGGCTGATGAAGAAATACTAGATGATTTCTAGTTCCACCGTGCCACTCCAGTGCTAAATTTAGCCAAATTAGTATAGCGTTTTCAACCTCATTGATGCTCGATCCACTTCAAACTTCTTGTATATCTCTTCACCTTTACTAGCTTACTACTGAATTTGATTTGAGGTAATTTTGTGGAAGGAAATGCGTTATATTCCGTGTTTTCTTACATCTTGTTTCTCATTTGAAAGTTGCTTACTAGAGTCCTTGAATCAAGAATATGGTAAATTCACTGCATTTCATTTGAAAGTTGTTTACTAGAGTCCTTGAATCAAATGGGGGAAATAGAAAAGGACAAAAACTATTCAGGGGTAATCTTGACATTTCCCACACCAATTGCATGCAATACTCATTGTAACCAAACAACATTTCTTCTTCACTTTGGATATCAAACTTCCCAACCAAACTACATATTACTTATGAAACTCATGTTCGAAACCTAAGTTTGAATCACGGGCCGACTATCCCACCCGACCTACCAAACGAGCCCTAAGATTTGATAGGATTAATTGTTTGGATAGCAAGTTGGGATTTGGTAGGATTAATAAGCAAGAGATTATTAATATGAAAAGTGAACGAGATACGTTGTCTATATTGTCTATATTGATGATTGATACTAGTTAATTAAAGATGAATAAGTAAGTAAAATAAGATTAAATTAACATTTTATGAAAATAACCTTGTATTTTTTATTTATCAAAAAAGATGAAAATGTCCTTTATGACGAATATCCAAGATAATCTAATTTTTTTTTGTTTCTTGTACTAACCTAATTTGATTTCTTATTTGCATTTTATTATTAAATATACCATTTAAAATTTTAAGACATTATGTTTTTTTAATATTTATAACAAAATATTGAATTATATTAAATCCGCAAAAACCCAAAATATATGAAATCAGAACAAAGGATAGTCTTGTACACAGTGCCAAAAAGTAGCCTTTGAATTAATTTTATGATCGATAATTTTCAAATAAAATGCCTATTTAGAATCAGCCCCATCATAAAATCAAAATAAAATAGAGTATTACCCGATATAAAAGAATTGTGGAATTATTAAATAAAAAAGAAATTGCATCAATAATAACTACTATCATCTAGGAATTATTGCGAATTATTTCCTTCAAATATGTGCGGGTAATAATAAATCTTCCCTTTTACTAACACAAGTGTGAGGTGAAAATGGTAAAAGAACATTTTATCTAGCCTACAGTGTTATAAGCGTGGGTGGATTTTTCTCTCGGGCCCCCGATAAAAGTTATCTAGTCTACCAAACGCATAGATAAAGACAGATTATTAATCAATTTGCGGTTATCTAGTTAACCAAACACATCCTTAAAATAAAGCTGGAATCTTTACCTTGTGAAATACTAGTACATGGTTTTAAATTTTAATTTGAAGCATCGTTAATACATTGTTGTTTTGGTTGTTTCTCGTTATTAATCTATATCTATATATATACTACTATAAAAAGTGTCTTGTTTACAAAATTTAATTTGTCTATTTTGCCCTTATAATTAAAAATCATTAGAATATTAATATTATTATTAGAATATTAATTCCAGATATATTTCAATTTATATTCAATATTTTAATTTATTTTCAAGTGTATCAATATTTATAATAAACTAATAACATTTAAAAAAATATATTATGTATGCAACAAGATTATACGTGCATCGCACGTACTCCGCTAGTACATTTATGAATATTTGGAGTATTGAATTTGTAACAATAAATTTGTTGTATCAGTTTGCATTCACATGATGAAAATGACTATAACTTATACTAGCCAATTTAATTACATTGGAATCTTCTACACATGCTACACTTCATCAATACTAAGTATCATATAAAAAATTAAAAATGTTGTATTGTATTTCAAGAGTACATAGGTATTTAATCTTGATTTGGAAAATCTTTAAGAATCTCATGGATAGTGCATTTAGGGGGTGTTTGGCTAAAGCTTATTTTGAGGAGCTTATAAGCTCTAAGTGCTTATAAGATGTTTTAAGAGCTTATAAGCTCTTAGATTTAAGAGCTCATAAGATCTCAAAGTGTTTGGATAAAAGAGCTTATAAACTCAAAATAAATTAAAATTTGAAAATTAAAAAAAATAAAAAAAATATTTTTTTTTTTTTGAATTTATAATTTTTTATAACCAAATGGAAGGGTTTGTAATTGAAATATATATGTATATATATATATATATACATATATATATATATATATATATATATAGAGAGAGAGAGAGAGAGAATAGATCATATGGGAACCTTTCATTTCGTGAGAACTAGGAACCAATCTACTCCACTCATCTTTAGTTGATCAACGGTAGAGATTTTACTTTTAAATTCCATAATATTTGTTGATTACGGCAATATAAGGGCAAATGGGTAATCACAATTTTTTAATTTCCTAAATTTTTGGTAACCACCTTCTCTCACTAATATCCAACTTTTTTAACCGGATATACTTTTTCCTATTTCAAATTTATATCTCTCGTAATGCTTAACATCAAAATTCATTTTCGATACATGCTACTAGTTTGTTTATTTTATTTTTTATTTTTCATTTAGTTAGTTAGTTTATTATAATTATATTCCTAACATATTTATTTAAATTTTCCTTAATGCTTAATGCTTAAGGTTTATTGATTATTGTTTTTTTTAAGGTTGACGATTTATGGTTTTACCATTTAAGTACCATTTTTTTTAGCTTTTTACAATTTACTTGATGCTCAATTATTATTCATATTTCTCTTACTGTTTTTTAGGATTAAGGATTTAGCGTTATAGGGTTTAGGATTTAAGATATAGGGTTTAGGGTGTAGGGATATAACATTGCTTATAAAAATTGTTACATAGCAGCAATGTTATATGTAAATATGATAGAGAAAAAAACGACCAGTGTTGTTTTGATTATAAAACATGAGAATTATTCAATAAAAAGTCACATTAAGTTTATTTGCTTGTGAAGCATATATTTGTTGTTAATTAAGCATGAGTCGTATCAGTGCTTGTAAGGTTATAGATAATATATTATTGACTCTTTTTAGCTTTTTATAATTTATTTGATGCTTAATTATGATTCAAATTTGTCTTACTATTTTTTAGGGTTCAAGGTTTAGGTTTATGGGGTTTTAGGGTTTAGGGTTATAGGGTGTAGGGATATGGAATTGCTTATAAAAATATTTTTTGATGCTTATTACTTATAGTGGCAATGTTATATGTAAAAATGAACAGTGTTGTTTTAATTATATAAAAATGACAGTTATTCGATAAAAAGTCACATTAAGTTTATTTGCATATGAAGCATATACATATTGTTAATTAAGCAAGAGTCGTATCAGTGCTTGTAAGATTATAGATAGTATTTTCTTAATTATTTTTAGTTTTTTATAATTTATTTGATGCTTAATTATGATTTATTTGACGCTTAATTATGATTAAGCATATACTAAACCCTAAACCCGAAAACCCTAAACCCTAAACCTGTAAACCTGTAAACTAAACCCTAAACCCGAAAACCCTAAACCCTAAACTTGTAAACCTTAAACGATAAGAAAATAGTAAGACAAATATGAATGATAAATAAGCATGACATAAATAATAACGAACAATTTTTATTTGTTTTTGATGTCTTATTTAATATATACAATTTGCTTATAACGAACAATATTATTTATGTTTGCAAACCTTTCTCGATTATCAACGTAAACAATATTGTTATAATGAATGAAAACACCACCACATGCAACATGAAATATTAGTAAAATTTATAAATATAAGCAAAATTATTTAATTAAAAAAACATCAATCTAATTGTTATAAAATATCTCGACAAACAAATAACAAAGGGTATTATGCTAAAAGGAAAAATGTTCAACATCCTCTAAATCAAATTCGTTGTCATTCTTCGTATACTCCAATGTTCTGGGTCCTTCCTTTTGAAGTTTCCCTTTTTTTTGACTTTTCATTAACAAAATCATTGTCGGAAAGTTCTTGTACACGCTTCCGTTTATGTGTGTTTCCTTCACTCAAATTATTCCCTTATCTGCACAATAAAAACGTAAAGACTATGCTTACATTAGTCGAAATTCATGCTTAATTTATGTACAAAAATTGTTCGATAGAATGTTTCATAGATAATTAAGCATCAATCATAAAGGCTTTCATAAAATCTGAAATCTTGCTTAAATCATAGCACTCAAAAAATCTATTGTTGGGAACCCCTTGCAGTTTGATTTTGATGATGTTTATCGAAACCACACTTAGGCATATTTTACTTGTTTAGGGTTAAGGCCGATAGATCGACCTGCTACCTGTTAGTGCAGGTCGATGCTCTCTAATGTTTATATGCAAGTTCGATCCACCCTGTAAGACAAAAGGTCGATAGATTGACCTGCCTCATTCGGATCGAGCTGGCATATCTGCCTGTCTATCGACCTTCCTTATCAAGCTTCCAGCCTGCATTGCCTTAGAAGATTTCAAGTGCTGGATTATCATATCAAGGTCGATACTCCGCCTTCATGGAGCTTCACGACATGATCCTTGCCACGTCGTGTGCCAGCAAGGACGAACTTTCCCAACGGCTAGAAGTGAGTCAGCTTCCAACGGCTAGTGCCACGTCAGCCTGACTCCAACGGCTAGTTTTTCAAAACTGCCTATAAATACTTCAGCCATTATCGGATTCAAGCACGGGAAACTCAAGCTATCAACGCCAAATCTCTGCCCAAAACCTCTCTCAAGTTCATATCCATTCAAGTGTTCGAAATCCCATTAGTTTCCCAAACACTTGACGAAGAGAGGTTTCCGAATCCGATAAACACCACAACGACGAAGCGTTCACTGCTGCTTGTCGTTGATTCAACAACTTCTTCTCCGACCCGTTCGTAGTTAGAAAGTTTGTTTGTGTTTTCGCCATTATAGAGTTAGTCAAGCTCTGTAAAAGTGAAAGGTTGTAAGGGTCACGACCCAAAACTCGTGTCTAGATATATTCAGGTTAGATTGTATCTAGAACTGATACTCAGTCAGTATAAATAAGAGAGAGGTTGAATCCAAAGGTAAAGGGATTCTCAGGTCGAGTCGACCTGACGTGGACGTAGGAGGGTTTCTCCGAACCACGCTATATCGCTCTCTCTCTCTCTCTCTCTCTCTCTCTCTCTCTCTTTATTTATCGCCCTTCATTTCATTATAAAACTGACAAGCATCAACCTGCATATCACGCATCAACCTGCTATCTACTTTCAGCCTTAAGATTTTTCAAAGAGTTAATCAACCTCCACCAACTTCCGCATAAGCACAGTTTGATAAATCAAGCTTGTTCCCAAACGAACTTGATAGATCAACCTGTCTCTGATAAAGATCGACCTTGACAATCGACCTTTAGATCGACCTGATTTTCAAAAGTCAAAAACGGTTGGTTATTGGTGTATTCCCCCCCCCCCCCCCCATACACCAATTACTCTTTCCCGGGACCAACAAGTGGTATCAGAGCAGTGGTTCTTTTGACCGCTGCTTTGCATACTAAAAGTTCTTTTTCAAACTTTTGGTCATTTTGAACCGATCCTTTAGAAAAATCTTTTTCATTCATTCATATCATATTGTTTGCTATGGAGGCTTCTCTTCTCAGGGTTTGTGACGACTTCTCCATTCAAAGGCTATGAAGACTGGAGTTTCCGAATCAAGATGTGTCTCAAGGCACATCACGTCCTCATGTGGGATATCATCGAGAATGGACCCTCCCCCATTTATGCAGCGAAGATTATTGTGGATGGAACAGCCCCCGGGGAGGCTACATACGAGAAAGTCCTCAAAAATCCTCGCGACTACACAACCGAGGAAAGGAAGGAGGCCAGCCTCGATGATTATGCAAAGGGACTCATCTCCAGCACCGTGAAGGGCGTCTACCTGGCCAAGATCCGAAATCTTGAAACCGCCAAAGAAATGTGGGACACCCTCCGGTCCATCAGCCTTGGTTCAGAGGAAATGAAAGAGAACAAGCTGTCCATGGCGTGCAGCAAGTTCGATGACTTCAAGATGGTTTCGGGTGAAACCATAGAAGCAATGAAAATTCGCTTCACCGAGATTATTCTCGAAGTCGCTGCAATCAACCCGTACAAATATACGCAGCGCGAGAAGAATCTTAGAGTGATACGTGCCCTTCCTGCAAATTGGCACGTATACGCCGCCATGCATCCAGCCCGTTCGGATTTCAACTCCCTCACCACCGAAGATCTTTTCGACATTCTTGTCGGAAATGAATATGAGATGATCCGCATCCATGGATCAACACAGCCTTCCACCAGCAAGAAGGCTGATGAAAAGAACGACAAGGAGGTAGCTTTTAAGGCCGACTCAGCCTCTGCTGCTACCCCAAGTCCGATCGACGAATCCATCGTCAAGAAGTTCGAGAAGATGACTCTCGACTATGCTCTAGCTGCTAGGAGAAATGAGAAGCTCCTAGGGAAGGTTGTCAAATACAAAAAGTTCTATCGTGACAACAAGCGAAACTTCTCAAACCGCAACCACGACCGCCCTGACAAAAAAGGGAGAAGGTAAACCCTCAACCTTCAATTCTTCTAACACACCCGAGGGTGGCTGTTTTGGTTGTGGCAGGCCGGGTCACTATAAGACCGATTGTCCGGATCTGACAAAGGCCGAGAGAGACGAGCTCCGTGCAAAGCGCGATAAGAAGCTCAAAGAACAACGAGCTGCCATGATTGCCGAAGAAACAAAGGAAGCTCATCTCTTAGACAGCTCATCAAGTGATGACGAGGGTTACATCGCCTTCGACGAAAGTGATAATGAAGAGTGATTTGTTGGAGAGCTCCAACAAACCGAGGGATCGTCAAAGGTAGTTCCTCAACTATTTCACTTTCTTTCTCTGACGATGAATATGCAGATGAAGGTGAAGAACTATCCGAGGCTGTGTCTTGGGAAGAAATCAAGAAGCAGCTCGACGACTAAGCCGATCTCGTGGATACACTCAAAGAGGTTGTTGAAGATAATGCTGAGCTTATGGACAAAAATGAAAAATATAAGCTAGCATTAGAAGAAAGATTCACTCCTTACCACGAAGAAAAGGAAAGAGAGATTGAAACCCTAAAGTCAAAGGTTGATGAATTGACTTTACGGGTCAAGGAGTTCGATACCAGGGAGCTCGAGAAGGACGAGTCCCTCAAAACCAAAAATGCCGAAATACACAGTCTTACCTCAAAATTGGCTGACTTGGTAATTCGACACGAACTCCTCGTGAAAAAGGAAGAAAAACTTCAACTCACTTTGAGTCAGTTGAAGAAAAGCGGAAAGAAGTTAGAAGAAGTCCAATCCATGCAACGCAATCCGCGCGATCACTCTGGTATTGGATTTAAGGGAAAATCCAAGGAAAGCAAGGACAAAGACTGCGAGATCACGTTTGTGAAAGCGCAGCCTTAATCGAAGAGTGTTCGAAAAGCTCATCAAGCTATCCCTGATAAGATGGTCAAGCTGAAGAATCCAGTTCGACAGCCCCAAGCCATCCTTTTAAAGCAACAAACGAACACTACAAGAAAACAGAGCTTTTGTGACATAAAAATCTGTCGCAAATGACCCCTTTTAATGTCGCAAAAGCTGATTTGTGACATTTTCTGCGTCACAGTAAGTTATGTCGCGAAAGGGGTATGTAGCAAAATTGCGACATTTTTTATTCGTTTGTGTCACAACACAAATGACACTTTATGCAACCCTAAAATAATGTCGTATAAACTTTACGACGCATTTTGCGTCTTTATATTTAAGTGATGCATGATAATTTGCGACACATTACGTGACATTAGTTGATATGACGCATCCTGATTTGCAACATTTTTTGCATCACAATCTAATGTCGTGAAAATATAATTTGCAACATTATTTACATCGTAATTTAATGTCGCAAAATATATTTTGCAACATTTTTTGCATCACTATTTAATGTCGCAAAATATATTTTGCGACATACTTTAACGTCGGTTATGATTGTGACACAAAAAGATTGTGTAGCAATTCTACAACATTTTTTTTATTATTATCGATGCAATATATGCGACACTTTTAGCATCACAAAATTAATTATTGTAATTCACATTTTTCATTCAATATACATAAAATTTATCATATCAAATAACAAAAAAATAATAATAAAGTAACAAATACAGAGTATGTTATAATTTTGATATGCATTCAAATATAAAACAATATGGTTTCCATATGCGAATAGAAAATAATCAATATATAGAGTTTAAAGTTAGTCATTCAGATTTAATATCCAAAGCTAGAATGCGATATTCACTGATGCTTTATCTTCTTCTTCTTGCTCCTTGTAGTTCCTTGTTCCTACATAATTAAAACAAATTATAGTATGATTTACATTCATAACGCGTAATAGTTGAAAGAATATTAGTTAATTAATGACAATAACTAAAAAAATATTCTTATAAAAAAGTACCCAAGCAGAATAGAAAATATAATAATTTGCAACACTAATTATAACTAAATGAAATATGAATGGACAAATAGTTGTTAATAAAAATATGTATTGATATTAAGGCACAAGAGGTCATACTTGCTACCTCAATAGGAGTTGCAAAGAAAAAGTGAATAAAATAAAATGGAACTTTAACTAAGAACCTACAGTTACGTTTGTGAAGTAGCATGACTATACGAGAACTTAAATACAGAACTACACCAAACAAAGAGATAAAATTTTACACATGCGTCCTCCTCATTTGACTTATGTACAAGAGATAAAAGGATTCATATAATACCTCTATTAAAGATCTTCTAATGTAAAATTAGAAATGAAAGGTTTCATCTTAAAATAGTAGAGTTGATTACACTAATTAAAGGTAACAAGAACCATACAAGTCAATTAACTAACGTAAATTCATGGTGTAGAACCTCTACTTCTATTACAAGAGTTCTTATGGCAAGTACTTTTTTACGGTCTATGTAATCTAGTAAGTGTTCATCGAACTCAGAATATAATTACTAAAGTTCCCGCAGGCAGATTGTACAGTCTACCTTTGGAGGCTCATAACTCTCTCATGTGATGTCCGATTAGAAATCCGAAGATACCGTTGGAAAGATAATGAAATGATGTTTCTAATGGTACCTAGTATGCTATATTTTGTCTCAAAATAACACCCAGAATCGGGACCTAAAGAGGCTGTCCTGCTGTTGTAAAAACAGAGGCTCAAGAAGCAAAATCAATTCACTACCCTACGACCATAGCCCCATCAATTCACAATTTACACAAATCCCATATAAACATACTTAAGTTAATCACGAAACAACTAAACTTCAACAAGGTTTCAACTCTAAAGTTACTCAAGATATATTTATCTATTAATTCATATAATTAGTGTAGAGGTTAGGCAATTCATTCTACAATATAAAGCTTTGACAACAACTTATGACATTGATTTCGGCCTATCCGATCATCGGATTTTGAGAATACAACAACATATGGACCTCCTATGACTTATACTACATATCCTCTAAAGAAATCATATGATTCAACAATGAATTGGGGCCAAAGTTTTGACTCAAACTCGCTCCAAAACAGCAGCGAGCAGACCCGCCACTCTGACTTCGACAGCCTATAACTTTTTCGTTTGAACTCCAAATGAAATTCCGAAAATAGCTTTGGAAAGCCAACGAACAGAGGTTTCCAATGATACCTAATTTGTTAGGTTTTGACTGGAAGAAACGCCCAGAATCGGGCTGAAAGTTACGACTTTGCACAGAATATTTCTTGTATAGCAACAAATGAACACAAACTGATTTTCCACAAATTTTCTGCAATTAAACCCAACGAAAGATACTCCTAAATTTCTAATTAATCAACCCCCATAGCTTTCTTTACCAAGAGTTCGTGAATCTAAAAACTCACGCACACACAACGCAGACAACACAAAAGAAAATAAGTAAATTAAACCATAACCTAACAAAAAACACTCAAAATTAAAAGATTCGATGATTTTCCAACAAGATGAGATACTCCACCTTAATTTTCGAAGAGCTTGCGAAGATGGAGAGGAGAAGATAGCAGAAGAGAGAACTTAGAGAAAGGGCGAGATTCGAGAGTGCAGAGGCGGCGATGGAAGCTTACGCCCTTACTTTTTTTCTTTTTTTTTTTTCCTTTTATTCTTATTTCCTTCTTATTATTTAATTCAATTTTTTAAAGAAGGAAGGATTTTTTAATTACAAATTAAAAGTTTTCTATATGAATAGTGTGCCCTAATAAAAATAATACGACATATTATAATTGTAATAATTTTTATAATGTACTAGAAAAAATATTATTACTATTCACTTTTTTTTTTTTGTTATTAAATCAAAACTTTTAATAATAATGAAATAATAGATTAAGATCCTTAATACTAATAGATAATAATTTATATATTTTTATTCCATTAATTCATATTTTGGTGTTTATTTATATAAAATAACATCTACATTAACATAATAATAAAATGAAAAATTCAAATATAATATTTGAAACTTGAAAAGGACGAGACTAAATTTATTATGGTGACAAATTAGTATAATTTTGTAGTCGATCAACACTATTATACATAATATAATCTTCAATTTCTTCATTCTTATAATTTGTAATGCACACGATGGAGAAAGAATAGTTGATTTTTAATTTTTAAATATAATTGTAAATTTGTAATGCACGCTAATTTTTTTCCCAGCCCGCCTAGCCCATCCAATCCGTCTAGCCCGCCTAGCCCGACTTGGGCGCCTAGGCGCCCCCTAGTTTGCAGCCGCCTAGCCCAAAATCGGTACGGCCCGGCGCCGCCTAGGCGGCCGCCTAGGGCGTTTTTTAGAACACTAAGTATATGATAGTACTCCTATAACATTCAAAATATGTTATACTATTAAGGAGTCCTTAATAAATTGTAGGTATTTTAGAAGACATAAAGAAAAGTGTCATGTGTGTGTAACGAAATCATGATATAATATTTTAATAATTTATATTTGATGCAAATATACGATATAAAATGAAATATTATTTTGAATGTGAGGTAATAATATGATATTTAATTAATGCATCGTAAAGAAATTGTTGTAAATCGAGACGCAAAACTAAGTGACATATTGTTGTCGCAAAATAGCGACACAATATTTTAATGAAGCATATATACGACACGAAATCTAACACTATTCTTAATGTGTAGTAAAATTATGACATTCAATTAATGTGTCGTAAGTAAATTGTTGTAAATACAAGACACAAAACTAAGTGACGCATTGTTATCGCAAAATAGCGACACAATATTTTAATGACGTCTATGTACGACACAAATTGCAACACAATTCTAAATGTGAAATAAAATTATGACATTCAATTAATGTGTCGTAAATAAGGTGTTATAAATACAAAACACAAAACTAAGTGACGCATTGTTGTCGCAAAATAGCGACACAATATTTTAATGACGCACATATACGGCACAAAATGCAACAATGTTCTAAATGTGAAGTAAAATTATGACATTCAATTAATAAGTCGCAAATAAATTGTTGTAAATATGAGACATAAAACTAAGTGTAGCATTGTTGTCGCAAAATAGTAACACAATAATTTTATGACGCACATTTGACGCATATATACGACACTAATAGTATAAGTGTCACAAATTTATGACTCTTATCGGTAATGTCGCATACACATATGTCGCAAAAGCCCTGTTTTCTTGTAGTGGAAGGAACAGCCTGTTCCTAAAAGGAAAGAGGGTCGACCTGTCAAGCAACATCGACCTGCCCCCACCTATCAAAAACAGGTTGTTCATCAAGGGCGATACGGAGGCCAGTTCTATCGAAGGACGTATCATCCTCAGTTCTTCTACCCGGATTATCAAGGATGCTACTGCCACTATCCTCAACACTCAAATTTTCAAGACTGGCAGTATCAACCTGGGTACTATGAAGAACACTCCAATCAACCTCGTCGCTCTCGCTCAAAGAAATCAAAGGCTCCCAAACCCAAGACCGCAACTGCCTCGTCCTCAGCCTCGGATAGAAGCAGACCGGCGAAACAGATCTGGGTCCCAAAGGCCGTTCCCGCAACCGATGTAGCACCCAATCTCAAGTGGGTTGCTAAGCTTAACTAATTGCAGGTTGGGAAGGCTCAAAGAAGGAGCCAAGCAGCTCGTGGAGCTGAATGGATCATTGATAGTGGATGCTCAAAGCACATGACGTGTGACAAAACGCTACTATCAAACTATCAAGAACGAGACGGGCCACTTGTAACCTTTGGAGGAAATTCTAAGGGACTAACGAGAGGCCAGGGCGATATAAGTGTTGGTAAAACGACTATTTCTAATGTCTCGTATGTTGAAGGTCTAAATCATAACTTATTCTCTGTGTCTCAATTCTGCTCGAGTGGTAAACGAGTAGAATTCACTGCTAACAAATGTCTCGTGAAAAATGAGGAAGGAGAAATACTTCTTACCGGAATCTTGCAGGATAGACTCTACATTGTTCAATGGAATGATTGGATAGAGACCTGCCTGGTCACAAAGGCTGATTCCGAGACAAGCTGGCTATGGCACAAGAGGTTGAGTCATTTGAACTTCAAGGCCATCAACAAGCTCGCACGCAACAAGCTGGTGAACGACCTGCCAGATCAAGTCTTCGATCGAGATCACATCTGCAAAGCCTGTCAAGCTGGAAAGCAAACAAGATCATCCTTTCCAAGTGTGACGGCTCAAGCTTCAAATCGAATTCTTGAGCTTCTCCATCTCGACCTCTTTGGTCCAGTCACTCCCTTGAGTATAAACGGTAGAAAATACGCTCTCGTTATTATAGATGATTATTCTAGATTTACGTGGGTTATTTTCATGTACAAAAAGAAGGAGACTTTGGAGAAGCTACCTGCGTTGCTGAGCAAACTTTGCAATCAAAAGGAGAAATCCATCATCTCCATTCGATCAGATCGAGGCACCGAATTTATCAATGCTATGATCGAAGAATATTGCACAAAGAGTGGAATTCATCATCAAACTTCAGCAGCTCGAACACCTCAACAAAACGGCGTAGTGGAACGCCGTAACAGGTCGCTAAAGGAAGCAACTCGTACCATGTTGGATGAAACCAACCTTCCAAAGAAGTTTTGGGCAGAGGCCGTTAACACTGCCTGCTATACCCAAAACAGGTCGATCATCACTACCCGACATGGAAAGACTCCATACGAGCTGTGGAACAACAAGCTCCCCAGGTTAAAGTATTTTAAAGCTTTTGGGTGCTTGTGTTACATTCATAACAATGGGAAATCTCAATTAAAGACTTTTGATAGCAAGGCCGATCCAGGAGTATTTTTAGGATACTCAGAGGTTAGCAAAGCTTATAGAGTTTTTAATAAGAAAACCCTAGTTGTGGAGGTAACACCTCATGTTGTGTTTGATGAATCTACTTGTCTATACAGAGAAATAAGTATAGGTCCAGATCAGTCCACTGCTAACAGGCCGTCTAACTCCCCCATTGACGACCTACTAGTATGGACCCCAAATGATTTGGAGGAAGAGGATCAATCTGATCCGAAGGTCACACAGCAAGGGGGAAGTGATGCAAATGATACTTCGAGCTGTAATACATCAGCCGGACCTAACCAGGCTGATCCCCCTCCCTCAGTCCCCCAGACTGATGCTGTTCACGACCTTACATCCCAAATCGAGCAGCTCGATAGCACAATGGAGCAGCTCAACATCCAGGCCGAACAGCAGCCTGATCAACAGCCCGAGCAACAGCACGTGCACACTGATCAACCTTCAACTCACCCGGAGTTTGACGAACCCATTAATGAGCCCGATCCAATCATTTCAAACGAAGAAAGAGCTCGACGCAGACGTTGGATCGATGCTCATCCAAGAGAGCTCATTGTTGGGAAACCAAACCAAGGAGTGCGAACGAGAAGGACGATTGGTGAAAGCGCACTTCTAAGTTGCTATCTCTCTCGCATAGAACCCAAAGATGCCATTGAAGCTCTTCGAGATGCTGACTGGATACAAGCCATGCAAGAAGAACTCAATGAATTCAAAAGAAATGAAGTGTGGTCTCTAGTTGATCGTCCTTATCATCAGGGCGTCATTGGAGTCAAATGGGTTTACAAGAACAAGAGAGATGAATATGGAGAAGTTGTCAGAAATAAAGCCCGATTGGTAGCAAAGGGTTACTGCCAACAAGAAGGAATCGATTATGATGAGACGATTGCCCCCGTTGCAAGATTAGAAGCTATAAGGCTGTTTCTAGCTTATGCCGCTCATCAACATTCAAAGTCTACCAGATGGATGTTAAAAGCGCGTTCCTCAATGGCATTCTCGAAGAGGAAGTCTATGTGGAACAGCCTCCAGGATTCGAGGAGGGTGATTCAAGCAAAGTCTACAAACTTCATAAGGCCGTATACGGACTTAAGCAAGCTCCTCGAGCTTGGTATGAGACGCTATCATCCTTTCTCATAGAATCTGGATTCAAGCGTGGTTCGGTCGACAAAACGCTATTCACTATCAAAGTGAATGAACATATCCTTTTAGTACAAATTTATGTTGATGATATCATTTTTGGATCTAAATCTCCCATTTTATGCGAAAAATTTGGTAACCTCATGACAGAAAAATATAAAATGTCTATGATGGGGGAAATGAATTTCTTTCTAGGGCTGCAGGTCAAGCAGTCCGATGAAGGAATCTTCATTAGCCAAACAAAGTACGCACACGAGCTGGTTGACAAGTTTGGTGTCAAAGACAGCAAGCCTGTCAAAATACCGATGCTCTCTGGTGGGAAGATCGACCCGGATCCCAAAGGAAAACCTGCCAACATAACACAGTACAGGGGTATTATTGGTTCATTACTTTATTTAACTGCTAGTCGACCTGACATCACTTTTGCAGTTGGAGTGTGTGCTCGATATCAAGCTAATCCGAAGGAATCACACTTGGAAGCAGCAAAGAAAATTCTTCGATACATCAAAGGAACCACAAATTTAGGTCTTTGGTATCCTTGTGATGATAATTTGCAGCTTACAGGTTTTTCAGATTCTGATCATGCAGGGTGCAAGCTCGATAGGAAATCTACCTCGGGTACTTGCCATTTTCTCGGAAATAAGCTGATATCATGGTTTTCAAAGAAGCAAACTTCAGTAGCCACCTCCACCACAGAGGCCGAGTACATGGCCGCAGGAAGTTGTTGTGCACAAATCTTGTGGATCAAACAACAACTCAAAGATTATGAAGTTAAAGTCAGTAAAGTGCCTATATTCTGCGACAGCTCGAGTGCCATCGCCATTACTCAAAACCCAGTTCTTCATTCAAGATGCAAGCACGTAGATATTCGACATCACTTTATTCGTGATCACGTGGAAAAGAAGAATGTGGTTATTGAGAAGATACACACTGACATTCAACGAGCTGATATCCTAACAAAACCCCTAGCCGAAGAAAGATTCAAAATGCTATGTGGAAAGCTAGGGTTATTGAACGTTGAGTCATCAGGACGATCGTAAGCCTACAGGCCGTCATCTTCTAAACAGTCTGTCACTCTTCTCAAAAGCTTGTTCGGGACCAACAATCGGGACCAACAAGCAGGCCGTTCATAGTCTACGTAGGCCGGTTTCATCTCAACAGGCAGTTTCTAATTAGACAGGCCGATATTAAGGGGGAACAGGCTGTCAGCTAATCAGCAGGACGATCGTGACTCAACAGGCCGTTTTTTTATCAACAGGCCGTTTCCTTATCAACAGGTCGTTGACTATCCAACAGATCGACCTATATTCCTCAAATTGAAGGGGAACACTTTTAAGTGATCCATCATTTGAGGGGGAACAAAGGCCAAAGTCTATGTCCAGGCAGTTTGCTTATCCAGGCCGATACCACAAATTCAGGCCGTCTTATTTCGCCAGGCCGAGATCACAAGTCCAGGCCGATCATTTCGACAGGCCGTTCTCAAGGGCGATATCATCAGGCCGATATCAACCTGAATGCAACTGCATTTATGAAGGGAGAATCAAAAGGGCAGTATCACCCTTTTGTCTTATAACTTCTTTAATACGCATTGAATTCTTCATTTATTATTGATATTTATTTCTCAATGCCTTACATTATTTAAGGGTCTGCTAATTTGCAGAAAATAAGGAAAAGGGGAGTAATGATTACCATTTTTGCAACACATCTAGTCAAGTGTCAAGTTTTGACACATTGACCGAGATTGCATTTAATTCCCTGCTGTCACTCTGAAAAAGTGCAGTTATTCGCACGTTTTATTTCAACTCACGCGCGGATGTGAACCGCTTCACATTCCACGCGCGCTCAATCGTGCGGATGAGAGTTAATTTGAAAACTTTCACCCTTTCAAATTCGAACGATCACAACCGTTCGAAATATCTATATATGGCATGCAGTTTTCATTCAAAATATTACTTACTTTCATCATCTTCTCCATCAAAACCTAATTCTCATTCTCTGCACAATCTGCCGCCGTCGTGTTCTTTGTTTTCTACTTTCTCACTCTCTGTATCAAATCACAAGCCGTGGTTTGTGCTCTTTTCACCGATTAAGTTTATATTTACTATCAAGTTCTTCATTGTTTTTCTAATCTTTATCTAAAATTTGCAGGAAAAACAACAATGGCAGAACAATCAACCTCCGGTCGAAAGGAAATGCAGTGGTCAGAAATTGAGGACTACTTGACGGCTCGCATCAAATTCGAGCCCTACATGGTGCGCGAAAACTTCGACTTTCGCGATCTTGATTCCATGTTCGCCCTGGTGGAGACCTGCTTTCCATTCCATCAGATTATCTCCACCCAGCCGGCGAAAAGTCTTCCCAAGCTTGTGGGTGCCTTCTTCTACAATTGGAATGAAGGCAATTCCGTGTCTACCCACACCGTCTCCCTCGGAACCCAGAAGGCCATGATCACCATCAACATTCTTGACGCCGTAAAGGCCGCTTTTGGTATTGGGGAAGGAGGGACGATGCAGCTTTCCGAAATCTCTCGGGATCAACTGCAGCAGGTTGTAGACCGCGTGCTGATTGAGCAAAGGCAGTACGTGCCAATATTCTTCAAGAGGAACGAGCTTCGTCCCAAATACCGCCTCTTGATGGATTTCGTGCAGAAGTGCTTCTTAGGGCACATCGGGAACCACGACCAGGTCACCCCATTGAAGTTTCAATTAATGGCGGCCGTGATACTCGACCTGCCCATTAGTTGGGCCAAGATAATGGTCTCCCTGCTCTGGGAAGAAGCCAGGCAGATCGTCTGCGAGACAGAGGGAGAGGCCGTGGTGAAAGTATCACTCCACAACGAGAAAAGGCCGATTCGCCTTGGGACGAAGGCCACCTGCATTATCATTTCCTACTTCAAAAATAGGAAATGGTCCAATGAGCCAGCCTTCCCCCCTCTTTTCATTCCAAAAGATCTCCACCAACTGGAGATGGCGATAGAGGTGGCGCAGCAGATTTTCTATAACTCCCCAGACAATGTCAGGGCGCACCTCGCCAAGACCGGCGAATCCAAGGTCGGTTGGATGATTCCAGCTCGACCCACTCAAAAGAAGAGGAAGGCCGATGTCGACCTGGTTCCCTCTCGCCCTGCCAAGAAGTCTCAACCTGTGAAGAAGACTCCTCCACGGAGGACGCAGTCGGCCTCCGGAGATCCGCCCAGGCCGCTTCACAGGATTCTCCCCGTGCAGTTCGAGGAATCTGCACCTCACAGGGAGCCATCACCCTCTCCATCGCCCTCTCATTCAGCCGAACGGACTCCATCTCCAATCCGTTCCGCCGCCGAGCCGTCCGCCTCGAAGCAACGCCCTGCATCTTCTCCGCAGGTCGTTGTTCCCTCACCTGTGAGGTCCCCCCCAGTCCATCGAGCTGGATCTGTAGAGATTCAGGATCTCACTGCTGAAGATTCCCAGTCTTCCCCCCTTCGGCATGTGCCCGTGGAGGAAGACGTCGTCGAGGAAGACACCGTCTTGCCCATCCAGCCCTTCTCTGAGCAGGCCGTGTCTCCTGCTCAAGCAATGGTGGCCTCCATGAAGGCCGAGGCCAGGCTGAAGGTGATCGACCTGATGCCGGGGATAGCTCAACTCCCTAAGTCCCTCGACCTCGCTACTCGCCTCCAGTTCTACCTGGTTTGTAAGTCGAGTTATTATTACGTCTTTGAGGCCTTGCTACAGGTCGTTACCCTCAACGACCTGAAGGTCGAGGAGTTGGCGCTGGAAGCGGAGTTCGGCTTCTACAGTGTGGAGGATGCGGCTTCCAATTTCCAATCTCTAGTGTTGCGCCGCATGAAGGTCGAGGCCAAGATTCTGGGTATCGACCTTCGCCCTCTCTACACTCTCTCTCGCGCCTCTCGCGCCCTCTTCAACTCCGTTGCCGATGTTGGAGACGAGTTTGAAGTGATTCAAACTCCGGAGCAATCGCCACCCAGGAATGAGGGTGGTGATCAGCTTCTTGATGCTGCTGCTCCGTCTCCCCAAATTTCAAAGGTTAATGTGGAGGCCGTACTCGATACCATTTCTGCCAAGCTCGAGTCCATCATCATCAGCCTTCCCGAGCAAATCAAGCAGGCCGTAGCAGAGGCCCGGGTCGATAGTGAAAGATGCCAAGATCCAGGCCGATGAAGCTGCCAGGGAGCGTGTCACGGACTTTGCCGTGAAGTTATTGAAGGAATATACTGACAAGCTCCTGCCGGGCCAGCTCGAGGAACTAAACATGGCGTCCCGCGACCAGATCGGGGAAGTGTTGGAGGACCTGGCCAAGGTCGATGAGCGAGTAAACAACCTGACTTCTTCAATCACTAACTCGGCATCGACCTCCAACACGCAAATCAACACCATTCACGGCACTATCTCCTCCCTTCACAATGGTCAACAGGAGTTGAGGGATGCCGTGACCAAGCTGCAGGAGGAGGACGCGACACTTCTTTCCCTCATCAGAGCCCTTTATGATGATGTCGAAAAGGGGGAAGAAGAAAGAGCTGCCGCCGCCACCAGGAAGAAGAAGACCTCCAAATCCAAAACCCCTTCATCTTCTGTGGCTCCTCCCCCTCTTCCTCCGCCGCCAAAATCTCAAATTCTCAAGGCTGCCGCCTCCAAGGCCGACGCCTCCAAGGCCGTCGCTTCCCAGGACGATCCCATGGCTGCTGCCGCTGCTGCCGAGGCCGCCGCCGCCAAAGCTCGTCTGGCAAGAGAGGCCGCGCTTATTGAAGCCATGCTTTTGGCCGGTGCGACACCGGATCAGTCCGTTGATCCTGAAGAGCAGAAGCGCTTCGTTGCCAAGCGCCGGGCTGATGAAGCAAGGAAGAAGAGGGAGATGGACTGGATCAGCCAGTCCGCCCTCGTTTTGAATGCTGGAGTCCAGCAGCAGGCCGTCGAGTGGCTCGACGAAAGGCAGAACGCCTTGCTGCGGGAGCTCAACAGTTGCTTCATCCTCCTCCACTATTGGATCCAGGACCCCTCCCTTCCTGCCGACGCCGATGACGCCTATGCAGCTTACATGCTCAAATTCCCTTACCAAGACTTCATTGGTGAGCTACGGAAGAAGGCTGCAGAGGCCGGTGTAATAATAAGGGCCCCAGTAAAGCAATACTTTACGCCCTTGCTTCTTGGTGATTCGGGGTACCTGGATTACTCCCGAGTCGACCAATACATCGCACAGACCGCCATCGGCCTGAACGTCAATGTGTCAAATTCCGATCTCGACTTTCGCCGAATCAGGGATGGAATTTACGCAAGCATGAAGTCGAAGTCGAGGGAGCAGGTCCAGGAAGAACGAGTGGCAGCTCGTTCCCAGCAGAAGAGGTAGATAAATAGATGATTTTGTATATTTTCTGTATTCATTTAAGTTCGTAGCACAGTTTGTAATTTCCAAATGTAAAGTACGCTATCGAGCTGAATGAAGCAAAAATCATCTTTCGACCTGACGACAATACCTCTTTGTCCAGGCATCTGCCTTTACTGCTTTATTTACATTACTTTATTATCTGCCTCTCATAATTCCTTATCAACCTTCATGGTTATCGACCTTTCATTGTTTTAAATCTTAGGAATTATTTGTAAAGTGTTTGGTTTCGACATCATCAAAAAGGGGGAAATTGTTGGGAACCCCTTGCAGTTTGATTTTGATGATGTTTATCGAAACCACACTTAGGCATATTTTACTTGTTTAGGGTTAAGGCCGATAGATCGACCTGCTACCTGTTAGTGCAGGTCGATGCTCTCTAATGTTTATATGCAAGTTCGATCCACCCTGTAAGAGAAAGGTCGATAGATCGACCTGCCTCATTCGGATCGAGCTGGCATATCTGCCTGTCTATCGACCTTCCTTATCAAGCTTCCAGCCTGCATTGCCTTAGAAGATTTCAAGTGCTGGATTATCATATCAAGGTCGATACTCCGCCTTCATGGAGCTTCACGACCTGATCCTTGCCACGTCGTGTGCCAGCAAGGACGAACTTTCCCAACGGCTAGAAGTGAGTCAGCTTCCAACGGCTAGTGCCACGTCAGCCTGACTCCAACGGCTAGTTTTTCAAAACTGCCTATAAATACTTCAGCCATTATCGGATTCAAGCACGGGAAACTCAAGCTATCAACGCCAAATCTCTGCCCAAAACCTCTCTCAAGTTCATATCCATTCAAGTGTTCGAAATCCCATTAGTTTCCCAAACACTTGACGAAGAGAGGTTTCCGAATCCGATAAACACCACAACGACGAAGCGTTCACTGCTGCTTGTCGTTGATTCAACAACTTCTTCTCCGACCCGTTCGAAGTTAGAAAGTTTGTTTGTGTTTTCGCCATTATAGAGTTAGTCAAGCTCTGTAAAAGTGAAAGGTTGTTTGTACTTTTTAGTACGAAAGGTTGTAAGGGTCACGACCCAAAACTCGTGTCTAGATATATTCAGGTTAGATTGTATCTAGAACTGATACTCAGTCAGTATAAATAAGAGAGAGGTTGAATCCAAAGGTAAAGGGATTCTCAGGTCGAGTCGACCTGACGTGGACGTAGGAGGGTTTCTCCGAACCACGCTATATCGTTGTGTCTCTCTCTCTCTCTCTTTATTTATCGCCCTTCATTTCATTATCAAACTGACAAGCATCAACCTGCATATCACGCATCAACCTGCTATCTACTTTCAGCCTTAAGATTTTTCAAAGAGTTAATCAACCTCCACCAACTTCCGCATAAGCACAGTTTGATAAATCAAGCTTGTTCCCAAACGAGCTTGATAGATCAACCTGTCTCTGATAAAGATCGACCTTGACAATCGACCTTTAGATCGACCTGATTTTCAAAAGTCAAAAACGGTTGGTTATTGGTGTATCCCCCCCCCCCCCCCCCCCATACACCAATTACTCTTTCCCGGGACCAACATCTATGCACATTAGGTGTTCGACAAAATGCTTTCATAAAATCTAAAATATGCTTAAAATCGACGACAATACAAATTAAGCATTAAACTAGGATACCAATGTTTTAAGCAATAAATTAAAATATTTTAAGCATTAATATAAACTCGACGACACATAAAATCCATGAAAATAAACTAAGCATGAAACTAAAATCTGCTTAAATCACATAGCATTCAAAAAATCTATGCACATTAGGTGTTCGACAAAAGGCTTTCATAAAATCTAAAATATGCTTAAAATCGATGACAATACAAATTAAGTATCAAACTAGGATACCAATGTTTTAAGCAAGATATTAAAATATTTTAAGCATTAATATAAACTCGATGACACATAAAATCCACGAAAATAAACTAAGCATGAAACTAAAATCTGCTTAAATCACATAGCATTCAAAAAATCTATGCACGTTAGGTGTTCGACAAAGAGAGATGAGTGTGGTGCTCGATTATGTGCCAAAGCTACTGTCCTCGGCATCTCCAAGTCCATGACTTATGAACTTGAGAAATGACTTATAGAAATACACTGATATGAGCATGCAATGGTTCATTAGCTAGCTTCAAATATAATTATAAGCCTATCCTTCTCATTAACGGTAGCATCGAGGATTCCAGCATACACGTGAAGCCCAGAAAATTACTCAAACCATACCTTAGAAAGATGATTTAAAATTTTTATTCTTAAGCGAATTGCTTCTAATAACAAAGCATTAAACCAATAGTTTTAATGCACGGAAGCTGTTCGATAAAATGCTTGATAAGCAATACAATAAAATCAATGAAGCATGAAAGCATGAAACTAAGTTTACTGCTTAAATTCAATGAAGCGTTGCTTCTAATTAATTTATGTAAGCTTAATCTAAATATATAATATGCTTAAACGCAACAAAATTTATCGAAAAATAAAAAGACCTATATATATATACACACATATTTAAGCAAACGATTTCTAATAACAAAGCATAAAACGAATTATTTTGATGCCTGCAAACTGTTCGATAAAATGCTTGATAAGCAAAACAATAAAATCAATGAAGCATGAAACTAAAAAGCTAAGGCTACTGCTTAAATTCAACGAAGCGCTGCTTTTAATCAATTTATGAAAGCTTAATCTAAGTATATGATATGCTTAACATCGAAAATTAAAAAGACCTACATATATTTAAGCAATCTATTCAAATAACAAAGCATGAAACTATTTGTTATAGCGCATGAAAATTGTTTGATAAAATTCCTATTAAGAAAAATAATAAAATCAACAAGCGTGAACTAAAATTATATGCCTACAGCTTAAAATCAACAAAACAAATTCAATTTAAGTACATGTTGATTGTAGTAAAGCGTCAACATAAGAATACAATTGTAACTTTACCGTCGTTCGATTTCGATGTGGTTGGTTACTGCGTTTCACCGGCTGTGAAGAAATTTTCGGCTGCTGGTTGCAGCTCCCGTTTGTGGATGTGAAGCAGGTTTCGGCGGCGGTTGCTGCTCGGTTCGTCGCCTGGCAGCGGTTGCTGCTCCGGTTGCAAAGCAATTTTCGGAGGCTGGCTGTTGCTCCGATTCGTCGGCTGCGAGGCACGTTTCGGGGGCTGTATGCTGCTCCGTTTCGCCGCCTGCAAAGCACGTTTTGCTGCTCCGTTTCGCCGGCTGCCACCAGGTTTCGACGGCTGGTCGATGCTTGCTTTCGTCTTCGAAATCTAATTGATTTTGAATCGGCCGAGAATCTGCATATTAAACAAATCTAACGTATCCTAGAATTAAGGTAAGTGGAATAGTGTTCTTTTTTATTTACTAATCTACCCTTTTGCATAATTAAAATTAGATTTAAATCAATATACTAATTAATGTAGGGATTAATCTTGTCCATAGATCTCGCATGATCTAATGGACTAAAATGTTTCCTAGTTCTCATGAAGTGAATGGTTCTCATGAGAACCAGCCCCTATATATATATATATATATATATAGGGAGTGGTTCGTGTGCAAATAAATCCTTGCGTGAGAAAATGAGAAAGATGCTTAAAACTATACAAAATCATGCTTAAGTCAGTATATATTTATGCTTACAACACCATTATGCTTTTTAATGTACAAATTCATGCTTAAACCTAGTCATGCTTATAATACCTTATAATCATGCTTAAATCAATTACAGCATAGATCAAATCAAGATCAATGGTTCAGATTCATTCCTATTTCTCACACCAGGACTTATTTCTATATGATCCATCCTATATATATATAGGGTATTACCGAATTAGGAATGGATTCTAATCAAGCTTATAAAGAATTAGAAAAATATTTTAATTTGCCATTAGTTCAAGATATTGAACAAGGAAAAATTATGATAAGTGAATTTTATAAATCAAAAAATATTATAGAAACTAATTTTATGGATGCTTCTATGGATTCTAGTAATAAAAGACCAAAATTAGAATTTACACAACCAGGAGAAAGTAATATAACTGGACAGGGTAGACAAAATTGGATATATATATATATATATATATATATATATATAGGGATTGGTTCATATGCTAACCATATTAGTTAGTGGGAACTAGGAACCAATCTAGACCTTCCATCTTAATAGATTAGTGGTTAGGATTTATTCGTGAAAATTAATTAAAAAATGCATATTTTGTTTAGGAAAAGGGTAATAGTATAATCTTCATTTATTTGTTCCATGTTTCAAGGGATTAATTGTTCATTTATTTTTCTCTCATACGCTTAGTTTGCCATAATCATCATCTTCTTCCTTCTGCTTCTTCTTCTTCTTACCGTGTAATTTAATTTTCGAGTTGTACTCTCTGTTTATTTATTTTTTTAATTTTTTTTTTTTTGTAATGTTCATATACAGGTTATTAAGCATGAATAAATAGGAAGATAGCATATAAACATGATTATTTAAGCATAAGAATATGTCTTAGTTGCATTCGAATATTCATCTATGTTTTTTTATTCTGTTTTTTTTTTTATTTGTAATTTTCATATACAAGTTATTAAAGCATAAATAAATAGGAAGATAGCATATAAACATAATTATTTAAGCATAAAAATCAGTCATAGTTGCATTCGAATATTCATTTATCTTTTTTAATCTATTTTTTGTAATTTTCATATACTAAGCATAAATAAATAGGAAGATAGCATATAAATATGATTATTTAAGCATATGAATATGTCTTAGTTGCATTCGAATATTCATCTATTTTTTTTATTCTATTTTTTTAATATTTTTATACAAGTTATTAAGCATAAATAATTAGGAAGATAGCATATAACTATGATTATTTAAGCACAATAATAAGTTTTAGTTGCACTCGAATATTTTTCATTGTCATTCACAATTTGTTATTGTTATTCGCGATATTTAAATATGAATTGATGTGAAAAAAAGCATGTAATTTTCATGTACAATTTATTAAAGCATAAATAAATAGGAAGATATCATATAAACATAATTATTTAAGCATAGAAATCAGTCTTAGTTGCATTCGAATATTCAACTATGTTTTTTTATTCTATTTTTTGTAATTTTCATATACAAGTTATTAAGCATAAATAAATAGGAAGATAGCATATAAATATGATTATTTAAGCATAGGAATATGTCTTAGTTGCATTCGAATATTCATCTTTTTTTTTTATTCTATTTTTTTTGGTAATATTTATATACAAGTTATTAAACATAAATAAATAGGAAGATATCATATAAATATGATTATTTAAGCATAGTAATAGGTTTTAGTTGCACTCGAATATTTTTCATTGTCATTCACAATTTGTTATCGTTATTCGCGATATTTAAATATGAATTGATGTGAAAAAAAAACATGTAATTTTCATGTACAAGTTATTAAGCATAAATAAATAGGAAGATAACATATAAATATGATTATTTAAGCATATAAATAGGTCATAGTTGCATTCGAATTTTTATGTTAACTAATAGGATAATTAATTTTAGGAAGTGGCGACAATCATGGAACGCATATCTTTTTTTTTTTTTTTTCCTAAAGTATCCTTTAAAATTAGAAATAAATCATTAAATCAGTAAAATAGATAATTTGAGATTTAATATCCACCATTAGATTATATAAAAGGAGTGGATAGGATTGGTTTCTAGTTCTCAAGATTGATACCACTTTTAGAGTGCTTATAAGTAGTTTTGGGAGGGGGGGGGGGGGGGGGGAGTACAACAATAGCCAACCGTTTTTTATTTTCGTAAACAAATTGTCTTCAGGATTGAGCTGGTCAAGCAGTTCCTTTACAGAGTGAGGCAGATTGATCTATCAAGCTCGTTGTGATCAACAAACTTGATCTATCAAACTGTCAACTGCAGAATGTGGTGGTGAGGTTGTGCTATCAAACTCTTTTATGTGAAACCTTTACAGCCTTATGATGGAAGGATGTTGTATGCTAAATGATGAATGGACAGTAAGATAAGAAAGAGTAGTAAAGAACACAAGGTCTTTTACGTGGTTCGGAGGTAACTCTCCTACTTCCACGGTAGATCAAGTTAGACCTACGAATCCCTTTACTTTTGGATTCTACTTCTCTCTTATTTATACTGACTGAGTATCAGTTTCATACGACATACAACCTTCGGGGTTTAGTACCAAATAACAATCTACAATCTCAACTTATCTAGCTCTAGTCTAAATATGAGAGAGTGTTTGCAGTGAGCTTGAAGCAGTAGTAAATGCAACAAGCTCGATGAAGCCCATGATCATACCATTTAGGATTAGTCTGGAATCCATCTACAAGGTCCCTGCATCCTCCCGATG
Source organism: Thymus mandschuricus (assembly GCA_029379335.1). NCBI lineage: Eukaryota > Viridiplantae > Streptophyta > Magnoliopsida > Lamiales > Lamiaceae > Thymus > Thymus mandschuricus. The sequence continues at coordinate 11,314,634 of CM057078.1, forward strand.
TTGCTACACGTCAGCATGCTGGATTTATTCATCTTTAATGCTTCTTCATTTTCCTTTCCAAGTTTCCAAGCGGATTTTCATGTAAACATATCAACAACAGCACAAGTTAAGAGGCATATTTATAGAACATATACCAATAGTTTGTGATTAGTGCATACATGAACACGAAAAATGAAGTGGGAGGGCGCTTCTTCGCATTCGGATTTTTGGTCTTCTCCTTCTTTGCCTTCGGTTCTGACAGCTTCTTCTTCTTGCTTCATTTTCCAACTGCTGCCGGCACCGAATGGTAGACTCCGACGAAGGATCTATGGCCTTCGCCTCAGCATTCGCTCCTCCGTCGCCTCGGTGAGACGGAGCTGGCGCGGCGCCGTCCGGAACTTCGAATCCTGACCGGTTGCCGTCGCCGGAGACACCGCCGTCGTCGTTCAATTCGCGTCCGGCATGGACTTTGGAGGATGGTAAAGAGAGGGAGAGGGAGAGGGAGAGAGGGAGAGGGAGAGAAGTTGAGAAACGGGAATGAGCTCGATTCAATGGGTGCAATGCTCAACCCTAGAAATGAGAAGGGCAAAGTTGTATTTTCACATCACTAACTGGGCTACTGTTCACGGGCCTCTTATGAAACGGGCCAAATTTGGAGGTGGAGATCACTAAAGAGGAACAGTAAATTAACCCGGGCCCAACAGTAAATCACGGGCCCCCATGTTCCAGTATCTCACCTACCAAATGGGTGATAAGCCCGGTTAACAGTCACTATCCGGGGCATATCACCCCTACCAAACGCAACCTTAATGTGCTATCCAAACATGCCTTTACATGTATAATCTCCTGCTTATTAATCCTATTAAATCCAAACTTGCTATCCAAACATGCCTTTACATTAAAATATCAAATACACAAAAAACTAAAACTTAAAAAAAAAAAAAAAAAAAAAAAAAATTAACGCATGTCTATATCCTCTTGAGTCTGTTTCTCTTTTTCGTTAGCTTCTTCAATCTCATTTCCCGATTAGAGAGTTTCGCCATCGCCGATCCGCCACGCGCTACTACCATTTTCGCCACGTGCCGACGAGCCGCCGCCGTCTTCTATCGCCATTTAGGTTTCTCAGTCTAATCGTCGTTCAGCCGTCGGGGCTTTTCTCTGTTGATCGTTGTTCTTCCCTGACATCCTTAAACCCTGGTAATTTGATCTTTACTTTGATCATTCTTGTTCCCCATCGAAAGATCCTCTCGAATCTCATTCTAGTTTGGGCTTATGAACGATGCATTTCATTTCATGGACTGTTTGTTGGTAATCAGGTATTGGATTTCCACTCGATTAGTGAAAATGGCTGCAGCCACGGCGGTGGGTGCGGGGAAGGCTGGTCTCGCGAAATCTGGTGCAATCTCCAAAGGCTACAACTTTGCCTCTACCTGGGAACAGGTTGCTGGTTTTCTTCCTCTACTAGCTCGATTAGTAATAGTTAGCAATGTGTATACTTCAAATCTGTTTGTTGATTGATCAGATGCTGCTTCATTTCCTTCGTTTGATTCGTTGCTACATTGGTTCTCTCTGTAATTGTATCTTTTTTAGGACGTGAAATTATAGAATTGATTTGCCTATCTGAAGTCATTATCATAATTTTTTTTTGTAGGTTACTTGATTATTGATTCTTATCGGCAAAATTAAACTAACATATTCATTAAACACCATGTTAGCTAAAGAAACAATTTGTCACTACCGCATCCTGCACAATATAAGGATATGAATTACTGTATGTGTATACATTGGTCTGTGAGGCCTATTACGATTCGTATTTTATTAGCAGCAAGTTTCTAAATGTTGCTAATTCTACTGTAATTTCCTTCTGTATCAGAATGCACCATTGACAGAGCAACAGCAGGCAGCAATTGTTGCACTTTCCCATGCTGTTGCAGAAAGACCATTTCCTTCAAATTTGGTAGGACTTTTTTTGTATTTCTCTTAATGTGGTTTTGACATTTTAGTGAATAATGTTGACTATTTTCTTGTTTTATTGGGAATCACAAGGCACAAGATAAAGTAGCGGGACTGGAAAATGGCTTGTCTATTTCGACTAAGCACAGCACTGCAGAAGATTCGGGTGTCATTGATGCAGTTCTAGTCAATACGAATGAGGTTGCTCACATTGTTCTGGTTGTTTGTGCTGATTTTTGAGTCCCATCTAGTTGCATAATTGTTTCTCAGATCTTGACATGATCTGTATGATACGGAAAATGCCATTCCCGGTTTAAATGTTTAAAAGTGCTCCAGATAATATATAAACCTTATTGAAGATATTCCTGACTTCTACGACTCATTTTTACTCTTGGATACTGCTCTTATACATGTTTTTATCATTTTATCTGTTATTTATTGTCTAGGTTAATGTTTATTCTTAGCCTGCTATCTTTTATGGTAATCGTATGCGCTTAGGCTAAAATAAACATCAATTCAGAAAATTTGACTGGTCTGTCTCTGAATTGCAACTTTGAAACTGTTCGTCTCCTGTTTATAGTTTTACTTCATAATCGTTTGGAGTGCAATATTATGAGCATATTGGTAGGAGTATAAACAAGAGTTTGTTCATGAAATTCAGGAGACAGCTGAACTGGGGCTATTCTTCAAACCTTAGTGATCTAAATGCTAAAACAGACCCTTTGTAGATATAATTATGTACAGCTGCTGATTTATTCATTCATCAGTGAGAATGTTGCTGAAATTTAGTATTATTGGTTTAAGTTTGTATTTATCGAAATACTTTGTTTTAATATAACACTGCCTATGACATTGTGGATACTGAGGGGTATCGCAAGTTTAATGGAAATGAAGATGAGATCTTTTATGAGGGATGGTTCTCAGGAGATACTCATTCTTACTTTCTTCAGTGCGACTAATGAATTGGGAAACTTGGTCGGGTATCCTATATGAAACAAATCTTACTGGGAGAGTGGAGTTGGTCTGCCTAAGAAATAAGTGGGATATGGATCTTGCTGTTAGAACCACCTTTATAAGATTTGTGAGAGGTCTTTCTCAAGTTTACTTTAATTTACATCAATAATAGAAGTTCTTGTTAGCAGTGAAATGAGGTTCCTGCAACATGCTTGGTTGCCACTAGACTTTTTCTGCTTCTGTTCTTATCGAATATCATTTTGAATCGTATATCTTGTTCTTCTTGTTGCTTTTATAATTGATCTCATCCTTCTTCATCCATCTATTGGATTTTCACTTTTGTCGTAATGTCAAAGAACCAAGAATGTTAGAACTATGTTCTTTGATGAGGGCAAGGACGATCTCAATAGGTTTGCAGTGGACTCTTCAGGATTTCTCTTAGTTCTTTTTCACAGTCTTTCTTTCCAGACTCTTCTCTTTCATTCCAAATCTTTAGTTCAACCTGGAAAGCATCCATACCTAAGTATGCTCAAGTCTTTACATTGTGCTGGTATTGGTGAAAACAACTTGCTGACTTTAAGGTGCTTCGACGTTTTCCTGACACTCCTCTTTCCTCAGATTTTCATGCTTCAGGAATCAGTCAAAATCAGTTAAAATACCTGGATCACACATTTTGAAGTATACATCTGGTCTAAATTAATGTCATAGAGGTCTGACTGAGGTTGTTGGGCATACATTGCTCTTTTATAGTCTATTAGTTTGTCTGATTATGGAGGAGTTTACATGTTATGGGTTTATGAGTCAAGGCTTGTATTATTCTCTTGGGTACATAAGGAATTGAAGGATGATCCAGGATAGAGAGGGTTGTCCAGAAGAAGATAGAGAGGGATGTCCAGAAGAAGAGTTGGACTGGGTCAAGCGTAGAGCTTCTTGGTGGTATTATATCATATAGAAATTAAGACTTATATTGTAATTATTCTAAACATTTAAGGGTGGCTTGTACTGTTCTGCCATTCTTTTTCCTCTTTGTTCATTGAACAATACTGTCAAACTGTGTTGCATGTAGAAGTTATGGATGCGAAAGATTTGGTACAAAAGGACTTTGATCTTTATATATATAAAGCAGAGAGATCACCTACAAAAGACATGTCCCGTAAGAAATGAGAAGTGATCTGGACCATTGATCTAGATGTAATATACGGTGCAGATTAACCGTGCATTACGATTATACTGCTAATGCATTATGATGACTTCTGCATTACGATAGTCTAGGCAATGCATTATAATGCACAATGCATTATAATTGTGCATACCATGCATTATAGTTGTGCATACTGTGCACTATTTTTACTTTTTACGGTAAAACCTACTTTGTACCGGATCTCACCCCTATCTATATATATATATTGAACTTTCTTGTCTACATATAGAAATTAGAATAATATGGATGTGACAGGTATATTAAATTTTTTGTAAGAATGAACACTTTTGTATTATATACTAGTAATATGTTTTCTGTTTTTTACGTTAAATATATGCCCTTTTGGATAACTTATTAGCATGAGTTTTCCTCCGAGTTCATTGATGTTATTTACATTCAGCCTTACTGAAGATTATATAAGGACTACTTTTGAATTCTCGCTTCATTTTCTTTTCTTGCAGTTCTACAAATGGTTTGCTGATCTTGAAGCAGCTATGAAATCAGAGGTTACCTTAGTTTTATGGAGTATTATTATTTTTAAATCCCTTTAGATGTAAATTCTTGTGATGCTATTAATGTGCTAATTTATTTCTTTAGACGGAAGAGAAATATCAGCATTATGTGAGGACTCTAACAGAGCGTATACAAACATGTGACACCATACTCAATCAGGCAATTATCTTTGTTTTGTCATAGCCACTTTAAGTTCTATCTCATTGCTTATTCTAAATTCAGTTTGTCTTCCTGCTTTATTGACTAATTATTGCTTAAATGACTTTACACAGGTGGATGAAACACTTGACTTGTTTAATGAACTACAACTGCAGCATCAGGCTGTTGCAACAAAGACAAAAACTTTGCATGATGCATGCGACCGGCTGGTAACCAACTTATCTACTTCTATATCTAAGATCTTGCAAAAAATATTGTTGTTAAGTAGTTTGATTTCTAAGTAAAATTAAATGGGGAATTATCAATAAATTTCGAATTAGGGGTTTTCGAATTCCATCCATTAACCATATTCAGCATACACTATGCTAGTTCGAGCAATCTGATCTCTGTCAAAAGAGTGGTTAAAGTAGGCTTAAACCTTTTTAATTGTTGATTGCATCACACGGTCTGTTTGTTGCTCATGTTACAGGTTATGGAGAAGCAAAGGCTGATCGAGTTTGCTGAATCACTTCGTGCTAAGCTCAACTACTTTGATGAGCTGGAAAATGTATGGTTTGAATGCAATTCACTTGATTATTGGCATATTGCTTGAGCTATGCATGATCTTTGACATGCACATTCAGCTATTCTAAGAGCCATTTTAGATTTTTCATACCTGTAAAAGTAATAATGTCCAGCTGGCAAGATTAAGAACCCTTAGGCAGTGTATACTTCGGGTGAAGGCTTAGATAGGTAACGGTATATAGGCTAAATGCACCATATACTTTGAGGCATTGCTATTAGTAATTAGTGTTATTATCATTGAATGATCATAGAATTGCAGGTTTTTGCTGTGGTAAAAGGAATTGATTCCTGAGGATGTTTGAAGAAATTTTTCTTTCGAGTAATTAATTGTTCTACATCCATCACATGTCTTCTTATATTAGTCGCAAACATGGATCATAAGAGGCTCACTTGTCATGATTGGCAATGCCACCTCTATATGCAGGTTGCTACCAGTTTCCACTCACCAAGCATGAATGTAGCACATGGAAATTTCCTCCCTTTGCTCAAAAGACTAGATGACTGCATATCGTAAGTGCTGCATTACATTTACCAAATAATCTAGTTTCATGTCACTCTGTGCTATCCTTTGCATATCTGGACATGTCCAGATTCTAAAATATGAAGTAATGGTGCTGGTGTTCCACAGAACTGCTATATGGTGAATTTTAATATTGATCCCCTGATGTGGTACTTGTTTTTTCCGAATTCTCTTGTTAATGTGTAGGTATGTTGAGAGTAACCCACAGTATGCTGAGTGCAATGTTTACTTGGTCAAGTTCCGACAACTTCAGGTATGTATAAAATCTATTGCAACACAAGGTGCACAGTCATGTAGCATAGCTAGTTTTTGCTCTTAACTTACTTGGCATCTGGCCTGAAATATGATTATTTTTCTGAAATTTGCAGTCTCGTGCTCTAGGGATGATTCGTTCTCATGTGCTCTCTGTTCTGAAGAACACCTCTGCTCAGGTAGACTTTCAGCATTGCTATAATCTTTGTCTTTGTCGTTCTTTAACATGAATAATAGATCTATTTATTGTTCTTGTTCACTTTAGGTCCAGGCAGCAATAAGGAGCAGCTCTGGCGACAAAGCATCCGTGTCTGAGGTTGTGGAGGCATCTATAATTTATGTACGATTTGAAGCAGCAGCAAATGAGGTAATCAATGTTGACCAACATGCATATGTACTCCAATGCCTTTCTGGGCTTCTTTAAAGTGCAAAAATAATGGAGGAAATAGAAAGGCTAATAGAAGGGCAAATTCCAGCTTAAGCCAGTTTTGGAGGAAATTGAAAGTAGAAAACCAAGGAAAGAATATGTCCAGATGCTCATGGACTGCCACAAGATTTATTGTGAACAGAGGCTCTTACTGGTGAGTGGTATCACATCCTTGTAGGCCAATACATCCAGTCAAGCTAAATTATTAACATTCCATTTTACGGTTTTTTTACCCTAAAAAAATTGCGTCATCTTCTTTGTTGGTGGCTCCAGGTGAGGGGTATAGTACAGCAGCGGATCTCTGAATTTGCTAAAAAAGAAGCCTTGCCATCATTGACGAGATCTGGTTGTGCATACCTGGTGCAGGTTGCCTTGATAGTTTAGTTTTCATTGATTTGTTATTGTTTCAGAGAATCTATACAAGCTCAATGGTAGTTTTTATTTGAGATAGAAATAGAAATAGAACTACTTCCTGTTTTCCTTTTACATGCTTTACAAAGTGGACATGACATTTGGAGATTGATCATGTATATGACCTCACTCAGTTATTTGTCATTCCATCACAGCTTAGGAGACTAAAATATCAGGCCATGTAGAGGATTTACTTCTCTGCACTGTTCTATCTTCAATAAAATTCATAGTGCTGCACTTATTCAGTTTTCCAGATTATATTTTGCCTTCATTCTCTTTGTAATTTGCATGGCTAGATTTTTTAATGATGAGTACATGAAGAGGACATAGTTTTATTGACCAACTAAAATGGATACCAAATGACTTATCCTCTGGCAAACTTAGACATCTGTTGCAAAATGTTCACATTTTTCTGCGTCGTGCTTTTAAATTTTAGATAAACAAAACATCATTGTTTAGTTTTGTGCTTGTTGTATACTGAGGCAGCTCGCCTGTCCTTTTTCCGATGCTATCTGTGATGATTGTTTGTTGGGAAGATTTTTTGATAATGGAGTATCTAACTATTTTGCCTCAAATATTTCATATGATGTATAATAATTATGAGGAGATTAATGAATTGCAGGTTTGTCAACTTGAGCATCGGCTTTTTCGTCATTTCTTCCCTTCATCTTCAGAGGATGTTTCAAGTCTGGCTCCTCTAATAGATCCACTGTAAATCCTTGAACTTACACATTCTTTGGTTCGCTTCTATTTATCAAAAAATTTCTTAATTCACAAGCTACTGACAATGTGTCTGATATTTTGTGCCATAAGTCCACATCTATTGAGCAGTATAGAGTTCTCTCCATCTGCCACGGAGCCTGAAACATATTTCCTATATAGTCCATTCTGATTTTTAAAGTTCATACTCGCTTCAATCAACTTATTATTCTTGCCCTTCAGAAAATTTCTTTTGTTCTTGAATTATTTCCATTCAACATGTTTAGGACTTTCCCCACAATTTAATATTTGTTGCATCAGACGAGTTTTATATTTAGCTCTGAGGTATATAGAGAAATGAATATCCACTAGTTTCTGTAAATAAATGCAATCTTAACCAAATCGTATTATTGTTTGCTTCTGTGTCATTCTCTTCATTAAACATTTGGCAGGTGCACTTACTTATATGATACTTTACGTCCAAAACTTATTCATGAAGCAAACCTTGATATTCTGTGCGAAGTTGTTGATATTCTCAAAGTTGAAGTACTAGCAGAACAAGTAAGTAGACGAGGTGAGTCGCTAGCAGGATTACGGCCAACACTGGAGAGGATTTTGGCAGATGTTCATGAGCGTCTAACATTTCGTGCTAGAACCCACATCCGCGATGAGGTTACTCCAGCATCATTAACTCCGCTATTGGACATATGTTATTAGCATGGTTTTACACACCTGTTATTTATTCTTCGATATATGGTGATTGCATTCTTTTATTTTTGCCCCCAGTTATTGTTATGGTATGGATGAAACGAGGGTAAAGTGAGTCAAGATAAACGAGACTCAAACAATAATACGATTTGTTCGAAAGTAGAAATTCAAAGAGAACCTTACTCTTGCTGTGAGGCATGATCTGTAGTTTATAGCTTTATAGATTTTGGTGGATATATTTATTCGTCGATGAGCTTTTGTTTCATTACACTAATGGGTCTATTTCCGTATTGTATGCAAGCGAGAATTTGATGATGCTGAACAAACTTTCTTTGCACACCTCATGAGAAAGAAAGCTTACTTAAGATTTAGTTTTATGACATTTTTCCAGTCTAGTCAAAATTCCTAAATAGAAAGATTGCCTTGTAGATGTGGAACTTTAGTAATGCTGTATGAGGATGCAAGAGGAAGAGGAGTGGGTGAAAATTTTAAAGCATTGATAGCTCGTGGGATCATAAATAAATGTCGGAACATTGGAGGCATTGAAAGATCGTGTTTATGACCAGCCGTTTCTAGTTCTAGAATTTCCCTTTGTCTTGAAAATGAATTATGGCAGTTTAAAAAAAGATTGAACCATGAAAAATGGAAATAATCTGAACAAATTCGAGATACTATCTACACAGCAATTACCACTTTCATCAAGTAACATGCCTATTTGTCATTTAGATTGCAAACTATCTTCCTGTGGATGAAGATCTAGACTATCCTGCTAAGTTGGAGCAATCAGCTGAGACAATGTCAGAAACATCATCTGTAAGTACTCCCTCTGTCCATGATTTATTGACACACTTTCTTGGACACATTTTTTTTTGCATTTTGATGCTGTAGTAATAAATTAATATGTTAAAGTGTTAAAGTGGAATAATTGTGGGCCCATTTGAATTTTTTTAATAGTATTAAAATGTCAAAGTAATAAAAAGTAGATAGATAAAGTGTTAAAGTGATTGTGGGGTCTATGTCCTAAAACAGAAAGTGTCAGTAAATGGTGGACGTCCCAATATATTAATTGTGTCTGTAAATGGTGGACGGAGGTAGTATTATATTATCTGTAATGCCTGTCTCATTACTTTTGATAATTCTGTAGCTTCTTCTCAACTTTTCTTATGGCTCAGTTACCGTGTGTTCTTTTGTTTTGGGAATGCTGGAATCTTTATTTGACTCCTGGTTTCTAATGTTCACTGCTATTGCTTTTGAACTTTTTGGTTCATGTAGCTTGTTTTCTAGTAACTTGTTTCTCTTGTCCGCAGAATGCTCAAAGCTCAGATGTATCAAAAACTTGGTATCCGCCACTTGAGAAAACAATATCCTGTTTGTCCAAACTATACCGGTGCCTAGAACCAGCCGTTTTCACTGGTTTGGCACAGGTGAGAGTTATTATCTATCTTCAGACTGCCAGGGTGACAAATTTTCTTGTTACTCACATCTTTCACATTTTTTAAAATTGTATATCAGGAAGCTGTAGAAGTCTGTGCATCATCTATTCAGGTGTGTGGCACAAGGTTCATCTTGTCGTCTTATTATACGAGGAGGGACTAGGGAGAAATCACCTCTTTATGATTTTGTAATAGAAGTGTCTCATGCTTGGCTAAGTTTAATTTTATTAATGAAAATTATTTACTCGAGAACTTTTGTGCACTAGTACTTA